>OV121085.1:10908885-12155772 GCA_921293015.1 Phorcus lineatus
CTTAAGGTTTGCCAACAAACACTTCGCAATGATTTTGTTTTGAAACGAATATATTCTGAAAGAAACATTCAAGAATTAAGCTAATAATTATAAATGTCTTTGAGATTGTATTGATATAATCAATTTAAATTTACGTTACTCATACACTTTTTCAGACTCTACTGTAAAAATTGATCGACTACAAACGTGATAGATCTACCATGTGTCCATCAAAATGCTGGAAAATGTACATAGATTATCATTATCAATTGTTTTCGTTTAATGAAAGGAACCGTATATCTTCAAACGCGAAGGGTAAAAAGCAATATATTTGTCGTCGACATCGAAAGTTCATTCTACATGCTGTCTTCTGTTTGGCCTATTATAGAGTGACTTGCAGTAGGCTTAATTCTTAGCAGAATTCTTGGCCATGATCTCCAGGGCAGAGCGAGAAGAGTTGGAACTGTTTTCATTTCGGCCGTGACATTGTGAAGATGGTTATAATTAGGTATCAAACATACAACATACCTGACCATTACGATTGCAGCTTTAACATTTTGAGTAAAAAGTCAATATGTGCTTGATTAGTTAAGGTTTTTTTCATCTACCAGGATGAAAACGACAACCCTTATCTCCTTCACTGGGCAAGTCTAGTTCCGAACCCTATCAATCACTGCTGGTTTGGATTATTAAGGTTTTTCAACAAGTTGTGAGGCGTTTGAAATCATGAGCTTCATATTGTGTAATAATTGTGAAATATGAAAGGCCTCAGGTTGCAATATATAGGAAATAGATGAGGTGCCTTTTAGAAGTGAAAGTAGTAATTCTCCCCAAGGTATGACAGATCATATTACATTGAAATTGGCTCTTTTACTTCTTCTTTCACTATCATATAAATCATTTCAGATCAAGTCAACAAAACCTGTAAACCCTAGATGCAATTGTATTTGAATGATGAATATTTTTCTTATTACATAGGAGCGCTGTTACTGTTTACTACTTTACATTGTACTATTGGTTTCCAGGCCATATATACCACTAATATTTGTCTGTCTATTTGAATTGGCTCTTAATGCCCATGTTACATTAAATTCCTTACTTTGAAACGCTACTATTGAAATGAAACCATTAAAGTCCTAACTTTGAACCGTTAGTATTGAAATAAAACCATTGAAGAAAATATCATTAGAATTGATTCAATTATTTGATTATTATCAAATGAAGAGTTTTTTAAATGATTAAATGTGAAAATCAAATGAAACCGCCTTTTAAGTTATCATATCCCATGAGAAGAAACATAAGATTATTTTAGGTACAAATTCATTAAATAGTAAGTCTACATAATAGATATATTGCTTTGGTAGTGAAAATAGTAAAATAGATTACACGATCTCATTCAAAACCTTTTTATTTGTTTAACAGCAGAATCTATATCTATTGTTTGAGATTTGGCAATTAACCGAAACTTATAGGTACACACATCTCTTCTCAGACACTAAAATACAGAAGCACTGCAATGATATCATAACAAAATGTCTCTATGCATTAACATATAATACTACATTATCTAAAAGTTGATAAGTATAATATATACCTTAAAAGCTATAAATATTCCTTTCTTTACAAAATGCAATGAAATAGTAATGCTTAAATGATCCTGCTACATGGAAGGTGCTCGATCAGCTGATTTATTTATGCTGATGTAGCAAGATGGAATTATCACGTTTAACAAGTTTCCTGTTGTAACGATGTTTTCATATTTGTTACTTGATCCATAGGATATGAAAAATTAATTTTTTACCAATTTCGTATTTGTGAGATTATTACTGAAATCTTTAGGTTAGGTGAATATGTCATGGTTATCATTATTCAACTTGCATATTTAAATCCAATAACTTATCAAAGGCAGTTCTATAAGTTAAACGTTATTTTTCAATACAATATGAGAAATATTTTCGAGCAATTTGCCTTTTATAGTACATTTTTTAATACACCTTGCCAATTCAAACTGGATGACTTTCGAGGACATAATCCATTTATATTTATTTAGGGGAGATAACTCACAGAGATAATAGAAAATTTTACATTTATCAATAAAACATTGGCGTAGATCTTTATAAAATTCACAGACCACAACAAAATGTTCATCTTCTATCCACGTTCATGACATAGTTGACAGAGTCTACAATTTTCTAGGGGGTTGCAGGCATGGTATACCTATCACTTTCTATTCCAAGGGGAAGGTTTCCATAGTGTAATGAGGCAAAGTAAACGTCTTTGTTGTCTAGGGAGAGACATCTTTACATAATTTGAAGTTTCAATATCTTGTTTATGTGTCCTATATGTTCTTAGTTCATTTCCATTTCCATTACCTTTGTCATTAAACATATCAGAGTGCCACTTTTGTCTGTCTCTTGTATCTAGTACTTGAAGACATAAATCAGGGAATTTAGAACGGTTTATTTGAGTGCAATAATCTAACACTTCCTTATTTCCATGAATGTTAAACGTTTTTACAAATTCACACACCTTATAATCCCAAGAAGATTTTCTTTTATATGACCATTTTTGGACTCTCACACCCACTGAGGTGTTACTTGAGGTGAGGATTTTATGAAAGCTCCGAAGTACTAATTGCCAAATTAAATGCATTTTTTTCTCACTCCTAAGAAGAATCTTGATGCTTTTTTCTGGATTTTACTTGTTTCCTTGTACATATTAATTCCCCACACATTTGGCCTGTAGTTAAGCACATAACTATCAAACAGTTTTGTGTACACTGATGGGCACTGACCTCCAAAATGATAAAGTTTACTGAAACAACTCCAAGTGATCTATTTTCTGCCTTACATTTTTCTCTAACTGTTTTCTTGTAGTCATAATGTTCATTAATCCACATTCCAAATACTTATATTCTGTACAAAATCCAATATCCATGTTTCCACATCTGAGGGGATGCAGTCGTAACCAGTTGGCTTATTCAATTTAATTGAGTTTACAGCATCACTTACTTCAAACTTGCTAATTGGTTGATTTAGAATATCAGAGTTGACCACACTATCAAGCTAGTATCCTTACTTTTTTAAACCCCGCCAATATTATCTAAATTTTCAAGAATAGAATGAACAGAAAAATATGTTAGCCTTAAACAAAGAACATGACCCAATATGTTGAAAGAGTTCAACAACAAAATTTAAACAACTACAGGTTGAAAGATTTTCAAACTTAACCAAATGTGTTTATGGTGACACATGACTTATCTGATTCTGTATTTGGTCACATGGCATAACCTCCTCTTGTCTGATATTTCACCTTTCATATTTATTTTCAAAGTTCTGGTGATCAAGCATCCTGCTTGATCAAGTCTTCCCTCGCTACTTCCCAATACCCTGATCTCTTTTTTCTGTCCCAGATTATTTCGACCCACAACTCTGCCACTTACGTTTAAATGTAGAAACATTTTTAATCTTGTAAACTCAAGTATCTAGTCTCAATTTCATACCCATTTCATTTCGCGGCCGATAGACAATGTATATAGACATGATAATCTGTCAATCTTGAAATAATACATTGGCTGGTTCGATAGCCAGCGTTACGAGGCTTTTGTCCTATAGGATATCAGGGTTTATGGGAGGAGCTCGATCAGCGGATTCCATTGCGCTGGTGTAGCAGGATGTTGCAGCGGGGGACCTTTTGCTACAAAACCCTTTTTTGCTTTTGGATGCGTCTCATGAAATATTTAAGAGGGTCTCAGTTCTACACCTTGAAAAATTGATTTAATTGTTGTGCGGTTTCACACTCTAGAGTGATAAATCATGACATATTGAAGTCCTTTTTATAAGCATAAACAAACTTCCCTTCGTTCTCCATAAGCCTGGAAAGGTTGATAAATAGGTTTCGTTGCAATAGGAATGTCCATGTCATGATTATCACAATCCTTTGAAACGATATGCCAAGCATCCTGCTACATTCACGTAATTGAATCTGCTGATCGAGCTCCTTTCATATACACTGATCTTTGTTGGGCCAAATCCCTGACATGGCTTTGTATTCATCGTTATCGTCACCTGTCATTTTTTCAGCAGCTTGAAGCTATTATTGACACCCAACGGAATTGTCCATCCGGGCTGTGCTACTGTTGCTGAATGAGGGTCCTCTCCTGGGCTGGTTAGATATCTAGCGATACGAGGATTTTAGCTTAAAAAGCCACTCCGTGAGTTGTTGGAGTCATATATGCAAAACTTAATCAATGGTGTCATTTGATCACAAAGTATCGATTGTTACCAAAAAGACACATTTTAAAGCTTGTTGGTTTTTTACAGTGACAATATGAAGGTAGAACGTCACAATTATGATCGAAAGCCGGACAGTGGCGCGCGTCAAATAGTCAAACGTAATTTTGGAAACTTCTCTAAAACAGCCAGGAAGGCAGTATGGAGTTGGTAGTGTTTGTTAGGTTATGTAACTAGTATCCATGTACATTGGACATGATACCTACACCTCTGTGCTTTATGAGGTTGTTTTTAGATTTTCATGGAAAACTAGTATTTGTGATATATAATGTCTTTTGGACATGAAAAGTTAAGATGTTTTGATTTTATATCACCACATATGACATTTACGTTCGTATCAAAGGTAAATAATATGTTATGACAATCATGGAGTGTCTCTTTAAAGGAGATCAGGCTATAAGGAAGGACCAATCCGCTGATTTAGTAGGATGTATATCAAGGTAACTTTAAGATTGACTCCGGTTTAAATACGGTATTAATACTTTTTTATGATGTATTTTTAAAGTCACGCATTACAAATTATCAGTTAGTTACAGTGTGATAGATTGTTAATAAATTATTTTACGTTATGAAATAGGACTATACATAGTAGGAGAACAAAATACGAGAATGATTTATAAATTTATTTTTATTGAAGAATATGTTTTTTTGACATCAAATACGTAATCCTATAGAATGATGTAATTTAATCAAACACAGATATTAACCAAGTGTATTGAAAATAAAATTTTATAAAGACTATACTTTATGGGGCGACCCTCAACCGATCATAATAATAAATAGAGATTATTACCCGAGGAAGTGTGTCATATGACGAAACGAGTGTGAACTTTTGTATTACCCGAGCGAGAGCGAGGGTTATATACAAATTCGCACGAGTTAAAACTAATAACAAAATCGGAGAGAAGTTAGGCCTATTATGCCCAGGGGCACAATATCTTTGGCGCCTACTCTCTTTGCTTTTCTTTTTCTAAGATATAGATATGGTAGCTTTATCGACAATAATTCACGATTAACCAGTTTCTTTTGGTAACGATATTTCCATATTTGTTACTTGATCCATTGGATATGAAAACTTCCTTTTTACTAACTTCGTATTTGTCAGATTATTACTGAAATCTTAAGGTTAGATGAATATGTCCTGATTATCATTATTCAATATGCATATTTAATTCCAATAACTTATCAAGAGCAGTTTTATAAGTTAAATTTTATTTATAATCAAGATAAATGGAAACAGCTAAAAACAAATTAATTCTTCAAACTTCCCAAAAACAGATCCATTTTGTAAATTATCTTGAAAATTAATTAGTGTTATCAACGTAACATTTAAATATAAGTTCCCTTTAAATAAGTTACCAAACATTATCACATATATTTCATTCTCAATACAGTCTCAAACTAATTCTTCTACGACCTGAGTTGAATAAGGTAAGTGCAAATTAGCATATTTCCAAAACGTAGTTTTCTTTAAGTATTAAACTGTTAAGTAAGTCGGAATACATATATATATATATATATATATATATATATATATATATATATATATGTGTGTATAAATTCAAAGATAAAAGATTCAAAGATAAATATCTTCAGGGAGAAGACTCCCTGAAGATATTAATGAAACATGTTGGAGCAATGTTGGTCATGTGTCATTTTTTATCTTTGAATATATCATACTGTACAGTTGTGAACTTTTTTTCAAATATTCTTAATATATATATATATATATATATAAACGAAAAATTCACAAACACTACTCTCAGGTATATATAGATAAAATAATGTTATTGTAGAATCAGGTACATAATCACATTCACATTTGCTGACAAGCGCTTTCTGCCATATTGGCTTCTTCAGGTTAGACTTTGAATGTAAGTTGTAATCACGTTGATTGTGACGTGACGTTGCGCTCTTTATGACGTCATAGAGGTAGATGCGTCATGAGCATGAGTTCAAGGAAATTTACATTTTAGAGTTCAGTAAAGGCTTAAATTGTTTTATAAATTTACTTTCCATCAATTCAAGTAGCCGCGGATTATCGTAATTCATTTTATAAAATGGAAATACTTTATATCTTCCTCCAGAACACTTTTCTAAGTGACTGCTTAAAGGGATGGTTCTATTTTCGGGTCGCTTGATCTGCGAACGATGCAAGTTCATTCTTTCATTTAACGTCTCTCTGTCTTGCCAATGTATAATTCACTGCATCCCTCGCACATGATTACATAGATGATATTTCTTGAATGGCAATTCATATTTTCTTTCACAAAAAAACGTTTGTTGTTAATTTTGAACTCGGAGCCTTCTATAATATTTCTACAGGTGTAGCATCGTCCGTCTCCACATTTAGAAACAGTAGATTGTCCCTGGTCTGACATCTCAAATCTTGAACGTGTAAGAATTCGTCTCAAGTTTGGAGGTTGTTTACGGCTGTTTATGAATTTGGTCTTCTTTAAAATGGCCTTCATTTTAACACTCTGCTTCAAAATCGGGAGTTGGCTATTTATAATTTGGAGAGGGTTGATATGTGACGGGTTGAAAGTCGTCACGATGGAAATTTCTCTATTATTAGAGTTAGAATGAACCGTTTCTTTGCTTTTTCTCAATTGTTTGATATTGAAGCTCTTGGCCTTTTCAATGCAATCATTTATAAGATTTTCAGGATAATTCTGCTTTAATAGGTAAGATTTCAATTGCTCAAGTCTTTGTATACGCCAATCATCTCTTGATACTATAGTACAGACTCTTCTTGCAAGGCAATAGGGAATATTTCTTTTTGTGTGTGAAGGATGACAAACCGGGAAAAGAAAGGCTACCACGTGAGCATTTTGATAAACGTGGACCCCTTAAACATAAACAAATAAACGAGAAAAGTGTCATCCGTCGCAACGTTACTGCACCGAGATCAACAAGATCAACCGAGGAGGCAGGGAACGTTCAGAGAAAGAAGAGTTTTACTGCAAAAAGACAAAATCCTAAATCAAGACACAAGACAGTGTTCGTTGGAAAAGCGGTGAGAAACTATTTTTTAGAAAGAGGCATTCCACAAAAACGGGCCCGATGGAAACATCGCATGAACAACCAGTAACGCCAAAAATCATCAATCTATCGTCTCATCTTTTGACAGAAGAAGAAACAGTATTACTGAAAAAAGGCTTGAAATTTACACTCACTCCTGTGAATGATAGAACATAAAATCTGAAATACAAGAATTCTCCAGAAAAATTCGTTTGACTGAATATTTTGCTGCAGATAAATCTGATGACGATGAGGAAGATAGCGTTGTCGATCTCAACATACCGACAGAAGGTCTAGTTAAAGACAAGTCAACTTTTACTCCTAAACCAGGACGAGATAAACACTTGGATGAGTTTATTCATTCCATTGAAAGTATGCCGACACAGAAGGCGCGCCCGGCAGGCAAGAATTTGAGTATAGAAGAAAGGACTTGCTTAAAATCTCTACAAACTAATCCCAACATTGTCATTAAAGAAGCGGATAAAGGTGGTGCCATTGTAATAATGGATAAAAACTTTTATCAGGAAAAAGTTTTGAACTTATTACAAAACGAAGAATATTAATGTCATTCAACAGAAAAAGCTGAGTTATCAATAAAACGAAGTGTAAGTAATCTTCTCAAGACATACAAGAGCGAACTCACAGATGGAGAGTTTAAATACCTGTCAAATAACAACACCAAGACTGCCTATTTCTATGGGCTTCCTAAAGTTCACAAGAGTAAAGACATTTAAAGTGAAATTGATACGCAGAATTCAGAAGTTATCAGTCTACACAATCCTCATGATCTACCTTTCAGACCAATTGTCGGGGGTCCAACACAACGTCTTAGCAACTTTATTGATATCATTCTCAAACCGTTAAGTAAACATGTCAAAAGTTATATACGTGATGATCTAGATTTCCTTAACAATATCCCAGAAAGTACAGATCCTAAAAGTAATCTTGTGAGCTTTGATGTGGTAAATCTTTATAGCAACATTGATCTTCAAGTCGGACTGGAAGCTGTGAAATATTGGATAAGTAACCATAGTGATGAAATACAAGGTAGATTCTCAGAAGAATTCATACTCAAGTCACTGGAACTAGTTATAAGTAATAAAATATTCTTTTTTGATGGACAATACTATTCTCAACGGAAGGGAGTTGCTATGGGGACAAAAGTAGCACCAACTTACGCAACCCTTGTCTTAGGATATCTGGAACTTCAGTTTTATGATAAAATTGAAAATAAGTGGGGTATTGAAAAACGGCAAGAAATAGAACGTAGCTGGAAACGATATTTAGACGACTGTTTTCTAATGTAAAGGGCGAGAGGAAGATCTCAGCATACTTAGAGATATACTTAATTCATTGGATACATCGCTCAAGTTCACCATGGAAATGGATTCTTAAAGACTTAATTTTCTAGATATCATAATTGTAAAAAATGAAACAGGGAAAATTTAAACTGATCTATATTTTAAACCTACAGATAGTCACCAATATCTTAACTTCAATTCATGTCATCCTTCACACACAAAAAGAAATATTCCCTATTGCCTTGCAAGAAGAGTCTGTACTATAGTATCAAGAGATGATTGGCGTATACAAAGACTTGAGCAATTGAAATCTTACCTATTAAAGCAGAATTATCCTGAAAATCTTATAAATGATTGCATTGAAAAGGCCAAGAGCTTCAATATCAAACAATTGAGAAAAAGCAAAGAAACGGTTCATTCTAACTCTAATAATAGAGAAATTTCCATCGTGACGACTTTCAACCCGTCACATATCAACCCTCTCCAAATTATAAATAGCCAACTCCCGATTTTGAAGCAGAGTGCTAAAATGAAGGCCATTTTAAAGAAGACCAAATTCATAAACAGCCGTAAACAACCTCCAAACTTGAGACGAATTCTTACACGTTCAAGATTTGAGATGTCAGACCAGGGACAATCTACTGTTTCTAAATGTGGAGACGGACGATGCTACACCTGTAGAAATATTATAGAAGGCTCCGAGTTCAAAATTAACAACAAACGTTTTTTTGTGAAAGAAAATATGAATTGCCATTCAAGAAATATCATCTATGTAATCATGTGCGAGGGATGCAGTGAATTATACATTGGCAAAACAAAGAGACCTTAAATGAAAGAATGAACTTGCATCGTTCGCAGATCAAGCGACCCGAAAATAGAACCATCCCTTTAAGCAGTCACTTAGAAAAGTGTTCTGGAGGAAGATATAAAGTATTTCCATTTTATAACATGAATTACGATAATCCGCGGCTACTTGAATTGATGGAAAGTGAATTTATAAAACAATTTAAGCCTTTACTGAACTCTAAAATGTAAATTTCCTTGAACTCATGCTCATGACGCATCTACCTCTATGACCGGATAAAGAGCGCCACGTCACGTCACAATCAACGTGATTACAACTGACATTCAAAGTCTAACCTGAAGAAGCCAATATGGCAGAACGCGCTTGTTAGCAAATGTGAATGTGATTATGTACCTGATTCTACAATAACATTATTTTATCTATATACATATATATTGATATATATGATATATATATATATATATACATTGATATAATATATATGAAAATAGTCAAAAGAATGGTAAAATATATTAAAAAGAAGAAGGTGAAGTTGAATTACATTTGGCAAAACGTTTTCAGCAAATACGAATGTACCTGCTTCATCAGGCCGTTTATTGCAGTAACTGACACTAAGTACATAATACTATGACGTCACATAGGAACTAATGACGTCATAATGAACTTGACAACAACAAATTGTATTGTAAGCAACATTATGTTTTGCCATTTAATTTTGGCGCATATTTACTAATGAAATAGTATTCTTTCACAAGTAAATCATTATCAATGTTATAATTGAGTTGATATATCGGGAAAACCTTGAACGTGCCATTACCACATTTTTCTAAATGTTCACTGAGAGGGATAGTTCGATTCCGGGGCAGGTTAATGTGGGATTGATGAAGGTTCATTCTCCTCTTTAATTTTTGCTCTGTTTTCCTGATATATTTCTCGTTAAATCCAGCACATATGATTACATAAATAACATTTTTAGTGTCACAATTTATGTTTTGTTTATCAACAAATGTATCCTTTGGTGAAATATTTATGGAACACCCTTCAATAATACTTTCACACGTGAAGTAACGTGAATCTCTGACATTTTAGTGTTACATTTTTTGGACAGCTTAACCATATACGCCGATTTATGTTATTATAAGGTTTTAATGGTTACCCCCTTCATTTGTATTGAGAATTGTCTTTATTATCATTAATACAACATTTTATATGGTCGAAGGTGTGTGTAATAGGCGCGATGTTTGCGTGTGAAATATACAAATGTAATGAATCAGATTTATATAAAAACCCAAGACTTATCTTTACCTTCGTCGCCTCTATATCAATGAAATCAAAGCTATATCAATCATGTACAACGAAGTAACGAAATTAAGCTTGCATATAACGGGGTTATAAGGCTACCTTTGCAAGAATTTGAGAACAAGTGATTAATTGTGTGTCCAAATGCTATGATGATCAATAGTGTTATACACGTATGAGAATATATTTTATCTCGTCTACAGTGATTTAGGGAAAGGGAGGAACTTCAATCTCTTGTTAAGTTACAAAAAGCACCATTTATTAATACGCATTTAGTGTTCTAATTACATTATGATATTATAACTTTTGCGTTGATTTTTCAGAAACGGATCCAACACAATGTTTTTCATAAGAATACTGCAATTCATCTTCTTCAGTATTCTTCTGCCTATATCGCTCACCACAACAACCCTACATGCAGGTCCCGTAGGAATATCACTGTGTAAACAGATTTGTCAGAACACCATAGGCTGTGAGATTTATACATACTTGATTGACGATATGAAATGCCTAAATGGCAACTTTTCAAATACCTTAAAGAGCAGAATGGTGATAGGACGTCTGAAGGTAATATTTACTTAACTATAGACGTGAGTAGGTTGTTATAGTAGCTGTAGAATGATAATTGGGAAATATATATAATCAAAATGTCCATATTATTAATTTACATCAACTCAGTAACTTAGTTTGCAGTAGAGAACTGTTATACATGAAGAACAGTTCGGGTGCAATGCTACACAGAACACTATCGCGGTACCATCAATGGAAGGCTAGCCTGAGCCGATGCGAGCAGGTTGTACCGCAATGCATAGCCTCACTTGTTTTGCAGGCTTTCTCCCTGCATTACTACTAGCAGCCGTGATATAAGTTGAATACTCTTGAAAGCTGCGTTTTACTCCAAATCACGTCATCCCAGCCTTATTTAAAAACGTCTTTATTTTCATTTATGAATCCCCTTATTTCGATTGCAATCATTTGAAAAAGTGTAATAAACACTGGCCGTTTTCGTCCTCTTTTGTATGATCCCGGGGTAAGATGACTGAGGTGATAAATCTAGAAAATGAACAGCAACATCTTGACACCAGCTTGGACTCAATTTAATTCATTAAAACAATTAATCAACATAGTTATTTCAATCAGTAATTGCGATATTCAGGATTACAGATAAGATTTATATAATTGGTCACGCCGCTAATGGCTGAAATATTGCCCAAGCGGCGTTAAACAATAACTCACTCACTATATAATTGGTCATTTTCCGACGCTAGGGAGATCTCACGAGACGCCCTAGCAACCGATTATGGCTGACGAGAGGCCGGTCAAGGGTACTCTTAGCAACATGGCTATCGTTACTTGCAGAGATGACTTCGATTCTTTCTCCGTCTCAGCTTTTAAATATTTCTTAAATAAACAAGGAATCTGGACGTCCATATATCGAAATATATTTTGGATACGTTTATCAATGTTTATTTGTGACCAAATGTTGAATTGGACCCCGATAGAGAAGAGAAAGTAATACGTGGTGCGGTCAACCAGAATTTTGTTTTCCCTTCGCTTATATCATATGCTGTTTTTTATTCAACCGTGCCAAATATTACAGGAACTATTAAATGCGTCCTTTATTATTTCTGGACAACATATGAAATTTCAACTGTAGACCATATTTTAAATTTTTATGATTGTTACAGAAAAGAGTTTCATACGTATACAGTGCATTATACTGAATAATTGTTTCCCCTACAATCATTACAAAGATGTTGTACATGCTTTCGCTGACCAAATTTTGTTTATGACATGTTTGTTTATGCAGCAAGTTTCCCTTTTGTCTTTTATTCATAATAAAACGTAATTTTAGTGGATAATAGCGAACATATTCCTTAAAGCTATATATTCCCTATAACGCTTAACATTTTATAACAAATATAGATGGAAATTATTAAAATAAGCGTTATGGATTGAAGGAATATTTTTACAATATAAATTGTGGGAGACATTTCTTAAACAAATGTAGGCTTATTCTTCACTGTAGCTTTCTGTGAGGGTAGAACACAGGTTTACATTTTGTATTCTTTGTTTAAAAAATTGAAAATATATGTTGATGACTCACACTTACCTCAAGTTACACATAAAGTTCAATTGGGAATTTTGTTAAACATGTTAAAAGTAAACAAGTCATTACGAGAATTACCAGAGTCACAAAGGCCTGATCATGTAATCTTGTTGACAAGAAGTTACCGTTATTTAAGAGTAAAATCTCTTATAACCGCATGCGCAGAAGAGTTATAAAATAACTATTTAGGATTTATGTAGCCTAACAGGTTACAATTTTGATCGAAAACCGGACGCACGTCAATAACTCAAATGTATATTTTGAATCTAATCTAATGCAGGAGATATATTTTCAGTGGATAGTGTATGGAAGGTTTTACCATAAGTAATCTAGTAAATGATACGTGTTATTTAGGTCTTGCCGTATGTACATAACGTGAATGTATAAACGTGTGTTGTTCGATTATATTTGAAAACTAATTTCAATAATGTGTATTTTGCATATAAGGGATAAATGATAAGATGTCTTAAATAAATATCGTGATCATGAAAACCTATTGAAATGTCACGAAAATCACGGAATTTGACATATCTCTTAATATACATATGCATCTAAAAACAGCTCAAAGCCTAATCTTGAGCTGCATATCAATTATAAAACTTTTTTTCTTAATTTTATTTTTACATTTTAGAGCGAGAAAGAATCATTTTTACATTAAAAATAATAATTATAACAATGATCAAAAATTTTTGCTGATTCATGAAAACATTGGGAAGATAAAACATTGTATGATACAATGCCAATCTCACTTTCAGAGGGTAAATAATTTATTTTAATTTTCACATTTGATAGAAAAGATACCAAACCTTAATATGAGTTACAAAACGTTAATCTAAAAGTCGGGGCTTGTTTTTAGAAACCCTAACAACAATATAACCGTTGAAAAGTAATCGATTCAACTGTAAGAGGATGGGTGTCTTTAAATTGAAATAACTTTATAATAACTTTTTACATGTTCAAAAATTAAATTGTGTGTGGTTATTGAAACTGTTCTCTATCCACACAGCTAATTTGGTATGTTTTGCATTATCCTTAAGCACATGGGTTTACTTCCATATTTCTCGACACGACAGTGCATGTCTACCGCCATCTTGCCTACCAATCTGTCCCCCTGTCACGTGATTTTTACGCAACTCTGCGCAGATGCGACAAATCGGAAAATTCCATATTTCTCGAAAAGACAGTGCATTTCTCCCGCAATCATGCCAACCAATCTGTCCCCCTGTCACGTTATTTTTACACCGGAAGCAACTCTGCGCAGATGCGACAAATAGGAAAATTCGGAAAATCCAGTATAACATAGTAGATATTCTTCATAGTATGACCAAAATGTTATTTACTTTTATTCTTCAGTAGTAAGCATAGCAATTTGCCTTGTGCTCGGCTGTTAGCTTGCCTCACACAATGGCCATTATATATACAATGTAGTCAACTTAATTGAACACCAAACCTTTACAATAATTTGTGAAATATTAAATACAACGAATATAAGAATGATTGCGAATGAGCCTTGTTTTTAATACATGCAACTGAACCGTAACTAATCTGAAACGTTAATCTCTTCAGAGGATATTAGTTCACTAGGTCTTTTTTTTATATAACCGCAATAGGCTAATTTCCACACTATTTCAGCGTTTGTCAGATTAATTTATTCAAAAGTGGCAGGCCGACCTGACAAAGTTCCATAAAGGTTTAATGTATAATCATTTAAAGCCTTATTTTGAGGGAAAAGGTTATTTTTATTTTCCCTGTAAACAAGCTATCAACCCCTATTCTAAATTCTGTACAAGAAACCATTACTACTTTTGGAGACTGGCCGTTGGTCTTACATTGAATACAAATACCGTTTTTGTAAACTTTGTAATCTACCAGCTTTTGGGGATGAGTATCACTATCTATCTAAATATCTGTCCAGTTTTCTTAAAACAAAGATAATGTTACTTAAAATAATTTTATTATATAAATGAAAACTATAGTAAGTTAAAATTGTTACTAGGAACCCCTGCCAAGAAGTATTCCGAACTAAGGAAATTAGCAACATTCATTTCAATTATATGTAACACTTTGAGCTACAGGCTGAGTGTATCACTTACTAGTGATTGAATCTAATACAGCTCTATCGTCTTTGAGCAATACCCCTGAAAACTGATCAAAATCAAGGACAACATAATGTTAGATATAAAAACACTAGATTACGTGATATTTGTAATACGAGTATTCGCTGTTTATTACGTATATCTAAGACGTACAATGCAATGATATAACGCCGATACAACCAACATGATTAACTTAACAATTTGTCT
Organism: Phorcus lineatus; assembly: GCA_921293015.1. Lineage (NCBI taxonomy): Eukaryota > Metazoa > Mollusca > Gastropoda > Trochida > Trochidae > Phorcus > Phorcus lineatus. The sequence continues at coordinate 10,923,996 of OV121085.1, forward strand.
CAGACTTCATGTTAGTAATAAGAGTACCCAGTTCACATAGAAGTAAAATAGTACATAGTAAAAACACCGATCGTTTTCGTTCCCCGTTATTTGATTCCGGGGTATGATGACTCGGGTGATAAGTCTAGAAAATGAACATCCACAGCTTGACATCAACTTGGACTGCTGAAGTCGAGGCATGTTGGGTTTTTATTAGGCACCTGTGAGACATATGAGCAGAGGTTAATAGACTTACAGTCAATAAATCGCTAATGTATATGTTACTGGCGATCTGAATCATTAGTTAAAGATGGTTCCACACTTGATAATTTTCATGTGGACTGTCATGGAATTTCAAAGTTATGCACTAGTCCTATAGCCAAGCTGGCAGACTCTGGAATGCGAGTTTTATGCACAACTGGATCTACATTTGGCTAATGGCATGTGGACTCTTTTCTTATTTCTGCATCTAAATTTTAAATCATAATAATTGAATAATTTACACATAAACATGATAAAAATTTGCACGGGGAAAATATGTCTTATAGATTCAGCCTATTCTATTATGGATGAATATCTCAATTAAATAATCTTACTACGCAAGGAATTTGTTTAATATATATGTAAGATAATGAAACATTTCCTATCAAATAAAATTGATATTTAACGTAACTAGTGAATTCTATTCTTAATTACTTAGGGAAAATAATAACTTCTAAACCAGAAACCAGTATCAAATAATCAACATCACTGCCAACCTGGGACCAGAGTCTTCAGAACAAGAAAAAATCATCAGGTTTGCAGGGAAGTGAAAACTATATTATCAAAAGGATCAGGTTAGTGCACTTTTATTCACAAGTGTGACTTTGCTATCAGTTTTTAAAATCAGAACGCAGAAACTTTGAACCTAGCTCAATTAAACTTGATAAATAGAACAACATGAAAATTGGTTTATTAATGGTAAACCTATAGAGGTTGTGTGATATTACAAATAGATGGGTGTAGTTTTTTTCGTGTAGAAATGTTTTCTCTCAAGCATGTATAACATTAGCTAAACAGGCAAGCAAGACACTTGTCCCTATTAAAATGATGATGTATATTTTTTCACGATATGAATGTTAATATCTTTATGAAAATATTTTATTGTAAAATACTACCTTTTCAGTTATATGGTGCTGAAATATGGTGTATAGAGATAAGAAAATGAACTGAAGTTGTATATACAAAATATTGTAAATATGTTTTAAGAATAACATACATATGTCCTAATAATGCTGTTCTTGGTGAACTAGGACTAATCAGATTGTATGAACATGGCATAATTAAGGTTATGAAATTTTAGATTAGATTGTTAAGTATGCCAACAGGCCAACATCCCAGGTTTTCTTATGCTTTGTAAATATGATGAGTTAGGGTACAATGATTGGGTATCATTTGTTATATATACTTTATTTAGCTTTGGATTTGGTAGTACCTGGATCATGCAGGGTATAGGGGACTATAAGATATTAATGAAAACAATTGAACTAAGGTTAAGAGATGTTTTTACTCAAAATTGGTTTACTTCTATCTGTGAATCATCAACTTTAACAAGGTATTGTACTTTAAAATCTCTCTTACAACCTGAAAAATATTTCCATAGAATTGGTGTCAAGCTCATCGAAACGTGTCTTGCAGATCTATTAGAATTTGTGCCATTGTGGGTTTTCAACTTCCTCAGAATTCGATTTTTGGCTCCCATGTGAAACAAAAGTACTGTTTCTATGGAAAAACTTAAAAATCTCAAAACTAAGCAAATGAAATTAAGGAACATAAACAATCATCTTCTGAAGGATAGTCAAATACCAAAGATTTGCTTAGGACAGTTTTCTTATTAAAATATAAATACTTAGTGTTAATCATAGAATACAGTTAGGTGGATATTGTTATTGTATAGTGGTATATACTACACATGTGAAACGTAACACCTTTGGAGTGGGCTCTTAAAGTTGGGTTTATTAAATGAGATGTTCACCTTCGCCAGATTGTATTTCTGCATGAACATGTATCCATAAATATATTTCAGAAACAACAAGCGTTCTTTTGTCTGATCAACTGAAAACACTTCGACTTAAAGGTGTGTGAATTGTCTTTTAATAGTGCGATGGTTTCTTTGCCAATGTGTATGAAGGATGCTGTATATCATCCTTATTTTTTCAACTGCACCAATATTATTTAAATTTTCAAGAATAGAATGAACAGAAAAATCTGTTATCTTTAAACAAAGAACATGACCCAATATTTTGAAAGAGTTTAACCTACAAGTTGAAAGCTTTTCAAACTTAACCAAATGTGTTCATGGTAACAAATGACTTATTTAATTCTGTATTTGGTCACATGGCAAAACCTCCTCTTTTCTAATATTTCACCTTTCATATTTACCTTCAAAGTTCTGTTGATCATGCATCCTGCTTAATCAAGTCTTCCCTCGCTACTTCCCAATACCCTGATCTCTTTTCCCTCGTTTGGCTGGCGGCTTGATAATCAAAGCTTTGCTCACCTGTTACTTTGTCAGCCAAAGAAATGTCCTTAATTTAAGAGCTTAGAATCCGAGCTTGAACTCCACAGATTTTTCCATCTGGGTTGTGCCGCTGTTGCTGAATACGAGTTATTTCATTGGCTGAAAGATGGCTAGCGATACGAGGGTTTTGGTTTGACTGAAATCAGGGTATTGTGAAGTAGCGAAAGCGGATTCATTTATGCTGATTTAACAGGATGTTGGTCAAGTTAAGTCCATAAATTAATATTTACAAAAGAAGGAAAGAGGTCAAGTGATCACGGGAAGTAAGTCCGAGCTACAATTTTCAGTCATGGGCCTTGGCAACACAGTCGGGGACATGTATATGTGTTCATTATTGTACAAATATAAATCATGCTTAAAAAATATTCAATTTCTGATTTGTCTAATAGTTTTCCTTCTAATCACTTTACACAAAAAGTAATATAATCTTACGTACTCAATTCTCACATGCATCTAATAATGATCGAAAGAGGAAGTAGCATCAGCAGTAATACCAGATTCACATTATGTATGCATCGTTTTCTTCTACATTGTCAAAAATAATGTCAATATCAATGCAATGTTTTTTGATACTCAGGACTGTCCGTCGTATAGCAGAAAAGGGAAAAGAATTTAATAAACTTATATTAATCAATACAGGGAGTTTGCTAGCAAGTATGGCTTCAAATGGTAGCCGACATACATGTATTGAATATGACATTTTCCGGAAAAAATAATGAAAACATATACGAAAAAATTGCAGTTGACGATGATGATGGTTTTAACATAAGGCATAGATTATTTGAAACATGGTTTACTCAATTCGTTTTGAAAAGTGTAACTCAAAAATGAAAAACGTTGTCAGTATATAGATTGAGTCCAAACCATTATATATATACGATATTTGAAATAAAATTCCTACACTCATGTATATATATATTTGTTTTATTTACAGGTTATCATGAATTTAAAAAGGGAAATACCATATATCTGTATAAGTGTTACACAGACAAGAGATCGTGGGACAGAGGGATGGAACAGTGCAAAGAGGATGGTGGTTTGCTTGCACAGTTTAACAAACCATTCAAATGGGAATTTTTGCCTAAATTTATACAGAAACCTACCAGTACGTTTTTTCAGTGAACATACAAATTGTATATATAAAAGTTATAATATTGCTATGTTGTGTTACACTTCAAGGCTTAATATAAAGGCTTTTATATACCCTGCTTAATCAGGGTATAATCAGGGTATATGGATCCGCTCACGCTCCTTCCAAATACCCTGATCTCTTTCGGGCCAAATGCCTCGTAAAGCTTTATCCACACATCCTGCTACATCAGCGTAATTGAATCTGCTGATTGAGCTTTTCTGATCTCCTTAAAGCCACGTTTTGCTAGCTACTAACCAGGAAATGAGACAACTCCCATTTGGAATAGCCACACAACCCGAATGGAAAATTCCGTTGAGTTTAATTTTATAGCGACATTTCATTGGCTGAAAAAATAACAGGTGAGCATTGCCACTAATATCAAGCCACGCCAGCCGAACGTGGGATTTGGCCTGAAAGACATCATGGTATATGGAAGGAGCGTGATCAGCAAACGAATTCAATAACGCTGATGTTGCAGGATGATATCCTCTTGATATTCGTGGCTATACTCACCTGTAAATATTTAAGCCAATGGAATGTGGTTATGTAAGGAGCGTGAAGGTAATATGTTTAACTCAACGGATTTTCCATCCGGATTGTGCCGCTTTTGCTGAATGTAAGTCGTATCATTGGCTGGTTAGAGAGCATGATCGAACAATTAAGTATTTGCTGTCAAAAGATGAAATAAAGCTGGGATAGGATATTCAATATATAATGATGCAGCAATTATGAACTTTCATGCACTTGAAAATGTGTTTGATCAATTTTAACTAAATGTGCAAAATCTCTGTTGATATGTAATTGCAAAATCGTTGAATATTTTTAATTCGTCACTTCGTCACTAAAATTATAATTAAAGTCATAACTTCATCATACACTTGAATGTATGTCAAGGAGTCTAATGCCATTGACGTGTTTATATTTCAAACACTACCCGTCATCATTTGCTGCCTCTAGCATGCTACATCTTAACCAGTTTTTGAAAGAGGAATTTCAACTGTCGATGTTTTACAATGATTCTTAGCTTTCAGTTCTTTAGCTAACACCAAAATATATATCCCTCAATTGAAACATGAACTTTTTGAAAGATTAAACATACAAAGAAAGAGAACATGAAATAATATCAAAATAAGGAATCATAGCATATTGCTTTCAGGATAGGAAATGTTAAATGATAAAAATATGTTCCAGCTGCCTACATGTGGATGGGTCTCAGAGATCAAAAGGAAAACGACAAGATTGTTTGGGTTGATGGAACAGAAGTGAAGGACGAGAAAAGATGGTTTAATGCTTTTTATGGTTCTGAACCAGTTCACAAAGTTTTCGGAAAGGACCAAAACTGTGGATGCATTCATTATTATTCCAATTCAAAGCAATACTATCTTTTTGCTGCTTCTTGTCACCTTAATAGACCTTTTCTGTGTGAAGTTATAAGTAAGAACATGGAACAATAAATCTTTGTAACCTAAAGCCCTAGGAATCAATAAATAGAGAGGTGATGATAACATTTTAAAGATTCTAGACAAACTATGTCTACAGCGCTGATATGATTTGGAAACAAGCAACAGACAAAGATATCAGGCCGAATCATGCATCAGCACTATAATGCCATAATAAATCAAAGGCTTTTTAAATTGATGAAATAAAACAACTTATAGTCGAAGCTTCATCTTATCATAGCCTGTGAGGAAACCAAAAACTAAAAAAGTCAAGTTAATTGTTGGCACGATGATTTAAGAGTTGAGATTGTTGATTGTGTGATATGATTGTGAATTATTACGCAATACTGGCACCGACCTGTCTTAATTATTTTTATTGCTTCAACTTAACAGTCAGTTGACAAAAGTTGATTTTACTGCTTTAATATTCATTTCAGACAATTGATCAACAATTTTCAAGTTATATATATGTTTATGTATGTTATATGTGTAGTTGTGTTTATATGTACATTGGCATTGATCTTTGAATTCATGTTGAAAACTGCATTCCCGATTAGAAGGGCGGAGGAGTTTGATGAGGTGTGTTGTCTAAAGACAATTGTCATTATGCCATGAGTAACCAGCTGTTATGAAGTTGATATTGTATTAGAGGTTACAGTAGTGTTTAATGAGTATCCAAGTTACAGCGTCTGTGTGGACGTGTGTATGTTCAAGGTAGAATGGAGAGAGCGTTATTTGATGTTTTCTATAGCATTTTTAAATTTCATTCATGTATGTAATGTATCATTTAACGTTTGTTTTCTTAGCTACGTGTAACTTGTTATCAATTGCATAATGAACGAAAATATTACTTGGAACAATAACTGGCATTTTGTCGAAGCAATCACCCCTACAATATTTAGTAAGGATATGTGATCTTGAAATTCATTAATGTTTCTTTCATCTAATATTTCACTATGAATCAATGCAGAATCAACACTTGAACTTTTAAATCTGCCACAACTACTTCTTAAGTCCAGTTTAACCAATAATCAAATTCGTAAAATCTGCTTCATACTACACTCTTCAAAAAAGGAATGATAAACAAAATCTGAAAATCATAATTGAAAATTTTTATGCATGTGCCAAATCTAGCAAGTGTTAAAACTTGAATATCAATTTGCATTTATAATGTCAGAAGAAATTGAGCTGATATGAATGTTACTTATCACCTGAAATTTATTTACCTTTATGTTTGTACAAATGTATTAATAAACCTTATTATCAATTGCATAATGAAAAACTGTTATCTTGCTTTATTATCTGTTAGAAGTTCAAAGTAATCGCTACTATAAAAATGCTATCAGTATGTATTTGGAATTATCTTGGATTTCAATAATTTTATCAGTGTTAACTTAACTTGTATTTCAATTTAAGTTAATGACGCAAACAATAGCACGTTCATTTCAACTTTCGATACTGTCTTCAACTTTACTTTTAGGCTAGAGTTGGAACAGGAAAGCACACATCAGTATATTTCTCAAACTGTCTTCATTGAGTAAAGCAATGTTTAAATGTTAATTAATTTCGAATGATGGTTATTGTGTAACTGTAAAACATCTTGTTTGCAAACACCACTTTTTATTACTATCGTGATACAAGTTCCAGCCAATACCCGCAGGTTTCACCGCAATACATAGCCACATCTGCGTGCTTTCTCCCTGCAAATGATACAAGGGAAATACTCTTGAAAGCGGCGTTTAACCCCATGTCACCTCTTCAACACCGATTTTAATAATGGACGTTAATGTCTTAAGGAACTGACTTTCTCCCATGGTTGAATGCACTTGAAAGAAAGTATTTTATGCAAACCAGTTTACTTCAATCAATTACATTGCTGGCTACAGTTATTGTTTTTTCTCGACTGTGTAAATTGTCCGACAACTAACTATTGGCAGGAGTTAACCCTGCAAAAAAAACTGATCAGAATTATGTAGAATAAAGTTAATGTTTTTTCTCCCATCTTATCGGAAAATAATCCAAATTTTGTTTCCTTGGACGATGAACCTGAAGAAGCATATCTTGGAAGAATACACACAGACGGCCAAAACCTTTATTCAGTAATGTAATGTATGACCTATATTACAGTAGTGGATTACACAGTCATGTGGAAAATATAAATGCAACTATCTTTGTCGTAATGCAAAAAATCCTTTTCAGGAACATTGATATTGATAATATGGTATTCATATTTCTTCAATTCAACATATCAAACCAACAGAGAGGTTTTAACTGACTTATCTTTAAATTTACTGAAAACAAATGAAATTCAGAAACAGAATTTTAAAAGACTTGTTTGTAAACATAAGGTACTTATATATCTGAAACATCTTTGAAATGGACATGCATAGCAAACTGAACGTAAGACAAGTGTTTACATGTCAATAACTAATTTTCGAAGTTTTAAAGATACTGATACTTTACACTTATGTTGAAGATCGTGACAATAACACCAACCAATGGATTATACTTTCAATGCGTCACAAACAAAATTAATGTCATACTTTTCATATTTAAGTAATTTGAAAACCTTTAAGTGTTGACTTCATTTCAAATGCTATTTTAATATTATTTTTAATCGGTAATATACTAATGTCTTTTGGACTTATAATATAGTCCATTTTATGCAGCGAATATTTTATGGTTTAAATGCATGTAATAATGTTTAACTATTTTACAGGGTGTATTAACGTGTCATCATCTCGGTATTAAAAACCAACATCACAGTTTTTATTTTATTAACAAAAACCACCTGTAACGTAGTGACGTTGTTGTATAATGCTCTTCTGAGTTTGAAATTTTCAAATTTAAAAAAGTAATTGATGTAAAGTGCTCCCAAACAGACAATCGATTGCTTTGTTGTATGTAGTAAGAATTAACAATGAGTCCTGAAAATTATTTGTTATTTGGGTTGCATCAATTTTTCTCTATACAATATAGAAAACCAATCTCGTTTATTCAAGAATAAGATCAGCTTGCTTACTGTGATGTTACCTATTACAGAACCCATTGTTCTGAGGAAACGTTTAAGATCTTCTCGCATGGCGCCTGTTTCCAAAACCTTTCGATCCCTTGTAGCGTTTTTCACTTTGTCTATTTTTCAGTCTTTCTCTGTTCACTTCTTTAATGATCTGTCTAGTTTCGTTTGGACGACAACAACCATGTCTTAAAATGCTGACAACACATTATACTCACCTCACGCACGCGCTCTTTGAGCATATACAGAATACAGAATACGTCTACTCTGGAGAAGATTAATGTAGTTGGAGCCCTTGTCGTCCTTCCAAACCTCTGATGATGTCATCCCCCTTTAAAGTTGGTTTCATTTCAATCACTCACGCTTTTTCCTTTTATGTTCCCACTAATTCGCAACACTGAACAGAAATAATAACGTGTCATTGTACAATTTATTGCACACTTCCAACAATCACTACGTAACCTGAAGGAAGGCTTGTCTAAGTTCATCATGAATCATCTGACTCCTTACAACATGCCAATTTTTATGATTTGGTCCAATAAAGTTTGCCTCAAAGCAGTGCGAAGGATAAGTGTCGTGTGTGATTGGAGAAGTCAATGACAAAACAAGATGCCCGTGCATGTCAAGCTTAAGGCGAAGGGTATAATGTTAATGGAGACTATGAAAAACAGCATCATAGATCGTCTCCAAGATGGCTGATCTCAGCAATAGGTTGGGTTATCAAACAAAACCATATCCAATTTATGGACAAGAAAAAGACAGATAAATTATGTACGAGATCGAGACACAATACGTGAACTGGTCCGAAACAGTTTACATTGAGTAGCAGGAATCTGTGTGTCACAGTCAAATCTAATAGAAAGTCTTCTGTGTCACGGAATAAGAGACAAACGTCCTGCTGTCGACACCGTTTAAAACCTCATTACAGACAGAGCCATTCAAGATGGGCAAATAATCAGACAGTGTAGGTAATTTGACCATGACATTCTAAAATCCTAGTTTTTGATTGGTTTATTTCATCGTTGAATCTACGTTCGACCATGATTTTTAGACAGCCGAATGACCGCGTTGGAATACATGCAAATGCTCGATGCAAAGAAGAGACGTAAAAGCACTGCGAGGAGTTTGACGCTCTACAGCTAAACATGATGAAAACGTGCCTTCTGATACCAATATTACCATTAGGCAGACATACTTCTTCACGCTTATATAAACAGTCTTCTACTCAATCATATGACTTGTTTGCATTAATGTGGACAGACCTTTGATTTCAAGCTGCGATGATCAGATTCGGCAACGATAATTTTCATTCTAACACAGTGACGTCATAGGTTTGTATGTGGCGTCACAAGGCTTGTCACGTGTTCAGTAAAAGGAATTTGGCCATTTTGTTGGAGGTGATTCAATACTTTTTGGAAGTCAAATTGTCATGTTTTATGCTTACGTCATGAGTGTCAAGACAAACTCAGTGCTTTAACGTGTTAACTTGACAATTCTTTTATTTTTAACGTTCCTTACTCTATCTTTTCAGTTCAATATTAGTTTAGATGTTACCCATTATACCTATTTCAAATGGAAATGCCTATGATCGCGTCACACCTGAACTTTCGCGACATCAAAGAATTGTAATTTAACTTTTATTAACTCGTCATGGTAGAATGGAGATAAACCAAATGTGTTTTAATTTTTTGTGATTCGAACGTAGAATTTAAAATCAACATGTTTCGAGTCTACGTTCAAATCACACAAACATTAAAACACATTCCGTTTATCTCCTTAATCACTGGTGTTCTCCAATCATATTCAAGGAAAAATCCGATTTTAATGTTCACTGTAATGACAGACCTATGCTATGCATTAAAAAACGGATGTGGTTGTGGTGCAAGACCTCATTACGGGTCTGAAGTACAGAGTTACATCGCTACTTCAATTACTGTCTTGCAAGGAATTAGAGGAAGTCCTCTTGTCAAAGATTGCAATGGACGCACGCATTGCGCAAGGATTGTCAATGAATTGAAGAGAATTAACCACATGCAGTGGCTGACACTTTATCCAAGCACTTTATGACCATGTTTGGGATATGCCGGAACGAGTCTGAATTGTGATGTTGCTGTCGGATGAATTATCCCCAAAATCCTGTTAATAAGATTCAGGATTTGTTTTCGATTTAGCAAAACACGTTTTGAGTTTTTTGATGAGCAAAAGCTAATATTGCAAAAGATGATAAGAAAAGAGAAAATGTAATTTAGTATTAGTCGAAAGAGATATTTTAAAATGCTAGTCTATTATCTGCAATCACTTGCGTCTTAAAATTGAAAATCCTTTTTTTTTGAGACAGATAAGACTTAAAGTTTAGTAATGTAGCACTCATTTTTATGACAAGAATTGGAAAAGCAATAACAAATAACTATTTTTATCAATTCACTATTATATCGGTTCCCAAGATTACCCTTTCCGTTTATCCATTTTTCAAAGTTCAAACAGCTTTCATATCTCAGGTTTTTAGGGAGAAAAACATTTGTTTAGGAAAATGCAGTTGTTTATTTCACAAGTACACTAACCAAAAAACAGTACTAAGTTTTTAGAAAATTATAGAAAATATCTTTTGTGTACATGTATCTACAAGGTTTAAGTACGCATTCAGAATATCATTCATAAAAGAAGGTTACAATTGTACATCGAAAAAAAGTTAGTATGTAAATGTGATAACATGTTTTTATAGAATTGATACCATGTATGTTTAACCCTTTTATATTATCACTTGAGGTCTCTCCGAAATTTCTTCAAATCGTAATAATACGTAGGAAAACTCAGTGTAAAGTGCGTTTGGGAGGTTTCCTTGTTACATTATGTGTAGTGGTACAACAACAGTCATGTGTTATTTAAAAAAGCAAGTTAGCGTTGCAATGTATATTTAAACGTGGGTGGCAAACATTCGTTTGACAATTAATTTTTAACTTTGAATTCTACTGGATAAACCTTAGGTCATTGATCAAAGTTATGGTTGTTTTGCAAGTATAGGGGGAAAACATAATGATATTAAAAACTCTGAACTGCATTATTTATATTGCTTTGGTGCGGTAATCTCATTCCATACAGATGGCAATGTCCTTCCTGACACAACATCTAAAACCAGTTATGAGGATGTTGAATGAAAACATATTGCAAACGGTCACCTGACAAAAAATATTGCAGACAATAATTATTTTTCAAGAAAGATCGAACACCCTTTTATTTATGAGTTGAAGCTGATATTGAACACATTTATTTATATCAAGTTATAAATTCTATCAAAAACTGTAAAAATACAAATATATCCAATTTGAACAGCTTTCAAAATTAGGTTTAAGTGATTGATGCGTGATCACTTTTCGATCAGAACCAAGACTTTATGACGTTAGTCTTTTTCTTTCAGAGGCACTTATCAGCAACAGTCAGTACTTCTTGATGAACATAAAATTCATAAAGTTTGGCATTGGGACTCATTCTGAATCACAGAGTGTCTTTCCAATGTAACATTTGGAAACTATTCCCTCATAGTTTTTTAAAAAATTTCATTTCAAACCCTGCACATTTTTATCATCCCGTTTCGCTTCTTTTTCATCCATCAGATTCTCATACTTGACTTCTGCTTTAGTACCACCAGGGCAACTTTGTTAACAGTAAAGGACTGTTCTACATACAGGAAGGTTTTGGTCCAACGCTAAAATTAGTTTCAGGCAACGCTACATTTAGTTGCAGCGCATTAACACCTAATGTTCGGTAGTTCGGTATATTATGTGTAAATGTACTCGGTGAATTTTTGCGATAAAACAACATTCAAATATAAAGAAATTAGACTGTGTTGTCCAAATCCCTGTAATTCTATAGAGATCGTTATAATGATATGAATTTTTCCTTGTATGGTCTTAGTTTTTCATTAATATTGTCTTTCTTTATTTAATGAAGTTGATTCAGAGAACACACTTAGATTATATTTTACGCTTTGTAACTGAAAATGAGAAGCTTCTTATAAACATCTTTCACTGGTATTGATTGATTTTCACGCGAATGTATCACTAATCAGGTATATAAGTTATCTTTAGTTAAAGGGCAGTTACAGATTACTTACTGATAACCCTTGGACGGGAGTTAAAAAAAGAATCGATAACATTATAAGTTGTCAGACCGCGCCGAGGGGTAGATGAAATTTTGTATCCCGCGTAAGTGTCCTTGTAGGCCGAGCCGCAAAATTTTGTATCCCGCGTAAGTGTCCTTGTAGGCCGAGCCGCAGGCGAGCTACAAGGACACTTTCGCGGGATACAAAATTTCATCTACCCCGAGGTGTGGTCTGACAACGAATTTATCTTACCGAACATGTTTTCTTTTTATTTATTGAGAATTTTAAAATTCAAAGGCAATATACAACAAGTGTTTTCAGTAGACCTACTTATCAATTCCATATATCTGCCATATTGTTGACATCTAGGCTAGCAGACGATGTATTTTTGCAAACTCAACATTGCGTTTACTACCATAACATACTTACAGCGAACCCTCTACAACCGTGCGTGGAATATATTGCTATTGTTACGGTGTTCGGCAAATGCTAGACAGTTCGGCAAATATACCTAATATTTGTATCCCGCCTGGAGGTTTACAAGAGTTTGAGAACCCCGGCTTAAGACCAATCAAAAGCGAGTAAGGTAAGATAATGTGTAATGTGTACATGTGAACCTGGCCACGGCACAACGCTATCGAGCTATGCTAGACTGAGTAATTCCATAACTGTTTCAACCATTTCAAATAAAACAGTATAAACAACCAAGATCGGATCTATTTTTGGGAAACACATATTAGATATATTTGAAAAAGAATCACTTTTGTTGGGTCAAAGATCAGAGAGAGTGTCTTGCCTTAAAGAGCAGAAATGGGTGAATACTAGTCAACCTTTCAAACAGAGAAATATTAAAGTGTATAGATTGTTGTGGGTCTGCAACAAATTACGAAGAACAATTATTGTTATTTGATTTTCCCTTTTATATTAGTCTAGTGTTTTAAGGAGGGATTGTCTGTCAAGCTTACAAAAACTGTAAAAAAGTAAACTAAAACCTGATTCCATCTAAGTCAGTGACTATTGACATCAACCATTTATATTCAAAAAACAAATTGCAAAAAAGATTGTGTTCTAAAAGGCATGACCAAACATCATTACGTATTTTTATATTAGTTGTGGACAACAGTGAAAGTTAAGCGTGATATTTATTGGTTGTTTAATTTTCAATGAGATAGATATATTTTTTTTAAATTAAAACATAAATGTATTCCAAAATAATTAAAAACATAAATATTTTGGAAGGGATTGCATTAACTAGAGACACAAAAAACAGTGTATGTTTTCAGTGGTAAATGTTAAATGATGTAATACTACAATATCAGCTCAATATCATCTATCATTAAGAACCTAAATCGACAAAAATGTTTAATTAGAAATTTATTTTACCATTTAAGAATTATGATAATTGTTATTACTATTTCTTGCGATAAAATAATTGCTTTGAACTTATCACAGAATATTGTTTGCAGTTTAATTTTTTTTTAATTACGCAATCAATAACAAACTCTAAAAACATATTTGTTCAATGAAACATTCATGAGTGCATTCTAAATTGATTAAGAAAATATTACAATCCTCCACTACCGCTTGTATATAATCACACATACAATGTGCCACCTTACGGACCTTGTGTGGGTGACACGTTTCTCATAAATAAATAAAAGATTTAACCAACGGTGTTTTAGATCTGCTATGGAAACTAGATGTTTACGAATGGATGGACAAACAGGGCAATGACTATATCATATGCTTGAACATACAGGTTGGATAAAAACACTGTAAGTAGCTTTATTCTATAATTCCCTTTGTAATGTTTGTGTTTGAGTTCTATGTTATGTATGTTTGAAACTGAGTCCCATGACGAAACTCTTCAGGTACGTAATTTTATTTGAAGTGCACAGATTTGAATGATTTTGATTTTGCAGTCATCAATTTATAAAAGGTTAAGGCTTGACATTTATCCTGTCATCTTTGTCTCTTGCTTTGTTCCAAATCATGTGTTTGTGTTTGAGTTCTTTGTAATGTATTCCTTGAAAGCTAGTCCCGTCACCAAACTCCTCAGGTGCTTAATCTTATTTGCAGTGTATAAATGTGTGGAAATGATTTTGATTTTGCAGTTACCAATATAATGAGGTATGGCTTGGCAATTATTATCCTGTCATCTTTGTCTGTTACTCGTTTCCAAATCATATCTGCTCTGTTAATATAGTTTGTCAGGAATCTTTAAAATGTTATCGTCTACTTTCTGTTTATTATGTGATATGGCTTGAGGTTACAAAGGTTTATTGTTCCATATTCGTTTTACTTACAACTTCACAGAGAAAAGATCCCTCTTTGGAACAAACAGCATCAAAAAGAAAATATTGCTTTACACTGAAAAAATAATTAATGCGTCCACAGTTTTCCTCCACTCCAAAAATTGTGTGACTTGGTTCAGAACCAAAAATACCTTTATACCATCTTTTCTCGTCCTTCAGTTCTGTTCCATCAACCCAAACATACTTGTCGTTCTTCTTTTGATCACTGAGACCGATCCATATGTGGACAGCTGGAACATATTTTTATCATTTAACATTTGGTATCGTGAAAGAAATATTATATGATTCCTTTTTTGATGTAATTAGCTAGATGACAACTTACTTTGAACGTTTAAATTTTTTTCTAAGTTCATGTTTCAACTGATGAATTATATTTTGGTGAAAGCTAGGAAACATTTTAAACATCAACAGCTGCAGTTCCTGTTTCAACAACTGTTTGAGATGAAGCATGATTTGAAATATAGACACGTCAATTTCATTTGACCCCTTGACATAAATTCAAATAGATTCAAATATTTCTTGGTGTGATAATATGATTCTGATCTCCTGCAAGCCAAACCCCTCTTATCGCTATCTATCTAACCAGCTAATGAGACGACTCGCAACAGCGGCACAAACCGGATGGAAAATCAGTTGAGTTCAAATTAGTAGCTTCACGCTCCTTGCATAAATACATTTCAATCGCTTAAATATTTACAGGTGAGCATAGCCACGGATAACATGCGGATACAGCCCGAACGAGATCAGGACCCTTTATTTTCGAAGCTCACTCAGTGCTAAGATTAACTAAGTCGTAAGTACCATACATTAACCCTGGCCTACGACTACCTTAGCAGTAAGAGAAATTAGAAAATCTAGATCCAGGGAAGGAGCGAGAGCGTCTCCATTTACGTTTATTAGCAGGATTTAAAATATATAGAGTATTTACTTTGAGTTTGTTTCAGGGTTTCAATGTGAGAGGGATCACAAAAAGCAGAGAAAATGTCATTGATTTTATGTAAAATCCATGTTGCCTGAATTGAAGATACAAGTGCCGCAAGGTGATTTAAAGATATTTGTGAATACAACTATTAAACCCAATAATTATTACCACGTGCTCAACGATTTATGACAAGGTTTATATAACAGGGAAGATGGTGATCAATTCATTTTAACATTTGTGCATATTGGAAAATACTTTACTTTCAATTCCTAGATATTTAATATCTGGTGCATTTCATGCGTCTTCATATTACAATGAAAAGATAGTCTTTATATCAATAAAAGAAATCGCAAATGAGAACGAGAGTATTAAGGAGCTATTGCAATTATCAAACTTTGTCTTCAGACAACTTTGGATACCCTCGTGCTTACTATATACATTCCTAGTCGCATTTTTATATCATATCATCGTATAGAGGCAAATTATAGTTATTTACATGTATAACATTCATATACGCAGATATGTATTAACAATTTGTTTTCAGGACCAGCTGGTTAGAATTGTAAGCTAGGACTGATTAGCATTACAAACACGACATATCTTGTAGAAATGTTTGCATCTCGCTAGCGGGAAAATTCAGTCACTGGTTCCGATTTAGGGTTTATCCCAAAATCAAAAGCCCAAAACTCAGACGTCCCAGTTTTCAGACCAATCAGCCAGGTGACTGTGGCTACAACATTGTGTTGATTACCTGAATAACGTCATTTTAATAAATGTTGTCTTATTGTTTGTATCAGTCCATTAGTTGGGAAAGTTAACAGTTTAGTCAACTTAAGTCAAAACAAACAAACCAAACCAAACAAAATGATGTTGTTTTAAGGCGTTTTTGGGACATCTGTATTATGGAATGTTGAGTAATGATTCCCAAAGCTAGCAATTACCGTATTTGGTTGGAATAGTTTGGCAGTTTGTTAGACAGACGCATTTATTGGATCATACTGAAGGAATTTTACAACAACTTTATATTTTTAACATAGCAATATCATAACTTTTATATACAATGTGTAAGTTCACTGAACAAACGTACTTTTAGAAGGTTTCTGTATAGCTTTAGGAAAAAAATTCCACTTGAATGCTTTGTTGAACTGTGCAAGCAAACCGCCATCCTCTTTGCACTGTTTCATCCCACTTTCCCACGATCTCATGTCTGTGTAATGCTTATACAGATATATGGTATTTCCCTTTTTAATTTCATTATAACCTGTAAATAAAACAAATATATAAACATATAAATGTATCATCCCAACTGCGGATCCGCCCCATCTTAAGATGGGACGCGTCCCAACCTGGGATTCCAAGTTGGGACGTCCCATCTTGAGATGGGACGGGGGATACTAAAACAAGTTAATAATATTCATATTTTATAATGATTTGTGTCAGTAAAACATGTTTTTAGATAGTTTTGTTATATTCTATTCACACTTACGAAGAAAATTTGATTTGATGTTCATTTACTTCACTTTTTCACTCGATTTCATCTGTTATTGAGTACGAACGATTCAACACTACTCAAACAATTATAAGGTCCCATTTGATTACTGATTGAATCACATTTGTTAAGCGACATAACAAAATCAGATCAATATATAGATTTATATTTAGATAATAGTTTTCAGCATTTTTCAAACGACCAATACATGCGTAGATCGAACAGCTGACATCACAGAGACATCTTTGTATCCTAGTTTCTTTACAAAAAGGTGGTATAAACTATTAACAATCAAAGATATGAAGTTATTCTAATACATATCCAAGTTTTACAATACTAGTGATAAATTGCTTTTTCAAAAATATATATTTAAAAAACGTACCTGATACAGAGAAATGAATAATCCATGCAAAAACCTCCTATAAACAGAAATTAAGGTACTCTCCATCGTTACAATGCAGCACTGAATAGACTGAATATGTTAATGTGTAAGCTTGGCGTGACAGAGAACGGATAATTTGACACCAATTTGCCCATCGTAGGAACTGTTAGGCTAAAACAACATATGGAGACACCAACACCCCATGTTGTTTTAACAAAGTATTGTCTTGTATATCTACTTGGCGAAGTCTGGTTCCTCAACATTTAAGATATTTTCAAATAGTGCCAACCTTAGGGTGTGAATATTCCCTCGTAACTCATATCAATATACTAAAATCTATCTTAACGGCGACAAATCTTTGTCACAGAGTGTTAACGAATTCCTAAGAATATATATGTATCATTTAATAAACTATAGCCTTCGATTTTTAAAGCTCTTTCCTAAAAATTGTACAAAAGATGTAAGGTAGACAAAGCTTAATATAAATTTGAGTTTAGTAAGAATAATTGCAAATGTATATCGACACCAATGTACTTGATATCTAAATCGTTTTATGTTTGTTTCAGGAAAAGAATTTATATAAGCATTTGCTGCCTGTTTGCTAATCCTTTTTTCTTTTTGTAAATATATTCTGAATTTTGTGTAACACATGTTTTATTGAAATAAAATACCGTTTAAATCTTAGAAATATACTTACTAACCATTATATGATTACACTTAATGCATATTTTCATACAATGAAATATCGAATATTTTACAATAAGCAATGACAGTTTCAATATCAAATTTGTATGAGAAATGACAGTTTCTATATCAAATTTGTATAAGCAATAACAATATGAATCATTTAGTCCTCTGAGGATATTACATTAGTACACGTATGTCAGCACAAAATAACTCGATAAGTCTTAGTATATCAATAAAACTTCATTGATGTGTATTTACAAACCTAATGCCTTTTTTCGGGGGGGGGGGGGGGGGGGGGGGGGGGGGGGGGCATGTTAAGTAGAATAGTTAAAGATAACAAAACGATTAGTTAAGTAAACTGTCAGCTGTAAAATAACAATATTACACTGAAATGTAATTCTTGCCCCTCACCTACTCATCTTATTTGACTTATGTACGGATCAGTTGATTAACGTATTAGTAGTAAGAACACACAACAATTCTCTCAATTCAACGCTTCTAAAAAGCCAAGATAGACGCTTGTACATATAAAAGAAAACAACCTTATAATACTGATCAAAATCATATGTTACCTCGAGCTATGTAGAAAAATAGTAGAACAATAATAGTTGAATAATTAACGTATTGTGCTGCAACTGTACATCGTATTTGTTTCACTTTGTGTTGTATGTTGGATGGTTTCAAAATATGATGTTTATTGGAGCGGCATTAATATAAGCTTCCAGCTTGCCTCCAAATCTAATGTCTTTTTATAAAAATGAAAATAATATGTTTAAACCATAATCTTCTTTTGCAAAAGCTTGGAAACTAAGTTCTCAATATTTTAAAAATCTATTGAAAAGCCTGCTATTTCCCCATAATTAATCAATGGATGATGTTAGATTTCATTTTGGTTACTTCACATGATAATCGTTCTGTTAATGAAAAAAATATTTTGAATATATTTAGTGTGGCAAAACAACTTTCATCGAATAACAATACAATAACAATAGACATAAACATTTGTTGTTGTTTTTGGTTAGGGTTTGATCACGTCTGCTTCCACCTATCAGAGATGTTGCCGATAGGGGCAAATGCCTTGATAAATATGAATGATGATCATTGACTAAACAACAAACGCTCGGCGTGTACGTTTGTAGTGTTACAAGCATGCTCATGTACCCATTCTTGTCACTAATTGGAAGGTGACACACAGGTATTAGTGTCATAACCGAACCGGATATTTACCAAAATCCCTTTCGGATATCAACCCTCTCCCCCTCTTAAGATGGGACGCGATCCCAAGTTGGGATGATACATATACATATACAGTTTGGACCCAATCAATCTATTGACAACTCTTTTCATTTTCGAGTTACATTCTACAAAAAGAAATGAGTAAATCATATTTCAAATTACTTAATGCTTATGTAAAAATAAAAAATTTTGTTTATGTTTTCATTATTTTTCAGGATAAAGTCATATTCAGTATGTCGGCTTCCATTTGAAGCAATACTTGTTTTGAATACCCAAGGTGTTGATTAATATTAGTATATGTAAACCCTCTTCTCTTTTCTGCTATGCGATGGACAGTCCCGAGTTTCAAAACGACATTGCAAGATATTAACATTATTTTTTATGCGATGCATGCATTATGTGAATCTGATATCACCGCTGGCGCTCTTTTGATCACAAGTAGATGTTATGTCATGTTAGTTCTAAATACGTATTTGATGATTAGATTTTCTGGTAGTCTCCCCGAAACCACCAACATAAATGATGTGTGGGTTACCTAACGTAAATCTCAAGTTTCCAATGTTATAAGCGAACCTATATTTAAATGTTATAAAATTAGAGGCAACAATTTCGCTTCTTCACTGGTAGAAAATACTTTGATTTGCAGACGAAATCATGTTATATCACTAAGCCAGACCCTTCTATAGTTAATGATGTTCTGGTTCTAAATTTTAGAAATTCACTTTGCAGTTTGACTTTGCAATTTCAATCGTTTGGTTGGGATTTTTTGGTACAGATATTCCGTGTGTAGTGTTCATGGTTTTTACAAAATGATGGCCCTAGTGACTGACCCGGGTCTAGGAATCCTGAGCTTTGTTTGGGAAAATACTTGTAATTTTTTATGTTAATATTGAATGAGGAGCATTAGAAGATGCTGTCAAAATCCATCACTGAGTAAATTTGTCATAAAATGTATTTCTTGAAATTATTTGGTCAAGTTTTAAATTTTTCTAGGACTTGCAGTTGTTAGATATTTATGGTCAACGTTTGAAACCTTCATGGGTTTTTTCTTTGGTTAAGGCATTCTTTCCCAACAGATGTAGAACCGGCATTTATTCCTATACAACCTCTGTTTTATAATGAGCATTTCTAGAGCTTCCTGTAGGCCCCCCTCGAAAAAATTGCAAGAAAAACCACTTATCTAAGCCAATGAAAACATCGCATGATTGGATGAAATGGTTGTTGTCACCCGGCCTTTGCAATGATGCAGTTGGTAAATTAGGCGAATGTGCTGTATAAAGAAGATTCAACGAGCAAAGTGCAAAATTAGCTTTCAGAAAGCATACGGAAATATCTGAGGAATTTCAAATGATATTCTTTAAACAGCGTCGCTGATTGCACAACAAACTTTGATTGAATGATTGTGGATGTCTACATTTCTTGACCGTGAAACCCTTTTATTAGGACATAGGAATTTGTTACGTCTGTTGGGAGAGGATTTTTTTACGGGTAAACATTTCTTAAATCATTTTTTTTTTCCATTCAACTATTTCAATTAGTATAATTTCAAATAAACAGTTCAGTAACTTAAGTGCAGTTTTAAGAATAGAGCCGCGAAAATAATAAGGTTTGGTTATTTGGTCAGACTTGGGTGCAATGCGACAATGAATGTCATTGCAGTACCACCCAGGCTTTGCTTGTTCAAACCGGTTCAAACCGGTTTTACCGCGATGCATAACCAAATATACAAATTTTTATCACTCAAAAGCAAAGTATATTCCCTCCACATTTCAGCTTCTTGGGTGCGGCAGTTTTGAAGGAGAAGTCGAAAATGTGATAAGCTAATAGAAGATGCCTGGTGGACAAAGGACGAACAACCAATCATACAATAACTTTCAGATCTTTCAGAAAAAGTCAGGACGATTAAGTAGGTTACACACAAAACATACATTAGCTAAAGATCAATCACACACATTAAACGACAATTCACAAACCTTTAAGATGAAGTGTGTTCAGTTGATCATTAGAAAGAATGCTGGTTGTCTCTGAAACAAGGTTCATGGATATATAGTCATTCAGAAAAGCATTATTGAAACACAATCTGGAATAGTTAAACATCTTATAATAGTGTTACTAACATTAACAAGCCCATTCCTCATATTGCTTTTCAGTAAGGTCAAGGTGGGGGGATGGAGAATGCTGGTTTCCAAAATATTTGTCAACCTGTTTGATAAAAGCTAAAACACATACAAGAATACAGTCATAAGAAATAGAATTGAAAACCATTTTATGGTTTAAACAGTGTAAACAGAAATAATTTTATTCTTCTTTTACCCTTGTCTTTAGGACTGTCGGGTGTTTAGGATTTCTCAAGTTTACACATCGAGATCAGTACATGATTTTTATATATTATATTGTTTGTACAGTTGTAGTTTTCGCCAAAAGTAGGTGCATTTATATTTAGTAAGAAAACTAATAAAAGAACTAATGAAGATACCACAGTGTTGGATTTTTTACTAGTTCAAACAAATAGAATGATGCTACATTTTTTTAAAGGATTTTTCCAATATAAACACTGACGGTCTATTTGCAACTGAAGTTTGGATGGTGATTTTCATCTTATTTGTATATTGATATTGAACTTACGGGGAGGGATATTTTTACGTATCATTATACCCGTTTTAAACAAATAATATCAATTTCAATGTATATATAATCAATATGTATATTTCGGGAGAACATGTGCACTTTATTTCTGTATTTAGAGCAAGTTACTGATTATTACTTTATCGACTGAAAATGCAAATTCAGCACAGAATAATTGATCTGAATTTTGTAAATAAAGGTTAACTGACCTGACTCATTTCTTGATAAATCTTTCACCTTCCTGCAGACCTTCTGACCTTTTTTGGTTCTGTAGACTTTATATCCAGTTTGACAGTGAGGTTGATCATTTGATATTGGTTTCTAGTTTGGAAATATAGTAAAATGAATCATTTCCCAAATAAATTATGCACCATATTGATCTAAATTTATATTCTACGTGAAATGTTCAATAATTATCAACTTTCAAATGTATTGATACCAAATTATTGTTAATTTTAGAAGAAAACTCGTACTAAATCAGACTAGATCCATTTGATTGATGAATGTCAAACATGAGAAATAGATTTCAATTAATTGCACCTGAAAAAACATTTTGAGACACACCAAACAGCTATTCTGTATTCATACCAAACATATAGTTAAAACATAAGCAAATTATTCAACAACGTTGAAGCTGACGCCAATCTTGTTCTTAAATCATATGACATTAGTTGTATATCTCATGGATGTTTTCCATCACTTCTCCTTGCAAGGTTCAAGATAACTCTAGTTGGATACCATACCATGGTCCGTGTAGGATTTGCTAACCTTAATGTATAATAATTTAACCTAGCTAACAAATTAATGAAAATATTAATCTTATCTTATCTTATCAACATTTTATTTTTGGAAATAATACCTTAAAGCGTCTTGTAACCATCCTTGTTTTCAAGGTGTTTGAAAGGTTACCTTTAACGCATATCAAATGTTCAGGTAAGTATGTTTGAAGCTCACAACCGAAGGTGTTTAAACACATCTGTTTACACAGTGCTATCAAGTCAGGACCTCCATGAAAAGTTGTTCTGGTGAATGATAGAGGAAGAAGAATACTGATGAATCGTAGTATTTGTATGAAAATCATTGTAGAAGTCCCAATTCTGAAATGGAAAGAAATCATATTATAAATGTCAGAATCTACTGGACTTGTAGATTCGTTCCCTATTTTCGCATGTTTCTGACACTTTTATGAACACAATTGATAAAATGTTACATATATTTATTTGTAATATTCCTTGCAATGGATCAATAATATACAGGTGATTTGTTAAGATATCTACTAAAAATAAGCACCAGTAAAACAATATGACACTTTTTGAGAAACATCGCGAGAAATAAAATAAAGAAGTTGTTATCCATAAGAATTGTCTATTTATAAAAGTAGGCACTGTTGTCACAAAAAATGTAGGTCATCATTAACAGAGATTTTTCAATTTCCATTTCTAAGTTATTTCAAACCCATCTTCTTTGTGATCTCACTATGCACGATAGCAAAACATATTGGTCTTCTGCAGATATTGTGAACTACAAAGTATATAAGTTAACCGGACAGGTTTGATCGGAATGTTTTCGAGTTGTGGGTGATGCACAGACGAAATGATCTAGTCAGACCATGGCAGTGATTTTAGCATCTTACCTTAAGTGTCCCTACAAAGAGCACGAATACTCCTATTTGCAAAGCTCGCAGAGTCACAAGAGCCCCCAAGGTGAGTCAAGAGGCAGCACAGTAAAAGATAATTCACAATTTGTTTTCCTCCTATTGTATATAATGCATTGCTGATAGAAGTAACCTTAGTAGCAGTAGACGATGCAGATATCGAGTATCAATGAAACGTAACACCACTAAAAAATATTCATAACATTGAGAAAAGATAATTTACTTTTTATGTAATTGTTATTTTTACGTAAAAAAAATAACTCTCCAACGCTGTTGGTTATAAATTCAACATAAACCGTTAATATTTAATATGTAAAATGATTCCTAATTTAAGTATATCTTTTTCAAAGTATGAGATGGCTCCATGTAAAATACTTTGGGGTTATTTAAAAATGAGCATAACGAATCGTCATCATATATGAAGATGGAGAATGTGTAAAATTGTTCTACGTTCTAACTTAATTTCTTAAACTTAAAAAGTGATAACCAGAAAGGACAAAGGAAATACAACTAACGTATGTTACACATTTAGATTTGCTTTACCAACTTATATGTCCAAATTTGGGGTCAATCTGAAGAGTGTACTATTCATACATTTAAAATAAGAGCTAAATTGTCTATAGGAATTGAAAGCTATTTCCGATTAATAAAACAATCAACAGGACAAACAAAAAATCAGATTTTTTATGTCAATTTTGTTTAGTTTATTAACATACATATCATGACATTAAACTTGATGCTCATTCATTGAATGTTATGGTATCCACAATGAGCTCTTACAGCATAAGAAGTGATGACAATAATGTATGAAAGACTGCTTATTTTCAAACTGAAAAGTCGCTCGCTTGAAAGAATCTGATTTTTTTTCGATTTTTTTGTAAAGTTTTACCGCACCCTTTATTTCATATTCTAGATGGTATGCATTTCCTTTATAGTAAAGAAAATAACAAGTATTTAATCTTCCCCCGGTGATTTCAGTCTGTTTTGGCAAATGCGAAATTAAAACTGTCCTCTTAATTGTATATAAGTACGTCCATTGTATACAAATATGTTTATCCAAACCAATATAGATTCGCCCCTTTATTATATAAGTATGTGCATAAGATAGTATAGATTCTCCCCCTCTAACTTTATATACATATGAGCATTAATCCAAATGTATTTTCACCGTTTCATAATTACTCATACCAATACATACTTAAAGCAAGATTTACAAAAGCAAGATTTACAAAAGCAAGAAATAGTAGAACTTAACAAATAATTTACTAAGTATTTTAATGCGACATATTACTTCAAGCAATAATGTCATTGTTTCAAAATAACTCTTAAACATGTTAAATATCCCACAATTGTATCCATGAACTGTAAGAACTACAAAATTTATTTTTAAGAAAGTAAATATCATAATATTTACTTTTCTCTAACAGGACAAATTCCAAGTTAGACATACAAAATATGTTATCAACGAAGTAAATTATACATTTTTATGACCATAGGTTTATCGTGCATTTTTCCTTTTTAATTGTAACAATTACAATTTTAGAAAATGGCACCCACCTTTTACAACGAAGTTTTGTACTGTTGAATTCATACTTAAGAAAAGGGAATGTTACATTTAAGACATTTATGTTTTAGATAATGTAAAACATTTTTAGCTGGTTTCCGTTAATCTTGATGGTAAATAAAGTTCAACTTGATAAAACTCCACTTGATAAGTCATTGGAAAAGTTGTTTCAAATTGATAAAAACTATCTATCTATTCATGCAAACTCAAGCTCTGTATCAATCTGAATGATACTTAGGTCAGAGAATGATGAAGTTGTCTTATCTTTTGGAACAGGTAGCATATATAGAAAAATCTTCACAAAAAGTTCATTGTGAATTATTGTCGATATACCTCTCCAATTTTTTTCGATTTAAGTTGCTGAATTCCAATCAAATATGATAATGCAACCTTTTTCTGATTTGTCGATACATAATTTTGAAAATGTTATTAACTGTACTCCTGTCCTTGTAGAATCTGTTTTTAAAGTTCGTTCGTGAAAATACACTATTTGTAATCTGTACCAAATTAGACGTTCATAACTTGCATAATTAAATGCTACACAAGTCTAAAAGAAATCTACTAAAATTGATAACGACTTAATCACAAGTGAACCGTTCTAAAATGAAATCAAACATGTAATGGTCTTTATTTTCATTGGGATTCAATGTATCATCATCAATTAAGTCTCGGAATTGTGTGCAATTCGCTCTTCTTGCAGCGTCCTAAAATCATTCCTACTTGATGACACATTTGTGACACATGTGCATTCTTTCCTCTCTTGTGCCAACATCTCTCGTCCTGAACTAGCTTGTTTCACTTGAATTAACTTTGTGAAATCATTGGTAATTGGGCACCCTTCCTCTTTGATAAAAAGGTCTCAGCTTGACGAACCATAATTTGTCATCCTCACGACACACTCACACAATGATAAGTATTGTAGGAAAAGTGGATTGATATCTCGTGGCTGATTCTTTGTCTCTCTGGACTCTCTCATGCACTGTTGATTATCTCCAGTAAATTTCTTTGCTGTATGTTGAAGTTTTGTTCTTTCTTTCTGGAACTCCCTCTTTAGGGAACATTTAAGCATCCGTATAAGTAACCACATCTTTTGTTATCGTTTTAGATTTTACAAACTTATGGACACGAACTCACCCGTTAAGATTGTTGATGAATTGCCCAAAATTAGTAATATGGTAGTTCGATAAACTTTGTAATCAAACTGACTTCACAGTGAATGTGACTATTGTTGAACCAATAACTTCACATTTTTGTTAAGAAATAATTGCGGTATTTCATTCTTACTTTATGGATATCACAGATGTTTTCAAATATAAATGCTCTTTCTATGGGCCTTGCTTTTGAAATTTCAAAACCAGACAATACCTACAGTTATGATATGAAATACAAATTGAATGGAATTTTAATGGACATAAGATCAAACTGTTGTTTGGAAACAGAAAAAAAACACTCTTTCTTGGTCAAATGTATATTTGCTCACAACTCAAAAGCAGCAAGAATGATATTATTACTGCCTATTTTGATACAGTATGTGGAGATTTGAAAATTCACCTTTGTTTGAAAGTAATTTAACGAGATACAGTTCAAATGAAGCGTTGTCTTATTTTGTCATATTTTCTATGTCATTTAGCCCATTATAACAACAAAATCAAGATGATGTAATTGTGAAGCTGGCTCATTTATGACTTGGCCTGTTTACCTCAGGGATAAGACTCACAGTCTATCACATTTCAGTGCTTTTGTCTATCCAATACCGTCATGCTGGAATTACAGCATATAATTTGTACAATATTTGTTTAATGAAAACACTTTTCATCTTGTCCTTCAACGCACCATTTTGCAACGCTACTGCAATTAAATGATACTTAAATCTGAATGTAGGCTCAAAAGATAACTTAATATAGGTGTTATAGACAGATGAACATCATTTCCCCTAAATATCAAATCGAGTTCCTTCGGTTAAACCCAATTGGTTGAATCTAGACATCATTAGACTGGTAAAGCTTGTTAGTTTCAATAAGACGTTCTGAGCTGACGCCTCAGCATTCTCTCCCCAGTTCCGTCACAAGTTCCTCTACAACCTTTGCCTGAATACAAAGGTTTCTCGTGCACAAAACGAAGAACGCTGATTGGATGCAATCAAAGTTAGTTGTGCAATCAGCGACGTCGTTTCAAAAGTTATCATTCAAATCACAGGGGCGTGTATCGCCCAGAAACAGCTTTAGAAAGACCCACACACCCACAGACCCCACCCTACTACTAAAAGGATAGTAGTAGGGTAGGGTCCATAGGTATATAAGTCTTTCCAAAGCCACTTCCAAGCGATACACGCCCCTGTGCCTTGCACTTGTTGTTGTCTTTACAGAACACATCACATACACCTCATTTTGCGACTGCATCATTGCATAGGCCTTTGTGGCAACAAATATGTTATTCATGAATTCAGTGATTTCATTGGCTGAAATATTGCCAGGTAGTTTAAGTTGCAATATTTTACCTCTAGGGTAACTGCCGATAGCCCGAAAAACCTTCGTATTAAGTCAGGTTGTATAGGAATTTATGGCTGAGCTATGGCAGATGTAAGTTAGGTCTGAATACGTTTCTGATTAATCCGGGTGAGCTAACAGTTCAATTATGGAGAAATCTTGTTGATATAAAATGTCTCTTTTGTTTCAAGAGTAATGGTTCTGACCTTGCATAAACTTTGTAGAAAGGAAAGATAGCAAAATTTCCATTATTGCAATTCGCAATGTGTTTACTTATCTTCAGATGACGGAGGTTAGGGTCATTAATTGTCGTTTGTGAACCCGGACTCGTGCTCGTAGGTTACTAGTTTGTCCTATGTATGTTAGTTTGCATTTGGGACAGAGAATTGCATAAATTACATTTTTTGATCTGCAATTCATTGTGTGCTTAACTTGAAAGGATTCCCCTTTCTCAAATTTGAAGTTTTTGCCTTCCATAATGAAAGGGCAGGTACTGCATCTTTTATCCTGGCATTTTGTAACTTCAGTGTTATAAGTACTGACTTTTGCTGTAGTCAGTAACCTTTTCAAGTTATTTGGTTGCCTTTTGCTTTTAGTTATGGTATGTTTTTCAAGCATATCTTTTAGCTTTTTATCTTTGGTTAAGAGACTTAAGTTATTCTGAATTATAGGGAACATATTTGGATTGTTTGGATTGTGGGTACTAACAAATGTTATAGTACGTTTTTGTTCTAATTTTTCTTTGGGTTTTCGCAATTCCAATATGGTTTGGTTGGTTGCCTTTTCAATACCTTTGTCAATCATATTTTTGGGGAAGGCCCGTTTTTGCAGAGCATCTTTTAATTCTTCTAACCTTTTTTGCCGTAACCTCTCATCCTTAATTATGGTGCATATGCGCCGTGCTAAGCAATAAGGTAGATTTGTTTTGACATGCCTTTCATGTGAACTCTTGAAATGAAGATAAAGCTGTGTGTCAGTAGGTTTATGGGAGCTCGTTATGGTTTGTTTCAAATGTGAATTTTATGTTTGGATGCATGTCCTGCAGTAAATTGAAGATGTCTAGAATGTCTCCCTTAGATGTTTGCCATAATAGAAAACAGTCGTCTAGGTATCGTTTCCATTTGGATATGAAATCTGTTGTGAATTCATCCCCATACATGTCTTTTAGTTGTAGATACAACTTTTCCTCTAGGTAGCCTAAAACTAAATTTGCATAAACAGGTGCGAATTTTGTTCCCATAGCTGTGCCTAAAATTTGTAAAAATAGGGATATCATAAACATTAATATTATATCGTTTCTTAAGTGAAATTTTACTTTTACTTTTGTGAAGTCGGATGGCAGAATAATGTCCAAACGATAAATCAATTCATGCTGCTCTTATATCAATAATAACAATAATGACCTCGTAGAGACTGTAAATATATATAATGACTTTTCTAATATCTCGCAAAAGCTTGTTAAAGTGAACAATATTCGACTTATTTCATTAATAAGTAAACTTCGGTTGTTATTCTGTGCTCAGTGGGGGAAAGGACTAGACAGAATTTTCAATGTGATTATGGAATGAGATGCTTCATGAAATTTGAAATTCTGTTATGGAAATCAAATTCAAAATGTTAGTTTGTCACCGAAATATATTTCATGAAGCTATTTGGTAAAGTTTTTAATATCGAGGACTTGTAGAATAGTGTCACTGTTTCTGTAGCTCATCAGTCTTTCTAGATGAGTTCATTAGGCTGAAGACTTGCAAATACAAATATCATACATAAGTTATTTCAAAAAATATTTTTAAAAGTTATCTACTTAAGTTGTCATCATTCAATCCATTGGCATTTGTTGCACAGAATGCTTCATATAAAGCCTCAGTACTACTATCAAATATGTCATACATACAATGTAAATTTTAGAAAGATCCATAAAACTTATATAACCACAATTCACAAACCTTTAAGATGTAGCGTGTTCAGTTGATCACTTGAAAGAACGACAGTCTTTTCTGAAACAAGGTTCATGGTTATATGGTCATTCAGAAACGCATTATTTAGTAGGTAAGCATTTAACAATAATGGAATTAACTGTTGCAGCCCTCTTATCAAACCTTTCATTGCATTGCAGTCGGGTCATTACATTGCAAGAAAGAAATATGTTTACAAATAGTTCGGAGCAGTTATTGTATAAGACCCTACTTTCAGAAAGAAGAATGAAAAAACAATTTCTCAATTATGTATCTACCTGCAAGAGAAAAGCTAAAAATACACAATATGATTAAAGTAATAGGAAATAGAACTTATTAACATCTCGTGGTATAAACAATGTGATTAGAAATATTCATTCTACTTTGGCAGCTGTCTTTAGGACCGAGAGCCGCAATAGTTTCGGATTTTTCAAGTCTACACTTTGAGATTTGTAGATGAAACAATCATATGCATTTTTTGTACATTTGAAGTTTTTGACAAAAATAGGTGTAATTATATTCTGTAAGAAAATTCATAAAGAATCAGTGTGAGGTATTGAAGATACCAATTCATTTGATTTTTAATAAATCTTTCAAATAGAATGATGTTGTATATATATAATTGAAATTCGTTTGCTTCAAGTGTACAGTCAGCATATATTCAAAAGATTATTAAAGAATAACAACGCCGATTTTCTTCAGGATATATATGAATGTTAGATAAAATATAAATATAGAAAAAAACGAAGACTTCAAATCATTTCCACACTTTTGGTTTTGTTTATATATATTCTCTTTTATATCAAATATCTCCCGTTTCGAAACGATAGGTTTATAGAATGTGGGAGAGTGTGTCCACTTTCAATCTGTATTCAGTGCAAGTTGCTGATTTTTACATTACCGAATAAACATTCAGCACAGAATACAGAATAACTGATCTCAATTTGTAAATAAAGGTTAACTCACCTGACTCATTTCTTGATAAATCTTTCACTTTCCTGCAGGCTTGACGACCTTTTCTGCTTCTGTAGACTTTAGATCCAG
This sequence comes from Phorcus lineatus, assembly GCA_921293015.1. Lineage (NCBI taxonomy): Eukaryota > Metazoa > Mollusca > Gastropoda > Trochida > Trochidae > Phorcus > Phorcus lineatus. Next base: position 10,954,580 of record OV121085.1, read on the forward strand.
TTTGGCAGTTAGGTTGATCATTCGCCATTGGTTTCTGGTTAAGAATTGTATAAAAATTAACCTTCTCCCAGGTAAATTATGCACCATATAGATCAATATTTTTAATGAAATGTTCAATCATTTTCAACTTTTAAATTCGATATTGGTTTCTGGTTCAGAAGTAAAGTAAAAATTTACGAAGGTAAAGTATGCACAATATTGCTCTATATATGACATTACATGTTTCATTATCTTCAACTTTACATGGACATCATTGAAATTAAAGTCCTTTTACCAATGTATTCTATTTAGAAGACGAATCTAGAAGACAGATCCTAGTAACTTGAATTGATCAATGAATGTTGATTATGTGAAATAATTGTTAATTTGTATCACATTTTTGAAAATTACTATTTTCACCCTTAACAAAAATAGGATAAAAACGTGGATATCTTCAACACAAATCTTATGACAAATGTTAAAAACAATTGCTCTCTGTGTATTTTGATATCATATATGTCAGCGCTAGATTATAAAGTTTCGAACAGACTAGGCAAGTGGGTATAAAGAACATGAAGTCTATGCAGAAAATAATTATTAATAAAATTCAAGGTGTATTGTTGTTGATTTAATAATTTCAGTACCATTTCATGATTTCTCATGTTAATCGTGAAAATTGTTTATCAACATGGAATTAGGGCCTTTTAATTGATATTAAATATGATAACATATTCTGTGGACCTTTTGATGATATATATGTATAATAATCTCACCTTTTTTCTTTTCAGATAATAGACCAGTTAATGAATATCTTAATGTTATATCATCCTATCAGAAGTCTATTTTTATAAATAATACCTTAAGATGTCTTGTAACCATTCTTCTTTTCAAGGTGTTTGAAAGGTTGCCTTTAAAGCATATCAACTGGTCAGATAAGTATGTATGAAGCGTACAACTGTTTACACAGTGATATCAAGTCAGGACCTCCATGAAAAGTTGTTCTGGTGAATGTAAGAGGAAGAAAAATACTGATAAAGATAAATCGTAGTATTTGTATGACAATCATCGCTGAAGTCCCAATTCTGAAATATAAAGAAAATTATATCATGAACCCTATATCATTAAGAAATTACTGTCTTAGTCTGTTTGAATAATGTCTAATTAAGGAGTAGGTGATGCACAATTTTGTTTTAGATGATGTGTCATGAAAGAGAGTGGAATAAGATTACGGCATCAAAGCAATATAGATAATGCAGTTCAGAGTTTTTAATATCGTTGTGGCAAATCCTTCTTATATTTGCAAAACAACCATAACTTTGATCAATGACCTAAAGTTAATCAAGTAGAAATAAAAGCTAAAAACTAATTGTCAAACGAATGTTTGTCACTTCCTTTTAGATATACATTGCAACGCTGACTTGATTTCTTGAATAACACATGACTGTTGTTGTAACATTACAAATAACGTAACAAGGAAACCTCCAAAACGCACATCTTTACACTGAAGACTCCTACGTATTAATATTATTTGTACAAATTCGGAGAGACCTTTAGTGATAATATAAAAAGGGTTAAACAAACATGGTATCAATTCTATAAAAACATGTTATTGAATTTACATACAAACTTTTTTCGATGTACAATATTAACCTTCTTTTATGAATGAAGAAATCAACACTTATAGAAACGTTCTAAATGCGTACTTAAAACCTTCTACATACATGTACACAAAAGATACTTTCTATAATTTTCTAAAAACTTAGAACTGTTTATTGGTTAGTGTACTTGTGAAATAAACAACTGCATTTTCCTAAACAAATGTTTTTTCTCCCTATAAGACCTGAGATATAGAAGCTGTTTGAACTTTGAAAAATGAATACACGGAAAGGGTAATCTTGGGAACAGATATAAAAGTGAATTGATAAAAATAGTTATAAAAATACAAATTTGTAATTGATTTTCCAATACTTGTCATAAAAATTAGTGCTACATGACTAAACATAATTTGTAATTGATTTTCCAATACTTGTCATAAAAATTAGTGCTACATGACTAAACATAGAGGCTTATCTGTCTCAAAAAAAAAGGATTTTCAATTTCAAGACGAAAGTGATTGCAGATAATAGACTAGCATTTTAAGATATCACTTTCAGCAAATACTAGATTACATTTACTCTTTTCTTATCAACTGCCATAACTTATTTCTAATAAAAAAACCTCAAAAGGTGTTTGGTTAAATCGAAAACAAATCCTGAACTTTTTTAACAGAATTTTTGTGATTATTTATCCAACAGCAACATCACAATTCAGACTCGTTCCGGCATATCCCAAACATGCTCAATCGGATTTGGATAAAGTGTCAGCCACTGCATGTGGTTAATTCTCTCAAATTCATTTACAATCCTTGCGCGATGTATGCGTCCATTGCCATCTTGACAAACAGGACTTCCTTCAATTCCTTACAAGACAGTATCTGGAATAGCGATGTTAACTCTGTACTACAGACCCGTAATGATGTCTTGCATCACAACCACATCCGTTTTTTAATGCATAGCTTAGGTCTGTGCCTGATTATAATTGGAGAACACAAGTGATTTCCCCACACTGACTGCTTACTTGCCCATCTTTAACGGCTCTTTTTGTAGTGAGGTTTTAAAAAGTGTCGAAAGCAGGATGTCTGTCTCTTATTCCGTGACTTTCTGTTAGATTTGACTGTGACACATGGATTCCTGCTACTCGATGTTATCTGTCTCGGACCAGTCCTCGTATTGTGTCTCAATCTCGTATAGAATTTCTCTGTTGTTTTCTTGTCCATAAATAAAATATGGTTTTGTTTGATAACCAAACATATCGCTGAGATCTGCCATTTTGGAGAAAATCTATGGTTTAATTATGCTGTTCTTCATAGTCTACAATAACAGCATTATACCCTTTGCCTTAGGCTTGACATGCACGAGAATAATGTTTTGCCATTGACTTCTCCAATCACACACGACACTTTCCTTCGTGCTGCTTTCGAGTCAGCCAATTCATGATAAACATAGGCAAGCCTTCCTTCAGGTTACGTAGTGAATGTTGGAAGTGTGCAATAAATTTTACAATGACATGTTCTAATTCCTGTTCACTGCTGCGGCTTAGAGGGAGCATTAAAGGGGAAAGGGTGACTGATTTAAATGAAACCAACTTTAAAAGGGGATGACATCATCAGAGGTTTATGAGGAGGACAAGGCCTATAACTACATTAATCTTCTCCAGAGTTGACGTCTTCTGTATTCTGTATATGCTCAAAGAGAGAGTGCGTGAGGAGAGTATAATGTGTTGTCAGCATTTTAACGCATGGTTGTTGCCGTCCAAACGAAACTAGACAGATCATTAAAGAAGTGAACAGAGAAAGACTGAAAGAGAGACACGGGGATCGAAAGGTTGAGGAAAGGTTGACGCCAAGACCATCGTGAGAGAAGATCTTAAACGTTCCTCAGAACAATGGATTATGTAATAGGTAACATCACAGTCAGCAAGCTGATCTTATTCTTGAATAAACAAGATTGGTTTTCTTTATTGTACAGAGAAAAATTGATGCAAGCCAAATAACTTATAATTCTCCAGACTCATTGTTAATTCTGACTGCAAACAACAAAGCGTGTCGATTGCACTTTACATCAATTATTTTTTTAAATTTGAAATGTCAAATTCAGAAGAGTCAGACTGCATTATTTAACAACGTCACTACTATACAGGGGGTTCTTGTAAAGAGAGTACAAACTGTGATGTTGGTTTTTAATACCGAGATGACGGTACGTTAATACACCCTTTAAAATAGTTTAACATTATTACATACATTTAAACCATAAAATATCCGCTGCGTGAAAATGGACTATATTATAAGTCCGACAGATATAAGTAGATTACCGATACAAAATAATATCAAAATAGCACAGTATTTCATAATACTTAAACATGAAAAGTATGACATTAATTTTGTTTGTGACGCATTGAAAGTATAATCAATTAGTTGGTGTAATTGTCACGATCTTCAACGTGAGTGTAAAATATCAGTATTGTAAAACTTCGAAAATTAGTTATTGCGATGTAAATGTTCCGTGCAATCTGGGAATGATCACAATCTGCAGATTGTTCGCTCACAATCTGCAGATTGTTCGAACAATCTAGGAATTCTTTTCATTCCTAGATTGTTTAAACAATCTGCAGATTGTGAGACCTGAACAATCTGGGAATTTGCTTGGTTGTAGTATATCATGCATTATAACATAAGAATTGTCTAGTTTATTTAGGATTTTCTTTGTGTATGCATCCTAATTTTGGAGAATAGTTGTCAAGTCATAGATTGTGACAGGTTCATAGCTCGCTTATAAATCAAACTGAGGGAGTATATGGGTCGATTCCTAGATTGTGAAGGGCTTACAGATCGTCTTTAACTCAAACTGACGGAGTATAAGGGTCGATTCACAGATTGTGAAGGGCTCACAGCTCGCTTTTATTTTAAACTGAGGGAGTATAGGGGCCGATTCCAAGATTGTGAAGGGCTCACAGCGCGTCTATATGTTAAACTGAGGGAGTATAGAGATCTGTTCTCAGATTGTGAGGGCTCATAGCTCACCTTTATGTCAAACTGAGGGAGTATAGCAGTCGATTCCTAGATTGTGAAGGGCATTGCGCTTGTCTTTGTGTTTTATTTAGCTAGTAGAGGGTTCAATTCACATACTGTGAATATGTGGAGGTAGAAAACTAAATTTGTATATTGATTCTGCGATTTTAGATTTTCATTAATCATAGTTTGCGGTAATTGCATACAGAAATGAATAAATAACCATTCACTATATGAAAAGTTAATTACACTGAAATTTAATTCTATATTCTCGCTTATTTGATTTAAGGTAAGTTAATTGAGCATAATTACTATCACTATCAAAACAAATCTTTACTCTGTCAGTTTGATTTATAGGCGAGCTATGAGCCCTTCACAATCTAGGAATCAATCCCTATACTCCCTCATTTTGACATAAAGACGAGCTATGAGCCCTTCACAATTTGAGAATCGATCCCTATACTCCCTCAGTTTGACATATAGGTGAGATGTGAGCCATTCTCAATCTGAGAATTGACCCCTATATTCTGTCAGTTTAAATAAAGGTGAGCTATGAGCCCTCCACAATCTAGGAATCGGCCCCTATACTGCGTCAGTTTGATTTATAGGCGAGCTGTGAGCCCTTCACAATCTAAGAATCAATCCTTACACCCCCTAAGTTTGACAGAAAGACGAGCTGAGAGTCCTTCACAATCTGGGAATCGGCCCCCATACCCCTTCAATTTGAGAAAGAGACAAGCTGATTGCTTATCACAATCTAGGAATCGATCCTTATACTTGCTAAATAGAAAAACCTTAATAAGCTAGATAATTTCCATTTTATAATGATGAAAATACTATTAAAACACAAATTGCCAGATTGTGATCATTCCCAGATTGTTCAGGTCACACAATCTGCAGATTGTTTAAACAATCCAGGAATTCCTAGATTGTGAACAAACAATCTGCAGATTGTGATATACCCCAGATTGTTCGTAACATAAACACTTGTCTTACATTCAGTTTGCTTTGCATATCCATTTCAAAGATGTTTCTGATATATAGGTACCTTATATTTACAAACAAGTACTTAACAAGTCTTTTAAAATTCTGTTTCTGAATTTCATTTGTTTTCAGTAAAATTAAAGATAGCTTCTTCAAGTTCATCGTCCAAGGAAACAAGATTTTAATTACTTGCCGATAGGATGGGAGAAAAAACATTAACATTATTCTACATAATTCTGATAGGTCTTGCATCAGCTTTTCTGCAGGAGTAACTCCCGCCAATGGTTAGTTGTCGGACAATTTACAAAGTCGAGAAACACCAATAACTGTAGCCAGCAATGTAATTGATTGAAGTAAACTGGTTTGCATAAAATACTTTCTTTCAAGTGCATTAAACCATTTGAGAAAGTCAGTTCCTTCAGACATTAACATTAACTTAATGTAGACATTTTCAGAAATACACTGATTTGTGCTTACCTTTTTCAACTCTAGCCTAAAAGTGAAGTTGAAGACTGTATTGAAAGTTGAAATGAACGTGCTATTGTTTGCGTCATTAACTCAAATTGAAAAACAAGTTAACACTGATAAAATTATTGAATTTGAAGATAATTCCAAATACATACTGATAGCATTTGTACAGTAGTGATTACTTTGAACTGATCAGAATCAGATAATAATGCAAGTTTACAGTTTTCATTATGCAATTGATAACAAGGTTTATAGATACATTTGTACAAACATACAGAAAAATAAATGTCAGGTGATAAGTAACATTCATATCAAAAGAAATTTGATTTGTCAACCAATGTGGGTACGTGTTTACTAGAAATAAACTAAATCGTAATGATAAAACTTCATCTTAACAGAAAGTTAACAATGTGCTTATCCCAAATTACTTACATGTCTAAAAGGAAATTTCGCAAAGATTACCTTAAATAATTCAAATCAGATAAAACAAAACCAATAATTCGTAGATATGATACTATATGCCATTTATTTAAGTATTTGTGATATCAAAGTACATGTAAGTGATAATGTAAATCGTAAAATATATGTGCATGTATTTTCTTGTACATAATGATTTATTTGTGTATTCTTACTTATGTATTTTACGCATTGTTACAGAGTGACACAAACAAACACTTTTGACCTTTGGAAGTTATCACCTTCATTCAGAATAAAACTTCATTGAACTTACCAGCAGCAATTGTCGTTATTCACAAGTTGACCAAGCTACATAGCACTAAAACCTGAATGCATCGGCTTGAAGTAGCGGACCATGGATGGTACACCGCTGATATTCAAGTTTTAAAACTTGCTTGATTTGGCACATTCATTTATTATTTTCAGATTTTGTTGTCATTCCTTTTTTGAAGAGTGTAGTATGAAGCAGATTTAGGAATATGCTTATTGGTTAAGCTGGACTTAAGAAGTGGTTGCGGCAGAATTAAAAGTTCAAGTAACTTGATATTGATTTTGCATTGATTCATAGTGAAATATAAGATGGAAGAAACATTAATGAATTTCAAGGTAATTTAAATCACATATCCTTACTAAATAGTGTAGGAGTGATTGCTTCGAAAATTAATATTTTCGTTCATTATGAAATTGATAACAAGTAACACGCATCTATGAACACAAATGTTAAATGATACATTACATACATGAATGAAATTTAAAAATGCTATAGAAAACATAAAAAAGCCTCTATCCATTCTACCTCGCATATACACACGTCCACACAGACGCTGTAACTTGGACACTCATAAAACACTACTCTAACGTCCAACAGTTTCTGCTAATACAATATCAACTTTATAACAGCTGGTTACTCATGGTATATTGACAATAGTCTTTATACAACACACCTCATCAAACACCTCCGCCCTTCTAATCGGGAATGCAGTTTTCAACATGAATTCATAGATCAATGCCCATTTACGTATATATACACAACTACACATATACGGACGCTAAATTCGCCTTGAAAATTGTTGATCAATTGTCTGAAATGAATAATAAATCAGTTTAATCAACTTTTGTCAACTGACTGTTAAATTGAAGGAATAGAAATAAGTATTACTCTCCCGTTGAAGATACCGCCGTTTAATAAATCTACAAAGTTATTACACATTGTGTAATAACATCGCGTGTTGATTGACGTCACATGACGTCACAATCGTTAAGCATGACGTCACAATGTTAGCTTTCGCTCGTTAAATACCAAACCACACACTCGTTTCATAAATATGTTATTAAACGGGACGTCGTTTAGTATTCTCTATTTAAGACAGGTCGGTGCCAGTATTGCGTAAGACTTCACAATCATATCACACAATCAACAATCTCAAATTTGACTTGGTTTTTTGTTTCCTCACAGACTTTGGTAAGATGAAGCTTCGACTTTAAGTTGTTTCATTTCATCAATTAAAAAAACCTCATAATACAACAGTGAATTACTTTTGGCCATGTCCTTCAAAGAATTAAATAATTTTTGTCTTCATCTTCGTCTTCTCCTATATTGCTCACATTATCAAAGATTTTACTCCTTATCAGTGACTCAAAATGAAGCATTGATGATTGTTAAGGCCAATATGGATCATACGTTAAATCTTCTGCTCATAAACTATAATTTGTTCACAACAAAAAGGTTAACAAGAAATTTGCCCTATTATCATCCTCTTCCAAGGGCCACATAAGACACACTCTAAATATGTTTTCTTCTTTTGGTCGAGAACTTAAGGTCTAAAAGCTTATCTCTTTTCTGATACTTCATGGGCAAACATGATCGCAAATTGAAGACCAAGCGACTGTGTTGTTTTAAATAAGGATCAAAAGGTTCTGTATCAGTAGATAAAAGCATATGCCTATTTTAAAATCGGATTTGAAGACGACCTTTTTCTAAAATCATACCCAGTCAGGTTTAGTAATAATTACATATAAACAAAAGGTACTTGAGGTAAGATGCAGATCATGATTAATGATGATAAACAACATAACAGAAATCGTAGTTATATAAACAGCACTTTAATAGGAGGGTGATACTTTTCTCATAATTAAAGAAAGATATAACAAAAAGTTTTTCAGTTTTGCTATGGAAACTGGATGGTTGCAAATAGATGAACAGACAGTTGGGGTAATGACTTTATTACATACCCATGTAATATTACGATAGTAATACGCAAAGAATGCAATAAATTCCGTAGGGCACTCCTCAATCCGCATTGCACTCCGTATTGCACTTCTCACGGAACTATTTTCTCAGCGAGAAAAGTGTCATGTCAGCTATTTTAAGAACTTTGCCGAATGTCAACGAAGTTTTCAAGTTATGAACGTTTATATAGTATTCGAATGAAATGTTGATATAAATTTTAGTGATGTCCACGTGTCATTAAAGAAATTTTAAACATGTGAACAAATATATTGTGTCTATTTTTTTTCAAATATTCATCACAGTTTTGTGTTCACTCAATTGCCAAGTGATGTCATAGATGGAGGAATGTGATATTTCTTGAAAGGGTTGTCGTAGTAATTTCTGTAGGTCAAGACAACACGTAAACACTCTTCCGTGTTCGGCTTTATTGGAAGTAAAGTAAACGAAAAAAGGGTATGTGATAAAAATAGAATGTCATTCTAGTGCATTCTTTCGTTTGTATTGAAAGAGTAGATGTCTCAAAGTGCAAAGAAACAACTCGTTCTGGGAACTCGATGTATTCAGCCTATGTTAAAAGATATAGGTGGGATAAAAACACTGTCAATAGCTTTATTCTATCATTTCCTTTGTAGGTGTTGGTGTTTGAGTTCTTTGTAATGTATTCTTTGAAATCTAGTCCCATCACCAAACTCCTCAGGTGCTTAATCTTATTTGCAGTGTATAAATGTGTGGAAATGATTTTGATTTTGCAGTTATCAATAAAATTAGGTAAGGCTTGGCAATTATTATCCTGTCATCTTTGTCTGTTACTCGTTTCCAAATCATATCTGCGCTTGAATATAGTTCGTCAAGAGTCTTTAAAATGTTATCATCACCTTTCTGTTTATTATGTGCTATGGCTTGAGGTTACAAAGGTTTATTGTTCCATATTCTTACTTATAACTTCACAGAGAAAAGGTTCACCAAGGAAACAATTAGCAACAAAAAGAAAATATTGCATTGAATTGAAATTATAATGAATGCGTCCACAGTTTTGCTCCATTCCGAAAAGTGTGTGAGTTGGTTCAGAAGCAAAAATACTTTTAAACCATCTTTTCTCGTCCTTTAATTCTGTTCCATCAATCCAAACAAACTTGTCGTTCTTCTTTTGATCACTGAGGCCGATCCACATGTAGGCGGCTGGAACATATTTTTATCATTTAACATTTGGTATCCTGAAAGCAATATTATATGATTCCTTCATTTGATGTTATTAGATGTTCACTTACTTTGTATGTTTAATCTTTTTTAAGTTCATGTTTCAATTGAGGAATATATATTTTGGTTTGAGCTAAAGAACTGAAAGCTAGAAAACATTGTAAAACATCGACAGTTGAAATTCCTCTTTCAACAACTGTTTAAGATGTAGCATGTAGCTTGAGGCAGCAAATGATGACGGGTTGTGTTTGAAACATAATCCGTTGAGTTCAAAATATTAGCTTCACCCTTCTTGCATAACTACATTCCATCGGCTTAAATATTTACAGGTGAGTATAGCCACGAATATCATGAGGATATCATCCTGCTACATCAGCGTTATTGAATTCGCTTGCTGATCGAGCTCCTTCCATGTACCCTGATCTCTTTCAGGGCCAAATCCCACGTTCGGCTGGCGTGGCTTGCTCACCTGTTACTTTTTTAGCCAATGACATGTCGCTATCAACCTAAACTCAACGGAATTTTACATCCGGGTTGTGCCGCTATTGCCAAATGGGAGTTGTCTCATTGCCTGGTTAGGAGCTAGCAAAGCGAGGCTTAAAGGAGATCAGAGAAGCGTGATCAGCAGATTCAATTACGCTGATGTAGCAGGATGGAGGGAGGCATTTGGCCCGAAAGAGATCAGGGTATTGGGAAGGAGCGTGAGCGGATCCGTGTACCCTGATTTAGCAGAATGTAAAATATGTAGAATATCTGTTTTGAAGTTTATTCAGGATTGCAATGTGGGAGGGATCACTGTAAGAGATCATTGATTTTATGTATAATATATGTTACCTAACTTGAAGTGTCAGGTGCCGCATGAAGGGTGAGTTAAAGATTTTTGTAAATTGTATTACCAAGTGCTCAACGATTTTTGGCAAGGTGTATATCACAAGATAAAGGAAAGATGCTGTTCAATTGAATATAACATTTGTACACATACGAAAATACTATTCTTTACAGTTTCGCACTATTTAACATCTTGGCACATTTACTGCCTATTCATATCAAAATAAAAAAGAAGAGATAGTTTTCATATATAGGAGATATTGCAATTATCAAAATGTGTCTTCAGAAAACTTTGGGTGCCCTCGTTGCACACCATATACATTCCAAACCAAGTCGCAATGTTATATCGTATCATCGTATAGAGGAAAATTATAGTTATTTACATGTGTCACATTCCTATGGGCAGATATGTTTAAGCCATTTGTTTACAGCACCCGCAGATTAGAATTGAACTTTTCGACTGACTAGTTTTATAAACACGCCATATCATTTAGAAAAGTTTGCATCTGGTTACTTACCTCCAAATGCAGACTCCCCAAAACTCAGATGTCCCAGTTTTCATACCAATCAGTCAGGTATGACCGTGGCTAGTGTTAATATCGTGAATAAAGTCATACTTTATAAGTGTTGTCTTGTTGTTATTTAGGAAAGGTAACAGTTTACTCAATTAAAGTCAAACCAACCATTACTGATGTTGTTTTAAGGGATCTGAGTTTTGGTGTTTGTTTCAAGATTAAGCTTTGAAGTGTAATACAACATGGCAATATCATAACTTTTATATACAATGTGTATGTTCACTGAACAACGTACAGTTAGGTTTCTGTATAGCTTTAGGCACAAATTCCCATTTGAATGCTTTGTTCAACTGTGCAAGGAAACCACCATCCTCTTTGCACTGTCTCATCCCACTTTCCCACGATCTCTTGTCCGTGTAATACTTATACAGATAGATGGTATTTCCCTTTTTAAATTCATGATAACCTGTAAATAAAACAAATATAAACATGACTGTAAGAATTTGATTTCAAATATCGTAAAAAATATAACGGTTTGGACCCAATCAATTTATTGACAATTTTTTTATTTTCGAGTTACATTCAACAAAAAGAAATAAGTAAATCATATTTCAAATAATTTAATGCTTATGTAAAACAAAAACCAATACACATTTTGTTCATGTTTTCATTATCTTTCAGGATAATGTCATATTCAGTATGTCGGCTACCATTTGAAGCAATACTTGTTTTGAATACCCAAGGTGTTGATTAATATTAGTATATGTAAATCTTCTCCTCTTTTCTGCTATGCGATGGACAGTCCTGAGTTTCAAAACGACATTGCAAGATATTAACATTATCTTTAGCGATGAAGTAGAAAGCGATGCATGCATTATGTGAATCTGGTATCACTGCTGGTGCTTCAACCTCTTTGGATCATAAGTAGATGCATGTGAGTTCTAAATACGTATTTGATGATTCGATTTTCTTGTAGTCTGCCCGAAACCACCAAAATAAAAGACGCGTGGGTTACCTAACGTAAATCTAAAGTTTCCATTGTTATAAGCGAACCTGTATTTAAATGATATAACATTAGAGGCAACAATTTCGCTTCCTCCTTGGTAGAAAATAATTTGACTTGCAGACCAAATCATGATTTATCACTAAGCCAGACCCTACTATAGTTTCTATTGTTCTGGTCCTACATTTTAGAAAATCACTTTGCAGTTTGACTATGCAATTCCCATCGTTTGGTTGGGATTTTATTTACAGATATTTGCTTGAGTACGTTTTTGATGAATCAAATTTCTTAGGTCCTTTCATTAATTTTCGGTAAAACTTAAGATTATATTACTTTGTGTGTAAAGTTATTAGAAGGAAAACTATTAGACAAATCCCAAATGTAAATGTGTTTGCCCATTGATGAATTATAACTAAAAGTTATAATTTATACAAGATTTCGCTGATGCTATTAACAGTCACAATACAAAAAAAATTTAAAAGACATAATACTGTTGAATTGTTTTTGCTCTTGAATACTTTTACCTCCGTACTACTTACTCAAAACCATGTATTTATTTTGTAATAGTGTACAAAACATTTTTATGAAAATATCAATTGAGCCTGACAATGACAGCCAACAAATCTATAAACCATAAACATTTCAATATTATCGTAATTAATAGTTATCCTAAAAACAAACTATCAACAAGGGCCAATATTTAGCCCTCAAAACATTTTTCTACAAAAATGATATTTAGACGATTTTAAGCATGATATATCTATATATGTACAATAATGGACATATATAAATGTCCCAAACTGTCTTGCCAAGGCCCATGACTGAAAATTGTAGCTCGGACTTATTTCCCGTGATCACTTGACCTCGTTCCTTCCTTTGTAAATAGTAATGGACTTAACTTGATCAACATCCTGTTAAATCAGCATAAATGAATCCGCTTTCACTACTTCCTAATGCCCTGATTTCTTTCAAACCAAAACCCTCGTATCGCTTGCCATCTTTCAAGCCTATGAGGCAACTCGCATTCAGAAACAGCGGTACAACCAAGATGGAAAAATCCGTGGAGTTCAAGCTAGTAGCTTCAAGCTCCTAAATTAACGACATTTCATTGGCTGACAAAGTAACAAGTGACCATAGCCTCGATTATCAAGTCGCCAGCCAAACGAGGGTTATAGCCGTGAAGAGATCAGGGTATTAGAAAGTAGCGAGGGAGGACTCATATTCGCTGATTTAGCAGGTTGCTTGATCAACAGAACTTTGAAGGTAAATATGAAAGGTGAAATATCGAAAAAGAGGAGATTATACCGTGTGACCCAATACAGGATTGAATAAGTCATTTGTCACAATATGCAAACATTTGGTTAAGTTTGAAAAGCTTTGAACTTGTAGTCGTTTATATTTTGATGTTAAACTCTTTCAACATTTTGCTTCATCTTCTTTGTTAAAGGCTAATATAAGTTTGTGTTCATTCTATTCTTGAACATTAAAATAACATTGTAGCAGTTGAAAAAGTAAGGATGATATAAAGCATCCATCATACACATCAGCAAAGAATCCATCACACTATTAAAAGATAATTCACAAACCTTTAAGTCGAAGTGTTTTAAGTTGATCAGGCAAAAGACCGCTAGTTGTTTCTGAAATACATTTATGGATATATGTTCATGCAGAAATACAATCTGGTATAGGTAAACATCGTAATTAATATAGGCAACTTTACGAGCCCCCTCCATAGGCGTTACGTTTCACATGTATAGTATATGCAACTATGCAAAACAATATTCATGTAACTGTATTCTCTAATTAACACTAAGTATTTATATTTTAAGAAGAAAACTGTCCAAAGCAGATCTTTGGTATTTGACTATCCTTCAGAAGATGACTGTTTAAGTTCCTTACTCTTATTTGCTTAGTTTTGAGATTTTTAAGTTTTTCCTTAGAAACAGTATTTTAACTTTTGTTTCTTATGGAAGCCAAAAATCCAATTCTGAGGAAGTTGAAAACCCGAGAAGGTACCTTTACACATTCTAGTTGATCAGTATACCACGTTTCGATGGGTTTTGCTTTATTGTTCTCGAGTTCCAATTATATAAATTCTAATTAATATTCATATGGAAAATTTAAAATTAAAGACGAAATCAGTTGAAAACCCCGAAAGGCACCCCTATACTTGAAGTTGTTCAAGTTTAAATGAGCTAGGCTTAAAGTTTCTGCGTTCTGATTTTAAAAACAGATAGCAAACTCAAACTAACCTGATCCTTTTGATGATATAGTTTTTACTTCCCTGCAAACCTGATGATTTTTTCTTGTCCTGAAGACTCTGGTCCCAGGCTGGCAGTGATGTTGATCATTTGATACTGGTTTCTGGTTAAGAATTTTAAAGTTATTATTTTTCACAGGTGAATATCTATTGAATTCACGAGTTACGATAAATATCAACTTTATTTGATACAAAATGTGTCATGATCTCACAATTTATTAATTGGTATTGTTACCAAAATATTGCTAGTTTAGATTTTTTCCAAACCCTAGTTATCTAATATTTTGATTAATGTTAGACATGTGAAATACATATTAAACACATTCCTTGTGTAGTGTGATTATTTAAGTGAGATCCTCATCCATGATTAGAATTGGCTGAACTTTTAATCTATCAGACATATTATCCCCGTGCAAACTTTTATCATGATTATATGTAAATTATTCAAATATAATTATATGAAATGAGATGTAGAAATTAGAAAAGAGTCCACAT
Source organism: Phorcus lineatus (assembly GCA_921293015.1). Classification (NCBI taxonomy): domain Eukaryota; kingdom Metazoa; phylum Mollusca; class Gastropoda; order Trochida; family Trochidae; genus Phorcus; species Phorcus lineatus. The sequence goes on from OV121085.1 coordinate 10,969,601, forward strand.
GTTAGTAGCCGAATGTGGAACCAGCTGTGCATGAGACTCGCATTCCAGAGTCTGCCTGCATGGCTATCAGACAGGCGCATAACCTTGAAATTCCATAACAGTCCACATGAAAAAAAATCAAGTGTGGAATCATCTTTAACTAAGAATGATTCATTATGATAATGATACAGTGGTGTAGTGGATAGCATGCTAGCCGGGTTCGAATCCCGGTGGAGACACCAAAAATGTGTGACTCCCATGGGTCTCATCCTGTGTAATGTCCCTTGGCAAGACACTTCATAAACTTTGCACTCAGTTCACCCAGCTGTACAAATGGGTACTTGAACATATGATTATATATTAAACCTTCATGACAATTTGTCAGGTCGGCCTGCTAATTTTGAATAAATTTATCTGACAAACACTGAAAAACTTTGGAAATTTGCGGTTATATAACTGAGGATAAAAAAAAGACAGAGTGAACTAATATCCTCTGTTTAGATTAACATTTCAGATTAGTTACGGTTCAGTGGGATGGATTAAAAACTAGGCTCATTCGCAATCATTCTTATATTCGTTGTAATTAATATTTCACAAATTATTGTAAAGGTTTTGTTGTTCACTTAAGTTGACTATATTGTATATAAAATGGTCCTTGTGTGAGGCAAGCTAACAGCCGAGCACAAGGGACATTGCTATACTTACTACTGAAGAATAACAGTTCATCACATTTTGGTCATACTACGAAGAACATCTACTTAGGAGATAAACCTAGTGTGTTTGAAAATCAGAGACATGTTATACTGGATTGATAGTGAGTAAATTTTAAATTGAAACCGAACGCGCAACGTGAATTGATACCTTCTGAGTCGGACAAAACAGCCAATCAGAATCGAGTATCCAGCACTTTCATGGTAGAATATGTAATTGATATGTCTTATATGTCATAGCTTTGGATTTTTATCTTTAATGTACTTTGTATGTAATACTGAATATCGCAAATACTAATTCATTGTTTTAATGAATAAAATTGAGTCCAAGCTGATGTCAAGCTGTTGGTGTTCATATTCTAGACTTCTAACCCGAGTCATCTTACCCCGGAATCATACAACAGAGCACGAAAACTGCCGGTGTTTATAGCACTTTTTCAAATGATTGCAATCCAAATAAGGGAATCTGTAAATGACAAAAACTATGCACTATTGAAAATAAGACTGCAGACTAAGTTACTGAGTTGCTGTAAATTAATCATATGGAACTTTGGATTGTATTCTTTCCCCATTTTCTTTCTACAGCTACAACAACCTAATCCCGTCTACACTTAAGTAAATATTACCTTCAGACGTCCTATCACCATTCTGCTCTTTGGGGTATTTGAAAGGTTGCCATTTAGGCATTTGAGGTCGTCAATCAAGTATGTATAAATCTCACAGCCTATGGTGTTTTGACAAATCTGTCTGCACAGTGATATTCCTACAGGACCTGCATGCAGGGTTGTTGTGCTGAGCGTTATAGGCAGAAGAATACTGAAGAAGATGAATTGTAGTATTCTTATGAAAAGCATTGTGTTTGGTCCGTTTCTGAAAAAAAACAAATAAGAATAGTATTATGAAATTACAACACCAAATGCATCTTTATATATGGTTCCTGACTATTCCTAAATCACTGTAGATGAGATAAATTGATCTCATAACGGGTATAACACTATTGATCATCACACCATTTGGACACACAATTAATCACTTGTTCTCAAATTCTTACAAAGGTAGCCTAGCGACCCCGTTTCATTCAAGCTTAAGTTCGTTACATAGTTGTACATGATGGATGTAGCTTTGATTTGTGAAACAATTTTAGACCACAAAGAGGTAAACATCACTTTAAAACGTTTTCAATGCAATTCTATATTTGTTTTTTTTTGTCTGACATTGGACCTCAGTGTTTCATAGGAATATTTGGTTCACATTTGAAAAATAGAATTGAACCAACGACTTCACAGAGAAAATTTGTGGATTTGTTCAGCCCTTTGAGACACATTTTCCAGCAATTATTTGTATTCATGGGGTTCATCATATCCATTCTGTGATGATAAAAGTCTAGGCATTTAAAATCATTTTCGACAATCAAATGTGTCTGTTAAAGATTTGATGCTTTCTATGATGATGATACTCTAGGTATTTAGAATTTTAAGTGATTTTCTTCTTTTTAACTTAGACAAAAGAAATGTAGAGATATCAATAAATGATGGTATATTTTCATGAATCATATATATATATGAATACTTACAATAGTCCAAAAATGACATTTATGCAATAATATTGCGTAAAAAAATTTGAAGAAAACCTATATTAAACTGTTTATTTCGGTAAAGGGGCCAACGGCCCATAATACATGTACGTGCATCATAATATTAAATATAGTTGAAGCGCCATAAAATGATATACATTGCTAGTTGTATGATAGGAAACTGGATCGTTTCTTGAATGCTAGAAATACATATTTAGCCAGATTGTTAACAATAGTGTTATTTCGTGATGACATCAACTGCAGAAATTTACTAACAGTAGGGAATGAAGTGTAGTATTTAGAGAGAAGGCTCCGACGTAAATTATCATAAAAGTCACATTCCATACAAAAATGATACTCAGATTCAATTACTTGGACGATACAAAATGGACATTGGCTGCAAGGTAGGCCGATCTTTCTTCCCTCCTCAATTAACAATTTATGGTTGGAGCATCGAAATTTACACAATGCAATACAATACACTGGTATAGTAACAAACGATATAAAATCTTCACATTTGACTTCAATTTTGATAGTGCTATATAACCGGAGTTTAGAGTAGTTTGAAATACTTTCAAGAAAAATTTGGTTATCAATAGCAATACACTTTTCCTTAAATAAAGAAATAAAAACATTAATATGTCCAACACCTTGATTTAACCACACATAACCGAAACCATATCTGAACAACAGTTGTTTAATATTCAATGCCCAATATTTCCTTCCAGCCTCTGCCAAACTATACTGAAAATCATAAGCTTTTTTTAAAACTACATTATCCTGCTGAAACAAGAGCCTTATCCAATATTTGATAATTCTTACATATTGTAATATACGTTTCTAAAGTTTTCTTAGATATTTTAAATATTAATAGTTATCATATTTACATGCGAGTGATTCTATGACCTATTTTCCCAAATAATGAATCCATGTGTTCATATTTCTAAATCATTTTCACGTGAAGTACTTTATAGTTGTAATTATTAACTGTTATTCTAGCCAATACTTTTGGAAATTAAATTCGGCAAACATCAATACCTCGATTTTCGCGCACATTAATGTCATCTCATCTCTTAGTAACTAACATTTATAAAGCAAACTCACTCGTTTTTTTCTTCACTTTAAATCCTCATATTTCATGGTTTTATCCAAGGTTTCATTGTTTCAATGTTTGTTGTTTATATCATTCATATATGGTATCCTAATTCCTCGTGTACATTTATCGGTCTTGCACTTTTCAAGTTTCTATGACCGAAGAGCGCACTGTGTACTTGCGCACGAATTCTTCTTAAATACTGATATTCTCATAATTTGTACATTTACATGATATTTATTATTGAATTGTCCATAATTCCTTTGTCACATAAAAACCTAATCATTAATAACTTAGACGTATTTTATTGGAACTATTTCTCTTTGGCTGTGTTGTTATTTTGCAGCTGTCAAACTTTAAGCACTCGGTAAGAATTTGCGATTTGCCTGTTATAATCGATAAGAGTATTTATAATCAATGAAAGAATGACTAGTAACTAATTTAAAAGTGAAATGCAATTGTTTTACATGTATATTTTAGTTCTGGCATCTGTATTTCAACTTTCTTCGTAGCTGCCATTGACACTGCCGTGACCTGTCAAAATCTGTCATTGACGCCCGCCTAAATCCAAATTTCACTGTCCGGTTAATTATTTCTTGATTGTAGATTGTCCTTTTAGTTTCATTCAAAAGCTTGTATTAAACGGTCATTAAGGACATTTAAAGGACATTACATAATCCATGTACATATTAATGATCTTTATTATTTGTATATGAACTTTGATGTAAACGTCAGCGGTCATGTTTTTGCTGTGTTTTGATTGGTTGTGTAAAGTCACGTGATCACTTGGAAAGCCTATAAAAGCAAGCGCCGTCATTCGCTTGGCACTTCTGATTCAGACTCTGACTGAGATACTTGATCAGAAACTTTTGGCCTAACAATCTAATCTTTTACACTTTTCGGAATCAAACTCAAATTGACATAGGTAAATAGCGACACGACTTTTAGTCTGCTACATCCTTTCAGATAATAACTTATTATAATAAAACAATTTAATATACTACTTGATTATAATACTGCTTTCCATTAGTGATAAGTGACCTGACACAATTTGGTATTTCCTCATACATGAAACATTCTGATCCACAACCTTGAAATAAATTATTATTATTATTGCCTGAAATCTTCTCTGGTATTCTTTTATTATTATTGAATATAAATATCCATTTGCTCTTGTTGCACCCTCGCGGTTGTGACAATTTTGGTGTCAGAAGTGGGATACTAAAGTCCAAATTAGTATCCAGTGATCAAACTCATGTACTGTATTTCAAAATTATAGAACTATGGAAATATCTCCTGACCCGGATATATCTTTTAGGACAGTAGACAAAATTGTTAACAACTCAGGTGACCAGATGGATGATGCTCAGTCTATGGTATCCTCACATTGCTCTAGTAGTAGTTTTAGGACACATGACGATGTTCCTGGGAGGGTTAGACGAGATTCCCCCCATCCTATTGGAATCCCCAGACGAGAGATGTCAGATAATCATAATGCTAATCACTCAGTGATTCCACCCTCAGAAAATCCAAATAAACCTAGGTCTTCAAGGTTACATACGTACCCTGTTATGGCAGAAGTGTACAATGCCGAGGACGAATACATTGCTGAAAGTGAACATGTAGGCCACCTAGGTGACTCTCAGCAGTCCCATTTGAGACCAATAATCAAGGCTCCTAACAGTTATAGTCCCAGGTCTGTTCGACCAAAAAGTGGTCTATCTTTTCACCCTGATAGCTATGATGGTAATGGAGACTGGGACGAATATCTCTCTCATTTTGAAGTTTGTGCTGAACTTGGTAGATGGGATGAACAAGACAAAGTGTTAGCCTTAGGTGCTAGTCTTAAGGGAGTTGCACGTACATTCTATATAGGTCTCAATACTCAGGAAAGGAGAAATTACTACTATCTTGTGCAAAGGATCGGAGATAGGTTTGGTAGTTCAAGACAACAGGGTAGATGGCTTTCAAAATTGGAAACTAGACAACGTCAGTCAGGAGAATCAATTGCTTCGCTTGGTGATGATTTGAGACAAATGGCAAAACGAGCTTATTCAAATCTTGATTCAATGGCACAGGAAGCTTTAGCTTTGAACCAATTGTACAAAAATGTTTCACTTGAAATGAAATGTAGATGTATGGATAGGGACTGTCGGTCTGTAGCAGATGCTGTGGATGTAATTGAGAGATATGAAGCAATAATGGAGGAACCTAAGAGAAAATCCAGTATTCGTTTCGTAGGGTCCCAGAATGTCAATAATTCTTCAATGAGCAGCGACAGTAGGAAACTGGAGAATGCTCTTCAGGACATTGCTCACGGGATATCTAGGCTGGAAAGGGGTCACAGGGGGAGTTCACAACCAGAAAGGCCGTATCAAAATCGGGGTCAAGTGCAAAGACAACCGAGACGTTGTCTGGTTTGTAATGATTTTGGACATTTGATGAAAGATTGCCCACTATTTGAACAAATGCGCCGGATGTTTCATCAGTCTCAAACTGGCTATAGTCAAACTCCACAGGCCCCTGTTTACCCTCCAATGATGAACGTGCCACCCCCTCAAAATAATTACAAGCCTTCAAATGGGCGGCAGAGATCACCTCAGGTTAGCAATGGGCAGGGAAACGGGACTCTGTTGGCGTAGAGAGCCGTGCACCGACAGAAAACAGTAGGCTCAGGGAAACATGTGTTCCTCGTATAGGACACATTGAGGGACACAATGATAATGGCTTCTATACCACCGGGCATGTTGGTCAGACAGCAGTAAACTTTCTAGTAGATTCTGGGTCATCTGTGACCATTCTGTCCAAATACAAATATGATGCAATACAAATGAAACCATTGATGCAACCATTAGATGTCAGCCTTCAAGGTGTTAGTGGTACATCACTTCCGGCTGATGGTCAGACCCTCCTTCAAATTGAATTTGGTGGCAGAACATATCCACACATGGTCATTGTGTGTGACATTGCTGCTGAAGGAATCATAGGTCAAGATTTTTTGATGGCGTATATCAATAGCATTGATTATAAGGCCATGACACTCCGAACTATTGACGGGGAACAGTTGTCTTGTTGGAGTGGACAGGGGGTGGTAATGTCCTGTAAGGTTCAAGTCAAAGAGACTGTCACCCTACCACCACAATCAGGTGCTTGGGTCACAGTGGAACTCCCACTTGGCAACCGCATGACAGAAAACGGGATGCTGCAAGCATCACCAAACCTACTGGAAAATCAGTCCATCTGTATGACAAGCGGTATCATTAACACAAGGAGTGACACTCTCTCGGTTAATGTTGTAAATATTGGTGATCAGTCAGTGACTCTTCAACCAAAAATGAATCTTGGCACTTGCGATTCAGTGGTAGTAGGTACCAACAATAGCCACGTTTACAATGTCACAACTTCTGCGCAGTCACACAAAAATACCAGCCCTTCAGACCTTCCTGATCATTTACAGGATCTGTATGATAGAAGTTCAGTACATCTCACAACGGCTGAATCAGGGGATCTAGCAACGTTGTTACATCAGTACCAAGATGTTTTCTCTAAGACTTCTGATGACCTAGGTCATACTCAAATGGTTCAACACCACATAGATACCGGAAATGCAAGGCCAATTAAGCAACCTCCGCGCCGTTTACCCTTTGGGAAGCGTGAAGTTGAGAAAATAGAAGTTGAAAAAATGCTGAAACAAGGAGTCATTGAGCCCTCATCAAGTCCATGGGCAAGTCCAATTGTTTTAGTTCGGAGAAAGGATGGGAAATGGAGATTTTGCCTGGATTATCGCCAGCTGAATCAGGTCACTATTAAAGATGCATATCCAATTCCTCGCATTGATGAATGTCTGGATGCTCTTGCCGGTGGAGTTTGGTTCAATACTATGGACTTGAACTCAGGTTTCTGGCAGTTGGGAATAACTGACGAAGACAAGCCAAAAACTGCTTTTGCAACCACCATCGGTTTGTACCAATTTACTGTTATGCCATTTGGACTTGTGAATGCACCTTCAACATTTCAACGGCTCATGGAAACGGTCTTACATGGTCTACAATGGGCTATCTGTTTGGTTTACATGGATGATGTCATTGTCCCTGCCAGAGAAGTTTCGCAAGGTTTGATTAGAACAGATCTTTAAAAGATTCTTGGCTGCAAACCTTAAGCTAAAACCATCGAAGTGTTCCTTCTTCCAAAAGAAACTTGTGTTCCTCGGTCACATAGTTTCCAAAGATGGAGTCGAGACAGAACCTGAAAAGTTGGAATCTGTTGGAAATTGGCCTGTACCAACTTGTGCTAAAGAAATGAGAAGTTTCCTTGGACTTTGCTCATACTACCGCAGGTTTGTTAAGGGTTTCGCAAGTATTGCAAAACCATTACACAAGTTGGCCGAAAAGAATGCAACGTTTGTCTGGACAGAGGAATGTCAAAGGGCTTTTGATGAGCTCAAAAAGGCATTGACCACTTCTCCAATCCTCTCCTACCCAAGGTTAGGGGAACAATTCATTCTCGATACGGATGCCAGTGATAAAGCCCTTGGCGCTGTTCTTTCTCAGAAACAAGATGGAGATGAAAGAGTCATAGCCTATATGAGCACGGCTTTGAACAAACACGAGCAAGCATATTGTACAACTAGGAAGGAGCTCCTTGCGGTCATCACTGCCCTCAAGCACTTCCACACATACCTCTATGGTCAAGAAGTTCTCCTGCGAACAGACAATGCTGCAGTGTCATGGATGAAAAACTTGAAAAATCCAACCAGACAGGTTGCCAGGTGGCTACAAGAGCTTGGTACTTACAATCTTGTTGTCACTCATCGACCAGGCCGTCAACATGTCAATGCTGATGCCCTATCCAGGACTCAGATTGAGGCAAATGACGTTTTTATTGAGCAGGGAAGTATCAAATTTCTGGATGAAGAAGGTCACTGGTCTGAAAGTGTCCGGAGAGTTACGACAAGGCAGAGCATTAAACAAGAATATTGCTCCGCTAAGATTGGACAGCATTTGTTAGAAGGTTGGGCACCTTTGGAGATTCGACAAGCTCAATTAGAGGATGAGAATATGGCAAACCTACTTCTGTCTCTTGAAGAACAGTCTTCTCGGCCAGAGTGGAGTGACATTTCCCACATGTCTTCTTCCTTGAAGACTCTTTGGCGCCAATGGGATAGGCTCGAAGTGCACATGGGAATGTTGTACAGGCGATGGGAGGAAGATGAACTTGATTTAAAAGTCCTTCAGCTCGTTGTACCTGAAACAAAGCGGAAGGAAGTGCTGAGATACTGTCATGACATCCCTACCTCAGGCCATTTGGGAGCAGACAAAACTCTTAGCAGGGTGAAGCAGGGTTTTTACTGGCCAGCAATGAAGGACAGTGTGTCTGACTACTGTTCCCAATGTGACAAATGTGCTGCCAAGAAAACATCAACTGTCCACAGAGCCCCATTAGGTTCATTCCAAGTTGGAGAGCCAATAGAACGAGTTGCCATGGACATTCTTGGGCCCTTACCCAAGACTAAGAGTGGAAATAGATTTGTGCTAGTCATCATTGACTTGTTCACAAAATGGCCAGAAGCTGTAGCTTTGCCAGACCAAGAAGCAAAAACAATAGCCAAGGCATTTGTAGACTGTTTTGTTAGTCGCTTTGGTGTCCCTCTTCAGGTTCACACAGATCAAGGATCAAACTTTGAATCCTCCTTGTTCAAACAGATGTGTGATCTGCTGAAAATTGATAAGACAAGGACAACTAGCCTACACCCACAGGCCAATGGAACAGTAGAGCGGTTCAATCGAACATTAGCGCAAATGCTTACTACTATGGTAGAGAAGGAACAGACTAAATGGGATGAATATCTCCCTCAGGTTCTGATGGCATATCGCTCTTCGGAACATGCCAGCACCGGTCAATCGCCAAACATGATGATGATGGGTCGAGAAATTACAATGCCGATCCAAGCATTTACTGCCAGACCTGAAACAGAAAAAGAGACAGGTGATGTTAACCAATATGTGCAGGACTTGAGACAGAAATTAGAGATTTCTCACCAGATTGGCAGAGCGCATCTGAAGAAATCATCAAACTATCAAAAAAGGCATTACGATCTCTCTGCCAAGAAGCGTCCATTCTCAAGGGGTCAGGCAGTGTGGCTGCTTAATCCTGTGAGAAAAGTAGGCATTTGTAGCAAACTAACTTCACCATGGAAAGGACCCTATGTCATATCTAAAAGGATAGAGGATCTCACCTATCTTATAAAAAAGTCCCCTAGTCAGATTGCAAAGGCAGTCCATGTAAATAGGCTTCTTGCATACAAGGGCAAGAATCTTCCCAAATGGATAATCAAACTCAAGGATACTCTCTAGTTGTGTTGAACAGTTATTTCGTTCATGTAAAAGTTAGTTAGATGTTGAAATATGATTGGATATATGGTTGGCGTGCATATATGACCAAAGATGATACTTTACAATTAGCACCAGAACTCTCCGTTATGTTGTTCGATTTTTGGACATTAGTGGCTTTCATGGAATATATATATATATACATTTGGTAGCTCCCTCCCTAGGATATATACTGATAGGATGATAGTGGGTCGACACACTTGATTCTTTAGGAGTTTATTTCAAAGGAAAAGAGCAATTGGATATGGATATCTCTTTAGAGATTAGTTGAGGAAACGTTTTTTTTGTCATGGTCGCTTATAGAGAGAAGTTAATTGAAAGGTTTCAAAAGGCATATAAATGCACCATTTGTTAATAATGATTCTTTAGACATATGTTATCACTGAACTAATCAAACTGTTAAAAATTCAGATATGGAACATGCCTGTTGGACCTGCCCACAGAGGTTCTCTTCAAAGAGGGAATTAAAGAACCATGTAGCCAGGGACGATCATGGATCATTGAGAGTCGTTTGTGTCTGGTGCGATGGGGGAAAGACTTTTAGGAGGGCGCTAGATCTTCAACAGCATGTTGCAAGAGATCACTTGGACGAGACTGTTGACCCAAAATTCTTAACGGAAAGGAACTGTTACTGGTTTTCACTGAAACCAACAGAATATGGCAAGGTTGTGAAGGAGCCAAATCCACAGGATATCTACTCGAAGAGAGCCAAGGACTTGGTTCTATCGTGGATAGAGGATGGTAACCAGGACGACATCCTTCACAAGACTGTCGAAGATTGGAAGCGAGGATGGGGCATGGAGGTGGATGAAGACACCCTCTCAATCCATGCTCCCAGCTCGGATGAACTCCTGGAAGAGTATGATCCGACCAACCCAAACGCTTATAAACTTATCTCCGTGTCAATGGAGGGTAGTTCGATATGTTTTGAGATAAGTGTTTGCAGCTCCACCTGGAAATGGGCCAAAGTCACCTTCAGCGGGAAACTTTTGACGAAAATGGAGTACGCTACCACCATAACTAGGCTCCTTTTCGAGGTATCAGGCGAAACCGTTAATAACCGTCCTTCAACCCCAGGTCAACCAGTGAATGTCCAGGACCTGCCAGAACTACTCCAGGGTGTTTGTGCCTCTTTGGGAACACACATTCCTATGGAGTATGTTCTGTCAGCTGTCACTTGGGAGCGGAAAGAAACCATGAGTAAGGAAGTGGCCACTGCAACAGCTAAAGAGACAGCCTTTGCACCGGAAGCATTACCTCTGACGAGTCCAACGCCACAACCAAGACAGGAGGTAACATTAGCCCCAACTCCGGAACCGTCATCAGTAGCTGTACTGGCAACATCTGGCAACAAGACTATCCTGAAGCCTGCGGGATCAACTGATCAGAGACACGTGATTTGCATGAGTCAGCCACCACAAAAAAAACTCAAGCCGTCCTCATCATATCAAGAAAGAGCCAGGAAGCTTCTAACCAAAGGATCACTTCCGCTGTTTCCTGCTGCCCGAAGACAGTGGTCAAGGAGACTGGATGCTTTGGATTTCAAGGGAACAAAACTTGAGTGGCCACCAAAGGGCTGGACTAGCATGACCCCAGACCAGAAGCTCCTAAACTGGGAATATGCTGCCATGAGACTGGAGGCTCAGGCCGTTGGAGGAACACCAGTCATCAGCCGGCAAGAGCTCCTATTCAAGTACAACTTCTTGGCTCTTCCTAGAACTGCAGATCCGAAGATTGAGGATAATGAAATTGCCAAGATGCGTTATTACAATTATGTGTTCCTCGTCAAGGTTGCCCTCACCAAGCAAGATAAGGATCTTCCAGTGTCAGCACCCACCCTCCTTGAGATGCTGGAGAGATCATCCTCCCTCAGAGACACATCCCTGGACACACTTGTGAGACAACTAGATGACCTCACTCTCCGTCTGGAGACATGATCCTGTGATTCTGATAATCAAACATTTTTTGCTCAATGAGAACCACGGAGTGGTTTTTCCCTTTGTTAAGGAGGGGCGAGTGTAATATACGTTTCTAAAGTTTTCTTAGATATTTTAAATTTTAATAGTTATCATATTTACATGCGAGTGATTCTATGACCTATTTTCCCAAATAATGAATCCATGTGTTCATATTTCTAAATCATTTTCACGTGAAGTACTTTATAGTTGTAATTATTAACTGTTATTCTAGCCAATACTTTTGGAAATTAAATTCGGCAAACATCAATACCTCGATTTTCGCGCACATTAATGTCATCTCATCTCTTAGTAACTAACATTTATAAAGCAAACTCACTCGTTTTTTTCTTCACTTTAAATCCTCATATTTCATGGTTTTATCCAAGGTTTCATTGTTTCAATGTTTGTTGTTTATATCATTCATATATGGTATCCTAATTCCTCGTGTACATTTATCGGTCTTGCACTTTTCAAGTTTCTATGACCGAAGAGCGCACTGTGTACTTGCGCACGAATTCTTCTTAAATACTGATATTCTCATAATTTGTACATTTACATGATATTTATTATTGAATTGTCCATAATTCCTTTGTCACATAAAAACCTAATCATTAATAACTTAGACGTATTTTATTGGAACTATTTCTCTTTGGCTGTGTTGTTATTTTGCAGCTGTCAAACTTTAAGCACTCGGTAAGAATTTGCGATTTGCCTGTTATAATCGATAAGAGTATTTATAATCAATGAAAGAATGACTAGTAACTAATTTAAAAGTGAAATGCAATTGTTTTACATGTATATTGTAGTTCTGGCATCTGTATTTCAACTTTCTTCGTAGCTGCCATTGACACTGCCGTGACCTGTCAAAATCTGTCATTGACGCCCGCCTAAATCCAAATTTCACTGTCCGGTTAATTATTTCTTGATTGTAGATTGTCCTTTTAGTTTCATTCAAAAGCTTGTATTAAACGGTCATTAAGGACATTTAAAGGACATTACATAATCCATGTACATATTAATGATCTTTATTATTTGTATATGAACTTTGACGTAAACGTCAGCGGCCATGTTTTTGCTGTGTTTTGATTGGTTGTGTAAAGTCACGTGATCACTTGGAAAGCCTATAAAAGCAAGCGCCGTCATTCGCTTGGCACTTCTGATTCAGACTCTGACTGAGATACTTGATCAGAAACTTTTGGCCTAACAATCTCATCTTTTACACTTTTCGGAATCAAACTCAAATTGACATAGGTAAATAGCGACACGACTTTTAGTCTGCTACATCCTTTCAGATAATAACTTATTATAATAAAACAATTTAATATACTACTTGATTATAATACTGCTTTCCATTAGTGATAAGTGACCTGACACAATTTGGTATTTCCTCATACATGAAACATTCTGATCCACAACCTTGAAATAAATTATTATTATTATTGCCTGAAATCTTCTCTTTTATTATTATTGAATATAAATATCCATTTGCTCTTGTTGCACCCTCGCGGTTGTGACAATATTGATGAACCTCGGAGAGAATATCTACCTAGCTCGCCTCGAGCTACTAAATTAGGCGTTGTTCTACCTAGATGCAAAACATCTTTACAAAAATTATCATAGACTCGGGCAGCGTCAGAAGAAGGATGGAATCCCCAAACTTCTGTACCATACAGAAGAATCGGCAAAACTTTGACATCGAAAATATGCAATAAAACTTTAAATGGAAGATTTATACAATTACACAGATTAGAGCGAATAATTCTAAGAACTTTCAAAGCCTACTCAGAAAGAATCTTCTTTGAAATGTACAATGATCCTGAACTGGAAAAGTGTACACCAAGATATTGATAAGAACTAACAATATCCAACTGACCACCGTTAAAAAAAACTTTTCATATTTCCACAACTTTCCGGCCTTTCTGAATACCATCACTTTATTTTTTTAACAGTAACCTTAAGCTGCCATTTATTACAACAGCTACTTAATATATCTAACCTCTTTTGAAGACCTATGACCGTACCGTCTACAATCGCCATATCGTCTGCAAATAACAACATGAAAATCTGAAGAACTCCTATCTCTATACACCTCTGATTATCATCTCCAAAGAAGTCAATAATATCATTAACATATAGAGAAAACAGAAATGGAGACAGCTGACAGCCCTGTCGGACACCGCACATACAATCGAAGAAGGAGATGAAACCTTCATTTAATTAAATGCATGATTTAACATTGAAATACATATTTTTATCAATCCAAATACTCTACCCTGGATCTTAGACTGCAACAATTAATCAATTTCTAAAAACTGCATCAAAAGCCGCCTTGAGATCTATAAAAGCACAGTAAACTCTACTCTTATGAAGACCAAGATATTTCGAAATTATAGTGTCTAATACAAAGATATTATCAGTAGTATGGAAGCCTTGCCTAAAACCTGACTGTTCTGGAATAAATAACTTTTCATGGTCTGCCCAAGGCACTAACCTATTGCAAATGACCTTAGAAAATATCTTACTAGATACCTCTAACAGAGTAATAGGCCTATAGTTACATGGAAGATTTTATCACCTTTCCTGTGAATTGGTATAATAACACCTTTAGACCACTCGTCTGGATAAATACCCGTTTTCAGAATTGAATTAAAAGTAAATGTAACAATTCAATGCAGAGTTTAGGAGTATTCTTAGAAATCAATTGGCAGACCCCTATATCCCGGTGCCTTACCACTAGTCATATTAGCAATTACAGAACTGATCTCTTCATAAGACATATCACGATCAAGACCATATGTATCTGTTGTAGTTTCAATAAAAAGAGTCAATAATAGACTGAACACATTCTGTTACAAACTGATAAAAGTCATTTTCTTCAGGTGAAACATTAAGTCCATTGAACAAATTTTTAAAGTATTCAGTCCAATTGTTTATACTAATGTTATTGGAAATGGAGGCAGGCCGTTTTCTCACAATAGACCAGAAACGTTTACTGTCATTTAGAGTAAGAGAGTTCAGGAAAAGTGTTATGTCACATTAACATATCGATCAAGAGATTGTGTCAATCAGAAGACCAACAAGGAAGAACCATGATGCCATCTGATTAGCAAAAAAACTTATCAACCCAACAAGATCTGAGATAGGAAAAGAAAGCAAGATAATCCTAGACCGTATAAACAACGAAATAAGAGTACAAATCGACGTCAACCAATGGAGAAACACCTCATCAGTGCTAGAATGGTTTCACAACCTGAAAGACAAAAAGAAACTCTCTTTTCTCGTTTTTGACTTTATTGATTTCTACCCCTCAATATCTCAAAATCTGCTTTCTAAATGCGTAACATGGGCATGCAAATACACAGAAATCAAGGACACAGAGTATGACGTCATCTTTCACTCAAGACGGTCACTACTTTACGACAACAAAGGCATGACCTTGCTGAAAAGGGGCACTGACAACCTGTTTGACGTCACTATGGGCGCTTATGACGGAGCTGAAGTGTGTAAACTCGTTGGTCTGTACATCCTTCAAAAACTCAAGAATGTCAGTATCACCAGCACCGACTTATACAGAAACGACGGACTTGCAGTGCTGGAATCCTCCTCAGGGAGTAGAACCGACAGGACAAGGAAACAAATAATCAAAGTTTTTTAAATTGTGGATTAAAAATTACACTGGACGCAAATCTATGCACTTTCTTGATGTCAACTTAGACCTACAAACACGTAAACACCGCCATACCGGAACACAAACTCCGACACAGTCTACATATGCGAAGTTCAATTAACAAGTAATTAAAGCTCATAACAGCAAAATAATCAAAGCAATCCACTCGAATCAAGAAACAAAAGAAGAAAAAGGGAAAAAAAGAAATCAAAATCAAATTGGATATTGCCAGAAAGTCTAAGACATAAAAGAGGGACTCTGGCAACTGCAATTTGCGCATTGAAGAGAAGCTTACCATACTCAGCTTGAGAGAGAACATCATAAACAAAAGGAGCAAACTACTATCAAGCTGTCGCCATGGGAACAACCCAAGTCATGTAAGAAAAACGTAGACTCAGTGCGCAAGGGACCTCAACTTAAACTTGCAAATGAGAACATAAACGTGTAATTCCATATATATATACAGCTGCATGCCAAAAGTTTGTTCACATACCTGTATATACTAGTGCAAATATCATGTAATTGGAGATGCCTTTAAGGTATCGTAGCGTTGCGAAAAACAAACGTATAATATTGAATTTCCAATCCACATATGAAGATCCATTCTTCTTTTAGGCAAATGTTTATTGTACCCCACAATTACCCGTAACTGTTTTGGCAGGTGGCTGAAGTGACCAGGGGTCAAAATTCCGAAAACACTCATTTTTATTTTTCTCCATAAAATCCTTTATAAGTTATCATCTTCTTAAAAATACGTCACGTTTGTACCTTAGCACAAAGTCAATGTGCTTATGTTGTTTTTAATCTCACAGAGTCTATATGGAACATTTTATTCGACATTTAACGAAATCGAAATTTCGAAAATGTGACCCTTCTGTCTTTATCAATATGCCAAAATTCGAATTTTTGCACCAGAGACCAGACGATCACAAAAAGAGTTCAAGAATAGCTATTTCATTAATGGGCAGATTGTGATCCATTGTCACTATTGCTGAAGTTTTTCTATTGACGTTGAAACGGAACCCAAATTACATGATATTTGCACTACGATTCAAAGGTAAGTGACCAAACTTTCTGTATGCAGCTGTATATATATATATGTATATATATATATATATGAAAGCATTAAAAAATAAAAAGAAGATGTAAATCAACTTTCAAATCATGACTTTATCTTTTTTCCCAATATGCATATTTCTGCTTCTTCATTCGAAGAATATATATATATATATATGATAAATTGATAAAGACCCAAAGATGATCACTGAATGGTGTGAAACTGGTCGGGGATTCAAAATCATATCCAGACTTTATTTTTAATCTATTTATAACTTGAAATATGAAAACGTTTTGGAAATATGCTAATTTGCACTTACCTTGTTCAACTCAGGTTGTAGAAGAAGTAGTTTGAGACTGTATTGAAAATGAAATATATGTGATAATGTTTGGTAACTTATCTAAAGGGAACTTATATTTAAATGTTACATTGATAACACAATGAATTTCAAGATAATTTAAAAAATGAATATGTTTCAGGGAAGTTTGAAGAATTAATTTGTTTTAAGCTGGTTTCAATTAATCTTGATGATAAATAAAATTTAACTTAAAAAACTGCTCTTGATAAGTTTTTGGAATTAAATATGCATGTTAAATAATGATAACCATGACATATTCACCTAACCTTAAGATTTCAGTGATAATCTGACAATTACGAAGTTAGTAAAAAAAAATTCATATTCTACGGATCAAGTAACAAATATGGAAACATCATTACCAAGAGAAACTTGTTAATCATGAATTATTGTCGATAAAGTTACCATATCTACACCTAAAAAAAGAAACGCAAAAGGGATTTGGAAAATATTGGTACCTAAACCAATGCAAGTATATGATCATTGTTGTGTTATCGCTTACAAATACAGTGCAATCCATACTTTTCCGTTTGTGTAGAAACATCATGAGAAAACATCGTGGGGAAAACATGTAAAGCAATTTACCAATGAGACCAGGCGTAAAAGATATTGTGCCCCTAGGCATAATGGGCCTTACTTCTCTCACATTTTATTATTCGTTTTGGTATGGAAAAGAGGTTATTTTATGCCACATATGAGACATAGAACAAAAACGTTGCGATGGGTAAAATTGAGTCGCAATTTGCAGTTGGCCGACAACATTTGCTACCTTACCAATTCTTACGTTAAAATCTTGCAATGACCTTAAAAACACAATTTAAAAAACTTATAGAACATAAATGAAAATAAAATCTCGTTTAATATCAACGTCACATTACGTCTTACGCATATGTACGAATGGCAATCATTTTGAATGAACTGTGGCGAATGTCTAAATGAGGTTCAACGAATTATCAAATCCTTGCCAAAAGGATCCCAAAAAGTATTTCTGGAAAGGGTAGCTTTATCGTGGACTGACTTTGACTCCACATTGTGGACTACCACAAGAAAAAAGATACAAATCTTTGTGTCTATAGGCATGTGAATGTTCACCTTCTTACTCCTTGATTTATATGATATATTGCTTTCGTGGTCATGCAATTAATTCTTTGATAGTGACCACGAAGCAATATGTGTTTCTATTTTCTAGAAGTGTACTATACTGATGTCCTTGTAAATCGTATTTGGAACATTTTTTCTGAATCCGGAAAGTATGACAAGTTACTGTATTTGATATGAACTGACAAAAAGACTGATCCTATTTAAACAATTAGGGACTAGCAAATCATCAGAGTTTCAAAATCAAAATCATAAAGTGATTAGTCAGGTAATGTTGGTTAAAAAAAACTCATTAGATTTATTAAACATTAACATTAAATGTTGCATCATAATTTCGCCAGCTTAAACATTATTCCAAGGTTGGAAGAATAAAGGAAATTAAGGTTCACGACAGAAGTTTATTAAAGCTCGGAACATGTACAATAGTGTTATTCGTGACAAAAAGACACAATACATGGAACAGATAAGAGACACACTATTATCTACTGTGAACAATGCCAAGTTATTCTGGAGAACTTTGAAGGCAGTCAAATCAGCCACCAGAAAAGCACCATTGATATATATGTAGATAATTGGTTTAATCATTTTAATAAAAAAAATTTTTTATAATTTTATTTCTTTTAAACAGGTACAATTAAACATAAACATGTAGTTTTGTTCAACACTATAGACATACAAATTTCATATAAATATATACTACAGAATCTTTTTGGTTTGAACAGAGGTTGTAAGATATTAGCTAAATAGGCAATGACATACAGACCATGAATTTGTTGTAATCAGAGATATATGATCGATATTTGTCTATATTAAATGTATTTGTTATATCTCTTTTAACATATTCGAATGTTGGAGTTTGTTTTGAGATTTTACATTTAAAAATACTGAATTTAGTCGTATTGATTATAAGGTTAACAACATAATTTCGCTTTTATCGATAACCAAATAAGACCTTTTGTTTGGTGAACGTTAGCTTAGTTCCAGTGATTTCTTTGACCCAATCTTCTAAATCGCTCCATATATGTCTTCTCCTGTGCATTCAGTGTGTTATTGATTCAGTCTCGGTTTGGCAAAGGTCACATTTCTTGCTGTTCGTGTAATGCATTTTATACAAGAGATCGTTTGTAGGTAATATTCTGTAGATGATTTTGCATTAAAACCATTGTAATTTGTTGTTAGCGTGTGCGCAGAATGGAATATAATGAATGGCTTTCCATTCTTGTTCTGTAAAGGTACATGCAAGGTTGTTCTCCCATTTACGAATGTGTTTGATGGTCTTAGTGCCAAAAACGTTTGTGTTTGAAGCAGATATTCAGCACATTTATTGATAAGAAATTTTTCAAAATATGTTACTCGTGTTACTGTAAAAAATCATTCATTGAGTAATTATGCTTTTTTTACTAACTGTTCTATTATTTGATCATACGAATAAATCTGTGTGTGCATATGTCTAAATAAAATACTTCTTTCAAATGTAACATTTGGAAACTCATTCCCTCATAGTTTTTTAATTTTATTTAAATAATTCATTTCAAACCCTGCGTATTTTTATCCTACCGTTTCCCTTCTTTTTCATCCTTCAGATTCTCATACTGATATTCAACACATTTATTTATATCAAGTTATAAATTCTATCAAAAACTGTAAAAATACAAATATATCCAATTTGAACAACTTTCAAAATTAGGTTTAAGTGATTGATGCATGATCAGAACCAAGACTTTATGACGTTAGTCTTTTTCTTTCAGAGGCACTTATCAGCAACAGTCAGTACTTCTTGATGAATATAGAATTCATAAAGTTTGGCATTGGGACACATTCTGAATCACAGAGTGTCTTCCCAATGTAACATTTGGAAACTCATTCCCTCATAGTTTTTTAATTTTATTTTAAAAATTCATTTCAAACCCTGCGTATTTTTATCCTACCGTTTCCCTTCCTTTTCATCCTTCAGATTTTCATACAGGTTTAACCACAATACATATCCAAAATTGTGTTGCAGGCTTTCTCCCCACAATAGGACCTGTAGCCGTATATATATATATATATATATATATATATATATATACATAAAATAATGTTATTGTAGAATCAGGTACATATTCACATTCACATTAAGTATTCACATTCACATTAAGCAAATGTGAATGTGAATATGTACCTGATTCTACAATAACATTATTTTATCTATATATACCTGAGAGTAGTGTTTGTGAATTTTTCGTTTTTATATATATATATATATATATATATATATATATATATATATATATATATATATATATGCACGTGACATTATATTGAAAGAGGCCTTAACCCCCACTTCATACCATATAAACAGAAGTATTGTAATAATGGATAGAATAAACAATTTAACTTCAAAGAGCTGGCAACTTGGACGCTTTATTTCTTTGAATAAATCGGTGACTGTGAAAGAACTGCATATACAAAGTAGCTTCGAAACATAAACAAATAAAACTTCGTGTATACATTTATAAGCAAACTGATAAATGTTGTTTAAGTCTGGAAATCATAATTACTGACAACGTTATGATAAGAGAATTTTCAAAATATGTTACTCGTGTTACTGTAAAATCTGGAAAAAATCATTCATTGAGTGATTGTGCTTTTTTTACTAACTGTTCTATTATTTGATCATATGAATAAATCTGTGTGTGCATATGTCTAAATAAAATACTTCATGTAGGTATTCTGATCTTTTGTAAACCTGAATCTACTTACCATTCGCCGATATCAGGTGTCTTTCTCATAAACCTATTTTGTACCCTATCATTTCACAGTATTCCCTAGCCTTATTAGCATGCTTTCAACTATGCAATTTACATTATTACTATAACCGAATTGATGATCTTTATGGTTCCATAAAATTAAAAGGGTATGATGATATTTTCATAAAAGATCTTGAATAAAAATTCGTTTCTTTAATCTCACGTTCAGTGCCCTGATGTGAAGAGAAATGAGTTATCCACATCTTAACATAACAGGGCCACAGATTGACAATTAAAGACAATGCACACCGTGCGCCTCAATTGAATAAGCATACATTGATTACAAGCTGTTTTTTGTGAAAATCACCGTAAACGTTAAATTCCGCTTCCATTATTGTTCACATTTCATATACCACAAAATGAATTCTTTGAAGATAAACAGATATATTCATCCACATTTATGTTTCAGTCATACTAAACTAAAACTCGACATTAATCTTTTACCAGAAATGTTTATGATAAATGCAGCTTTGGCTCATTAAAGATAATATATCCCAGTTTTGTATCCGACTTCAATCCCCATTTTCATAAAGACAATACATTCAAGTAAATAAAACACCAAACAGAGTTTTGATGCGTCCTTTAATTAAAAAGATATAACGGTTCAAAGTGCGTAGAAATTGGCCACCTCGAAAGCCCAATTAAAAAAGTCCCTAGAGTGGCCTAGCTCTCCTTCGAGGGATGTGACGTCATAGACAGGACTCGCTCCCCGTTTGATTGTAAACAAGTATATATCAATGCAGATATGGGTCGCATTCGTCTACGTTTTCATTGCGAAAGAGACGTGTCTTCTTCCTGTGTTGCTGCCAACTGTACTAATAAGAAGTCAGGAGACATTCAACTGCATCGGATCCTGTCCGATTCGCGAATTGGACAAAGTTTGTTAGTCAGAAAAGAGCGAAATGGAGTCCCAATGACATGATCTTTCCTACGATTTCAAAACGCACCTTGGACTTGCCCCACAAAGGAAAAGACTCGTCAAAAATGCCGTACGAACAGTTAATAAACAGATGAAGATGATAACAGGCCCGCTACCAGGCTAATTCAAAATTCTATTCAGGGGGAGGTGGGATAAATAATCATGAAACTTGTGGGGAGTTGACTATAATTGATGCTTTTGCAGACGAATGTTGAGTTTTTATCTGCAGTATGAATTTATGTCTCTTTAGATTAGTCGCAGAAAATATTAATTCAAACCCCAACAATTGTTTGAATTTTTAGTATTTGATTGCATATGGGGGTGAAAAAATCATAGGGTTGAACTAAATAGTTATTTCAACATGTTGGAGACTATAATGAAATAACAATAATATATATATATATATATAAATAGGTGACAGGTTTGTAGTTTGTTACATTACTAGTTTTTGGGTATATACTATTTTTTTTGGTGCTGATTACTCTAAGGATACATACAAAAATGTTGGCACGTCACTTATGTTTGTATGTTGACACTACAGTTATGGTTATAACATTTATGAAAAATTAAGATTTCTTGCTACAGCGTCATTTTACAAGCAACAAAAAGTGAAATTAAAGTCATATAGCTGCCACGGAGAAACATTTACCATTTAATGTAGCCTTACAGTGGATAATCTATAACCAATTTGATAGTGATAAACTTTGCAGTATGAAATAAGATATTTAGTAATACAGATTTGTTAATATGTTGTCATGTGTCACGTGTATTGTCAAACCTAATTACCTTCATCAAGTTGCAATAAAGGCTGTTGATCATGTGTGAGGATAGAGTTTAGATAACTAATCAGTGCCTTGTGTATTACCTATAGGAAATGTGCCAGGTGCTGAGGTCATTAGGTTTATTGCTTAATTGCCATAATGTACAGGTGTGTGGCATTTCATGTAGACTGTTAGGTGATAACTTTATGACTATATTGTCTGAGGTGAAAAATTAGTGTTAGGTAACTAAAAACCTCTCTCTGGTAAAATACCGGTACTAAAGTACTAAAGGAAATGGAAATAATATGCTTTTCAGCGTTAATATTTTTATTTGGTTGAAATAGTTAAAACTGACAAAGAAATTCATATTTACAATACATTTCCAAGCAGGCTTTAACTTACATAACAATCAACAATAAATGTTGTGTTATTATTGACAATATTGGCCTACATCACTCTAGATTAGTACCACACTCTTTATCTCAAACACTGACCATTATTATACTGACTCATACAAAACAACACTAATCTGTATCCTTACTATGCAAAATACATTAGTACGTAACTCTAAGTTTTTATGAAGGTGGCAAATCGCGAATCAAAAGGTACATTTACTATATACATCAAAGATTTGATCTTCATTATCACTAATAACTAGGTAATAAGGCAAAAAACAGCTGCTCGGAACCTCGTTTCCCAATTTATGAGATTCGGAAGTTGCCGAGAGGCAGTCCATCAAAAGCGAGATCTCATTGTTACAGTCATGCAAAGCAGAAACACGGAGTTACGATATTGTGTTGACACTTTAAATTGGCACAAAGAAGTAACAAATATTCTACATAAACAATGGTCAATCAAATGCACAGGGGAATAGTCGATTTGTCTAGGTGTTCAAACAAGAAAACAGTCAAAATGGCGGCAGATATCAGTTTGGGTTCACTCGATCGGCATTATCGGAGATTAACAACCCAAACAAATAACAAGTTAATCAGCCAGTCGTTAACGAGTCCTGTCTATGTCGTCACAACCCCCGTAGCACCTGATTGGCTAATAAAACGTTTAGCGTCTGTTTTCCGGAAGTGTTTATAAAGCACGTTTTTTCTGCTATTTTCAGGTGGATGTGAACCTAAATAGTTGTTGATATTTATTCTTAACTGTGTAATGAAGTATTTCCGCTAATCGTAACCCCTATGTGGATATAGTATCTTTAACCTTAATTATTTTAGAAGAATTTATGATTTATCAAGCAAAATCACTTGCGGCCATTTTTGTGTTTACCCCTTTTAATCATTTCAAATAGGGATATAGATTCGCAAAGCTAAACTGAACTTGTTATTTGTTTTAGATTTGTTACTTTAAAAAATTGTTGGTAACATTTATGTCTATTGATGTGATCAAATTCTATAAAACGCCCTAGTGTCAAGCCTTAACATCTGTAATAGTTATCGCGAACCTGTGTCATATCAAGGGATATCAACATTGTTGTAAATTTATACCTTCCGCACAGTTTTAAACACACCCAGTTAATACCAAATTATTTCAAGGAGGCCGCAGAAGTTGTTTTAAAAATCAGTCGGAGTTACAAATGTATCAAGTTATGGTAACTTGTTGATCATAATGCAGTAGTCCTGTAGTTCGATAGCAAATTTCAAAGTTGAAATAATATGTCACACTGAAGTTGATAATAACACACCATAACAATATCCACAATCAGTCCGTTGATAAAGTGTGTGTGTGTGTGTGTATATATATATATATATATATATATATATATATATATATATATATATATATATGAGTTGACAATAGTTCTGATTTGAACAATATTCAACACTAGTTAACCGCATTATAAATAAACATATAAACATCAGTTAATATTTTAAAGTGAAACTCAGTTATTGACTAACTCGGTCATTGCTACTGGTTATGGTGA
The DNA here is from genome assembly GCA_921293015.1 of Phorcus lineatus. Classification (NCBI taxonomy): domain Eukaryota; kingdom Metazoa; phylum Mollusca; class Gastropoda; order Trochida; family Trochidae; genus Phorcus; species Phorcus lineatus. Next base: position 10,993,882 of record OV121085.1, read on the forward strand.
TGACAGAAACACCGTCTATCTTAATATTTCTATACAAAATTTTATCTACCATCATGTGAAGGTATATAAATAAATATAAAATAAATTGACATCAACAGTTCTAAACATGTAAGTAGTAAGTAGAGAAAAACACACAGAGTTTCTATAAGAAATAATAATGACTTTTTCAAATGACTAATTATAGTAGCTATCTTTGAACCTCTTCACTCTGCACCTCTATCTCTCCATCTGTTTGACCTATTTTATTTTAAAAATTGAATATTCATTCGAAATAAATTGTTTGATATTCTTTTCATGATATCAAACATAAATTCACATAATGAAATATAAACAACTTAAGCATTCTATCTGCAGCTAAGAAGTAACATCAGTGAATACAGTCAAGTGTTACGAAAATCCTCTTTGAGGCAGGTTCAGGCAGATATTGTTGCATTTCAATCAAAGACACAGGGCCAACATTGCCCCAACATGTTTCATTGACAATATCATGGAGTCAGTTATGACGTTATGATGTCTCCATACAATTTACATAACAATGGTATGACGTCACAATATAGCAAGTGGTAGAATGGACACAATATGTTATTATTCTTAAGCATCAAGTTGAGGTTTTAACAGTTAAATGAAAAATTTAATGACGCATTATTCTATCATTTGTATCCATTTTGTAGAATGGGATTATTTTTAATTTAATGTCTTTGTCTTTTGCACAGGTATCCAAGTGGACACTATGTGGTGTAACTGTCATAACTGTTTTTTGTAAGACTCCCTGAAGATATCAATGAGACATGTTGACAGAACTATAATAAATATATGCTCCAAGTCTCCATGCCTCCTTTTCGCTGTTACACATGTTGATTATTCTGTTTATATTGTAGTGCTTGCATTCATGAAGGTATTATTTTCTTTAGACGTCTTATCAAAATCAGCATTTAAATTAGTTCACTATATATATATATATATATATTGATTTAAATGGAGATAAAACAAATGTAACAATTTACCTTACCTGTTTTGTATGCATCTATGAATAATGTGAAATTGCATATTTTCAAAAGCTTAAGTGACATTTTCTGCTATCATCTTTCAATTACGATCTTCTCTCTTGAATGATTTAAAAGGAACTGTAAAGCGCAGGAATGGGAGCAAAATATATAGTAAATCCATAACAGTTGTGAAAGTAAAAGTTGTTGGGTTCTGCGAAATGTGAAATCTTTTCAGCTGTTTTCCCCCTTACACTAAAAGAGTAAAATCCAAAGAACCGATAGATTACCAACATATTGTGACCATTTATTAGCCTACATGTACATAGTCGTAGATTAAAACCTTTTTCAATTACCCTTTTTTGCAAATAAAACGTATATAGAAACCTATGACCTGTTCAGTGTCGTAGGTGGACGTTGCCATGACTGTACCAGTTAATGAAATTTTGACATATCCCGCAGAAGCAACATTTCATAGTTACTTATGCACATTTCACGTTACTTAAAAATTCAACTTGTTCACTAATACACTGCTTCTTATAAACACCTTTTACTGGTATTGATTGATTTTCACGCGAATGTATCACTAATCAGGTATATACGTTATCTTAAGTTACAGATTACTTACTTTTTCAATTACCCTTTTTGCTGCAAGTGACTTATGTTTAAGAAGCTTTATTATTAAGAGGGGTGATTGATAGTAAACCTAAGACTGGAGATAAGAAGAAACTCAAATCAAATGAATTTATATCATAAATGCCCCCTTCAATGCACAATTACTTAGAACTGCTATTGCGCAGTCTTTATTCCAGGAACTGTATCGCCAACCATACTATGTATCAAGAATAACACATTCTAGAAATAGATTATGTGTAAATGTGCTCGATGAATTTTTGCGATAAAACAACATTCAAATAATCAGACTGTGTTGCCCAAATCCCTGAAAATCTATAAAGATCGTTATAATGATATTAATTTTTCCTTGCAAAGTCGTCTCTTGTTTTTCAATGTCTTATTTATTGAATGTATAAGAGTATTTTACAATGAAGTTGATGTCACAGAATGCAGTTAGATTATATTCTACGCTTTTTAATGAAACAAAAAACAAATAAAACTTACATAGAAACTTATGACCTGTTCAGTGTCGTAGGTGGACGTTGCCATGACCGTACCAGTTAATGAAATTTTGACATATTCCGCAAAAGCAATATTTCATAGTTACTTATGCACATTTCACGTTACTTAAAAATTCAACTTGTTCACTAATACACTGCTTCTTATAAACACCTTTTACTGGTATTGATTGATTTTCACGCGAATGCATCACTAATCAGGTATATACGTTATCTTAAGTTACAGATTACTTACTTTTTCAATTACCCTTTTTGCTGCAAGTATATACGTTATCTTAAGTTACAGATTACTTACTATTTCAATTACCCTTTTTGCTCCAAGTGACTTATGTTTAAGAAGCTTTATTATTAAGAGAGGTGATTGATAGTAAACCTAAGACTGGAGATAAGAAGAAACTCAAATCAAATGAATTTATATCATAATTGCCCCCTTCAATGCACAATTACTTAGAACTGCTATTGCGCAGTCTTTATTCCAGGAACTGTATCGCCAACCATACTATGTATCAAGAATAACACATTCTAGAAATAGATTATGTGTAAATGTGCTCGATGAATTTTTGCAATAAAACAACATTCAAATAATCAGACTGTGTTGCCCAAATCCCTGAAAATCTATAAAGATCGTTATAATGATATTAATTTTTCCTTGCAAAGTCGTCTCTTGTTTTTCAATGTCTTATTTATTGAATGTATAAGAGTATTTTACAATGAAGTTGATGTCACAGAATGCAGTTAGATTATATTCTACGCTTTTTAATGAAACAAAAAACAAATAAAACTTACATAGAAACTTATGACCTGTTCAGTGTCGTAGGTGGACGTTGCCATGACCGTACCAGTTAATGAAATTTTGACATATTCCGCAAAAGCAACATTTCATAGTTACTTATGCACATTTCACGTTACTTAAAAAATCAACTTGTTCACTAATACACTGCTTCTTATAAACACCTTTTACTGGTATTGATTGATTTTCACGCGAATGCATCACTAATCAAGTATATACGTTATCTTAAGTTACAGATTACTTACTATTTCAATTACCCTTTTTGCTGCAAGTGACTTATGTTTAAGAAGCTTTATTATTAAGAGAGGTGATTGATAGTAAACCTAAGACTGGAGATAAGAAGAAACTCAAATCAAATGAATTTATATCATAATTGCCCCCTTCAATGCACAATTACTTAGAACTGCTATTGCGCAGTCTTTATTCCAGGAACTGTATCGCCAACCATACTATGTATCAAGAATAACACATTCTAGAAATAGATTATGTGTAAATGTGCTCGATGAATTTTTGCGATAAAACAACATTCAAATAATCAGACTGTGTTGCCCAAATCCCTGAAAATCTATAAAGATCGTTATAATGATATTAATTGTTCCTTGCAAAGTCGTCTCTTGTTTTTCAATGTCTTATTTATTGAATGTATAAGAGTATTTTACAATGAAGTTGATGTCACAGAATGCAGTTAGATTATATTCTACGCTTTTTAATGAAACAAAAAACAAATAAAACTTACATAGAAACTTATGACCTGTTCAGTGTCGTAGGTGGACGTTGCCATGACCGTACCAGTTAATGAAATTTTGACATATTCCGCAAAAGCAATATTTCATAGTTACTTATGCACATTTCACGTTACTTAAAAATTCAACTTGTTCACTAATACACTGCTTCTTATAAACACCTTTTACTGGTATTGATTGATTTTCACGCGAATGCATCACTAATCAGGTATATACGTTATCTTAAGTTACAGATTACTTACTTTTTCAATTACCCTTTTTGCTGCAAGTATATACGTTATCTTAAGTTACAGATTACTTACTATTTCAATTACCCTTTTTGCTCCAAGTGACTTATGTTTAAGAAGCTTTATTATTAAGAGAGGTGATTGATAGTAAACCTAAGACTGGAGATAAGAAGAAACTCAAATCAAATGAATTTATATCATAATTGCCCCCTTCAATGCACAATTACTTAGAACTGCTATTGCGCAGTCTTTATTCCAGGAACTGTATCGCCAACCATACTATGTATCAAGAATAACACATTCTAGAAATAGATTATGTGTAAATGTGCTCGATGAATTTTTGCAATAAAACAACATTCAAATAATCAGACTGTGTTGCCCAAATCCCTGAAAATCTATAAAGATCGTTATAATGATATTAATTTTTCCTTGCAAAGTCGTCTCTTGTTTTTCAATGTCTTATTTATTGAATGTATAAGAGTATTTTACAATGAAGTTGATGTCACAGAATGCAGTTAGATTATATTCTACGCTTTTTAATGAAACAAAAAACAAATAAAACTTACATAGAAACTTATGACCTGTTCAGTGTCGTAGGTGGACGTTGCCATGACCGTACCAGTTAATGAAATTTTGACATATTCCGCAAAAGCAACATTTCATAGTTACTTATGCACATTTCACGTTACTTAAAAAATCAACTTGTTCACTAATACACTGCTTCTTATAAACACCTTTTACTGGTATTGATTGATTTTCACGCGAATGCATCACTAATCAAGTATATACGTTATCTTAAGTTACAGATTACTTACTATTTCAATTACCCTTTTTGCTCCAAGTGACTTATGTTTAAGAAGCTTTATTATTAAGAGAGGTGATTGATAGTAAACCTAAGACTGGAGATAAGAAGAAACTCAAATCAAATGAATTTATATCATAATTGCCCCCTTCAATGCACAATTACTTAGAACTGCTATTGCGCAGTCTTTATTCCAGGAACTGTATCGCCAACCATACTATGTATCAAGAATAACACATTCTAGAAATAGATTATGTGTAAATGTGCTCGATGAATTTTTGCAATAAAACAACATTCAAATAATCAGACTGTGTTGCCCAAATCCCTGAAAATCTATAAAGATCGTTATAATGATATTAATTTTTCCTTGCAAAGTCGTCTCTTGTTTTTCAATGTCTTATTTATTGAATGTATAAGAGTATTTTACAATGAAGTTGATGTCACAGAATGCAGTTAGATTATATTCTACGCTTTTTAATGAAACAAAAAACAAATAAAACTTACATAGAAACTTATGACCTGTTCAGTGTCGTAGGTGGACGTTGCCATGACCGTACCAGTTAATGAAATTTTGACATATTCCGCAAAAGCAACATTTCATAGTTACTTATGCACATTTCACGTCACTTAAAAAATCAACTTGTTCACTAATACACTGCTTCTTATAAACACCTTTTACTGGTATTGATTGATTTTCACGCGAATGCATCACTAATCAGGTATATACGTTATCTTAAGTTACAGATTACTTAATATTTCAATTACCCTTTTTGCTGCAAGTGACTTATGTTTAAGAAGCTTTATTATTAAGAGGGGTGATTGATAGTAAACCTAAGACTGGAGATAAGAAGAAACTCAAATCAAATGAATTTATATCATAATTGCCCCCTTCAATGCACAATTACTTAGAACTGCTATTGCGCAGTCTTTATTCCAGGAACTGTATCGCCAACCATACTATGTATCAAGAATAACTCATTCTAGAAATAGATTATGTGTAAATGTACTCGATGAATTTTTGCGATAAAACAACATTCAAATAATCAGACTGTGTTGTCCAAATCCCTGAAAATCTATAAAGATCGTTATAATGATATTAATTTTTCCTTGCAAAGTCGTCTCTTGTTTTTCAATGTCTTATTTATTGAATGTATAAGAGTATTTTACAATGAAGTTGATGTCACAGAATGCAGTTAGATTATATTCTACGCTTTTTAATGAAACAAAAAACAAATAAAACTTACATAGAAACTTATGACCTGTTCAGTGTCGTAGGTGGACGTTGCCATGACCGTACCAGTTAATGTAATTTTGACATATCCCGCAAAAGCAACATTTAATAGTTACTTACGCAAATTTCACATTACTTAAAAATTCAACTTGTTCACTAATACACTGCTTCTTATAAACACCTTTTACTGGTATTGATTGATTTTCACGCGAATGTATCACTAATCAGGTATATACGTTATCTTAAGTTACAGATTACTTACTTATGACCCTTGGACGCGCGTTAAAAACGAATCGATAATTTTCTGTGATATGTACATGTAAACATGGCCACGGCACAACGCTATCGGGCTATGCATTTATGAAACATTAGATTGAGTAATTCCAAAACTCTCTCAACCATTTCAAATAAAACAGTATCTGTTTACCAAATTTAATTTTTCTAATTATTTTTAAACGTAGACAAGGCGGTCTAACTTCATCGTACTTGTTCATTCTTTTAAATGAAATGATAGTCATGCGAAGGCGATAAATATTGAAAAGACAGTGGTTAGTTAATGACTCGTAGCAAATACGAGAGAGGAAAATATTGCGAAGGTAGAAATAAGTATTAATATTGTTGTTGAAAATTCAAACTTGATTTCAAATTGAGCAACCAAGATCGGATCTGCTTTTGGGAAACACATATTAGATATATTTGAAAAAGAATTACTTTTGTTTGGTCAAAGATCAGAGAGAGTGTCTTGCCTTAAAGAGCAGAAATGGGTGAATACTAGTCAACCTTTTATGACAGAGAAATATTAATGTTTAAATTGTTGTGGATCTGCAACAAATGACGAAGAACAATTATTGTTATTTGATTTCCCTTTTATATTAGTCTAGTGCTTTAAGGAGGGATTGTCAAAAACTGTAAAAAAAATTAAACTAAAACTTGATTCCATCTAAGTTAGTGACTATTGACATCAACCATTTATATTCGAAAAGCAAATTGCAAACAAAAATGTGTTCTACAAGGCATGACCAAACATCATTATGTATTTTATATCAGTTGTGGACGACAGTGAAAGTTTAAATGAGCGTGGTATTTATTGGATGTTTAATTTACAATGACATAAATATAAAAATAAAACGTATAACATTAATGAATTCCAAAATAATTAAAAACATAAATATTTTGGAAGTGATTGCATTAACTAGAGACCAAAAAAAACCAGTGTATATTTTCAGTGATAAAAGATGTATTTCTACAATATCAGCTCCATATCTTCTAACATTATGAACTTAAATCGACGAAAATGTTTAATTAGAAACTTATTTTACCATTTTAGAAATATGATTTTGAAATAAGTATGGATACATCCAACCGAAAATAAAGTATATCTTATCGATTATGTTTCTTATCACCAAAGAAGAAAGGTGAAAATGTACATATACACTTCGTTTTCAAATAGAAGATGTCGTCAAAATGGCCACAAATGAGTAAAATTTAAATATACCGATTCTTAAACCCCATACTTAGACAAGTTAATCGATAAACTGCCTCAATATCTGCGTGACCTTCATGAATTGGGCAAAGGTAACCCGCAATTTAGACATCATTTGCTATTTTTTTCTGCATTCTGATTGGGTTGAGCGTTTGATTCGGGATTAAATACCAGATGAATATCAGCAAAACAGGAATGAGAGAAATCTGGGGAAATTGAAAAGAAAAAACGGAAAGGAATTATTGAATGAAAAGTAGCAAATTAGGTATGGTTAATCACGATGAGACATTCCATCACTTCATTTAGTTTCAGACCACCTCAAATTTGTTTTGGATTTGACTGCCTTTTTATTCTGACAACAGTCATTTGATGTTATTTACGGTCATTCAATGCTGGTCATTCAATGTTATTCACGGTCATTCAATGTTGGTCATTCGATGTTATTAACGGTCATACAATGTTGGTCATTCGATGTTATTCACGGTCATTCAATGTTGGTCATTCGATGTTATTCACGGTCATTCAATGTTGGTCATTCAATGTTATTCACGGTCATTCAATGTTGGTCATTCAATGTTATTCACGGTCATTCTTGAACCGTATGACTTTAGTAGTTGTAACACACTATTGTCTTTGCTTACTCCTTCATCACCATAAGGAATATGAAATTGGGTGCATATATACCATAACATGTAAAAATGAAACAACCACATTCTCACAGCTGTCGATTGATGTTATTCAAAATCAATCGTGATCCCTTTGAGTATGAGCAGCTGTAACACTTGTGTGTAATTAAACACTTTTTATTTCAATGAAGACAAGATTTATAGAAACAAGCTCGTTATTGTGAAATTCACACTTAATAATTGTTAAATTGTGGAATATCAAATTGGGTACATATTAACCATTACATGTAAATATTAAACAATAGTAAAATGGATGACACCCAAAATGATTTTAGGTGAGAGGAGTTGGGGCTTTACGCTGCTTCAAGGGTATCTTACATATATGAAAGATGCTTATGTTATTGGAGGTAGCCCCCAACACTCTTGTGTCTATTCATACTGGTGGAACCTGGGAGAATCGGTAGGAACTCGCGGACCATAGGTGGTACTGCCCTGAAATTCATTGCTGCATTGCAACCATTGAATTGCTTTTAGAACAGTTTCTACTGCAGACAAAATTGCTAAGCCTAGGCAGTATTTGGCCAAGCCCCTGGCAGTTTTTGAACGTCTGATCTCTTGATCAAACGCTGAACACGCTAACCACTGCACTATCCCGCCCCGACACACAAATTAAAACTAACAAAAGCTGCTTTTAACTGCATCGACTCAATAATGGCATTATTACCAGGTCAAAAGAGGGCATCTTTTCTATGCTATCATTGTTATTATTATTTATTGCAATAAAATAATTGCTTTTAACTAATCACAGAAACTGTTTGCAGTTTATTTTTTTATTACGCAATTAATAACAAGCTCTTAAGATACATGCATCTAAAGCATATTTTGTTCAATGATACATTACATTCATGAGTGCATTCTAAATTGATTAAGAAAATATTATAATACCCCACTACCGTTTGTATATAATCACACATACAATGTACCACGGTAAGGACCCTATGTCTCAGCCCAGGGCCTAGATTTTCGAAGCTCTCTTAGTGCTATGATAGTCATAAGCCAATGCTTATGTATGTTACTTACGACGCAAAGAGAATTTGGAAAACCTTGGCCCAGAACTGTATCTCAAGTCCTTAGGTTCAACATCAACTGACACCAAGTGACAAAAAATTAAATAATATTGATTTGTTTTACCATTGTAAATAACGAAATAATTAATATTAACTATCACGGTATTTCTTATGTTTAGTTCAAGTGTTTTATGATTCACGCCGAAGTTATATATTTGTATTCAATAGTTTACACTTAACTTAGCCAGTTTGTACTTCGATAAAGAATGAATATTTCGCTCGATTCAAAAGAACCATTGATACCTTTGACACAGTATATCATAAAAACGCTTCTGTACAATGTCCATCATACCACTTGCTATATTATGACGTATATTGGGACGTATATCATAACGTCATAACTGTTTTTGTAGGACTCCCTGAAGATATCTTATACATTGTATTATATATATAATATTAATTTGAATTTTCCCAGGAAAAGATTTGATTGGAGATTCAATATATATGCTTACAGAGAACATTATACCCAGTCAAATTTGATAAAAATTAGATTTAAACTAAAAACTTGAGGTAAGACGCAGGTCATGATTAATAATGATAAACAACATAACATAAATTTTAATTATTAAAACAGCACTTTAGTAGGTGGGTGACACGTTTCTCATAATTAAATAAAAGATTTTACCAACAGTGTTTTAGATCTGCTATGGAAACTAGTTGGTTACGAATGGATGGACAGACAGGGCAATGACTATATCCTATGGTAGAACATACAGGTTGGATAAAAACACTGTAAGTAGCTCTATTCTATAATTTCCTTTGTAATGTTGGTGTTTGAGTTCTATGTTATGTATGTTTGAAATTGAATCCCATGACCAAACTCTTCAGGTGGGTAATTTTATTTGCAGTGTATAAATTTGAATGATTTTGATTATGCAGACATCTATGTATAAAGAGGTAAGCTTTGACAATCATTATCCTGTCATCTTTGTCTCTTGCATTGTTCCAAATAATATCTGCTCTGTTGTTATAGTTTGTCAGGAATCTTTAAAATGTTATCGTCATCTTTCTGATTACTATGTGATATGGCTTGAGGTTACAAAGGTTTATTGTTCCATATTCGTTTTACTTACAAATTCACAGAGAAAAGATTTCTCAGTGGAACAATCGGCATCAAAAAGAAAATATTGCTTTACATTGAAAAAATAATGAATGCTTCCACAGTTTTGCTCCACTCCCAAAAGGATGTGAGTTGGTTCTGAAGCTAGGAAACTGTTATACCATCTTTTCTCGTCCTTCAGTTCTGTTCCATCAACCCAAACATACTTGTCGTTCTTCTTTTGATCACTGAGACCGATCCATATGTGGGCAGCTGGAACATATTTTTATCATTTAACATTTGGTATCGTGAAAGAAATATTATATGATTCCTTATTTTGATGTAATTAGCTAAACGAGAACTTATTTTGTATATTTAATTTTTTTTCATGTTCATGTTTCAACTGATGAAAATATATTTTGGTGAAAGCTAGGAAACATCGACAGCTGAAGTTCCTGTTTCAACAACTGTTTAAGATGAAGCATGCATGGGACAGTAGTCCTCTGAAATATAGACACGTCAATTACATTTGACCCCTTGACATAAATTCAAATAGATTCAAATATTTCTTGGTTTGATAATTTGATTCTGATCTCTTGCAAGCCAAACCCCTCGTATCGTTAGCTATGTAACCAACTAATGAGATGACTCGCAACAGCGGCATAACCCGGATGGAAAATCGGTTGAGTAAAAAATAGTAGCTTCACGCTCCTTGCCTAACTACATTCCATTGGCCTAGATATTTATAATTAAATGCGGATACAGCCTTACGAGGCTTTTGGCCCGAACGAGATTAGGACCTGTATTTTCGAAGCTCACTTAGTGCTTAGATAGTCATAAGTACCATACATTAACACTGGCCTGCGACTATCTTAGCAGTAAGAAAATTTCGAAAATCAGACCAGGGTATTAGGAAGGAGCGAGAGCGTATCCATATATGCTTATTTAGCGGGATTTAAAATATGTAGAATATCTATTTTGAGCTTGATTCAGGATTCCAATGTGGGAGGGTACACAAGACGCAGAGAAAATTTCATTGATTTTATGTAAAATCTATGTTGCCTGAATTGAAGATACAAGTGCCGCAAGGTGATTTAAAGATATTTATGTATACAACTATTAAACTCAAGGATTATTACCACGTGCTCAATGATTTGTGACAAGGTTTATATCACAAGATAAAGGAAAGATGGTGTTCAATTCATTTAACATTTGTACATATTGGAAAATACTTTTCTTTACAGTACTTAGATATTTAACATCTGGCGCATTTCATGCGTATTCATATTACAATTAAAATGGAAAGATAGTATTTATATCAATAAAAGAAATCGCAAATGAGAACGAGAGTATTAAGGAGTTATTGCAATTCTCAAAATTTGTCTTCAGATAACTTTGGATACCCTCGTGCACACTATATACATTCCAAGTCGCAATGTTATATCATATCATCGTATACAGGCAAATTATAGTTATTTACATGTATAACATTCATATGCGCAGATATGAATTAACCATTTGTTTTCAGGACCAGCTGCTTAGAATTGTAAGCTAGGACTGATTAGCATTACAAACACGACATATATAGTAGAAATGTTTGCATCTCGCTAGCTGGAAAATTCAGTCACTGTTTGGTTGGATTAGTTTGGCAGTTTGTTAGACAGACGCACTTATTGGATCATACTAAAGGAATTTTACAACAACTTTATATTTTAAACATAGCAATATAATAACTTTTATATACAATGTGTATGTTCACTGAACAAACGTACTTTTAGAAGGTTTCTGTATAGCTTTAGGCAAAAATTCCCACTTGAATGCTTTGTTGAACTGTGCAAGCAAACCACCATCCTCTTTGCACTGTTTCATCCCACTTTCCCACGATCTCTTGTCTGTGTAATACTTATACAGATATATGGTTTTTCCCTTTTTAATTTCATGATAACCTAAAACAAATATATATCCATGAGTGTAGGAATTTGAATTCAAATTTCGTATATATGTAATGGTTTTGACTCAATCAATATACTGACATTTTTTAGTTACATTTTTCAAAACGATTTGAGTAAACCATATTTCAAATAATCGATCGCTTATATTAAAAACAACATTATCATCGTCAACTGCAACAATATTATTTCATTAAAGTTTTCATTAATTGTCAGGATGATGTTATATTCATTCTTACCCAAGCGGGCACAATTATGCCGGGTATTATAGTTTTCATAATGGTCACGGGAATTACAGTTTTTCTAAAAATAACTCGAGATCTGATTGGCTGACGTTCAATAAGTCAAGCTATTCCGTGTCAAAGAGACTTAACAACAAACATTGTTTTTAATGTCGTATGTAATAGTGTACTAAACATTTTCATATTAAATAAATATCAATTGAGCCTTACAATGATAGCCAACAAATCTATAAACCATAAACATTTCAATATTATTGCGATTGATAGTTATCCTAAAACAAACTATCAACAAGGGTAAATATTAAGTCTTCCAAACATTTTCTACGAAAATGATTTTTAGACGGAATCAAGCATGATTTATATATGTACAATAATGAACTCATATACATGTCCCCAACTGTCTTGCCAAGGGCCATGACTGAAAATTATAGCTCGGACTCATTTCCCGTTCCTTCTTTTGTAAATAGTAATGAACTTAACTTGATCAACATCCTGTTAAATCAGCATGAATGAATCCGCTCTCGCTACTTCCTAATGCTCTGATTTCTTTCAAACCCAAACCCTCGTATCGCTAGCCAACTTTCCAGCCAATGAGAGAACTCGCATTCAGCAACAGCAGTACAACCCAGATGGAAAAATTCGTGGAGTTCAAGTTAGTAGCTTCAAGCTCCTAAATTAACGACATTTCATTGGCTGACAAAGTAACAGGTAAGCATAGCCTCGATTATCAAGCCGCCAGCCAAACGAGGGAAAAGAGATCAGGAATTATTAGGTGTTAGGAAGTAGCAAGGGAAAACGTAAAGTAAGGATGATATACAGCATCCTTCATACACATCAGCAAATAACCAATCAGACTATTAAAAGACAATTCACAAACCTTTAAGTCGAAGTCTTTTTAGTTGATCAGACAAAAGACTGCTAGTTGTTTCTGAAATAAATTTATGGATATATGTTCATGCAGAATTCAAAATCTGGCATAGGTAAACATAGTATTTAAACTTTACGTTTCAAATGTATAGTATATACTACTATACAATAATAATATTCATGTAACTGTATTCTATAATTAACACCAAGTATTTATATTTGAAGAAGAAAACTGTTCTAAGCAGATCTTTGTTATTTAATCTATTATCAGAAGATGACTGTTTAAGTTCCTTAGTTTCATTTGCTTAGTTTTGAGACTTTCAAGTTTTTCCCTAGAATCAGTATTTTAACTTTTGTTTCATAGGGAAGCCTAAAATCGAATTCTGAGAAAGTTGAAAACCCGAAAAGGCACTTTACACATTCTAATAGATCCGCAAAACGCGTTTCGATGAGCTTTGCCTTATAGTTCTTGAGTTCCAATTGTACAAATTCTAAGTTATATCCACATGGAAAATTAAAAAAATAAATACGAAATCAGCTGAAAACCCCGAAAAGCACCCCGACACTTAAAGTTGTTCCATTTACAGAACAGAACAGAATTTATTTCGTATGTTTGGCCATGAGACCAATAGTACAGTGGTCATAAGGTTTGTGGTGATAACATATTCACAAGAGCGCTTAGAGCTTTTCAGAGTTTCGTAAATTAAACATTTTTTCACAAAAAAGAGCTAGCTTGAATAACTGTTCATCATTTGGCGTATTCATGACTGATATAAACCTAAACATTGATGGATAGTTATGATAGTATGTAGGTTAATATCTTGTACGAAGATGGGGATAAGATGGACATATCAACAAAACATGGTATTCATCTTCTTCCCCTGCACCACATATTTCGCATAAAGCGTCATTAAAATCTTTAAGACATCTGTTTTCTTTAAAATCATTTGAACACCGACATTTCGTTAAAGCCCTTCTCATATTTGATGGATGAATGGAAATTAAATATTTTTCAGGTTGCAAGAGAAATTTAAAAGTAAATATCTTGTTAAAGTGGATGATTCAGAAATAGAAGTAAACCAATTTTCAGTAAAAACATCTCTTAACCTTAGTTCAAATGTTTTCATAAATATCTTCTAGTCCCATTAATCCTGCATGACCCAGGTACTAGCAAATCCAAAGCTAAATGAAGTATATGTAACAAATGATACCCAATTATTGTACCCTAACTCATCATATTTACAAAGCATAAGATAACAATGCCTGGGATGTTTGCCTGTTGGCATTCTTAACAATCTAATCCAAAATTTCATAACCTTAATTTTACCATGTTCATACAATCTCATTCTTCCTAGTTCAGCAAGTACAACATTATTAGAAGATCCGTATGCTATTCTTATAACATATTTACAATATTTTGTATGTACAACTTCAATACATTTTCTTATTTCAGTACACCATATTTCAGCACTTTATAACAGAATAGGTAGTAATTTACAATCAAATATTTTCATAAAGATATTAACATTCAGATTGGGAAAATTATACATCATCCTTATTCTAGGGACAAGTGCCTTGTTTAGCTAATATCATACATGCTTGAGAGAAAACATTTCTACATGAAAAAACTACACCCAGATATTTGTAATATTACACAACCCCTATAGGTTTACCATTAATAAACCAATTTTCATGTTGTTCTATTTATCAAGTTAAAATGAGCTAGGCTTAAAGTTTCTGCGTTCTGATTTAAAAAACAGATAGCAAACTCAAACTAACCTGATCCTTTTGATGATATAGTTTTTACTTCCCTGCAAACCTGATGATTTTTTCCTGTCCTGAAGACTCTGGTCTCAGGTTGGCAGTGATGTTGATCCTTTGATATTGGATTCTGGTTTAGAATTTTAAAGTTATTATTTTCCATAAGTAAATATCTATAGAATTCACTACTTAGGATAAATATCAATTTTATTTCATAAACTTACAATCTTTTAATTGTTATTGTTACCAAAATATTGGGTTTTTTTAGAATTTTTTTTTACCAAACCCTAGTACTCCATTATCTGGATGAATGTTAGACATGTGAAATACATCTTAAACAAATTGCGTAGTAAGATCATTTAATTGAGATACTCATCCATGATATAAAAGGCTGAATCTATCAGACATATTATCCCCGTGCAAATTTTTATCATGTTTATATGTAAATTATTCAATTATTATGATTTAAAATTTAGATGCCGAAATTAGAAAAGAGTCCACATGCCAATAGCCATATGTAGAAACAGCTGTGCATAAAACTCGCATTCCAGAGTCTGTCAGCATGGCTATCGGACAGGCGCATAACCTTTAAATTCCATAACAGTCCACATGAAAATTATCAAGTTGTGGAACCATCTTTAACTAAGAATGATTTAGATTGCCAATTACATATACATTAGCGATTTATTGACTGTAGGTCTAATAACCTCTGACGATATGTCTTACAGGTGCCTCATAAAAACCCAACATGCCTCGACTTCAGCAGTCCAAGTTGATGTCAAGCTGTGGATGTTCATTTTCTAGACTTATCACCCGAGTCATCATACCCCGGAATCAAATAACAAGGCACGAAAACGGTCGGTGTTTTTACTATTCTATGTGAACTGGGTAATATTATCACTAACTTGATGTCTCATACTTCTTTTAGTAAAATGTTAAGTTATGCTTGTTATTTGTATCGACGTTATATCATTGCATTGTACGTGTATAACGGGACGTCTTATATATACGTCTTAAACAGCATATACTCGTATTACAAATATCACGTAATCTAGTGTTTGTATATCTAAGGTTAACTATGTCCTTACTTTTTATATGTATTCAATGGTATTCCTCTACGACAACAGAGCTTATTGGATTCAATCACTAGTAATTGATACACTCAGCCTGTACATGTATATTAAACTCTTGACTCCAAGCTCATGTCTTACATTGTAGCGCATGCTGTTATGTAGTGAGATTAAAGGTAAGTTAGAATATGGGGTTTTAGGAAATATTCTGTATTTCTAAAATAAGGTTAGAATAGTGAGATATTATTTGAAAGTAGCAGTTGTGTAGACAAAAGACATAAAAGGGCAGGTGATCTAAAGGTGCGTGTTCTGTAGTATTCAATTATGAGAACCACGGATGAGAAATGAGTTTAGGCAAAGCATTCTGACAAATGTGACATTTGGTCTATTGGAATTTACGAACAACCCTAACATGTTATCATTGCTTATGTCAAAAACAGCTTGGTAAGAAGAATAAATGAGAGATAAAATGCATTATCGTGATGTAATGAATTACTTCCTGGGAGGTTAGACAAGCCAGGGAGAGGCGGGGCTTTGGCCGCCCAGGATGGGTTAAGTATATCGGGAGTAGAGTAACTATGGGGTAGGAACGTATGATAGGTAGAATAGGTTAGATCAGGAATTGTACTTGTGTATTTATGTAAACTGCTTTAAATGTTTTTATAATAAAATAATGAAAAACCTTCCTTTGTAATTATTTAGAAGTGTGCCTCTCGCAGGCTCAGGAGCGAGTCCCCAACATCAAGCCAGTAAGTGTGGCGAGAGAATTAATAATACACAAATATGACAATGCACACACCTTACCAGTAGCTTTAAAGACGGAGTGAACTAATATCCTCTGTTTAGATTAACATTTCAGATTAGTTACGGTTCAGTAGGATGGATTAAAAACTAGGCTCATTCGCAATCATTCTTATATTCGTTGTAATTAACATTTCACAAATTATTGTACAAGTTTGTTGCTCAATTCAGTTGACTATATTGTGTATATAATGGTCCCTGTGTGAGGCAAGCTAACCGCCAAGCACAAGGCATATTGCTATACTTACTACTGAAGAATAAAAGTTAATAACAATTTGGTCATACTACGAAGAACATCTACTATGTAATTGATTTGTCATATTTGTCATAGCTTTGGAGTTTTATCTTTAATGTACTTTGTATGTAATCCTGAATATTGTATATACTTATACAAATTTTTAATGAATAAAATTGAGTTTAAGCTGATGTAGAACTGTTGGCGTTCATTTTCTAGATTTATAACCCAAGTCAGCTTACCTCGGAATCATATATGTTTATAGCACTTTTTCAAATGATTGCAATCGAAATAAGGGGGTCTATGGACTATTGAAAATAGGACTGGAGGTAACGTAATTTGGAGTTTAACACAGCTTTCAAGAGAATTCAACTTATATCACGGCTGCTAGTAATAATGAAGGGACAAGGTCCGCAAAACATGTGTGGCTATGCATTGCAGTAAAACCTGTTCGCATCGGCTTGAGCTAGCATTCCATGGAAGGTACTGCGATGATTTTCTATGTAGCTTTGAAACCTTTCATCATGTATAACAGTTCTCAACTGCAGACTAAGTTACTGAGTTGCTGTAAATTTATAATATGGAAATTTTGATTATATTTTTGTCCCATTTTCTTTCTACAGCTACAACAGCCTAATCCCCTCTATACTTTAGTAAATATTACCTTCAGACGTCCTATCACCATTCTGCTCTTTAATGTTTTTGAAAGGTTGCCATTTAGGCATTTCAGGTCGTCAATCAAGTATGTATAAATCTCACAGCCTATGGTGTTTTGACAAATCTGTTTACACAGTGATATTCCCACGGGACCTGCATGTAGGGTTGTTGTGGTGAGCGATATAGGCAGAAGAATACTGAAGAAGATGAATTGTATTATTCTTATGTAAAACATTGTGTTGGATCCGTTTCTGAAAAAAACACAAATGAGAATAGTATTATATAATTACAACACCATATGCATATATATATATGATGCTTTTTGTAACTTTACAAGAGCTCAAAGTTCCTCCCTTTCCTTAAATCACTGTAGACGAGATAAATATATTCTCATACGTGTATAACACTATTGATCATCAAAGCATTTGGACACACAATTAATCACTTGTAATCAAATTCTTGCAAAGGTAGCTTCGTTATCCGTTACTTAGTTGTACATGATGTATGTAGTTTTCATTTCACTGATAGGGGCGACAAAGGTAAAGAAAAGTATTGTGTCTTTCTTTGAATCTGATTCATTGCAATTGTAAACTTCACAAATGAACGTCGCACCCATTACACACGCCTTGGACCATATAAAATGTTATATTAATGACAATAAAGAAAATACTCAATACAAATGATAAGGAATAACCATTAAAACCTGAAAATTACATCCTGATAAATCAGCGTCTATAAATCTGCTCTCGCTCCTTCCTAATAGGCAAAATTTCAACATTCTGTAAATCTTCAAAAGAAGAGTTGATGACTGACACATCATCTGGGAGGAGTTTATGCCTCTTACAATAAGACATTGTAAGTTTCGCCCGAGAATAAGCTTAAGCAAATGTAGATGTTTTCATTGACGTCCGCACTTATATGCGGCACATCTTCTGGGAGGAGTTTATGCTTTTAAGAATAAGCCTTCGTAAGTTTCGCCCGAGAATAAGCTAAAGCAAATGTAGATAGTTTTCAATGACGTCCGCACTTATTTGCAGCAAACTCTTCGCTAAAGTGATATCTACTTGGCGCTTGCCGGGTTCGGTCGTGTACAGAACTGTCTGGCTGTGAGGGTTGCCAGTGCGAGGACTCTTGGACGGGACTCTTGGACGTTGTAAGTTGGATCGGTGAGGTCAATATTCCTTTAAACCTCTTTATCTTTTTTTTTCATACATCCTATAAACCTATCTAGTGGTCATATTTATTTACTCACTCCAGTAGTGAATAGGGATTATCTACACTAATCTGTACTTATTGTTTATTAATCCCTATTTAGTCCCGTCCCATCGTTTCCCTGTTATGTCTCGCCAGTGTTGATTTATCTTATATTCTACATTGTTTTGTTTCCATGGCAACGGTTTGAATTGAGTCATTTTGAAGGGTAATGTTAGTTTCCGGAGCCGAATTATCATGACCAATCTTCACTGAATTTGATATACATTCTCTTCTTATCATGCATATGTGCCTTTTGGGGGTTTCAAAATATGTGTGCATGTATGTTGATGTCCAAATTGTAGCTTATTTATCAACTTTTGTAGGACACAGGAATATCAAGATGTATATAGTTGTAGGTCTGTTACAGATGAAGAAAAGCAATTATTCGATGGATTCCCTTTTATCACTTTAAGGTCTAGTGGTTTTAAAACAATTATAGACTACAAAAAGATAAATATTACTATTTACTAAATATATTCAATGCAATTCTCTACTTGATTTTTGCCTTTTTATTGACTGAAGTGTTTTCAAGGAATATTTGGATCTCATTTGAAAAATATACTACCCCGACGGATTTGAATTAATGACCTCACAGACACTTTCGCGGTTTGTTCAGCCCTTTTAGACGCGTTTACCAGCAATTATTTGTATTCATGGGGTTATACAAAGATGATTTTCTGTGATGATGAAAGTCTAGGCATTTAAATTCCCTTTTGACAATAAAATTTGACTGTTATACAATTGTAACTTTCTGTGATGATGATACTCTGGGTATTTAGAATTTTTAGAGAATTTGTTACCTTTAACTTAGACAAAACCTAATTTATTATCCACGTGGGACTTCGTAAAGGGGTTTCATAACAATCTGTTATGACATATGTGTCATAACACCTTCGAGTGATTTGATTTGCTGATACATGAGTTTTAACGTTACCGGTACTACTTTCATCAGCTACATGATTCCCATTCATAAATTTTCGTTCCTAAGCACACGAAAAACGAGAATTTGTATAATGTTATCGACTAAAACTTATATTTCATTGTGGCTACATGCAAAGGTTTTCTTTACTTTGATTACTTAAATGTCCGTAAATGAATAGAAAAACGATACAACAAAATTCGTCTGCTAGTAGGTCTTTCGGGACAAAAGATGGCGTCACCCGTAAAAATCAATGATTTGGTCAAAATCTATGGAAACGTTGTTGGACGAGTTGTGAATGTTATTCGGCCTTTAAACACTTTCAGCACATGTGTTGTCAAGACTTCGCAGGGTGAAAAGGAAGTACCTAGATAAAGACTAGATATCGCCAAGCGTGGACGTATTTTTTTATGTACAGTGACTTGTCCTCTGATGAAGACTAGTTACAATTGAATGAAAAGTTTCTTTACCAGTTGACAGTTTTTGAGACATAAATTTGAATGTTGAATTAACTTATTTTTAATGTTTGAATTAATTTTTGAGGCCAAATGTTACGTGTGCCATTCAAAACGTATCTTGTTAATCCGTAGTTCCCGAACAGACTAAAGAAATACCCACGTCACGACTCGCCTGGAGTGACGGTCGATTGACGTTGAGCCGAGATTAAGGTCACGTTTATCAGTTTAAATGTTGACAGTTTTCGGATGTTTATGCTGAATAACAGATTTGTTGCTGAAACCAAGTCTTTAAATGAAATGAACTAAATGTTTTTTGCTTTCAGTTGTAGTTTATTTTCATGTTTTTCTTTATCAAATGTAATGAACTACATTACGCCAAAGCAGCGTACATTTTCCGAAGTGAAGTGGCCGACGAGTTTTGTATCCTATAAATATATATTTATATATACTTGCATAGGATCTTTAACAGCAACAGCAATAGCAAAAATTTTGAATTTATTAACAGTTATTAAACGCGTTTTCATTAAAGAAAAATACTTTTTGGAAATATGCTAATTGCACTTACCTTGTTCAACTCAGGTCGTAGAAGAAGTAGTTTAGAGTTTATTGAAAATGAAATAAATGTGATAATGTTTGGTTACTTATTGAAAGGGAACTGAAACTCTGAAAAGTGTTAAAATGATAACGCTAAAAAGTTTCAAGATAATTTAAGAAGTGGATATGTTTTAGAGAAATTAAAAACATTAATCTATTTTGGGCTGGTTTCATTTAATCTTGATGAAAAATAAAATTTACCTATACAAAATGCACTTGATAAGTTATTGGAGTTAAATATGTATGTTGAATAATGATAACCATGTCATATTTACCTAACCTAAAGATTTCAGTAATAATCTCACAAATACGAAGTTGGTAAAAAATTAACTTTTCATATCCTATGGATCAATTAACAAATATGGAAACATCTTTACCAAAAGAAATGGTTAATCGTGAACAATTGCTTCCTGCTACATCAGCGTAAATGAATCCGCTGATCGAGCACCATCCACCTGATGTAGCAACTTGTGTCAACTTTTGAATAATGTAGTATTATAATGTAAATGAAATAGAGACATTTTGTTGATGACATCATCGCAGTGCTACAGTAAGTTAGTGTTAGAGAAGTGATGTGTGTACTTTTAAATTTCAGTTAATTGCCGAATCTCAAAGAATGGATATAGGTTCTGCTATTGAACAATTAAAAAGCGTTTGAATGTGTAATCTATTTTACTATTTCCACTACCAAAGCAATATATCTATTTTGTAGATAACGTTATCACACCAATGACTTACTATTTAATCAATTAGTACCTAAAATAGTCTTATGTTTCTCCTTATGGTATATGATAATTTAAAAACCTAGTTTCATTTGATTATCATATTGAATCATTTAAAACTCATCAGTTGATAATAATCAAATAATTGAATCAACTCTAACGGTATTTTCCTTAATGGTTTCATTTCAACGGTTCAAAGTTCGGACTTTAATGGTTTCATTTCAATACTAACGTTTTAAAGTTAGGAATTTAATATAACTTTGGCTTTTGCATTAAGAGCCAATTTAAATAGACAGACATTCAGACAGACAAATTCTATTTGTATATATATGGCCTGGAGACCAATAGTACAATGTAACTAGTTTTATCTAAACAGTGACAGCGCTCCCATGTTAAAGGAAAACTATTCATCATTCAAATACACATATATGAAGGGTTTACAAGTTTTGTTGACTTGATCTGAAATGATTTATATGATAAAGTAATAAAGCCAATTTCAATGTAATATGATCTGTCATACCTTGGGGAGAATTACTACTTTCACTTCTAAAAGGCATCTTATCTATTTCCTATATATTGCTGCCTTAGGCCTTCGATATTTCCCAATTATAACACAATATGAAGGGAGACAGAGTTTATCTTTATTTCTTCAACCTAAACAAATGAGCAGGGCTCATGATCGCAAACGCCCCACTTCTTGTTGAAAAATCTTAACAATCACATCCCAGCAGTGATTGATAGGGTCGGAACTGGACTTGCCCAGTGAAGGAGATAAGGGTGGTCGTTCTCATCCTGGTAGATGTAAATGTTTGAGGATTGGAAGATAGGAAAAGCAGTGGTCCTGAGATTTTTTCCTTTGACCGCTATCAGTGGAGATCAGCAATATCAGGCTGTGGCAATGGATGTGTTACCTAATTCATTGGTCGATGAACTGAGAGTTTGCCCAAAGCAGAGAGTTTGAGTGCCCCCCCCCCCCCCCCCCCCCCCCCCCCCCCCCATACTGACTTTTTTCTCAAAATGTTAAAGCTGCAATCGTAATGGTCGGGTATGTTATATGATTGATACCTAATTATAACCATCTTCGTCACGGCCGAAACGAAAACAGTTCCAACTCTTCTCGCTCTGCCCTGGAGATCATGGCCAACATGTTCTGCTAAGAATTTAGCCTACTGCAAGTCCCTCGATAATAGGCCAAACAGAAGACAGCATGTAGAATTAACTTTCGATGTCGACGACAAAGATATTGCTTTTGACCCGTCGTGTTTGAAGCTATACAGTTCCCTTTATTAAACGAAGACAATTGAAAATTATAATGTAAATGCATTTTCAGGTATTTAGATGGACACACGGTAGATCTATCAAGTTTGTAGTCGATCAATTTTTACAGTAGAGTTAGAAAAAGTGTACGAGTAACGTAAATATGAATTGATTGTATGAATAGAATCGCAAAGACATTTTTATAATCATTATCTAACTTCTTGAATGTTTCTTTCAGAAATGTACTCGTTTTAAAAAACAAAATCATCGCGAAGTGTTTGTTGTCAAACCTTAAGCTGGAAGCCACGGCATGTATAATGGGGATCATAGATTTATTTCGCGTTGTTACATTCAGGACATTAATGTGAATCATAAGTAATTAAATTTCATTTATTTGTGGTCTAATATTCTGACCTATGGTGGGAATAACAAACCAAACTTGGGTCACATAATCAGCTTGCGCATGACGTGACTTTGTTGAGATATCGAAACGTTATTTGTTTTTTACAAATAATCTTACGACGGCCAATCAAAAAAATTATAATTTGTCTCCGTTTTTAGATTTAATTTTAAAACTGAAGATATTACGAAATGTCTTGAATTTGAAAACTTTGTCAACAACCTTATGAATAAGTGTCATAATCTGCTGTTTGGTGTTTCAACTACAGATTGAGGTTTAGTTATGTTTGGGAAAAACGATGTTACTCATGTTTTAACACAGAAAATGAAATAAATGAAAGTGTAAACTTGATAACGACAAGGCAAATACATTCTTCAGTAAAATATTAGTTTAGCTTAGTTTGCTTTATTTTGTATAAGTAAGTAGAAAGAAGGTCTTCATTAGAATTTACTAATTATCGTTATTTTAACAATTTAAAACTTCATATCGTTAAAACATAGTAGCAATACGTTTTATCCAATTGTGGTGAATCTTTCAACGCCCAAGTTTTAAACTTTTTTTATATAAACCCACCCTAGAAAATCACGTCTAGGAATTGTCACAGTCTAATCAAATTGGATATGACGATTGAGATTAAAGTTTATATCACGAAGAAGTAATGTATCATATTTATGATTTTTTTCGATCATGCTATTGCCCCTGTTTGGCTGTTGAATAAGCTTAAAATTACAGAGAAAATCAAAGTTTCAAATGGAGTTTCAGCTGAATAATAACATCACACACTGGGCATGTAGCGGCGTGGCTTCGAGCCATGCTTGGAGGAATTTGTCGAAGCATTCGCCAGTCTGATTACAAAACAAGTGTATAGATGTCTTCAAGCAGTCGAATTTAAGCATATATTTTCTCATTTTTAGGCTGTGTTGATTCTCATAAGTGATACGAATACAGATACAATAACTTTTAATAATCAAAATTGTGCGTTACGCCTCCTCATTAACAATCTGGTGTGAATGAAGTAGAGTCTATCTGAGAGACCTAGTGACATTCTGTAAGGAATTCGAACGACAATTCTGAAAAAAATTTTGGACCGAGTTATGGCCCTTGCATTAATAATTGAATTTATGCAACTTATGCAAGTTCGTACACCGTCACGTAAAGAAGAATCTAGAATGTTTTCAATCAGCTCGCCTCACTTTGTTTTATTGATTTTATGGAAGGTACTTTAGAGTTTTAACATATTTTCCTTCATGTTATTATCATAGGTAATAACATTTACAAGATGAGAGTTGACCCATGAGCTGTGACCCTCGGTCATTTCAGCATCCTTACTTCTTTTCAATGCTCGCATCTCATTTTTTAAAGTTTTCATATTACATATAAATTAGCAGTTTTAAGTAAATGGTATACAGTTTCTGAGTTAAGAAATGCTATGAAATGCTTAAACGTCGAAAATAAATTAAAATATTGAATTAATGAATAGATCATCTCTTTGATCGGTTAAAATACCATTTTTCCTTTCAACGCTTTTTACTTTGTTTTGCACATTGTGTATTTCGAAATGATAATCCTAATCTGTTATGTACAATCTTATATTTCATCACAATTCTCATTGGTACTTGTTATAAATTTTCTGACCTTACACCCTTAACTTTGACCTTATTGTTGGTTCAGATTAATCCTAGTTTACGAGAACACATAGTGATAAACCTCAAATATTTAGCATACATTGACATCATACATTTAAAACGAAAACATATTTTTGCGACACATATTTTATTACATTTAAACCTCCTCTACATAAAGTTAGGAAACAGTTTTCTACCATTAGATAAAACGCAAAGAAAGTATACTTTCATCTCGAAAGTCATTATTAAGGTCTTTTCGTCATAACTTATCAAAATCATGTAGTACAACAAAATCTGAGCAATATAAAGAAATTCATTTGAACTTTTAGTGACCTAACGAAATAAAGATCATACAGCGATAGTATTATGACATCACTAGCAGTTGCCCTGGTCAAGTATTTTCAATTCAATTCCCTTTAAATTGTAAAACAACCTAAACCGACTCAAAATCGACTTGCTAAAATAAAACTTGTATTTTGTATTTTATTGGAAACACATGATGGTTGAGGCTACTCTATTTTAGAAAGGTCAAATAAAGCCCGCTAAGTTCCAATTCTAACATAAAAGCTGAAAGACTAAAAAAAACCTGAACCCTCAAATAAGCAACACATCTACATTGACATCAATCTTAGAGGTTTTTAAAAATGTTTTTGTCTATGTTTTGGGACTTTACTTTTCAATTACCATGTTACAATATGTTTTTATATACTTTTGAGAATGACAATTTTTTTTTCAAGCAGTGAAGGAATTTACACCCGAGGCTTGCGTATATTCCATTCATCCATGAAAAAGAAATCCGTTTTGTTAAATATACAGTCAATAAACTGTGCTGTATTCAGAATAAATGAGATTGACTTCCTATCAAACCACAATAAATTGTCTAATCGGGATGGGATAAGTATATATTATAACCTTGATAACATAACATACGTTTTTCAGGCCTACACGTAGGCCTTTCTTTAATGTCATCGTAAGTACACTACTCGCATTAGCAAGTTACAATGGTAATATACTACGACGAGGGCTTTAAGATTGTGTAAGATTACAAAATGAATATCACATTGTAGTGTTCTCAAAGCCAATTAAACATGTTTGACAATCCAATACCCACAGAGCAACTATGACCAATCCAAAACGAAAATGAAAAGAACCATGGCCTGCCCATTACCAACATACTGTGTCTTAACAAGATCTTTCATACCCTTGTCCCTGACTTTAACGTAGAACGGCTTTATATTTCTGCAACATCGCCAAAATTCACATTGCAGTAGCCTCAAAGAACAATAACAAAGCTCATCGAAAATAAACATTTTCCCAATGGGGCAACTATAAATGTATATGATAAATCAGCAACAACAACAAAAAGAAAAATAAATGTAAAAAAAACCCATCCCTCACAGCATCGAGATACTGAAAAACAAAAACAAAATCGAATAAAAACTGTCAGTTACAATTTTGCAACCAAACAGTTACTAGCCATATACAAACCAGTTGTTGTCAAACCAAACAGTTAACCAGAGCAGTTTTTGGCAGGTCATTATAGTGACCTGGGGTCAAAATTCCGAAAACATTTTCATGAAAAATTTATTTAAACACAAGTTTTGTTTTTCCCATGCACAAAGTCAATGTGACTGTGCTGATCGTCTTCTCAGAGATTCGAAATAGAAAGTCAAATCGAAATTTCAGGAAATCAGAATTTCATCATGCCAAAATTCGAATTACTGCATGACAAGACGACTGTAAAATAAGTTAAACAATGGCTATTTTACACATGGACAATAAATGATTCATTATCAGTTATGCTGAAGTCTTTTCATTGACGTCCAAACAAAATAAAAATTACATGATATTTGCACTACGATAGAGTGGCGTGTGAACAAACTTTTGATATGCAGCATTATGATTAGAACATTATCAAGTTAAAATATGTTACTGAGGGTAACGTTTGGTTGATTTAGATTTGACACCTAGATAAATAAGAGGGCACATACTTAATAACAAACAATAATTTTTGAAAATAAATATAACAAGAATTAGAAGTGAAGGCAGTCACCGGCGCTACGAGTGTGAAAAGCCTAGCTACGGCATTGTAGATTTCGCAATAATAAATTGTTGATTAGTCCTATCGTAAACCAATTACAAATATGTGGATAGTTTATCAGCACATATATTTTATATTTATGTTGTTAAATTAGTAAAGGTACAGCGCCTTTTTCATGTAATTTTCCCTCAAAACAAGATGGCGGACCGGTTGCTGATCGGTCAGTCTCTTTAAGGTTTTGTCTTTGATCGTCAAAAGGACAAAACTTGTCACAATTAGGACAGTTTTCTTTCAATCCGAAATCGCTTACGTTACACTGCTACAAGAAGGGAAACTAAATTTCCTTTTTATCCTAACTAAGGAATACATCTATGCTAGAAAACGAGCAAACATTCTACCGACTCTAGCAGGCTTAAAACCAAAATTAAATTATAATTATCAACTACACAAAGCAAATGTCTACACACAATGCAAATATGATAAGTTTGTCTCATTTTGGTCGTCTTGTCAGAACTTATTTATTTTAAATGAATAGATATGCTTTAACTTGTTTACCTGAATTGTTTTATATTTTACATTGATGTTATGAAAAGGCTGTACCCGACTCAAAAAGAAATAAAGTGAAAAATAAGTGAAAATAATAATTACGTATCAAGTAATCATCCTACAATTCTTTTGGCATATAATGATGTAGTTCGTACTTAGATAGTCACAGAGTTTGTTATATGTTACAATCTTGACAACCAGGAGTTTTCGGAAAACCACTTTCCGCACTGTCTCCAATCCGAATTGGCTCTACATTTGTGAAGTCAATGTTTGTTTGTCCTGATCTGTTGTATTGTTCCATAAGACTCGAGATATTCACGTGTTCAGTGTGGAAAACTTCAATATATAGAAAACCTTTACTTTCCCTTGCTCGAACTTTACCATCTTCAAGGAACAAAAACGGATTATTCATCTTGTCAAGCTCAAGCAGGAAGTTATGACAGAAGTTGTCGCTCTCTGAACCAGGCTTGGTGAGGACAAGGGTAACTATATGGGGTCCTCCGACACAATAGAAGTCGGCGAAGTAGAGGTTGGCTTCCTGGTTGAAATAAACATTTACCGGAATATACAAGCGACGATCCCCGAACGGTGAGAAGGGATGATGATTGGCGCCATCAAGACTGAAGAAGAGTCCATTGATGTTGTTGTTGATGGGTGAGTGGGGGTCTCCGTTATTGTCTTTCATGTGTGTTTTCATTAATCCATTCTGTTTGTTCATGATTTCATCCATTACTGCCCTGGGTTTAGTTCTGTGCAAGTTGTTCACTTCCTGTGTAGCCATCGACTGAATGAATTCTTCTGTTTTTTCTTTCAAACTGTGCAACTCTTCCTTCGTCATGACTGTACAGATGATAAATATCTTTTAGACATCCAGGGTTAGTTTATTTTCAACACAATTTAAGAATTCAATGCTTAATCGTGAAATATATAAACACACCTTATAATAATGATACTGTATATAATGATTTCAGGGGGCGGGATAGCGCAGTGGTTAACGCGTTCGGCTTCAGATCACGAGTCAAGGTTATGGTGCAATGCTACACTGAATTTCAGTGCAGTAACACCAATTGATCGCTACTTCCAGCCGATGCTCGCAGTTTTCACCGCAATGCATAACTGCCAGCTTTCTCCCAGCAATGATACTAGCTGCCGCGATATAAGTGAAATACTCTTCAAAGCGGCGTTAAACCTCATTTCACCTCACCTCACCTCATATGATATCACTGGGTAATTGAACACTAATTAGCCAGTGTTCTCAACACAGTGTTCTTAGCTATCCTTTCTTCATTTGAACTGAGAAATTAGAATATTATAAAAAGAATCACGGTTCCCGTTAATTTTGAAAACATTTTAATTTGTTTAAAATTTAAAATGTTTGTGGGTTTTCATAAGAGATTCGTCAACATGTAAAAACCTCTCAAAGATGAGGAACACTGTTTGCAACCAGACTTATCAAGACATTTGCTCCTTCGCAAACCGCTGTTTTGTTTCAAGCACTTTCTGAGGTACTCGCAGAATCTACTAGCGGCCAAAGAATTCAGTATTATGAGCCAATTAAAACAATTCATGAACGAAAGCTTGCATTTGCCATGATTTACTCAACACATGTGACGTGACTGTCTTCAGTACAATCGTTTCAAAATCTGATAAGTCTTAAATTCACAAAGCATGCGAAACTGAATATGGTTTCGGGAATGAATGCTTTTGAACGACATTGCTGTTTGCACAACTGCTTTCAATCGGACATCAAATGACTTATCATAAAGTGAGCTATATGTTTTGGGACAAAATGAGACTTGAAGACCTATAAGAGATGCAGTGACGTCGTAACCCTTCTTTAATAAAGTATCCTCTTAACCTAATCATTCAAAGGTATATTACATGATAAACATAGGACGAACCGAACTTGAAGACAACATCAGAGATGCGGCCACACTGAAAGCTCTCTCCGTCCTGGGTCAGTTCCACCACTGCACACTTGTAGATGCTCTTGTTGGGGAATGTGAGTGGTATAGCAATTTCAGGAGAGGAGGGGGTGGTCAGCATTAGGTATTTTGTTGTTACGTATGTGATGTTTTTCAGACCGAAGATCATCAGTAGAGACTTGTTGAATTGAGGTTGATCAGAAAGAAGAACGCTGTACTTGTTGGGAGGTTGAAGGCGCCTTGTTAAGTTTAACTCAGTCTTCAGCTTAACAAAGGAATTATAAAATTGTCATTATCTACATCATCTTCATACTCTTCTTTATCGGCATCGTCTTTACATTTCAATAACATTTACTTTTATCAGATTTTGTGATACAGAATACTTTACCGTTATGATTATCAAGCATATCCACATAAAAAATAAAAAAATCATCATCAATATCATCAATGTGGCTGTGATGATGAAAATACATCGAAATATTAAATGTTTTTGTCAATTATATACAATATAAAACTTTTATGAGGGAAATTTGAAGAATACCTTTTTTTTCTATTGACATATTGATTGAAACAAATTAAATTGTGTATTCTATACTGACCTGTTTCCTGTGACCAGTCAGATAATCAATGTCATGATACTGGGAGAAGCTTTTTCCACAGTCAATTGTTTCTGAAAAAAGCTCCAAAATATTTGAATGAAAATCCTTTGCTTTTGTAAATATTGAATAAAATTTGAATCTATTGCATTTTCTGGGCATAACAATCATATACAAAATATTTGGATAAGAAAATTCTCTTTCTACAATAAAGGGTTCTTAAAACCATTTGTGATAATTTTCAAAGAAAACTGAAGTGGTGAGATTTCTTTGATTGTGTTATGAATAAATGCTAATGGTTAACACATACCCATCTGATTTACAAAAAAATGTATACAGCATGAAAGGATTTGATTGAATGCTTGAGCTGAAACGATGTAACAATTTATTGCATATCATAAACTGGATGAGCAAATCAGGGTTTCGCCTTCCCCTATTGGGCCTTCTCCACACCAGAAGGAAAAAGAGTATCTTACCAACTATATCACAAATAAACAATCTAACAGTAATAAAATGGTACTGACAGTTAGTAGCATTCAAATGTCGTAACTATCATTGGGATGATTATTCCCAAAATGTATCATCCTATTTAGTGTTTTCTGAACTCATGACCTTAAGATTTAACCCAGAATATGAACATCTCAAAAAGATCCCAGTGGGTATAATCAACGATTTATTAGTAGGAGCTGTCGAAAAAATATTCTGATCCAAAACATTTTTAAAGGGTGATCATGGCCATCATCCATATTACTTCAAGAGATTGAAGGTCACGCAATAAACAACCACTTTTCAATCGGAATAACAAAAGTGAAATGATTACGAGTGTTAAAGGTTGAAGTAACGCTTGTTCGCAAAATCTTGCTTAAGTTTTGACCTCGCTGTGAACTTGACCTTTGACAGGGGAAACCCTTTTCAAATCTCGGTAAGTCTTAAAAGTCATATATGACAATTGAAAAGCTTGATAGTACAAAAACTTTTAAAGAAAGCGTGTCTAAAAAAATTTGAGTGATTTCAGCCCTAGTGACGTACCTTGATCAATGACCATGATTATGAGCATGTCAAACATTTTCCCAAGGAATATAAGTAGTATATAAATAATGTGTATGAGTTTTGACAATATTGATCAGAAAATTCAAAGCCGCAACGTGCGTGCCGCGGTGGCGGTGGAAACTAAAAAAAATTACAGTTGGAGCTTCTCAAAATTATGAAGAAACAATGCTCACGGTTGAGGCTATCCGTGGAAGCTCTGCATTGGGTCACAACTTCATAAAAATCATCACATTGGTGTGTTACGGATCTTTTGAGACAATATATCATGACCTTTTCCTCTCCCATCAGGGCACCACGGTTGATTGTGGTTCTCCATTGTCCTTGCGTGAACAGGGGTTTGTGTATCATCCACACTCGATATATCTGTTCATTTGGCTTGAAGAGGACCACACACAGAGAGTCCAAGTTCTCTGGAAGTGAGGTTAACTTGATGGTCAAACCTCCTCGCTCCTCTTCAATGATTCTCAATGTGAAATTCTGAAGTGGATTGAAAATAAAGTCACACTTTTCAAATGCCCTGTCAATGACCTATTTGTTGATGTCCATCTGAACGCGCGTCGATATGTTAAAGCCAGAACAAAGGGTTATTTTTTTATATAAATATTTTGAGTATTGGCAACATGTTTAACTTACATCTTCTGCAGTGATTGTCCAATATTGATATAAAAACATGTATTTATGTAGGTATTAACATGATTATACATGTTAGAAATTCTTCAACAAAATTCAAAGTGGAGATTTGGAATGGATGTGCCTTACTTTTATGTCAATGAAATACGCATCGTGTAAAATTTTTACATAATCATAACTTTTATTAAAATATACCATTGCTTTTATTAAAAGTTTGTTGATAACGATCAAATGAATCTGAAAGAAATTACCGCAATAGAATTCCATTTCATTATTTTTTCGTCAAATTTTGCAGTTTAGTCCTTTTTTTCGGTAGCTTCGAAAAGCCACTTCACTTTTCTTTAGCAATGGAGGAAAAGGTTACTTCAAAGGGAGTAACAATCAAATATAGTTTCAAGATTGTAATTTAGACAAATATACCCCTATGTATCATACCATTAGAGAAAAAGAGAAAACAAATAAGCTAGGGTACACAAAACAACGACATCAAATTAAGTAAGATCGACTACTTCTTAGTCTTTAAAGGGGTCCTTTTGTTTGTTTGTTCATTGATATCAATGCTATCATTTCATTATTTTCAACCCAAGCTTGTACTTGTACGAAAGAGCTTGGCCTAGGTTATTCGAAATATTCTCGATAATTGCTATATAAATTTCGTAAAACAAATATAAATGCGCTACATCGCTTTGCAGCCTCCAAAATATCAGTCAAATGCCATTTTAACTTGTTGGTCACTAGTGCAAAAATTGGCTACTCGACTCAACAAGACCAACATATAAAACATCTTGCTACAGCAGCGTATATGTAAAATACACCTATATTTAAATCAGCACATGCCTACTTCTTCCACACACTCTGGTTATGTTTTAATTATAAGTTTTACTTAGATAATAATCCTTTTTCAGTGTCACCATCCTCTATTTTGTAAGCATTTTGAAATGATTGACAATTGCATTACAAACATTATACATCATTAAAAAATTAAACTCACTTTTTCTGCCATCGTCCCAAGATCTTCCCTTTTGAAGGTAATAGTTAGTATAGTAAGCCTAGAAATGTGAGCGAAATATATAGCATTTCTTTCAAGGTTTGTGAAAGTAAAAGTCGTTGGTACCAGGAAAGTTTTACTTACTGCGCCACGATAAGTATCACCGATGGAATAAACTTGATATATGACAAACTTCCTTAAAGGGGCAGTGGCATGTTCTCTGACAAATTCATTTCTTCAAATTTCACAATTAACATCAGTTTATGCAAGATGTATTAATATAAGAGGATTAAAATGTGTAACTACTCAACCCGACCATCCCTAGTCCTAGTGGAAATCAAAATTTAAGTAAAAACCACTTTCGTCCATTTTTTGTGTGAACACTTTTTAATGATTTGAGGTAGGGAAATGGAGTCGTGTAGAATATCCGATTCGTGTTACAATGCTTCTTTTAGTCAAAAAAATTGTCTTGAAACTGAAAACATATTTTTTGTGAGATCACTTTATATATCTAAAGAAACGTGTTTCTGTTCCTTGAAGTAGACTCTATTTATTAATTTTGATTACTATCAGATCGGGTAAAAATATTTAAAGATAATTCATTCCATGTGTTTTGGAAAATATCAATTATGAACAATGCAATGCATCATATTTCGTTTACTGCATTACGGTCTAAATCGTCTTGATTTTCTTCAACAACTGGTCGAACGAACATGTGAATAAATCGTCTTGATTTTTTCAACATATATATAACCGTTAACTGTCGCCTGTTTGTAATGTTACCTCGTTCTTCTACCCACATGTAATTTGTGTATAAATTGCTGTAATTTACCATTTCCCAAATTGCTTGAAAACGGTATAACAACCTATACCGAAACATCGCTATCGGTAAAACAAAGAAGTTGATAAACCATAAAATCTTGGTCTTCCTTACTTTAAATTAGCGTTCTTTAATAAGCTTTATATAGTAGTTTGAATAATGAAACCGAAGTCGAAAAAAATTCAGTTTGAAGTAAGCTTAATAACTGAAACTGATGGAAATAAAAGAAAAACAATTGTGTTTGTTCATTGGTAATGACTTAACCATTCACTGTAAAAGCTGTAACAAAGATGTTTGCATGCTTGTACCAATTAGGTTACTCAACGGCACACGATATCACACTACGCAATCACTACTTGTCAATAACTAAACATGTTCCAACAATTGTACTTTTGTTTTCAATCTCGAATGACCCTTTATTTGCGCTATTCTTAAATGAGTAATCTACGATAGGCAATCTTGAGTTTTTTTGCACATAATATTACCTTCTGAAACTCCTTCAAGGGCGTATAGAAGTCAAACACACAACGTTGTGTAATGTATAAATCTACACTGAGGTTCGTACAGTATATCGATTCAAATAGTCTTCATGTATGCTACAACAACCTTATGTGCACGTAACGTTCATTTGATATATTGACTGATATTGCCAAACATGCAGGTCAGTTGGTACTGTTGATGACTCGTATACATTTGCAAATGCAGGACTTTTTAACGCGGGCTAAAATAATACCATAAATAAAGTATGTCCTAAGTAAAGTTGAAATCATATCTTGAACTTTCAATTTCTTCCCTGGTCTGATAAGTTCTATTCAGCTAGAAAACTTATTGTCATAATTAAAAGTATTACCTAAGTGTGCAAAATTATCAACAACATTAATATTGCTTCCATTATAGCCCATAAACTCTGATGTTTCCGACCTCAATTACGGAAAATAACATTCTTAGTTTTCCTAGTTTTAACTTCAAACCCATTTTGTAGATAGCTGATAGAGGGTCTAACAAACTCTGAAGCCCATCAATAGTTTAAGAAATTATAACAAGATCCTCACCATACATTATTAGGAAAAGACTAAACTGCGTATGTTCATATTGAGGGCAGTTATCATGAAAAAAAGAAATTTCAAAATCAGTAATGTGTAAGTGAAACAAAATGGGCGACAACACTTCGTCCTGCAATAAGCCAAGATTATTTCTAAAATAACTACTTTTAACACCATTCAATGACACGCAAGGTCTGATATTTGAATACAAGAACAAATGACTTTTAACAACTTGTCCCTTATATCGATCTTTAAAAGCTTATATATAACCTTACGTCCATCAGCAGAGTCGAAGGCTCTTTTAAAGTCAATAAATACGCAATGTAACCGTGTTTTCTTACTCAATGTTTTATTGATTAAAGTATGAAGAGAGAATAGTGCAGCTACAGTGCTTAAATCTGGTAATTACATTATTCTTAGACTAAAACTTAGTCTATGAAAAATTTTAATAATTAAATGTTCCTTCTTCCATAATTTATTCAGACAATCTAGACTTGCTGTATGAGGAACTAGACTGTATTAAAGGCTCCTTTATATACACAGTCATGATGCAGAACTACATTATTCTCTGATGACCAAGACAGAAGTCGTCGATTTAAAACTTCCCAAAATAACTAACAAGGCTAATACTACTGTTATAGGGCTCTTTCATATCGCCCTTTTCAAACGCGTGTATTATTATTATTGC
Source organism: Phorcus lineatus (assembly GCA_921293015.1). Taxonomy (NCBI): domain Eukaryota; kingdom Metazoa; phylum Mollusca; class Gastropoda; order Trochida; family Trochidae; genus Phorcus; species Phorcus lineatus. Next base: position 11,029,204 of record OV121085.1, read on the forward strand.
TGATGACCAAGAGGTAGGGGAAAAACTTGTTGATAAAACAGATTTTAAAACCTTATATATAATATTTGAGTAGATAATCTTCAAATTCAATTAAAAATACTTGTTTGAAACATAATCTGGTCTGTGCGACTTTTCAAATTTCAATAGTGCAATTGTCATTTTTAATTTTACTAAATCCCTATAACAGATCCAATCTCCACACATACCACATCAGTTTTGGTATCTGATGGATGGACGTTATCGTTAGCCTTTCAAGGAGGAACATTTTTAAAGGGTTCGTAGAAATTATCCGATTGCCTATCTTTGGCCATTACATCTCTTGAATTTAGAATAAATCTGTGTAGGGTTATTTTTTTGAGTTGGGCAAGTTTATTATCCTCAGAGTGCAAATGACTGTTTTAGGTAACAATTTTAAAAATTAATGTCACCCTGGAGTTGTAACTCCCAAAAGGAACATCAGCACCCTATATGTAACATTCATGCTAAAGGGATGGATTCGCGGAGGGCTATATAACATTATGGAAAGTTCAGCCAGTCATCGGCGCTACGAGTGTACATGGCATTACAAGGCATTGTTGAGCCGTCTCATCATAAATCATTTGTAAAAGAGTGGATATTCTGTCCATACATTATAGTTTATTTTGTGAAGTTGTAAAATCATAAAATTGGTCAAAGTAAAGCGACCTTTTCATGTCTACCCCCTCCCAAACAAAACAAACAAACATGGCGGATCGCTTAAAGGTTTGAAACTATCTTACAGGAGCTGAAGATAACCCCAGACGCTACCTCTCAGTTCCTAGGCTTCCAGTTCCCATAACATTTTACAACAATTGCATGCCCAGTTACGAAAAGTAAAGTTCTCCCAGTAGGCATATTTCTTTTCACATTCACAACAAGAAAAGTGTTGATTTAAGGTTGCGACGAACATGTACTCAAGTCTTTCATTCTTATTTACGTTGTGGTGAATATGCTTGTGATGCATGTGATAGTTCCTTACACTTATCTCAAGGCTATGTCTGACTATAATAAGGACATCAATGGACAAATACCACCTTATTTGTAAAAGAAGATGGTGCTTATCTTAGTCGACAATTGTTTATTACTCCCACCTAAACCTCGTTCTCAATGGCAACCATTCATAAAGTGTCCTGTTATTTATTGATATTAGGAGTCTTTTTTCTAAAGTGAGTCCTAATATCTGATTTTAGCAAACATGAGGTAGGCTACAAGTGGAAGTCAATAACACCCCTGAATACATGTAACATCAGCGTTGATGTCATTATCGAGAGTGGTCATCTGACAACAGTTTACAGACTTAAACAACACTTCCCGATTATTTACTTGAGATTTATAGCCTGTTTAAATTCCTGTAACCATGGGAAGTTCTTAAACTGAGCATTGTACGGTTATCAAGCTTCTCATACAAGAAAGGGTGTATACGACCGAAATAGATAACCATATGGCCAATGTGTATGGAGAAGATACCCCTCGATATTCTCCCGTTGCAAAATGGTCAGCTGAGTTTAAGTGGATTGGCAGCTCTTTTGACTATGACCGATGGCCAGGAAGGTTTATTAAACCCATTTCAGATGATGGTTGCACGGGTCCATGGCTTAATCAAGAAAAATCTTCAAAGTGTGAAATTTCTCATGAAAGTGTTTGCACTACAATTCATGAGCACTTGCACATATCCAAGGTGTCTGCAAGATGAGTGCCATGAAACTTAAATGCACAAAATCGACACAAGAGTTGAATCCAGTCGTGTGCTTTGAGATATCTACAATGCTGATTCCGATGGCTTTCGTGCCCGTCTGGTTACAGGGAATGAAACGTGCTTTCATCACTGATCCTGACATCAAGCAAGAATCCATGCAATGGAAGCATAAGTACTCTCCTTTACCCAGGAAGTTCAAATGCTTGAGAGATCATAGGGGCCATTTTCTCGGATTCAAGGAGCACGATACTTACAGATTAAACACCTGAAACTACAATACTCAGCTCCAATCCCAAAGCTTGGGAGTGACCAATGCTTGGCTGTGCACTTTCTTAATACTTACAACTTTAATAATATATTCATGTTGGTCTTTAAGTGGTGACTTGACTGATGCTCAGTACAGGGTAGCTTTCAAGCAAGACGGCAAAAATGCTAAACTTTATGTACATAAATTGTAATGAATAATATTTGATATAATTTGTGTTGGGTTTTCATTATAAAAGGAGACTGGTTAATTTCAATACATACATACATATATATATTGCATATTGAATCTTTTTTAATTCTCCCTTAACATTGCGCTAACTGACACCTTAAATTAGGTGATTACCTAAAGTATGATCTGGGTCTCACCATATTTCATACTACATATACAGAAATTCAATGCACTCCACGCAAGTTGTTCATTACACACACACCAATCTTTCCTCCAAGATTTGCAATAATTAAAAAAAACTTGGCTTGTATTCTAGCCCTGAATATTGAATTTCTAACCAACCTATCCCTCCCCATCGTATTACAAGGCTTACCATGATTGGTTGAACTAGATATTAAATGATGAACAAATCATTGAGAACCAGTCTGATTAAAATCGACCCTGTTCCGAGGAATAAAAGTTTCAAAATATTGACTCTATCGAGATTCGAACTCTATCTGTCTAGGCCGTCCTCTCCACTGGGTCTGACCGCACCCTACTGTAGCGCACGTGCCGACACCAGTTTAGCGCAGACAAAACCTAGTCAATAGCGAACCAATCACATCATCGCGTTTAAATTAAAGATAGCGGCGATCAAGGTTAACGAATGGTAAATGGGAGTTACTTGCCCCTGGCTACTGATACCGAATGCTTTTGCCGCACGCATTGTGATTGGTTAGCTTAGTTTATGCAAGAACGTGCGCCACAGTCGGGTGCGGTCAGACCCAGTGGAGAGGACGGCCTAGACAGATAGAGTTTGAATCTCGATAGAGTCAATATTTTGAAACTTTTATTCCTCGGAACAGGGTCGATTTTAATCAGACTGATTGAGAACAAAACAACCGCAAAATGATAAATATTTTATTAGAATAAAGTTAACTCCTCCCAGCCGTATAGAACAGGCTGGGAACTGATCACATTGAGGTGATATTACTGTTTCCATACCATCACAGATATTCAGTCTACGGCAATAGTACAAATTAATGAGATGGGATGGAATCACAGGACATCAACACCAATTTCCCTACAGTATTTACAAAGTAGGAAAAAGATTGCAGTACAAGAAAAAACATTCTGCTCACTAAAGCTTTTTACTTGGCCTTGCTGACATCTTGATTAATTTTTCAAGTGATTGAGTTATTGTTGAACGCCGCTTGGGCAATATTTCAGCCATTAGCGGGATTAATTTTTCAAAGACTCAAGCCATACTCTATGGATACTGTTGGGTATTTGATGTTTCAATGTCCTGTTTATGGATGAACACTTAGTGCAGCAAGGTTTTTTCTAACTTTCATATAACCAAGTGAATATTAACCTGAACAAATCACGTCAGTTTTCAATAATCAAGTTATTCTTATCTCTAAACCATCAAAACTGAATGAATGTATTAATCAACAAACAGTTTATAGGAATGCTGAAGCTTTACTTAATTACTTTTTGATTAGATAATCAACACAAATATCGTTTTGTAGTAAGATAACAAAAAAAGGAAATGAAAATGAATGATTTTAGTTGCTTTTGCAATATACATGAAGATGTCAGACCTGCAGATACCTTCAAGTGATTATCAAAGATCCTATTATCATCATAGAAAATCAAAAACGAAGGTAATGATAAGAACAAAACATAACTTCAAACAAGAAAACTCGACAACCTGTCATTTTTTGGCTTTAACTTAAAACTTAAGATTTTCCATCTCTTCCATATCTAAAATTTTTCCTTTTAGTTCACAATAAATTCTGTGAACTATAAATAAATAAGTTAAACAAGTCCCATTTCTCCTTATGGCTTGTGAGCTGATGATCCTCTGGAAGATGATAAGATGGATGATAAGAGGTGTGTTGGACCTTTAGTTCTCAGGGGCCTCCTGTTCCGATGGTCTCTCATACTGCTCCATCTGTAAATAACAAACAAACGTAAATAACAAACAAACATAAATAATGGTCTCCAAATCCAAATAAAGCTAAACTATGTATCAAATAAACTAGGAAAGCATAGCATACGGGAGATGTAAAACAATCAATTTCTCTGCATAAATAAAGCATTAACAAAACCTGTTGAACTAAAGGGCATACCGTCTTTCAGAAACTGTAACTTTTCGATAGAAATGAACATTGCAGAGAGGTTAATAAAGCAAAATTAGTAATTTCACATAATCAGCTGTAGGAGAATAGATAATGCGACAACTAAATCTAAATGAATATTTTGAGAATGTACAAACCTTCATCTTGAGCTCATTGTTCTGTTCCTGCAGCTGCTCATTCTTTGCCCTCAGCTCTGACACCTCCAGCTTGAGAGCTTCAACATCTGCTGTGTCTGGGTTGGCTGCTCCCATGTGTTGCCGCAAGAAACTACTAGGTCAAGGAATTAACTATGCCAAACATGGAGGACACTATAATATTGGAGTTATCACCCATGATCAAAGGTGGTTGTCACAGAGCAAGCAGGTTCAGCAAGGCTATGCCAAACAAAATATCAAAGTTTACATAACCACAACCATATTTCACTATTTTCTTTGGAATATAGGAATGTCTTGTATAGTGCAAAGGTCTCTACTCAAATATGTTCAGTTTGGTAATGAAATGCCACTTTTGATGCTTAGATCTATCTGGCCACAACCCAGTGAATGCATATAAGGCATAAACAGAATCATTGCCTCGTGATTTATACATCTATCGTAACAATATCAGAGAAAAAAAAAAAAATAATAATAACGATTTCCAGAGAATGTTTTCCAATCAGTTAGATAAATCATTTGACAATGTAAGACTATTACGTGTTTGATGTAAAAAAGGAAATACACATCAATGGAAATTAAACAATTATTTAAGGCATTATTTCAGTTGAAATATTGATATGCAACTCTGTACAGTCTGTATTTATGTCACACCCGTGCGAATTTTATGACCCCTAGCCCAGTCGGGTTTTTCACACCTAATAATTACGCTGTCTTTGTGAAAGGCTAATTTAAGGTGTTTATTGAACAAATTTACAAAATCAAGCCCAGTTCTTAATTTGTTGAAAAATCTTTGAACGAATATCGAGAAGTCGAGGTTAGTGGTCGTTAATATCATCATCATGAATTTTCTTTCCCAAATGCCAAAAACAAAGTACAATTTGTGTTCAATGATTGTGATGGGACAAATGTCATGTAGTATTGAAAAAAAAAAAATCAAATTTGTTTTCAGTTTTGAATACTTCATCTTTTTAGATGACTTACACTTTGACAAGGGAATGCATAACCCTCTAAAAAAAATAAAAAATGTAACTTTATTGGGTTTTTTTCAGGACTCATAACAACAGCCACACAATCAACAGTCGGTGAGAATAAATCAATCAGAAAGGATACTCAAGCGCATTATTTGGCTTTTCTGGTTCCTCATACAATCCAACCAGAACTGAAACAATAAATCATATCTTCAATATCATGTAACAAAGCTCATATGCATAAATTGATACATGAAACAGCCGACATCACACTTGATGAAGACTACTGACTGATTCACATCCTCACAACAAAGAAGAACAAAGGGTTGCCATTGCAATGGTTAGCTATTTGTTGAACATTCAGTGATTCTTATTGGATTATGATGGGGACAATCCCAGAACATTTCTCATATGTATACTATATAAAACCATCAGCAAGAAAAGACCTTTGGGTTACAATATATATTTTTTTGATTCATCAAAATCAATTAAAAAATTTAAATAGTGATTATTTTTTTAAATTCCAATTTGACCAAATGATGTCCAGAGTCTGGACAATTCATTTCCCTGTTTAAATTAGGAGATAAATCCCTTCTGTTTTTTTATTTTGGGGTTGTATGTCGTGCATTTTTCACCCCTAAATTTAATTTCAAACCGAGCTTGCGAGGTTTGAAATGTTTAATTTAGGGGTGAAAAATGCACGACATACATCCCCAAAATAAAAAACAGAAGGGGTTTATCTCCATTCTAACATGACTAATTAGAAATATAATGAGGAACTAATTTGCCTTGCGCAACAACAATGTGATTAGGTCGAACCAGTACAGACCGGTTCCATGCACTTGCTTTCGAAACTACGGTACAGTTCATTTTCAAAGAACACGTTTCAATAATAAAAGAAATATCAAAACATAAACCAACAGGTTTTAAATAAAACCCGTAAGTATTTATTTCATTGAGGATAAAATCAACAAAAGACCGATTTTTTTTATCCCATCCGAAATACGTTTTTCACGTAAATACATAGGACACCTATCACCCCTACAATACCGACAAGGACTGACCAAATCAAGGGACGTTACTCTAAAAGTAGTTGTTTACTGCTAGCGCTAACTTCTCACGCAAGATGTGAACTGATTGAATAAACGATCAAGAAAGCTTTATAGTTTGTTATGGTTGAATACACTGTCTGGAAGTGTGGTCACCTATGAATGAGAGGGGGGAAAGGGAAGGAAAGTTGAAGAATAACGTACGTAGGTCCCCCCTGTTCACATGACGAACCGCTATTACCGCGTGTTACGGTAAGAAGCGAGCTCGGTTTGAAATCAAATTTTGTGATAAAAAAACAAACTACTTCGAACAAATGGATTTATCTTCTAAATTTCCTTTTTTTTTAAATACGGTATTATCATTGTCTGTATAGAATTGATTTAAAATATATTTTGCTGTTGTCTGTAAGGCGATGAAAACAGTAAGTTCAGCGAATGGAGTTTGTAAACGTGCGCATATTAATGTGAATCGGTCGTAAAATTTAGAGGTGATTATCAGCGAAATAATCACTCCAATATTGATTGTGGTAACAAATCAGAAAGCAGTATTTTCATTCTAGTTTTCGTGTCATGTTAGAATTTCATGTTACCTACTACAGCAGGCTTAAAATCCAAGTCACTTTGTTGTTTTTCACATCATAAAGAACAATTACGTACCTTTTGTGAGGGCATCAAGAACTCCAGCTTTCTCCAGGTACTTTCTGAATTCTTCCCTCTTTGAGTCAGCTGCCTATAAATATAAAAGAATTCCAAATGTTATATTTGCTCATATATTGCATATGATATCATAACTTGTAACAGAGGACTTAATAAAATAAAATGAATTTAAATGATATGGTATTAGTTCACAAACAAACACATAACATCAAAACTTGGATCATAACTTTCTATTTTGACAAGCACATGACAGGTCTTGTGTATAACTAATGTCAGGGTTTGGTACAACTAATACTTTACATGATTTCTTAGCAATTTTTTTAATTTACCTTTTGATATGTAAAAGGTGTCTTAACAACCCAATGGCCAAACATAAAATCTTTTGTGTGTTTGTACATATCTGTGACAACAAAATATAATATCTCTTTCAATAAATAAAGTGGTTGGCTTTTCAATCATAATAATTGTACTTAATACGGGTATAATTAATCTGAATAAATAAATAAATTATTGTCTTTGCTTAGTTAGAAGTAAGATATAAGATACAAGTATCCAAAACATGATAAAAAAATTCTTGAATATAGATCCAAAGGGAAAACACAAAGGTTCTCATGACATTTCTAAGGTTCTTTTTAAGGTAATCAAAAAACAGAAATGTAACTGTACATAATGTAGTAAATTCAGTACAAATGCAAATTTGCATCATAGCATAGAATATTTTTATCATCCAAAACTCTGTTCCACAGGAGATAACGCTTGTGGAAGATCAAGCTATATCTCCTAGGAGATATCTTTTTGGCAGTAGATTTTGAACAATGCCCCTCTGACGTTAAGTATATGACATCACAGTTGTTTTACATCATCAAGTAATGACATCACAATGCTATGACGTCATAAATACTACGACGTCACAATGATATGATATCACCGCACTTGGAGTCTTAGAGCAGCAGGGGGTTCAGTTATGTTCATGTGTCAATCAAATGTAACGAAATATGATTTTGGATAATAAATACAGGGATCCAGATAAGATGCGTATCTGCGTAAAATACGCACGAGTAATTCAGATGTAGGCATTAAAAATGAAATCAACGACTGACAGATACGCACAACTCACAGAATACGAGTCAGATATTTTTTTACAAAGTTTCATTCATACATGTCTGATCTTGACATCTCAAATAGTAGCTAACATGAATTCTTCCAAACCTGAATGAAAACAAAGATTACCGAGTTCCTATTTCATCAAAGAGAAATTACTCACTTACAGATTAAACGTGTGGAAAATTTAATTAACGACTAACATAGAAAATGCTAAAGTCAGAATGAGGGTCCGAAAACGATAAACCATGAAATACTCCTAGTTTTTTTTCATGTGGTAATTTTACTCCTCAATTTTCATTCCCTTAGTCCAAATAATTATCTGGAGCCCTGATAAATAGAATCTCACCCATGTGTCTTCTGATATCAAATATATCAACACTCGTTGATAAAAGTAAAATATCCTCGGCAAGCCTCGTATATTTGTAACTTTTATCAACGAGTGTTGATATATTTGATATCAGAAGACACTTGGGTGAGATTCTCTATGTACCAAATCTTGGTAAATCATCTAAATTTTAAAATCAAACTTTCAAAACATGATTAGAATCTTGACATCAGTGATCAGATAATCATTTAAAATGTCACAAATGTAGTGACAACCAATGAATTAACTTTCCTGCCAGTTTGAAACACAATGAACTCTGACTTTGAATTCAGTCATAAATACAGCGGCTGAACAGCTACTTACATTTATAACGCAGTGAACAAATAATTTGACTGTTAGTACTATTAGCATACATAACAGAAGAACAGTTTCTAATCCTTTTAATTACAAATTTACAGAAATTACACAGGACATACATTCTTGAAATTAAAGGGACCATTCGAGCGGCTTTCATCCGCCATCTTGAAATGTTAGCATTGTGAGAAATCAAATGTGCTGTATTTTGCTAATTCATTGAAAAAATTAAGAAATAACTAATAGATTGATAGAAGAGGGGCATATTTACAAATAATTCATAATAAAAGTTGTCAGTTACGACAATGTTTTGTCGTAGTAATGCATTCCACATTCGTAGCTCCGATGATTGGCTTCATTTCACGAAGTTTTTCTTTTTTGATCGATACACTTTATTTTTTGTCAAATTGTGAAATCTTGAACAACTGAAATGTTAAACTCATGTACAAAGTTGACATTAAGTGTGAATAGAATCATGTAAAAATCATATATTTTTGTTAACAGGAAAGTCCTCCTGAATTTCGTTTCCACAAAAAATACCCCGCTCGAATGGTCCCTTTAAGCTCTTGTGGTTGTCGAAGTTGAACTTCGAAATTGAATGTTAGGGCCTACTACAAAGTTAGACAGAATAGGTTAAAATATCTAACCTCATTCAAAATGAAACAAACGAATGGTACAAAAATACATTAACCTAAAAAACACTCTAATTACTCACCCTGTATGTAGTCATCTTGGCTTATTTTCAACTGTTCACTGCCCGAACGCTCCCCCTAAAATATACAGGTGGTTGCTACAGAAACTGTGCGCATGACCGGATGTTTACAATTTTACCATGTCAAAAATGAATTCGTTTTTTTGTTTTAATGAAAAATTAATCATTAAAATAGATTGCAAAATATCTTCAAGCAATGGTTTTTAATAACTTTGTTATTATATCTATTTATATTAAGATGGTATTTCCTCTATTGCTCTAGCGATATCGTCAAGCATTTTCGAAACCAAGTTTATTTACGTTTGCGCGCAATAGGAATTTGTTATACATTTAGCGCAGCACATAAAAAACACCGTTTTCTTTTGCAAGTCCGAGCCCAGTTTCCGATTGAAGGGAAGTCACTCCGAATTTACCGCCGTTTTCTAACATTTTCAACATGTGTATTTGTTTACAAGTGTTTCGTTAAGATGTTGACAGTGATCATATTCAAAGAATAATGACAAAGAACTAAGTGGTACGAGATTCACTCCCCTGCTCATTGTTAGAGGTGACAGTATATCGATGTCAGTTGTGTCAACTTGTGACAGGACATGTCAACTTTCTGAGTTTCCTAAAGAACAAATTTCATATTTTGTGTTCGGCTTATAAGTTGACCTAGTATGAAGATTCACCCAAATGATGTTGATATAAGCAATGAATCTGTTTTCAATTTTTAATAGCTGATGTACAGGATCTTCAATACAATACAAATCTTCTATAAAGGCAAAGACTTTTATTGCTGACAGATGCAGTCTGATCGACCGTGTTCCAACGAATATAAGTTTTCTTTTTAAATGACTCTAGGGGGCTTTCCTCTCAACAAGGGTCTGAAGGCAGCCTCAATGCTCGCATGTTTAGCGCAGACAAAACTCAGTCAGTAGCCAATCAATCACAAATAAAATAAGCGGTGATCAAGGTTAAGGAATGCGATAAAGGTTAAGGAATGGTAAATGGGAGTTACTTGCCCCTAGCTACTGATACTGAATGCTTTTGCCGCAAGCATTGTGATTGGTTAGCTGAGTTTACATAAGAATGTGCGCTACAGTAGGCTGCGGTCAGACCGTTGTGGAGAGGATAGCCTAGACAGATAGAGGTCGAATCTTGGTAGAGTCAATATTTTGAAACTTTTCTTCCTCGGAACACGGTTGAGTTTAATCAGACTGCTGACAGATGGATATTCTTATTTTGATAAAAATTGAGCCTGTGAGGCAAAATGTCTCATGTGCTCATATCAAAACACACCTAGGTGAGCATAAGGTTCTATGACTTAACTTTGTGGGTACGGTTTATGACTTGACTATAAGGGGAGGGAATTGGAAACTGTACACTATTGAAACTATTGATAGTTTACCTTACTTTTAAAGTTATGATTTTTTGTATATTCTCTGTGTATGAAATACTCTAACATACTTGAGAATTAAAATCTATAGATAAATCAATTTATCACCCATATGGTTAATCATTAGTGATGACATATTTTCAATATAAGCAGATGTGCACATATCACTTTTGCCTGGCAACAATTGTTTTGACTCGAGTTGCCTTATTTCATCGTCTGTGACTTAAAACCGTTGTTCATGACTTCACAGTAGCAGGCCATCACAAAGGAAGCAGGTCGTTTTCTGAATATTCAGATACATTTTAGATGTAATAAAGAAATGATTATACTTGAAATTGTGTCATATGTCTTTTACGAAACTTGTGCGAATTTGTGTGTAACCCTCGCTCTCAGTCAAGTAATACTAAAATTCACACTCGTTTCGTAAAAGTCACATGAAACACTTCCTCAAGTAATAATCTCTGAATGTTGTCACATCCCTATTTGAAACCATATTTCAGGTTCAAGCACAAGGTAAAAATGGACAGCCTATCTGATGTGATGAGCTACTGTAGGGGATTGGATACAGACAAAGTTTCAGAAAGAAAGGTGAGAATAGGACGACAGTGAAATCTGATAAGCTAAGAGTTCACATGTATCCATTAACTTTTATGGTATGACTTTAAAATTCTTATTATTTTGTAGTCATTGGCAACATTACTGAAGTGGATGTTAATTTTCTCGTGGCCAAAAGTTCTTACACTCCTTACATCTTTCTGAAATATGTTTTCTTTTGTTTTAAAAGAAAAATGCTGAGAAATTGCGGCAGTTATTGGAAAGAAGGTCTGTCGTCAAAACCCTTGACCAAAACAGTGATGACAAGCTATATGGGAGGAACAACAACCGTTTGATCACATGGGACGATGTCTTCAAGGTGTGTTATAACTTTTAATTTACGTAGAGTTAAAAAGTAAAATGTGATTATACCCTTGCTTTGACATATTTGGGGGTAGAAAGTTTCCTTATCTCCCCCCTTGCTGCTGGACTCGTTTTGTGAGCATTTCTCGAAAACTTGGAAACTCGGAAATTTGTAGTTTGAACAATACCAATAAAGTATTAAGTTTCCTTATCTCCCCCCTTGCTGCTGGACTCGTTATGTGAGCATTTCTCGAAAACTTGGAAACTCGGAAATTTGTAGTTTGAATAATACCAATAAAGTATTATGTGCTTCTCAAGAGTTAAAAAAATGGGTGCCATGAGTTTAGAAATGTTTACACAAAAACTGCCAAATTTTGCAACTTAATTTCTTTTCTGGTGCATTACTCGAAATGTATTGGACCTATAAAGTTAAACTCCTTAACCCTCAAGCCGCAGCGTACAGAATGGTCTGGGGTAATATCAAACAACTCCGCAATTACCCTCAGTGAATCCCAGAAGACGGACTTATAATCTGACGCATTTACTAACGCAATTATTATTATTTCTTAACGCAATTGTGCCGTGTAGCGGATCCGGGAAAAAAATTGCACGACAATCTGGTCAGTTAAACGCTTGTATTTATGATTCGGCTTTCGCTAAGCTGCTGATTTTTCCCCCGTTGTTGTTAAACAGAATGGGCGCATATTTTCCGAAAGTTTTATAGATATTGATCTTGTTTATTGTACTGAAAATATGCTATAAGTCCTATAAATATCCTAAGATAAATTACTGACTGCTCCTAAGATACACACTATGTCTCCGCCAGGCTGCGGTGCTGTATGTGCGGCTGGAGACAGCTGCTCTCCAGAAGGGGAAGGAGCCACAGAGCCAGACAGCTCATCTCAACAAGGAGAAGAAGAAACTTGAGATCAGCGGCTTCTTCAAGTACATCGTTAGGACGGCAGACAAGAGTAAGAGCTTTTAGTGTTTCAGACCTAAGTTACACAAAAAATTGTGAGTCTATCCTCTTCACAGTTTACCGGAAACTTTGATAAAATATCAATCAAAACAAAACCATCAATCAATTTACTTATCAATCCTATGTTTTTAAATTGAAAAGGTGATCATTCTTTCAACACAGAGTTTACGGGTCACTTCAATGAATAGAAATCTAATTTCGCTTACCTAGTCAATCCAATATACTTTATTTAAGAGGAGAACTTGGTGTTAAAAGAGATGTGACATCTATCAATTAACCATGAACAGGAGGCCCGAGGTTGAAGTACCAACCGTTGATCACCCATATCCTGGAGGTGCTGAAGGATGACTACTGCTGTGCTGCATACGGCAAGGACTACAGTAGCGTGCTCCTGAAGGATGTGCTTCCTGTCCGCAGATACTGGGTGGACGTACGTGCGGACATATGGCATGGTGAGAGTCAAGAGCCAATACACTAAACTGAGAAACTTTATTTCTATCAATATTGAAATAATCTATGACAATTCTATCAATAGACCTCATCATATCTTGTTTGCGCTAAATACAAGAGTTCATTTCAACCTAAATCGTTTTCATAAATGACATTAGGGAACTGACTTGACTGTTTAAGATTTTGAAGTGACTGCTTCTGATCTTCTTCATAAGGTGTGTCTATGCAGCTCAAAGTCCGAGTTGGATGTATATTGGCCCTGTTTTTCTTATTAATCAAATTTTCCCATAGTGGCTCAGTTGTTGAGCTATTTATTTGAGATCCTAAATATTGTAAGTGCCATACAATAGATAGTCAATAAATAAGAATGCTAAAAGTAAGGTGTGAAACCAACTTATTACATAGAAATATTACTTTATCGTCAGGTTGCAGTAACAATGTCGGTTTCTGATAATGGAAGGACATTTATTTATTCATTTTTTCTGCCCTTAAAGACCTCTTGTACCAGTATTTCCGTCTGTTCCTTGACCCTGATTGTTCAATGGAACATGTTGTGCTGGCCCGACTCATCCATGTTATTATTTCTGGAGCGTCCAGACAGTGTGACCTTCACACGAAGAAGGTCATCCTCTTCTTCTCTGAGGTCTTCAAGAACATCAGGTCAGTGTGCATAATCAAGTCAATGTGCATAACATTAGGTCAGTGTGCATAACATCAGGTCAGTGTGTATAACATCAGGTCAGTGTGTATAACATCAGGTCAGTGTGCATAACATTAGGTCAGTGTGCATAACATCAGGTCAGTGTGAATAACATTAGGTCAGTGTGCATATATCATTATGTCAGTGTGAATAACATTAGGTCAGTGTGAATAACATTAGGTCAGTGTGCATATATCATTAGGTCAGTGTGAATAACATTAGGTCAGTGTGAATAACATTAGGTCAGTGTGCATATATCATTAGGTCAGTGTGAGTAACATTAGATCAGTGTGTATAACATCAGGTCAGTGTGCATAACATTAGGTCAGTGTGCATAACATCAGGTCAGTGTGTATAACATTAGGTCAGTGTGCATAACATCAGGCCTGTGTGCATAAGATAAGGTCAGTGTGAATAACATTAGGTCAGTGTGCATATATCATTAGGTCAGTGTGAATAACGTTAGGTCAGTGTGCATATATCATTAGGTCAGTGTGAATAACATTAGTTCAGTATGCAGAACATTAGGTTAGTATGCATATCATTAGGTTAGTATGCATAACATTAGGTCAGTGTGCATAACATTACGTTAGTATGCATAACATTAGGTCAGTACAATGATGTCACAAACACTATGTTTTTATGACATCACAGGCAAAAAAATGGTGATTGGTTATATATGAAGGGCTTATAGAATGAAGTGCTTATCTGGTAGCACATAGATAGTGTGAAATATGCTGGGCAATTTTAAAAATATTGATTATATGAAGGACTTGTTAGACATGAAGAAGGTATGATCATATAAACTGAACAATTAAATTTCTGTTCCCAGACAAGAGAAGGGCAGTCAGGTCTCGGAGCACCTGATGCTGGGGATGAATGTGTTTGTGAAACGGATCGCCCCCAGTGCAAGGATTCAAGTGTGCAAGCTGGGGGAGGAGATCTTTGTTAACCTCTTGTACCTCTGGAACAGCAGACCCACAGACCGCATGAAGGTTTGTCACTGTTCTTTATCTTCTTACATGGTCTGTATGATATACTATCCATCTACGGCCATACATGAAAATACACACACATTATATCTGGCATTCACATGAAAAATGGTACTCAAATCTTAAAAACGTTTTTTTTTCAGGATGAAATTGTTGAGTTTATGCGAGTCCAACTTCAGGCCCACCACCCAGGAGGATCTAAATGCTCCGAGTCAGGGGAACTAGCCGTGGATCGAGATATGTGGATGGTAAGAGGGATTCTCCTGTTATAAAAATATTGATATTTCAATCACTGTACTTTACTTACCGGTGGCTATTGGCTGTCAAAATACTAAAATTGTTTCTCAGTGTTAGTTCACATTATATCATGCATTCAAGTTACCCTTGGGTGCTGAGTTGTGAAATTATTAAAAAATACCATGATTATGACGTGTTTCATGTAAAAACAAATCCACTTAAAATAAAGGACCCATAAAAGCCGATGAAACTTTCTCTTTAAAGGTCTTCTCTTTGGTGTGATCAGAAATTGATTGCAGATGGGGTTTTTTGGAAAGAGAATGGTTGATATCCATGCGTCATTTTTCAACAGGGATTGTTAAAAAGCCTAGTTATATACCTAAAGTGTTGTTGAAATAAGTTAAGTATGCTCTGTTGGGAGATAATAAAAAAGTTGCAAAGAATGATTATGTTCTTTTATTCAATTTGATTGTGGTGTTTGTTGGAAAAATATTAATTCTTTACTTTTCTCATTGTAAAGTAATTACGGAAATTCTGTGTGTGCCCTTTGCACCTGGAAGCCACTTTGCAACACCAGTTCAAGAGTTGTTCTATATCCTTATGTGATGAGCGCCAAGGAAGGATGTATCATCTCCAATCTTTTGATGTCTATGACACAGTTTTGAATCGTACCCCGGCATCTTAGGTGAAATGCAGGTGCTCTATCAGCTACATTTCTGAAAGGAAAATGACCTTTCAAAACCAGACATGCCCATTTATTCTCCATCACAGTAAACTGTCAACTGGTGTTGATGTTTCAGAGCCACCTGAGGAAGCTGTATGAGCTGATGTACACAGACCTGCAGCAGATGGGTGGCCGCAATAGATTCAGCTCAGGGTGAACAATCTATAACATCACACTACAATAATACTAATGAGAGTTTATTAAGGAAATTCTTTATGCAATTTGCACATAAATATATCACAATGCTTTTATGAATATGTGACATTAAAATGTACCTTGATTTCATGATGATAATGACATCACAATGCTGTGATATCACCTCATTGAAATGTTATTTCTGTGATAATTGTATACATATACAATTCTAGCCTATGAGACCTTTATTTGGACTTCACTAGCAATAGCTTAACAGATAAAACCTTTGCGGGACAAGTGTGTGTGTCTTATTCATATGGCTTTTGTTCCTTCCAGAACTAAAGAGGCTGTGCTAAAAGCTGCGTATGTGGATCTGGCTGCTGATGTCTGCAACCAGGTACTGAATTCTTATCCAGGATCAGAGCTTCAACATGTCTTGCCTCCATGGTGTTTCAGAATAACAGGCTGTAGTGGAAAGTTTAGAAATCAAAGAGTTCAACCTGACCCTTCCCTTATACCATGCCTCTTAGAGGTTACCCCCTATCCTCTTTCACTCCCACCTCCCTTTTAATCTGCCTCTTTTCTTTCTCACTCCCTTTAAACACCCCCTCCCCTCTCCTTTAATCTTCTTCACCCTTCCTCCAGGGAAGCTCCTTCCTCGCCATCCAACTCCCCCTCCCAGTCCCCTCTGCCACTGCTCTTTGACTTACCAACTGCCACTACTTTTAAGAAGCTCCTTACAGTTATCTCATAAACCTCCAAGGAACATATTTTTATAACTCAACTTCAGTTACTTTACAATATATTGATCTTCCAAACAACATGGAAAGGGCACTTCATCAAGTTGCCATTCCCTTGATTCCCATTTCATTTACAAACTCAACAAACTGTCCAGAAATTCTAAGCATCAACCATATATAAAATATCTAGTGTCCTTCCTGAGTTATTTACATGTTTGTCAACCAACCATCCTCCCATCCCAGCTGTTCACAGAATCATCACACACTATTGAGGTGACCCAACTGTCCCTCCTTCATGAGGGGGAAGGGGACCACAGCACCCCCCGCAAGAAGCGGAGACTGGAGGGTGGTTGGTCAGTGGTGAGAGACACCATGTACGCGACAGCAGGCTCCTATCAGCTTATACCCTGGTCAGTACTTTATCTACATGTAGCTATTCTTTGGGTTGTTGGACTCACACCTGCCAAAGTCTATTAATTAGTCAAACGTAATTTGGGAAAATTTCCAGAATCATAGGGACTGTTAAGATTTGATGGCATTTGCTTTCGATGGAGAATAGAGAATATTGTGTGTACAAAATGAAGAAGTGGCAGCCCATACAAAACCTTTCAGGTTGTATGATGGTTGGCAAGGAAATATTTACTGTTTTCATCTGTTAACAAGAACTTAGTACAAATCCTTTAGCATTATTTTATAGGCTACAGCTTGTCACCCGACTTGTGGAGAAATATCCATCTAGCATTCCAGAGGAAGAGTTACTTCCCTTGCTCCAGTGTCTGCACAAGATGCTAAATGACTGCAAAAAGTGAGTTATGTCATTCTTATATTTCTGTCAAATCAGCACTTTTAAGAGGTTGCTGCTTGACAGTCATTTATTTATCTATTTGTTCATCTTAATAAACTTTCAATACTTTACTATGCATTTTGTGCTGTAAGAGTATTGGGAGGCATCCTTGTAACAGTGGCGGATCCGGAAAATTTTGCAGGGGGGAAGCCTACCTATTTTAAAAATTAGTGTTAGGAGGGTTCACAGTTGATTGCACTAAAAATAAAAATTTTTATAAATTAAAAAATAATTTGCGGTAATCTATTGTTTTTGTAGAAGTGAGGTTCTACGACACATCTTCCAGTCTATTGTCGTCATGGTGAACAGCTATCCTGCTTTTCAACACATCACCAAGGCAACAATTGATTCCACACAGAGTATATGGCATTCCATTTGGTCCTCAACATTAAGGTGAGTTTTGAGGAGTAAAAGTATCACATGTCAAAAAGAGGATTATTTCAAGGTTTATCTTTTTGAGATCCTAATTCAAAGTTAGCATCTTTTTCTTTTCCAAATGTTTAATCTGTAAATAAACAAGTGATTTCTCTGTGATAAGATAAAAACTCCTTATTCTCGGTTTTCTTACAGTTTGACATCAAGTTGGCTACTATTCGCGATGTAAGATCAGACACGGAAAAATGAAACTTTAATTTGATAAGTGACGATCACTCCTGTAAACAAATGTCTTACTCGTCCTCTTTGAAAGTTGTGTGTACCTATTACTCATTGATTTCATTTTTAATGTGTTTATTTGAATTACCTGTGAGTATTTTACTCAGATACGCATCTTATCTGGAGCCTTGCCATTACAGTTCATACTTTTTCAGTCTGTTGTCAACAACAATGTCAGTTAATCATACATTGTCCACGAAAATATCAACAATGTGAATTAATTGTGTTGTAGGTCAATAAGTTCCCACCAAGCAGACGCAGAAGGCTACCAACAGTTTGGCTTCCATCTTCTTGCGGCCATGGTCAATCACAACCTCATCACTCCTGAGAAAGATGTCTGGAACCTTTTCTTGCCAAATGTATCATCGCCTAGCAACGCATCAATCTACTTCCTGTCTGTGTGTCTGAAGTCACATGACCTCCCAGAGAATCATCAGCCTAGCATCCTAGGATCTTCTTCCTTTGTAGTTAAAGGCTCGTACTCTCTCAGGACCCATCTGCTGAACTGGATTCTGCCCAAGAGAGATGTGTCCGAACCATCATCCAAGCAGACTCGACTAGACCCTGACTTAACCAGTCGTGTGTTGACTAGTCTCATTGTGAGAAACCCTCAGTCCTTCATGGCAGAACTTTGTTCCCAGGAACAATGGGACCATTTGACAGAACTCGAGAAACTCTATCTCGAGACAACATTCAACAGTGGGCTCAGGATCGAAAAGATCTTTGAAACAATTCCCTCTGTGACTGACAAGCTAGACTTGCCCTTGTTGCCATGTGTGTTGAAAACAATGATGGACATTTTTGAAAGAGAAATTGCTTATTTTCAAGCTATCAATGATATTCAGGTTTGTTTGCTTTTAGATTTTAAAAACAAAATATTATTGAAAAAAAACCTAAAAAGTATGATGTTTTGTTTTCTTTGTAACATTCTTTTCATATAATGTTATGGTATAACAAATTAACTTGTTTCATGTTTAGGAGAGATGTTTTGGACCCAAAATTCTTTTTATCAATTTGTATTATTAGAAAATAGTAGCCTGAAAGAGATATCCGTTGTTTATTTGCTAGTCCTGTCCTCACTGACAGATTGGCATGGTTCCTGCCCATATGCAAGTGTGAACTCTGCATCTGACATGAATATTATTATTTAGGCCAAAGGTTCTTTACCAGTATGCCAGTACAAGCCCATTTTTAAGTGATCTTTGATCAGAGTATCTTTATTCTTTTACTGAGTAGAATTCTTTTAAAATTTCGCAAGGTGAATTTATTCTATTGTTTGTATTGTTTACAGGTGGCAACACTCAATGAAAGTATAAGCTGTTGCAGTATAGTGGCAAAATGCCTTCAGAACATGCTAGATTCGAGAGTTATCTGCCCTGTGACTATGGCTGACACAGGACTCGAGCTATGTCTAAAGACTCTTCTGAGACAGATGTCAACACTCCTGTCAGACTACGTGAAGAAGGAAGGCACAATATCGCTACTTCCTGTTGTGTCGGCACTTCGATCCCTTTTCCCAGATCCTAGCGCTCTCTCCCTTGGAGGGTTTGTGATGGCTGAGTTGTTGAGGTCCCTTCTCCCGGGGAAGTTCTACGATGTCCTCTTTGATATAGCTTTCAGCAAGGTAAGCAGTTGAGTTAAAGCTGTACTTGGTACAAGACATACTTAATTTTCAACAATTGTTACTTATTCCTTGCAAACACAAGTAATAAGTCACGTTTTGATGTTTATTTAGATGAGCCGATGTAACAGCAACTCCAACAACAGTCTACAGCTGGGCAGTTTGAGGAGACGTAGAGGGAGCACTGATCCTCGGGCGGGTCGCATGGACAGAGGGAGGGCCAGGGGGGACGACCTGATGGACCTCGGCTTTGATGACCCTCCAGACTCCTTGGACACTGGGAGAGAGGAGGAAGATGATGAAGTGGACTTCGAGATGGGAGAGAGTCAGGAGTCAGATGAGCTGAACCACTCAGATAGTCAGTACTGCTCTCTCTTTATACTTCTTGCTATGTCAGCTGCTGTAAGAATTCTGTCTCTAAATTTTGGTTGCAACATGATTTGGCAATAAACATGGAACCAATTTGATTGTAAAGGAAAATGTTAATGTGGTCTTGGGCCAAATATTGAAAACACCAAAGAAAACTAGAAACAAACTTTTAGTCAAACAAAAATGTAACATATCCTGATAAATTGTATAGGGTGGTTAGAAAAGAGAACATATCCAATTCAGTCATTGAATTAAAGAATACTGTCAAAAACATTGTAAGTGTGATGTAAATATGGGCCTAATCATAAGTCTCACTTTAATTCAGTCTAAATGAGAACATGTGTTTCAGTATGTTCAAGTCTGGTGGTGGACGAAGCCCTCCCCGAGACTCAGAGACTGCGTCTTGAGGTTGTGCGTGTGCTGTGTGCGTGCTGTAATCACGAGCGGGACATGGCGCCAGGAGATGTTCCGTATAAGGCAGAGGTGGAGACAGCTTTCCTCAAGAACAAGCTAGAGGAACTCTTTGAGGAAGACATGTTTGACCCCAGCAGGGCACTTGATATTCTAGTGGTAGGTTTTATTCCTGTAATTTGAATAACACAAATGTATGACAGTTTCATGATTGAGAATATTTTTTACCCAAGCAATGCACTCGATCTCCTGGTGTTGATAACTATAATTGTTCTGTAATTTGGTAAACACAAATCTATGAAAGTTTTTTTTGTTGATACAAGTTTAACCACAGCAGGAATCCTAACCTGGGGGTATTCTGATTTATAAATTTGGTGACCCAGTGACCCCTTATAAGAGTCAATTAAAGCTTTTTTTATTTTCCATTTTCCAATTGAATATTAGAAAATAGGTTACTTGATGAGCTACAGAGCTTTGTACTCTATTTTTTGTTATTCTTTATCTTGTATTCCTTATCTTCTTTGCTATTCAACCTATCACCTATTTTATTTCCTTACGCGTTGTCTGTCTAGAATACCTATTTCATACTCTACTTTTTTAATTTCAGATGGAAACCGTTATCAGAAACTTGACAACGAAATCACATAGGGTCAGTGACGTAGACCTGGAAAACATGCTGGATGCAATTCGGTATGTGTTTTTTGGTAAAACTATATACAATTCTAGAAGTTATTGAAGCCTTTTTCTTTTCTTTGCATGTTTTTAAGGTTCAGGGGAGATAATAAAATACTGTGTCTGCGTACAGACAGGTTGCTAAGATACAGAGGAGAGACCAGGAAGTATGTTGTCTTCTCCTGGAGCTGATGACCTTACTCGTCCCTCACCTTCACGACCCAGATGACCTTCCTTCAAAGGTCAAGAAAGAATGCAGGGAGATAACTCTCAAGTTGCTCAGCGTCTTCTTGTGAGTGAATTAGTTCATTAGTTAATTCCAGTTATTTTGCTCCTGAATTACAGTTTCTCAAATAAGGATTCAATTCAACTTTCTCTAGGAAATTATTCTACTGAATTGATATCTAGTTATCAGTGCTGCAGCCAGGCTGCATAATTGCGGGAATCGCGCTAAATGAACTCACCTTGGCGCTTTATTTATAAACGTTTGCGCCACTATTGGTGCAAATTTATCATTTACTACGTATTTTTGTATATCATACGCGCTATCATCTTTACAGACATATAATTTAATTGAAACGAGTAGACAATTTCTGATTACAAAAACAGCCAAACGATCGTATAATCTAAGCTGGAAACAAAGTTTCGTAAACTCTGCATTGTGCTAATATATGTATTTGCATTAAAAACCATTACTATGTGCGATGTACGAAGCTTGTTCGTTGTGAGGAGCTTCCTGGTTACAATGTTACACGGAGTTTGTCGTAGTTTCAGATTCAATTAATAGATGCAACGTGTAAACAAGAATAATAACAGATTATTTTGTCAAAGAAACAAAGTCAAACAAATGAAGCAGATGAAGTAACAGATAAGGATGATGCAACTGTTATTGATGAAAATCGTGAAGCTGTCCAAGCACAGACGAAACGGAAACTGCAGAGCAAAGTGACCGTCATGTGGCCAAAACTAAATTCATTCACAAGTATTTTTACGCTTGTCTGAGTGTTTACTAGAGCTAGTATTTAGAATTTCTCTAATTGGCCCACATTTTCAAAAGTTGTGGGCCAACTGGCCCCTGCCACTGAAATCCTGGCTGCAGCATTGAGTTATTGAATGAAAGATTGGAATCAAATTGAATGAAAGAGTGAACAATAAAATTCAATGATACATTTCTGTCACAGCAAACTGCGAGATGATGGTCAGTACACCGCCCCTGTACGACTCAACATAGCTCGGTGCATGCAGGCCTTCATTGAGGTGGGCACTTTTATTCATGTAAACGTAACTCATATTATTTCATTTCGGTAATGGCCATACAGCTAAGTTTAGGTCAGACAAAACAAATTAAAACATTTCATTTGGAGATAAATGTCTAAGATCAGTTTGAAAGAATTCACTTTCTGCATTAATGAAAAAAAATTGACTGAAATTATTCAATTATTCACATTATCGAAAAAAAGAATCAAGGTTTAGAGTGGAATAAATTTTTATAATTCATAAATATATTGTGACATTTTTTAGAAGATATTCATGGTAGAGTTTGATTTTTTAAATCAAAATCATGGTAGTATTGTAACATTTGATCTACCTGACAATGCAGTGTGACCCAGGAGGGGGTTGGAGCTACCTGACGGTGCGTAGAGAGGGTGAGGATGAAAGGGAGAGTCTGTGTAAGGAGTTCCCAAACTGCATCCTCGATGGCTGTCATCTAACCCGATCCTATGTGGCTGAGGCCGTGCAGTGGTGAGAGTTTTACGTTAATCATATGATGACTTGAAACTAATAAATACAGTGAAGCAATTCCTCTATCAGTTATATAAATATAAATCACAATTCTGTCTTTGTCAAGATAATAAAAAATAAACGGAGGCGCTCTAGTTATATAAAAAGAGGCACTTCACATAAAATGATCCTATAATAACATTTTTCTTTCTCTCTAGTTTGTTTGTGATAAAAGGGGAGAAAGGCCTGCAACCTAAACCCACTTCTAGTCAGCATGAAGCTTTCGATCTCCTTTACCAGAACTGCAACGAACTTCTGGAAATAAAGGTATTTGTAAGATTTTTCTTTAATTTACCATTGATTGTTACTTGAAGGAGATGTGAAAATCATTCTTGTGCGAATATGATAGTCACAATTCTGTCTTTTCTATATAAGGGTAAGATGAGCCCAGAGAGACAACAGGACGAGAGACTATCACGCACAGCGAGTGTGTTATCTGTGTTGGCCACTGTGGCGTGTACAAGTCCCATCAACGAGAAGAAGGCAGTGTTTGCTGTGTCTCAACTAATCAGGGAGCGTGATATTGAAGTGGAGAAGGTTTACAAGGTATGCATTTGATTAATTAATCACGATAAAAGTCATGTGTATATTTATGTAAGTCGAACATCTCCATCCACTAGTGGATATTCAACATTATTAACCTGGTCTAGCTGAAGTTGACATATTTGAAGCTTCTTTTAAAATCTGTTGTATGCACGTCTGGTATATACTGTTATGCAAATTCATTAAATGTCAATCATATTTTATGTAAATCTCAGATACTAAGATCATAATGCTACTATATAGGGGTGTTAGAATAGATGTAATTTGTTCAGACTAGTCATTTTGCGCAAAAGAAATTATTTAAGTTATTTTTCCCTTAGATGAAAGCTCAAGAAGTTCAGTATAAAAAAATTATAACTGCCAAATAATCACAACATGGCTGCGTTCTCAAGTGTCACATTATGATTGACAATTTTACATATGTGGACTCGTTAACTATTTCAAATGATATTTGCTGCAGGTTCTAACGGGATTGAGCAGACGGCTTGGGTACGAAGATGTGAAGCAGTTTGTGCGGAGTCATCTCCCCTTCCTGTTGTCTCAATGGCTGGAGCTGGAGTATCAGCTTCACGAGTTCCCCGCCAGGCTTCTTGGATGTGATACAACTTTGCAGTTCTACAGGTTAAAGTAGCATAGTAACCGTCTCATATCTTGTTTATACTATTCTGATTTCTTGGCTAGGATGCATACTGATATATCTTCATCTCTTAGTAATGTTTAAACGGAAAAAAACATTTGAAATTATTTGGAAATTCTGAAAGAATTTCATCCACAAAAAAATGGATATCTCTGTTATTTCAGATAAGCTATTTATGTCAGAAGGCTGACCCCTGTATTTATATATATGATATTTTCTGTTCCAGCTCCCACAAAGAGGTAATTGTCCCCACCCTGTTCATGCAAGGACAAATGGAGTGTATCCAGACCCTGGCGGGGGAGTCAGGGGAGGGGCTTGAGGAGGTGCTCCAGTCCTGCACCCCCCAGATCGTGGTCCACATCCTGCCGCTGTTCGCCGCCTCCAAGTCTGGTCTGATTGGTGGGGACAAGATGGTGAAGAAAAGTCTTGTGCAGGCCAACAAGTGCTATGATTGTCTTGTTAACAAGCTCACTAACGAGGTACAAAAATATTAAATTTTTTTATTGAATTTTTTTAATTAAATTTTTTTATTTCCCTTCGAACTTGAAATTGTTCCATTATACAGATGTCTTTATATCCATTAACAACTCTGTTGACACAGAATGATCTCCTTTATGGCCATTGTGTTGCTAATTCCTTTGAAATCATGAGATAGTGAGTTTAGTGCTACTTTGCAGTGTTTAACCAGTAGATCAACTTGATACGGGACGACTTTATGAATATACTTCTTGCAATGGATGAAGTGTAAGATGATCCTGTTGAAACAGGTGAAAGACCAGATAATCCATGCTAACCTGGACATGATTGTGGTGAACGTACTCAGGTGTCTGCACGTCACTGCTGATACAGCCGATTCTGACACTAGGTGAGCTTTATGCCTTTCATCTCTTTTAGAGATTGCGGCTACAACCTTTCTTTTTAAGATCTATTTTTAGCCAGTATTGATGCTTACATAATGACATCAAGCCTAATTTTATTTATTGTCAGTTTTATCTATTTCAATTCAGCTCTATTTGCTGATTTTGCTAACTATGGCAGTGTTAATTTAAGCTGAAAAGGTACAATTGTATGGATACTTGGTGCTGCAATAGGTATAGGCAAACTGATTTGTCTTGAAATCAGCACTAGAAAAATTATGTCAATAATGATTATGTGAATATTCTCTTGTGACTGGATTTCCTTTATTACCAAATTTTGACAGATGTGCAGATGAAATGAAAAAGAAAAAAAGTGGTGAACGTGTGTTTCTTTTGCAATTTACATCCCCCTAGAGATAATTATCGGGAGTTGTATATGTAGCTTGACCCCCAATTAATCAATGTAAGTTTTGTAGTCCATCTGTATCACCATGGTTACATGTCTTGGATCCAGGTGTGTTCCGGACCCAAATCCTCCTAGCTACAGCAGCGACATTGTGCGCTCCACCCTCGACTACCTGACTCGCAGCTCTGCCGGCAACAACCGATCTCTAGTCTCTGTTCTTGCAAAAACTCAGGTTGGTCAAAAATTCCTTGCTGGAATGTTTATATTTGTAATAGTTTAAGTGAAGTTTATATCATATAAAGGTTTTCTCTCCTCTTGAGATTGTAAATAATGTATGAAAATATCGAACTGCCAAGTCGATGAACTGCATTTAGAATTGGAATACACCCTAAGAAAATTGAAGAAATGTTTGACTAACGTCAAAATAATATATAAAGAAGAATTATCAAATTTTCAAATTTCATTTTGTCTCATTGAGTGAAATGAAATTCAGTATTTTTGTTAAGCCACTTATTTAAATAAATGATTTCTACTTTACAGGACATGGTGGTCTATGAGAAATGTCAAATGTTTTATTTGTCAAAATATCTAAAATAATTCAAAGTCTTGGAAATTGTGTTAATATTATGAATGGAATAACTAATATAGATAGTCCCACTAAATCGCAAGGTATGACTTCTGATTGAGCTCTGGTGTTTGATCTCACAGGGGGCCTCAACCATTTAATTCACAGTAGAGAAACGTTCTTATTACAGTAAGGTTTGGGTGCTATGTTATACTGAATTTCAGTGCAATAGCTCTCATTGTTTTCTAGTTTGAGCTGATGCTTGCAGGTACCCTGCAAATGATTTATAGTTTCCAAAAGTGAGCAAAACAGAAATTCACTAAGTGAAAATAAAGTATTCAATTCACAATTTTGATATATATGGTGAATATTTCATCTTGATGATACTGAAAATGATACAAGTTTTCATAAAGATCATACTGACAGCATTTTCCTCCATCTTTCCAGAGTTCTCTCCAGAAGGTGCTTCTGGAACTAACTTCCAGTCTCTTCCTGGAGCACAGAGTTCAGGAGAAGAGGCGGATCCTGGCCATGTTGCAGCTCTTTGTGGAGATGCTGTTGCCTGAGTTTGCGGGACAACTCGGAGGGAGCTGGGTGTTTGTATTGAGAGACATCATACATCGACTGATCCAGGTCATAGCAGATGTACAAGCTCAGCATAGGTATACAAATTGCTATAAATGATAAGCATTCTTTTTCAGGAAGGGATCCTCCTTGGGGTACTACTGCATAAAATCTGTATATTTTTGCTATATGACAGGTTGTGACTATTTTTTAAAATAAAAAATATACAAAAAACCACTCAAAACGTGTTTTTGTACATATCACCACCCTAACAGGGCCCCCTACCCTGGCGATAACTGGTCCGCCAGGGCCGGTAACTCTATTAGCAACCCACTTATCAATCTGTCATTGAGGAAGAAAGACGTGTTTTCACTACTCAAAGTTTGCTAAGTTTCCAAAAGAAAAGTGACATGGAGAAAGATTCAAATGTATGGTAACCTTTATTACTAAACGTAGTTTAGAATAGGTTCGCATTATCGCATTCCATCGCGTTGTGACTTAGGCTTTTCCCAACCATTTCGAGCCACGTGCTTCGTTTGTGCGCGGGAAAAGAGACAAACATGGCGGATTCTCGAAGATTGTTTTTCCCGACTAGGTGGAAAATAGATATCTTTCGTTTGGAATCAGTCGTTGTTTGGCACTTGATGTTATTATTATTTTATTAATAAGCATCTTTACGTCGATGGCGATCGTTTTCACCTGGTTTTTAACTTGATGAAAACTTCCGTTAATCGATGGGCAAGCCATGTTGTTTACATGCTCTTTTTATTTCAGGCTGTGATGGTAGTGCTTGCTTTTAGAAATGCTTCTCACTATTATATCGCGGCCGTCATGTTCTCTATAGTATTATATATGTATATATATATATTAACTTAGATTACACTTGCACTTCCCCTTTCCCCCTTTAGTTCTGTCAACAATTTCTTTTATGTTTGGCTTACAGTCATTCAAGAAGTGTGTTGACTGTGGGGTCAATATCCCCCAGGCTGACGGCCATGAGGCCTGTTTGCCGTGTCTGGTGACCAGGGGGCACGTCGACAGTGACTGCTCTCTTTGTAACGGGTTCTGCACCAAGACAAAGAAGAAAAGGCAGGCGGACACGATGTTCTACAAGGGGATGTTGGAGGCGGGGCAGGAGCTTAAGGGACTGACCCCCCCGTCTAAGTCAGGTGGTAAAGGTAAAGGCAAAAAGACTGTACGTTCCCCCCCGATCCCATCTGAGGAAAGCTCAGATTCGGAGGTGGGGGGGCGGATGTCTGCCACTAGGGCCCTCCCTATTGCACCCTCACTTGATGCTATTAACTCGCTAATTAAGGGGCAGATGAAGGGCCTAATGGGGGAACTTATGTCCGAGCTCCGTAAGGAGTTCAGGTCGGATGTTCCCCCGGCGGGTCTGGATGCCCGGCCGACCGGTTCCCTCGGGGCCGTCGTCGGTGCCGGTTCCAGAGCTAACCCGGGCAAGGGCCCGGGTGATGCTCTGTTGACACCGGAGCAGCGACCCAGCACTAGCAGGGTTCCTAGCTGCACCATCACACGGGACCCCCCGAATGACCTCGCCAATGCCGAGGGGTCGGGGGGAACCGGTAACCCCAAGAGCCGAGACCCGGGCGCTTCGGCGTCGGGGTCTGCGTCTGGACTCGGGCCTCAGGCTCCTTCTTCGGAACAGCGGGAATCGGCGGGGTCGCGGTTTCGTATTCCCTTGATTCCTTCGTCTGCTCTTTCGGAGGGTCCGTCAGATACCTTGTCCGTGCAGGACACTGAGGGTACTGAGGACTCTTCGGAGGAGGAGATGGAGGTTGGGGGGGGTGCGGGGCCTGACCCTACTGACCTTCCCATTGCTGTAGCCCTGAGGGGGGTGCGCGATAAGTTCGCGGCCGCCTTCCCTCAGGTAGTTGTTCCGGAGAAGGAGTCGGATGCTGCGGAGTTCCGGCTTCCCGGCGGGGCCTTCGCTCAACGCAAGGCTCCGCAGGCGCGGCTCCGCATCCTTGACAGCTTGAGGGCTGACGCAATCACGCCTCTCCTATCGGGTACCCGCACGCGGTTCGATCTGCCCGAACTCAACAGGAGGTACCCTATAGGGGAGGTGGGGTTGTTCGATGTCCCCCAGGTTGATGATGATGTGCTGACATCAGTCAACCCGGACGCCATTGGGCTTCCGGGCCGGCGGGTGCCGCTCTTCAAGCATCAGGACCAGTTGCTAAAGCGCACGTTCCGCTCCTTCGAGGAGATGTATCGGAATGCGGCGCAGCAGCTTCGGGTCTCAGTGCATTCAGCCTACCTGGCCTCCATGCAGGGTCAGGGGCTGTCTGAAGGGTCGGAGCAGGGCAAGAAGGCTCAGTCTGAGACTGTCCTGCTCCAACGGCAAATGACTGAGGTCTCCAGTTACCTGGCTCGCGACTCTATTAGGAGTGCGGCGAGTCAGGTAATGACCGCAGTGATGGGGCTGCGGAGGCTGTGGATGAGCTGCTCTTCGCTCCCACAGCCTACTCAGAACGCACTGATTGCCCTCCCCTACGAACTGGGTCAAACCCTGTTCCCGGGATCGGCGACAGTGATCAAGGACTTCGCTGAACGGCTGGATAGGGCCAAGGCTGCCAAAGGCGGCTCTGGTCCTGCCGGGAAGCGTAAGTCCCCCCTGGAAGGCCTCCCGCAAGGACCGCCGGCCAAAGTCGGGACTTGGTGGACAACTTCGCTCCAACCAGGCTCCGGCAGGGGAGGTCACCCAGGGAAGAGAGGCAAGAGCAGAAGGGGCAAGCAGGCTAAGGGCCAGCAGCCTTTTCGGGGGAGAGGGGGCTCCAACCAGGGCTCCTAATCCCTCCTCTGCTCGAGCCGGAAACCTGTCAGGGGGCCCGAGTGCCGCCGGTTGCAGGGATCCGTTGCCTCTGTCCAGAGTTACCAGTAGGGGGCAGACTCTCCCACTTCCTGTCAGATTGGGAGAGGGTCACGTCAAATCCCTGGGCCCTGTCCACACTCAGGGACGGACATTTGCCTCTTTGGAAGCATGGGCCACCTTCGTTTACCGGAGTGAGGCGCACCCCGGTGCCATCCTCCCCGGAGAAGGCGGAAGTCCTCAGGGCCGAAGTCGTAGCTCTGCTCGACAAGGCGGCCATAGAGGTGGTCCCGAGGGGCCAGGAAGAGACCGGGTATTACTCGACTTACTTCCTGGTCACCAAGAAGGACGGAGGGTTCCGACCAATCTTGAATCTCAAGTATTTGAACAAGATGTTGGAGGTGCCATCGTTCAAGATGGAAACTCTGAGGTCGGTGATAGCATCGGTGGAGCAGGGAGATTGGCTTTCATCAATCGACCTCAAGGATGCGTACCTCCATGTCCCAATGCACCCCCAGTTCAAGCAATACCTAAGGTTTGCCTTCGACGGGGTGTGCTACCAGTTTCGTGTGCTCCCCTTCGGCATCTCAACGGCGCCAAGGGTGTTCACCAAGCTGATGCTGATTCCGGCGCAGGTGGCCAGGTCCAAGGGCAGGTGTTGTCACCCGTACCTGGACGATTGGTTAATCAGGGCCCTGTCGCAGGTGAGGAATCAGGAGGCCACCCAGGAGATTTTAGACATTCTGCTCAGGCTGGGTTGGATCGTAAACATGAAAAAGTCAGACCTCACTCCCACCCAGGACTTAGTGTTCCTGGGGGCTCGGTTCGATACGGTGAGGGGACTAGTTGCACTAGCCCCTGCCCGAGTGACCAAGGTAATTCAGACCACGCAGCAGTTCTTGCTGTCACCCGCACACTCCGCACGGACATGGCTCCGTTTGCTGGGGAATATGGCGGCGACGGTGGACGTGGTCTGGAGAGCCCGGTTGAGGATGAGACCAGTCCAGCAGGCTTTAGCGGGACGATGGTCGCAGTCCGGGAGTCTAGAGGAATCAGTGGCCATTCCGGAGTGGCTTTCCACTCATCTGGAATGGTGGCTGAAGGAGGACAACCTCGCCAGGGGTCTACCTTTGGTGACGCCGATGCCCGAGGTAACAGTTCAGACGGACGCTTCCCTCTCAGGTTGGGGGGGAGTCCTGGGGGACCACTCAGCTTCGGGCCTGTGGTCTCTGGACGAGTCCAAGGAGCACATCAATGTGCTGGAACTGAGGGCGGTGAGGAAGGTCTTCGACCAACTCCTCCACTTGGTAAGAGGTCGGGTGGTGCGTCTGGAGATGGACAACCAGACTGCCATGACTTATATAGCAAAGCAGGGGGGAACGGTGTCGCCAGCTCTCCTCCAGGAGGCGTGGCAGTTCCTTCTCTGGTGCGACCGGTTCAACATTCGGGGGATACCGGTGTACCTTCCGGGAGTGGACAACGTCCGAGCGGACGCCTTGTCCCGGCGCATCCTGGCACCGCACGAATGGATGCTCCACCGGGAGATATTCGGGCTTATCTCCCAGTTGTACGGGTCGTTCCAGGTGGATCTGTTTGCGTCCGGAGTGACGAATCAGACACCGGTGTTCTGCTCCAGAATACCAGACCCAAGCGCTCTGGCATCAGACGCCTTCGCGATAGACTGGACCGGCAGAGTGCTATGGGCGTTCCCGCCAATGCCTCTGATTCCCAGGGTTCTGTCGCAGGTAGGCAAGCAGCCTCCACAGCTGTTGGTCCTCATGACACCGCTGTGGACGGCCCAGAGTTGGTTTCCATCAGTACTCGGATATCTGGTTCAGCCTCCTGTACTGTTACCATGTCTGCCAGATCTGCTGACGCAGGAAGG
This sequence comes from Phorcus lineatus, assembly GCA_921293015.1. Classification (NCBI taxonomy): domain Eukaryota; kingdom Metazoa; phylum Mollusca; class Gastropoda; order Trochida; family Trochidae; genus Phorcus; species Phorcus lineatus. Next base: position 11,060,673 of record OV121085.1, read on the forward strand.
AGCGCCGCACCCGAATCCCAGGATTCAGTGGGTGGCCTGGCCTCTGTCCGGAATCGCCTCCAGGAGAGCGGTATTCCTGCACGAGTTGCAGACACAATACTGGCTTCGAGGAGGGATTCAACGAACATTCAGTACGAAGATAGATGGGCCTGTTATGCGCGCTGGTGTGGCAGTCGAGGGATTCTCGATCCCTTTTCTGCGGGCCTAGTGCCGGTATTGGAGTTTTTACAGTCCCGGCTGGATGATGGCTTAGCGGCTTCTACAGTTAGGGGCTACTCTACCGCTATTTCGGCATTTCATGTACCGGTGGATGGCACTCTCTTGGGGAGTCATCCAATGGTCCAGCGCTTCTTAGCAGGTGTGGACAGGATTAGACCGCCTGTTCGGCGGGTCAGTCCTACTTGGGAGTTGGCACATGTCCTGGACTGGCTGTCAGGGCCGGCGTTCAGAGACCCTAGTGCTGTTTCCTTGCAGTTGTTGACGTGGAAGGCGGCCTTCCTAGTGGCGGTGACGTCGGGCAGGCGGGTAGGAGATATCCACGCGATGTCTTCGGATCCCGAGCTGACTGTCTTTCACAGAGACAGAGTCAGCATTAGACTGCCAGACTCATACCGCCCGAAGGTTGATCATGCCTTTCACGTCTCGGCCCCGATAGAGCTGCCAGCTATGATGCAACCAGCGGTGTCAGGGGCGAGGTCGGCGCAACCCCACATCCTCGATGTGCGTCGCACCCTCAAGCTTTACATTAAGAGAACAAAAGAAATCCGGAAGGATAAACAGTTGTTCTGCTGCTACGGCGGAAATAAGTCCGGCCTACCAGCTTCAAAGCAGACCATCTCAAGATGGATAGTTTCGGCTATTTACCTGGGGTACGTCCATAAGGGACTACAGGCCCCAGAAGGTTTGAAAGCCCATTCGGTTGGGGCGGTGGCAACCTCTAAGGCTTATGCTGCGGCCCTGCCCATTGAAGAGATCTGCTCAGCCGCCATTTGGAGCCGGCCTAGCACGTTCATCAGGCATTACCAGTTAGACAAACACTCAAGTGAGCGTGCTCGGTTTGGCAAGACTGTTCTTTTCACTGGGCAGAGCCGTACACCCTCTAGCTGATTGGGCTTTCGGGTTATGGTTTTTAAAGTAGTGGTGGTACTAACGTACTAACGACTAATAACAATGCACTGCATGGGCCCTGGTGACAGACACCCGAGAGGGAGTGGTCTTCAGGGATAATCGATTGCTTAAAAGAAGTCCCCCTTATTCCTTCTTTCAAAAGAGAGGGGGGGGGGGGGGTTTGGCTTAAGAATGCAGCAGGCTTTTTAGCCAGTACGAGTAGTCCCATGGTCAGTACCTGGAGGCAGCCAGGGGGCTGAAAGACTCATGAGTTCTGGTGAGTGTACTTTACACCTTTTGTACCTCTTTTAGGGGTTAGATAAATCTGCAGACAGAATTCCACTGCCAGGGAATTGTCTCTGGGAGTCTCTGATATGCAGTAGTACCCCAAGGAGGATCCCTTCCTGAAAAAGAATCGAACAAACCTGCAGAGGTTTCTGATTCTTTGAAGGGGATCCTCCTTGGGGTACGGCCACCCACCTCCCCTTATTCTGTCTGGCTATGCTAGATTGATAAGTGGGTTGCTAATAGAGTTACCGGCCCTGGCGGACCAGTTATCGCCAGGGTAGGGGGCCCTGTTAGGGTGGTGATATGTACAAAAACACGTTTTGAGTGGTTTTTTGTATATTTTTTATTTAAAAAAATAGTCACAACCTGTCATTTAGCAAAAATATACAGATTTTATGCAGTAGTACCCCAAGGAGGATCCCCTTCAAAGAATCAGAAACCTCTGCAGGTTTGTTCGAATTTACCATTTTCTTTGAAACAGCCTCAAAGGGGCATTAGCAAATTTTTGGGGAATTCTATTTTTAAAATTTTCCCCAAATAAATATATATGTTTATGCAAAATGCAACATTATCAGATGGTCAACCACCCTAGTAATCATTGTCACTTGTATTTGTTAGATATATCAAACTTCTCTGATTCACTGACAGAGATGTGTTTGAGAGTGACGCGGAGTCGCGAGTGTCGATGACGGAGACGTGTCTGGAGATGCTTAGGAGTGTCTGTTCTGTAGCGCTGGAGTGCTGTCACGAGGTGAGGTCTTCATGTACAAAGGGTTAGAAAATTGATATAGATAAAACATGTTGTATATTTGAAAATAAGTATTAAACCAAAATTCTTTCTCTATGGCTATGCTTGACCGTTTAAGCGGCGTATACCCAGGACAATGGACCGGCGTACGCCGGGTCAGTAACAGACTCAAGTTGAATCTAGTATGTTGGCTTATACACAGGAAGCAGTCATCATACCTCAGACCAGTTTCAAAATACGTTTCATCTATAAATAAATATTTTTCAAATATTTTGAAATATGACTTTAAATGTCACTATCAAGTAATGGATGGTTTTTAATAATTATACAAATTCCCAAATAAATCATTTTGACTTGTTATTTTTAAAAATAATGATGACTGAAATAGTTGTGAAATAGTCACAACGAAAATATTTGTCTGCCATGGTTCGTACACCGGGTTTGTCTGTCATTTCAAACAGACAAATCCGGCGTGCTCCTTGCCTGTTGCCATTAAAGTGACCCGCAGCTTTCGTCATTTCTGGCGCGTACTCCATATAGTTAGCCGGGTTACCAATCAAGTATAACCTATTTCTCATTTAAGTTTTGGAAATATTTGAAAAGGAAGTTTTAACACTTTCTGATTAAAATGAAATACCTTAATTTGTGTGTAAGATTATGATATTGGAAAATAGAAAGAAGATTAAAAAAACTTTTGCCTGTCTTGCTATGTACAGTCCCAAAAGGCAGATAGGATATTGAGTGCTATTCCTCGTTTTACTGATTGACTAAAAAGTTAGTGAATGGTTGATTTCCATGTATCACTTTACTCCAACTTGGTTGTCCCTACATTAGAATATAAGCATAAATTTTAGCTACAAATTGGACAATGATGATGTGTCAGGATTGCAATTAAGTTCTTAATGTTTTAATATAGCGGTTTGAAGATTGTCTCTTCAGTATTTTGTGTGACACCTTTCAGGAGCTTGGGAAGTACATTGACTACATCGTCAGCAATGTTCTGAAGTTCTTGAAGCAGCCTGGCCCCCTACAGGAGAAGTGCGTGTCTCTTCTGAATCTCCTATTGTTGGAGAATGCGACCCTCCTGAAAGACGCTATCAGCCGACTTGACCCGTTCCCCGAGGGGGAGGAGTTCCGTGACTACAAGTCAGTTCAGAGCAGGCTTCTCAAACATAAGGCGACTCAGAGTCTCGGCAAGGTACAGAAAGTAGTTCTCTTCTGTAGTGCTTTGATATAGTGCAAAGTTGAAAAATTGATTTTGCTGTTTCTGAGAAATTAATGTACAATTCTCTTTTCCAACTTGCTACTACATGTAACCTCTTACATACAAGGTATCCAATTTCTCTGCTTGGTGAACAGATACCAAATAAGAAGTTGTTTTTTTAAAAGTCTTTTATCTTACTAGTTTGGAAAGGGAATTAATCATTTAAACTTTTAAAACTATTTTTTAATACCCTTACAAAATTGGATGTAGTTTTGGACACAAATGCTATTCTATTTGGTTTTCCTGCCCAATATAGGATGTTAAATCATTTACTCCTATTGAGCAAAAGACACATCTTTTTAAGTAGCCTTAGAGGCCAAGCCTTATCGTTTGATAAGGCTCTCAAAAAATACAAAGAAGTCTATACCACAGAAAAATTTATTGCTTGTAAAAATCACAAAACTAATGCATTTGAAAATAAATGGTCTCCACTATCAAGCATACTAGAAAATTAATTATATATTACATTTGTATTCCCAATGTACCTAATACAGCCATTCTATTTCTCTTCAAATATTGTACCTTCTGAATGCTGTCATATTTTTGCCATGTCCATGTAACTCTACCGGATTGATTGCTGGATAAAAATTTTTGGGAAAAAACAAAAAAATCATTTAAACTTTTAGGTCAACCAGGTGAAGAGTTGATCACCAATATGGTGATAAACCACACTGATTGTTGCTTAACTTTTCAGGTAGTATAGCATAGACATGCATATCCTCATATGGCATATTATATTTAAGTGCATTGTGTCTTTGTGATGTAATTCAAGGAAATGGAAATTTTCGGGAGAAAAACATGTTGTCCTCTGTCAAAATACAAGAATCTAAACTGAAAAATATTTAGAATGTACTGGCATGTAAAAATAATAATGATGATAATAATAATAGTCCATTCATATTCGGCATTAGCCACGCACGATGCACACAAAATTTTATTATTACCTTGATTAATAAATTATTCCTGTTAAGTGATTCATGCGACCGCAAAGGTTTGTATTTTTCATGTGATCAGTGTATCTATTCCAAATGTTTCTGACCATCCTCTCCCTCTCTCACAGAAGCTGGAGCGATGGCTCGGCCTGGTTCAGGAGAAGAAGACAGACACGTGTTTGGAGACACTCAGCTCCCTCAGTGACCTTGTCTCCACCAGCAGACAAAATCTCACACACCTCATGTCAAGTCAGGGTATGTAGAACTCAGTTCTTGAAAAGCACAGTTGAAGACAGAATTGTTGTGCTCAGACAAAATTGTTTGTGGTTGTGGTTAACATATGATTAACCCTCAAGTTGCTGAATATTATTTTGACCAGTTTTGCCCCCGTGGCTGAATTTTCAAGCACTCGCCTCGCTACCGTTAATGCGTAATTAGCACCAGTGGCTGAATTTTCCAGTGCCGCGAGTCGCGACCGTTTTGCCAATATATGGTTTGTTTACGTGGCGAAATACGGATGTAAATATCGTTGTATACAAAGCTAGTCGGCGAATCCCGTGTTACAAATGGAAGATTCTTACCTGACACTTTGAATGAAATTTCTATTACCCCTAGAACGGTTTCTATAACCGAAGTAAACTTGTTTTCAATTCGGGCGCCGTAACTCAATAAATTCTAAGAGCGCATGCGCGAAATGAAAACGAAACTACAGACGAATAGTTCCTCTTGACATCGATATAAAAATTATTACAAAAATTTGTCTAGCACGAATTTTACAATTATTCAAAAATTGTCTATATTTCAAACTCTATAAAATCATTTAATCACTGAGTGCACATAGACAAATTATATACGGAAATGAAGCTAATTTATTGCTCTATATTTTACGATAAATTTCATTACGATACGCCATCCTAAACGAAAGATATAAATAACGAAAGCAGGGTAGTGATAAACCCCGATAACGTTCTGACCCCCACAGTAATATTACTAAGCTAGTAGCCCCGGGCAAACGCACGCGCTCAGCGCGTGCAGGCGGGGTATCCCCGCTGAAAAATACACTCACACTTAACAGAAATTGTCTTTATTTCCAATTTTATAATTCAAGTTATTCGCTTTGTATACATGCAAATTATATATGGAATTGAAGGCAATTTGTTCTTCTTTACGAATAAATAAATCATAATAATCTTTTGCTGTGTATTTAGAAGTTATTACCAACGAAACGTGGGTAAAGCTAGTGAATAAAGTCTTTGATAATCGCCTTACCGCGACATTTGTCGCATAATTTCCACATGTTTTACTTTGATGCAAATATGGGCAAATTACACATGAAAATGAAGGTATTTATTTCATCTTTACGTTGATATGAAAATGATTAATATGTACCGCTTGGTTTGGAATATATATAGTTTGCAAAGATTGTCCCCTCAGGTATTTGAGAACAGATTTTGATAATTGCGACATCACTTACCGCTCCTTTATTGTTTCATTGTAATTTGCAAATTTTATATAGAATTGAAGACGATCCTTTTCTCTTTATTGTGATATAAAAATGTTGATAATGCGCTCTGCCGTTAAATAGATAGGAAGTGTAAAAAGCAGTTGAAAAAATCGCTTCTCGGTTAACAAGATATGAATAGAGAAATTGCCTGTTTGCGCGATGCTCGTCGGGTCTTTACTGATTTTCGTTTACATACAAATTTTATGTGGAAATATAGATCATCCTTTTCTCTATATTTTGATATATGAAATTTCAAAATGTCCCGAGAAGTTTATGTGATATAAAGTGCGAGAAAATGGTAAATACACAAAGAATATAGAAAAGTCGCAATTTTGCGGCACTTGCTGTATCTTTATTTTATATACTGCATATAACTTTTTTACATCAAATCGAAGACAATTATTTCTTCTTTATCACGAGGTAATCAATTTCAAAATACGCCTAGCTGTTGAGAAGATATGAACGAAATAAAGGCACATGTCAAAATCGCCGTTCAGTTTACATGATTTGAATAGAGAAATTAGCTTTTTGTGCGGCGCTTGCTGTGTCTTTATTTATTTTTGCGCATGTACAAATTTTACATGGAATGAAAGACAATCTTTCTCTCTATCTTACAATATAAAAATTGTCAAAATAAGTTGAGCACATCATGTGAAAATTGGTGTGACAAAATGGTGTAAAACTAAAAATATGTAAAAAATCACCTCATTTACGGCACATGCTGTATATTCAGTTCAGGTAGCGCATATTCGTAATTTATATCGAATTAAAGACAATTTTCTCCTCTTTCAAATGATCCCACCTGTATTGAAATCCGCCTAAGGGTTTAGATCATACGGCGTGCGAAAGCAAGGTGTGCTTTTGTTTTGAGTGCGCACGCCTGAGCAAACAATAACGTGCGCGTCTCGATAAGCTCGTGCGCGAGGGGAGCAATAACTCACAGGCCTATAGCAAGCCCGGCGGGTAGTGGGGGAAAATTGAGCGTTTGTAATGCATATTTTCGGTACGATAAACATGACCAATATCTATAAAACTTTCGGAAAATATGCCCCCATTCTTTAGAACAACAACGGGGAAAAAATCGGCAGCTTAGCGAAAGCCGGAACGAATATACACGCGTTCAACCGACACGACTGCCGTGCAATTTTTTTCCGGGATCCGCTACATGGTACAATTGCGTTAATTAGTAAATGCGTCAGATTATAAGTCCGGCTTCCGGGGTTCGCTAAGGCTAACTGCGGCGTAGTTTAATGTCATCCCGGACCATTCCGTAAACCGCGGCTTGAGGGTTAAGACCCAAAAGATAAAATATTGTACTAAGGATGTATTTTTTGACATTTGGAAAAACTTACAAAAGCATTGCTATGCCATGACAAGTCTCTGTTCAGCCCTCTTATATCCCAGATCTGGAAGGGCGAAAGGTCGTTTGTCAGATCGTCTCTGAGCTGCTCCACCTGACTCAGTCTCCCCACAACCAGGTGGCGATACAAGCAGCATCGTGTCTGGGAGTGATTGGTCCTGTTGATCTTGCCACTATCTCTCTCCCTCGCAGACGACCACACCAAGGTTTGTCCGAGTGTCTGTCTGCATACAGCGAGGAGCCAATTTGTCAGAACTACTGTTGGATCTTTCATACTCTGAACCAGTACTTGCTTGAACCTAGGTAAGAGTCTAGCCTAGCCTTCATTTCTCTAATTTAACCCTTTTTTGTTTACCCCCGAAATATTCTGACCGTTCCTATCTCTAGCTATTGGCATTCCCCCCTTTTATGACCTTTGTAAACGAGTTTTTATTTCTTCATTTTGACCATCTGGATTTTTGGGCATTTATTTTGCAGCAATGTTATTGTTTCTTTAAATTTCATTGTCATTCTAAAATGTTACTTCTAACTAAAGTGATGAATATTTGAATCAATATAAATGTGTAAAAACGTCATTATCATTATGAAATTAATCTGTGTGCTCCTAGGCTAAGAATTTTGAAACCAATATGTACTTGAATAGACTAAGTGAATGTCACCTCTAAGTTCAAAATTTCTTGTTAGTGTATTCTGATATCAAATACCCTAACCCTTAAGTTGCTGAATATTATTTTGACCAGTTTTGCCCCCGTGGCTGAATTATTCAGCACTCGCCTCGCTACGCTAATAACGCAATTAGCCCCTGTGGCTGAATTATTTCGCACCGCGAGTCGCGGCTGTTTTTTCGATAAATGGTGTATTCACATGGCGGATTACGGGTGGAACTGACCGTTCGATACAAAAGTAGCCCGCCAATCCCGTACACAAATGAACGATCTTTATCCGAAACTTTGAATGAAATTTTTATCTTACCTAGAACGGTTTCTATTGCAATATGAAGATTGTCTTTATTTAGAGTTACGCAAAATCCTTAAATATAATCGCACAATTAATTTTTTTATATGGAATTGAAGATACATTATTCCTCTTTACGATGATATATATATTTTTACAATGTGACCTCTAGTTAGATTTCTACAATTATCTAAAGATTGTCTTTATTTCCGGCTGAATAAAATCCATAATAATTAGCGCCCATACATGTATTATATATGGAATTGTAGACAATTTATTCTTCTTTATGATGATAAAAGATTGTTAGAATATGTCACCCTGTTCAAAAGATATACGCTGCGAAAGATGGTTGGGATGCTCCGACATAACGGGATTTTTAACCAGAACTAATTCTCCCTTGGGCAGTCTGGCATCGGTACGCTAATTAGTACCGTTATACCCCCGGGGCTACCCCGAGGCACCAGCATGCAGGTGCCAGTGTTCTAAGCACCAGCGTTGCTTCCTGCTGTACCGATCCTCTCGGCGCGTGCAGTCACACGCGGGCGAACATTCCGAGATAATAAAATCAATCATTCTATACGCACGCCGCATCGTTATTTCTTGCTGCGCATGTACAAATTATACATGGAAATAAAGATAAATCTTTCGTCCTTACGACTGTGAAAAAATAATGAAAAGGTGCCAACTGGTTCAAAAGATATGAAAAACGAAAGAGTGATACCCTCAACTGCTTGAAAACAAATTTTGATAAGCGTTCTATTTGCGACACCAGTCGCATCATTGACCGCATCGTTATTATGGACTGCGCATATGCATATTATACATGGAATTAAAGACAATTCTATTCCCTTGAAAGAGGTGAAAAAAATATAAAAAAGTATAAAATAGTTCGGGAGATATAAACCGCTAAAGAGCGACACCCTCAACTACTTGAAAATAGATTTTGACAATCGTTTTATTTGCGACATTTGTCGCTGCACTCGCCACACCATTTTTATTAATTGCGCACATGCATATTATACATGGAATTAAAGATCATTCTTTCCGCGTGAGAAAGGTGGAAAAAAAATTAAAAAGTGCCAAATAGTTCGGGAGATATGAACCGTTAAAGAGGGGTACCCTCAGACATTTGGGGAAAAAAATTGATAATTGCGACATTTCTCGCATGATTTGCCGCTTCTTTATTATGTGTTGCGCATATACACATTTCAAAATGAATCAAAGCCAGTTCTTTTTCCTTTACGATGATGTAAAAAGTATGAAGTTTCGCCACCCGATTCTAAGAATACAAATTGCGAAAGATCGGGGTAGATTCGTGATGCGGCTCGTATCGAACGTCCAGTGACAGCTCACATTGACTTTCTCTGTCTCTTTTACGACTATTTTATTTTATTGACAATCAGTATTTTATATTACACTCATTCACCTTATTGATGTGAAGAATAAACTTTATAAGGAGAGTAACGCTCATCCACACTTCTGCTTCTTTCTTCTTTCTTCAATCTTCTTGATTATCCCCCTCATTTTCCTTCTCTGACATCAAACTGATATAAGCTTTAGTGCAATCTTGTGACGTGTGATAAATTCTGAAACATGGTGCTGCACAAAGAGCCACATTACACTCGATACATTCGAAAGAAGATTCTTTGCCTACCCTTTTCTTCTTTCGAACTGGCTGATTTGTTTCTTCGAATTCCCTTCGACGAAGTTCTCTATTCGCTTTGGAGCAAACAACACACATGCGTGAGAGGTTTTTCTTCTTTCCAACAGGCTTAATCTTTGATGGAAAGTGACGACCATGGAGTCGCAAGACACTATCGTCGCTCGTGCTCGGCCGGCCGCGAGGACGTCTGCGCAGGGAGGGCACTTTTTCTGTTTCGGCGAAGGTGATCATATGCTGCACCAAATCTGTTCTAAATTGACGGCTTGTTCTCAAAGGTTTGTCTTCTGAGAATTCTTTATAGATAATGTAAGAATTCAACATGGCAACGTTCAACACATGAAACCACACGCGCTTCCACCATTTAAGAGTTTTCATTTTGAACGGGGTGTACGACAACATCTGGTCGGCCCGATCCACACCTCCCATATATTTGTTGTATTCGTGCACAATACGTGGTCTCGTATTTGCTTCCCCAGTGACTCGGTTCTTCTTTCCTGTCTCTACAATTTCGGCGTCTTCTACGGTTGACATGAGCAACACTGACTTCCTGTCCTCATACCGCAAAACGAGTAGGTCTTGATTGTGATAGACTGTCATATCCCCTTTCTTCTGTTTCTTCTGTGCCTTCTTTAGCTTTTCAGGAATGCCTTTGCGATTTCCTCTCAAAGTTCCCGTCGCACCAGTTCCCATTTCCCACAAGTTTATATACAATGCCACCGACGAATAGAAATTGTCCATGAACACATGATACCCTTTCCCAGCATATTCCTTCACCAAGTCCATGACGAGATCATACGTTTTCCCACCAACAGAAACAGCTTCATTTCTTTTTCCAGTGTAGAGTTTGAACTTGCAAACATAACCATTTGTTGAGTCGCACAACATGTAGGCCTTTATCCCATACTTCTTCGGCTTGTCGGGATTATATACTTTGAAACTCAGATTGCCTTTCCAAGGCACCAACCCTTCGTCAACACAAATGGTTTGATGCGGCTTATAAACTCTGGAAAAACCATGCACGATGCGTTGGTACAGATAGCCAAGTTTATTCATTGGTGAAAAATGCGGAGTGTTTCGTCCCGGCATTAGGTTGTTATCATTCAAATGTAGATACGTTAGCAGTAACCAGAACCTGTCGCGGGGCATGCACTTGGAAAAGAAGGGCGTCGACGTAACATCACTTGTTGACCAATACTCAGCAAAGTTTCTCTGTACAACCAGAGACATTGCTATTGTCATTGCAATGAATACTTTCATTTCTTCGGCATTCGTATCATACCAGTGCCTGAACCGTGAACAGGGTTTCAGAACCTTATCATCGACCTGTTGGTGGAAGTATCTGTTGATTTCTGCTGCCAATGATCCATAATCATCTTCATGAAAAAACAGTCCGAAAAAGTCTACAGGTTGCGGGTTATCAGGCAATTCTATGAACCGTCCTAATCCCGTTGCGCCAGTAAAATGCAATGCGACACGTCCACGTTGCCTCGGCCCCTCTTCCCAGCGATCCATAAAATTATCTTGGTCATCAAAATGTGTGTCCATTTCATTATATTGCTCGTCTAAGCCACTGAACTCTTCCTCTGTGGAAGTACAAGCCGTAGCAGTTTCACCCGTACCAGCTAATATGTCTCTTGCAATGTTTCTTATTTCTTGATCACTATCAATGTCACTTTCACTATCACTGTCACTGTCACTATCACTCTCATCAGTTGATTCCATATCAGAAGCTTCATCGGCATGGACCTCGTTGATGAAGTCGTCGTCGCTAGACGTTGACGGACCTTCCCAACTCCTGGTTCGCGGCCTCCTGGCCTTAGGCATCTTTCACATCAATCTGTAAATGATTGAAAATAATTTAGGCACACGCAAGATATAATAACATCAACACATGACCTGTTGTACAGAGAAATTCAATGTGAGCTTCATGGACATTCAATTGCCACATTTTGTAAGTGTTTGAAACAAAAATTCACAATCCCGCCGAAGGTGCCGATGGCACCGACGGCCGCCGACGTTGTATCAACATTATCAATCCTGATGCCGCCTTCTGACTCCTATGCAACGAGCCGGCGAGTCGCGAACAACTGCCTTCTACGTCAGGAAAGTTCTGATTGTCAGTTGTGGATTACAAAAGTTTTTCAACTCTTGACTTCTCTTCCGAGAATGATAGGTTCCACGGGCCTATCCATCGGGACGGCCGTAGTCAACGAGCACCCGGCCCCTTGTCTTGAGTTCACTCGACGGAACTCATGCCATCCCGACATATATAGCAAACTATTTAATACATTGGAATTCTACCAAACTTTTTTTTCAAAAATGAGTTTCCTCGACCAATCACTTTGTAGACAATTTATTCCTCTTGATAATGATATAAATGGTTTTGAAATGTGTCATTTGTAACGGGGATATGAAGTGCCAAAGTTTCCCTATTTCCGTCACTAACGGAATTGCGAAGTGCGAAAGTTGTTCTTTTTACGGCACTTGTTGAGTCTTTATTTATTTGCGCGCATAATAATTGATATAGGGAATTAAAGACAATTCATTTGTCTTTATAGTGATGTAAAATTCAACAAAATCTTTTTCACGGTGTAAAAGAAATTCATTGTGAAAGAAAGGCACATGAAAATCGCGCTTCAGATCACATGATAAGAAAGTCGGCAAAATTACCTTTTTGTGCGGCGCTTGCTGTATCTTTATGAATTGTTGCGCATGTACACATTTTACATGGGATTAAAGACAATCTTTTTCTCTATCTTGTGATATAAAAAATGTCAAAATATGTTGAGCACATCATGAGAAAATTGGTGTGACAAAACAGTGTAAAACTAAAAATATATAAAAATCACCTTTTTTGCGGCACATGCGGTATCTTTATTTCACGAGGCGCACATATGTTTTTTACATCGAATTAAAGACATTTTTTTTCTCTTTCAAATGATCCCACCTATATTGAAATCCGCCCAAGGGTTCAGAACATAGGGCGTGCGATAGGAAGGCGTGCATAGGGTCAAAATGCACGCGTCTCAGTAAACGATAGCATGCGCGGGTCGGTAAGCTCGTGCGAGAGGGTAGAAAATGCTCACAGGCTATTAGCACGTTCGGCGGCGCTTGGGGAAAAATTGAGTGATTTTAACGTTTATTTTCGGTACGATAAACATTATCAATACTCTCATAACTTTCGGAGCATGTTCGCGCATTCTTTAGAACACCAACGAAACAAAACACGGTTGCTTAGCGGCAGCCGGAACGAAAATACAAGTGTTGAACTGAGACTACTGCTAGGCAATAAATTTCCGGGCCCCGCTACCGAGAACCGCGGTCATAATTAGTTAGCGTGAGCAAAATAGAGTGTGCTACTCGCATCCCGCTAAGAGGACTTGCGGGCAAAGCTAATTTCATCCCGGAATATTCCGGGACCCGCATGTTAAGGGTTAACTGCTATGTGACTGCTCATAGGAATGTTATAACTATTCTTAACATAAAATCAAATCAAATCAAACTTATGTGAATCTCAATGGATTAAAGCCCATTTCTTAAAGGGAAATGTTTGAGTAAGTTTTGTAACCATATTATGTTTCAGTGTTCAAGTGGTGAAGACAGCAGGACAAGTGTTGAGGTGTGTACTGGCTACAAGACGAGGGATTGAGTTCAGCACAGACTACAAGACTCGGCTTGCAGACAGAGACTATCTGTTCAGCTACCTGCACCCCTTCAAGTCAAAGAAGGTACATAAATAACTATCTACCACCTGTTTATGTACATTAAATGTTTCGAGTCATATGATGAAATAAGACAATTTATGTACCTGATCAATCTCTATCAAAGCACCCAGAAGTAGCGTTTAAATCATTATTATCAACTGGAGATGAACAAATTATTAAGAAATTTGTCATTGTTTATCAAATATGCCATCAAATTAAGAGATGAATTGTTGAAATAGCAATTTTACAATGGCAAATCTTGTATAATATTATTTTGTCTAACTCTGTAAACTGTATGTGGGCCGGAGGCCTTGAATACAATAAACTTCTTCTTCTCCTTCTTCTTCTTCTTGGCTCAAATAAACAAAATATATACTGAACAACAGCTGTTATGATTGAGTATTGATAATGAAAATGACAATATCCCTAACTGTTTTTGTCCAGAATGTTGAGCATATTTCTAACATGTTGTCATCTTTTTTTAAACAGTTTCTTTATTTTCACAATGAATTTTTACCCAGCCATCTCCCACTGATCGACCTGGTCTGAACATGGAGCACTTCCTGTCCAGTGTCAACACAGACGCTCTCTGGGTGCCCGAGCATGCTTGCCACGCCCGCTGGGTGACGGACATAACGTGTGCACTTCTGAGGAGTACAGCTGTCACTGATGAGGTTCTCTGTCTGCTTGAACCCATCTGCAGGATCAAGGTGTGTTATGGTGACTTTTTTCTATAAATATGAAATCATGAGCCTGACACCAGTTGCCTTTTATCAAAACAGTTCAGAGATTTCAGTTTAGAGACAGAGATTAAAATTCACATGACATTGATAGATCGTGATTGGAAGTTGCAGGGTTACGTTCCCCCTCCCAAAAGGGAGTGTAATTATCAAAATATCAAGAGTCGTATTTTCAATACATGGTGAAAGTATATATATGTGCATGTATGAAATCCTCATCTGATCTATTGTCAAAATGAGCTTGTCTATTCAACATCCCTTCTTTGGCAGCCTCAGATAACATTTAGAACTTACAGCAATTTTCCTTAACTTTTAACTTTGGCTTATCTACAACCAAAAAAACTAGCAATGTAATGATTCCTTTCTTGATTTTGAAATTTTATAATTGTTGCAGTCTGAGTTCTGTGAGCTCGTGCTTCCATTCCTGGTGCACGATGTTCTGGTGGGGGGCACGGATGACATGGGGCAAGTGATCAGCAGCAGGATCAGCTACTTCTTCCTGGCCCACTGCCGCAGCGTGTCCGGACAACATGCTCACTCTAACTCAGGTAGGTTCCTGTTTGTTCAAGGTTAGACATTAAAGAGACCAAATACAAATTGGAGCAAACTTTGAGATAAGAATTATCAGTACTTACATGCCTGTTTCCTCATTTAGCGTGTGAGCGTGAGCTTTGCCCACTATAGTTCACAATCATGTAGAAACCCATGGTAATATTTTCTCTTCACCGCCTGTTGATTTAAGAGGATAAGATATAGAGGATATTATATGAGTGTCCATGACATATTATGTTTACGACACGAGTGCTTAATATTGGTATTTCCCGAGCATAGGCATAGGCGCATTTGGAACACAACGTCATAGGCGAACTGTGACGTCAAAGCATTGTTTTTACGTGACGTCACAATGAAAAAGTGATATGTTGCCCTATAGGGCATCGTATGAAAAATATGAACCCCGATATGATAGCCCTTGTAGGTAATAAATAAGAATTAGTGACTATAACTAAGTAAAAGTATTGAGCAAGTTAAGTTACAAGTTATCATGTGAAAATAAATTATAAACTTCACCCAGTGTCAGAGCGATGGGTATAAGTTGAATTGTCTTCACTAAGTACCAGTGTAATAAAAATGATAATGATGGGATCTTCTCCACCTCGGAATTACTACTCATGGCACTTCAAAGAAAATATTGATGAAATTGCAGAATTATGATACCCAATGTACAATACGATAAGAAGAAAACATAGACAGAGATGGGCCTTGAAAGAACTGGCACACTTGCTTTTAAGTTGGTAGAGAGTTCCGTATTGAGGCAGGTGTTAATTTGAAATTTCTTTGACGGTAGGACGACGCGGGAAGAAAGTACTGATGTGATCATTACTCTGTCAGTTGACAGTAGATCTTCAACATAGATATGCAACACTATATTATAATAATTATTTTATTAAATATGACATTTTTGAATGATGCTTTGATTGCAAGTGACCAAACCTCATCAGTGCTTGAAATATTTCAGAAAGCGTGTGTACCAACAAAGACTCGGTCAAAACGATGCTCAATGTTGTACAGTATCTGCGACAGCAAGAGAGACCAAGCAAAGGGTAGGCTATTGTTATTAGGAATTAGCTGTGAATTTGTAATGTGTGAACCTCTGCCTACCTAATCTTGATATTAATGATATTTTGACAAGTCTTTCCATCACAGATCATTGCCTTTTGGCTCTTGATATTATACTCAGCAATTAGAAGAATTGAAAAGGGGGAGTGTTGAATTAAATTGGTTTACTGTTACCTACTAACATTCCTTAACTTAACTCATAAATTCAATTCTTGTCATTTCCAGTCGGAAGGTGCTTACTCCGTGGGACAACAACTTCTGGTTAGACATCAATTACCTTGAAATCGCACAAGCCGCTCTCTTCTGTGCCGCGCCCTTCACTGCCATCTTGTATTCTGAGATCTGGTCAAACACACAGAGGTATTACCACATTTATATCTCTAGATCTTATGTTAAGTCTTTTTTCAGGCCTTATGGTTCTGGTCCAGCTCATAATGGTATTGAAGCATTTATTTCCCTGGTAAAATTAAACGCTAAGTCAGACTTCAGGCTTTAATAGTTCTGGTCCACCTGATAAAGGTATTGTAACATTCAATTCTCATGTGCAATTAAGCCCATTGTCTGATTTCATGCACTATATTTCCCTTCCAACTTACAGACTTAATGTAAGATTCATTTCCCTTGTGAGATTAAACAATTAGACAGACTTCAGGCGTAAATGATTCTGGTCCAACTCATAGGGGTATTGTAAGATTCATTTCTCTTGTGAGATAAAACCGCTGTGAGCCCCTTTCCTCTGAATTTTGTATGAAATAAGCCCTTTGAAAAGGATATATCAAGAAATGTATTGTGTAGTTTCTGTAAAGTAAGCCCTTGGAATAGGCCACCATGACATGTATTGTGAAGTTTGTGTAAAGTAAGCCCTTGGAATAGGATACCATGTCATGTATTGTGAAGTTTCTGTAAAGTAAGCCCTTGGAATAGGATACTAAGACATGTATTGTGAAGTTAGTGTAAAGTAAGCCCTTGGAATAGGCTACCATGACATGAATTGTGAAGTTTCTGTAAAGTAAGCCCTTGGAATAGGATACTAAGACATGTATTGTGAAGTTTCTATAAAGTAAGCCTTTAGAATAGGCTACCATGACATAAATTGTGAAGTTTCTGTAAAGTAAGCCCTTGGAATAGGATACTTAGACATGTATTGTGAAGTTTCTTTAAAGTAAGCCTTTGGAATAGGATACCATGACATGTAATGTAAGTTCTGTATCATCACAACTCTCATAACTTGATCTTTCCCAGGGGAGAGGAGAACAAAGGCTCCTCATCCCGCCAGTCACAACGACTCTCGCAGGACACCGAGGACCTGCGTATTGATACATTGAGTAGCGTCACATCCTCCAGCGTCAAGCTCAACATCCAGGAACTACTTCTTGAGGCGTATGAGAGTGTGAGTGATCCGGACGGGGTGTATGGATGTGGAGCAGGAAGACTTGCAGACCAGACATCACGGTGAGATCTCCGACTTTAAACAGATGCAAATGACACCAATCAATCCTCTTCAGCTATTTGTTGAATAAAAGGGAATTTCTTTTATGAATTTCTGTTTGAGATACAGTGGAACATGGTTAAAACAAACTTGGATGTAGCAAACAATCGAATATAGCCAACAAATTTTTAAGTCCCGTCAAAAGCCCTATATAATATCATTAAAAATTCTACATGTACAGCGAACTTGGATATAGCAAATTAACGGATATAGCGAACTGAATTTCACGCACTGAGACCCAATCAACATTACTTAAAGCGAACTCAATCAGTGACAGCTTCAGTCAATTAGCGGTACAATCAGCATTGTCCGTGGTGAATCGAAGCTCCTCATTATTGTTGAAGTCTTTGTCAAATGAATGTAAGCTATTGATATTGTTGGAATTGTTGTAAGATGCTTGACCCAGGTGGTGTTATTAAACCAGAATAACGATGTGAAGTACAGAACATGAATGTATCTTTGTGATTTTTATGGTTTTACATGTACATATGATGGGATATGATCCAAGATGGTGGCCAAACGCGAATAGTGAACACCGGATATAACGAACTAAATTTGTTGGTCCCTTGGAGTTCTTTATATCCGTGTTGTACTATACTTAAATTTGTTTTTATATATATATATATGTGGTATTTGACTTATATAAATTTGTTTTCATTTCTCTTCCAATCATTCTAATATCGACTGAATCATATGCTTTCCTTGTATGAGTTAGAACTGAAGCTCAAAATTAATATATATGGGTTTTATATTTGTAATTTTTATAGGGAATAATTGCTACAAGTTAATGATATTTTCACAGATTTTTCATCTCAATCATTTTATAACACATCATGTGACAAAATCTTCTTTTTTTCAGAATCAAAACATACCTTCATGAAAACAGGCTGGAGAAAGCGATGGTGACCTTTGATATTGGAATAAAAAGAGGGAAGGAGGAACAAGAATTTGGTTTATTGAAGGTATGATAATGTTTAAGAATTTCCAAAAACGATTCTTTTTTGCAGATAAATCTTCACAAAATCTAAGAATTATTCCCAAATCAGTTATGTGTTAGCTCTCGTCAAACACTCTTTATACACTTTCTACATCATGTCTTTCATTTCTACATATCTAGACTCTTCAGGATTTTGGAGCCGACCATCTCCTATCACTTTGTCTTCAATCAAAACTTATCTCAGCTCAAGGAGTTATTTCCCCTGAATTAGAAGAAATCCAGTATGAGGCGGCATGGAGAACAGGGCAATGGACACTAGATGTTCCAACAAGGTTAGATTTCTTCTGTGACTGACACTTTGACTGGTGACATTTCCCTATAGACCTTGGGACTTGGTTTTGAATATGAATGTGAGATCATGGTTATATTCTAGCAATGGATGTGTCATGAAAATTAACCCTCTTATTTGTGATATTGTAGAATATTCCTTGATAACTGAGATTTCATCAGTGGCTGGTCTCGAAATATTTACTTTGGGAAAAAGTTTTTTTTTTTAATATTATAAAAATTCTTTGTCTGTTGTAATATTCAACAGCTCAGCTGCTTCTGTCTAATAAAAAAGATAACTTGTAAGAAATTTTCTTGAAAATTTATCAGGAAAATATAATAAAGTTGATGATGATATTACAGGCAACAAAAGCGGCCCTGCTACCACCAGTCTCTGTACTCTGCTCTGGAAGCTCTGAAAGACAAGCAATTGTCTCTGGCCCAGTCCTTCATTGACACCGCAAGGTAGGAACTTCAAGTAGTGCAAAAGAGGACATAACCAATTCATTGTCTAATGTTTATAGCAAATGTTTTAATTGCTTTAGAGGTCTGTTGCCTATAGCTAAGACTTTAAGGCGACCTTATCTCTAATAGTAGCCGTCCTGCAATATTAAAGGCTGGTGCAGTTTTGGCCATGACAAGTTAAGATGTTTTGATATCATATCACCACATATGACATTTAGGTTCGTATCAAAGGTATGTTATGAAAATCACGGAGTGGCTCTTTAATGTTTGCCCTTTTTACTCATAAGAGATCTAGCTCTATTTTTAAGATATGTGTATGACAACTTTCTAAGTTCTTTGTGAACATGCAAAACAACATCAAAGTCTCAAATGAATAGCATTTGATTTCAAGTATATTAGAAAGTTTTTCTTCTCTCCACAGACAGAGCACGCTTCACATGATCGACACGCGACCGGAGAGTTGCCGCAGTGTGTACTCGGTTCTGAGTAGACTGCACAGCTTGTATCACCTGCAGCAGATCGTACAGGCAGTGGACAGGTGCGTGTGTCATGTATTCTGTCACATACTGTATTCAAATTTTACAGTGACATATATGTTTCATGATTTTGTTTTAGTCAAAATATCTTATGACACGAGTTAAGTTAAAATCGCCTTCCTATACTTGCATCTTATTCTCTAAAATGCCAAAATTGTGATATTTTCTTTATTTTCACTGATAATTGGAAACGGCTATATTAATTATGTCTTTGTGTTTGCTGTAAATAAGTTTCTAAAATTAAATTTGAATCATTGACGCGTGCCACCGTCTTGATTTTTTTATCACAAATCTCGATACTTACCCATTTATTGTCACTTTACTGAACTGATAAGCATTAGGATTCTGATTGTCTGAAACAATCAATACTTCTCGATAAAACATTTTTATGAAGTTTGACATATTTTTTACCTCAACAACATACTCACTAATGATTCACGAATGACTCATTGTAAAGTTTAATGGAATGAATAAGTTGTCTTTATATGCTAGATCCCATTTTGAGCACTTCTTTCATAGCACATCAGTTCCTAACTGATATCTGATCTTGAGCTAATGGTCTTGATGATAGGTCTTCAGCTGTAAGAGTATAATTCTCTAAAGTTGCCAGTCCTGACTCAGAGGTAAAAGGTTAGGGCTGTCTGAAAACTTTCATCTATTAATAAAGTTTTTTTAAACCATTGCTTCTAACTTCATTACATAAAACTCTTTGGTCTTGTGAAAATGATTATTCAAGAGGTTATTACATGTAATTATAAGTTATTTCCAAATTTGACTTTGACAGGCCTCTATACAAGGGTTTTGTACCAAAATGACTGATGGTGAAGTATTTGAAATAGTTAGTTGATAATGTTATAATCTAAATCACATGCTCATCTCTAATCTAACATGCACAGCTCTGACCCGGAGTGTATGCAGACTCTTCTCCAGTCTCTAAGCACAGAGGAAGAGGAGAAGAATGAGTTTGAGTTTGTTCAACCAGTCATGGATGTCACCCTTGCAGCTCTCAAAATTCTGACCAATCAGGAAACTCCTACTGTGGGAGAGGGTCTCAGTGTGGCAGACACACTCCGCACACAGCAGTACAAGATAGCGAGGTTGGCCAGGAAGGAGGGCAAATATCAGGTTTGTACATGTTGATCAATATTCAATGGTTGATCCAGAGGGGGTTCAGGGCTTACGACAAACCGACCAAACTTTGTTTTAAATCAACTTAAAAGTTAGTGAGGGAGGGCACCAAGCCTTATGAAATTAATGGTTCCGCCACTTGTATTTCACATTCTTGGAATCAAAGGTGTATACAAGCTTTAATCCATTAATTCAGCAGTGTTTTTTGTCAGTTGAATGACGAATTGATTTTGTTAAAGGACAAACATCCTTCATGACTGAAAGTCAAGAAATTTAGATATATTGTTAATTCTTCTCTTGAGTGGAGGGGATATTGCCATGTCAGAAGGAGGAATGTTTTAGAAGTAAACATAGGTTAGAGTCTAAACAGTAAGTTTAATATAAATGCAATTTTGTGATAATGTTACAGGCTATCCTCATGTAGCTTTGAAATGAATACTGTATAATCATTTAATTTCGCGGGGTGTTATTTTTGCGCAAACATAGAAAATAACTGATTCAAGGGTTTAATTTTTTGCACACATCGACTACGCAATAGCAAAAATTTGGTGAGCAAAACTACATGCACCATGCAGCAAAGATTACACTGAAACAAGTAGTAATAAACTTATAAAAACAATAATATTAATTCAGAAAGTCAATGATAAAAACATGTTTTATTTATTGTCATTAAAAGTCTTTAAGTTTTGAAGTGGTAACAATACCTTTCGCCAAGTTTTCCTGGAAGTAAACATTCGGAACGGTTTAGTTTGATTTTTAACTCCAAACAATAGTGTTTGAATGAAATAGTGTTTCTCGAGATCTCGTTCAAAGAAATATCCGAAAATATACCAAACCGAGGGTCCTATATGCACCGAATCAAAGCTCAAGTGTACCGCAATCAAAACATCAGGACACGCATATTGGTGATCAAGAGTGGATTCCGCCAGGCCGGATTATAGTGATTGATGACTGTGTTTGCACAACAAACAACGTACCCATCGGCGTACACACTTGTGAGAGCTCTAATTATTGACTCATCATTAATGAACGAACCAAACATTCCTGTGAGTAATAAAATGTGAAAACCAAATTATTTGTCTGTTATTGGTTTTCTTCACGTTCTTAAACATAACATTTCGCGATGTTTTATTATTCGCGCGTTATGGCTTTGCGCGAAAAGCGTGAAAATTAAACCCCTGCTAAATATTATGATTTTACAGTAATCTTAAAGCCCTTTCAGTTGTGCTTGTGCTGAATAAATTGCTAGTTAAAGCTGAATTTTTTTAGTAAAAATACAGTGCCATTAATTTATGACTACAAATTTCAATTTATATTGTATATTTATAAACATAAAAAATATTTGCCTCTGCAGGTTGCTGAAAGAGCCATCTCGGAACTAAAGCAGGAATCCATGGAACCACAGCTGCAGCTGGTAATAGAGGAGGCAAAGCTGTACTGGGCACGGGATGAGCAGAACATTGCCAAACATCTCATCAAGTCTATCATCTCTAAACTTGAAAAGGTGTTGAAAAAATATATATATAATCATCTCATAATCTCCAATTCAAAGTCTTAATGGTTATCATCAGTTAAGTTGTCATAGTCAAACTCTTTGTGAATTTTATGTCCATGGTAATATGTTATGCGTTGATGAGGATATCATTTCCTGTCTAAAATTGTGCAAAAAATCTTTTTTATAGATCAGCATGGAAATTGTCTGTCAGTTTTGTAGATAGCTGCATACTAATTCAATCCCAAGAGTTGACTTAATGGACAGAGTTCACTGGACAAACCATCTCAGTCCCAAGTAATTCCTTCCTTGCACTTACCCATTCTGTCCCAAGGGGATCTCTTATAAATACCTATCATATCACCAGCTTCAGGATGAGAGTTTTGAGGCGGTGAGACTGTTGCCTCAGGCCCTGGGTGTGTACGGAGGGTGGTTGGCCGAGACTCGGACTGAGAACCCGACAGTCATCTTGGAGAACTACCTGGAGAAGGTCAGTCAACTCATTAACGTTTAGTTAATTTGCTCAATATTAGATAGTCAGTTAGCTGCAAATCAATTGGTCAGTTACGGTAGTTGTATATAAAATAGTCACCTTCAAATCAGATGGTCGGTTAGTTGTATATAAAATAATCAGTTTCAAATCAGATGTTTGGTTAGCTTCAAATCAGATAGTCAATTAGCTTGATATCAGATAGTCAGTTAGCTTGATATCAGATGGTCAGTTAGCTTCGTATCAGATGGTCTGTTAGCTTCATATAAGATGATCATTGAGTTTTGTATCAGATGGTCAGTTAGCTTCATATCAGATAGTCAGTTAGCTTCATATCAGATGATCAGCAAGCTTCATATCAGATAGTCAGTTAGCTTCATATCAGAGAGTCAGTTAGCTTCATATCAGATGATCATTTAGTTTTGTATCAGATGGTCAGTTAGCTTCATATCAGATAGTCAGTTAGCTTTATATCAGATGATCATTTAGTTTTGTATCAGATGGTCAGTTAGCTTCATATCAGAGAGTCAGCAAGCTGCAAATCAGATAGTCAGTAAGCTTGATATCAGATAGTCAGTTAGCTTGATATCAGATAGTCAGTTAGCTTCATATCAGATAGTCAGTTAGCTTCATATCAGATGATCATTTAGTTTCACATCAGATGGTCAGCAAGCTTCATATCAGATGTTTGGTTAGCTTCAAATCAGATAGTCAGTTAGCTTGATATCAGATAGTCAGTTAGCTTGATATCAGATGGTCAGTAAGCTTCGTATCAGATGGTCTGATAGCTTCATATCAGATGATCATTTAGTTTTGTATCAGATGTTCAGTTAGCTTCATATCAGATGGTCAGTTAGCTTCATATCAGAGAGTCAGTTAGCTTCATATCAGATTGTCAGTTAGCTTCATATCAGATGATCATTTAGTTTTGTATCAGATGGTCAGCAAGCTTCATATCAGATGATCATTTAGTTTCACATCAGATGGTCAGCAAGCTTCATATCAGATGTTTGGTTAGCTTCAAATCAGATAGTCAGTTAGCTTGATATCAGATAGTCAGTTAGCTTGATATCAGATAGTCAGTTAGCTTCGTATCAGATGGTCTGATAGCTTCATATCAGATGATCATTTAGTTTTGTATCAGATGTTCAGTTAGCTTCATATCAGACGGTCATTTAGTTTTGTATCAGATGGTCAGTTAGCTTCATATCAGATGATCATTTAGTTTCACATCAGATGGTCAGCAAGCTTCATATCAGATGTTTGGTTAGCTTCAAATCAGATAGTCAGTTAGCTTGATATCAGATAGTCAGTTAGCTTGATATCAGATGGTCAGTTAGCTTCGTATCAGATGGTCTGATAGCTTCATATCAGATGATCATTTAGTTTTGTATCAGATGTTCAGTTAGCTTCATATCAGATGGTCAGTTAGCTTCATATCAGAGAGTCAGTTAGCTTCATATCAGATTGTCAGTTAGCTTCATATCAGATGATCATTTAGTTCTGTATCAGATGGTCAGTTAGCTTCATATCAGATAGTCAGTTAGCTTCATATCAGATGGTCATTTAGTTTTGTATCAGATGGTCAGTTAGCTTCATATCAGATGATCATTTAGTTTCACATCAGATGGTCAGCAAGCTTCATATCAGATGTTTGGTTAGCTTCAAATCAGATAGTCAGTTAGCTTGATATCAGATGGTCAGTTAGCTTCGTATCAGATGGTCTGATAGCTTCATATCAGATGATCATTTAGTTTTGTATCAGATGTTCAGTTAGCTTCATATCAGATAGTCAGTTAGCTTCATATCAGAGAGTCAGTTAGCTTCATATCAGATGATCATTTAGTTTTGTATCAGATGGTCAGTTAGCTTCATATCAGATAGTCAGTTAGCTTCATATCAGATGGTCATTTAGTTTTGTATCAGATGGTCAGTTAGCTTCATATCAGATGATCATTTAGTTTCACATCAGATGGTCAGCAAGCTTCATATCAGATGTTTGGTTAGCTTCAAATCAGATAGTCAGTTAGCTTGATATCAGATAGTCAGTTAGCTTCATATCAGATAGTCAGTTAGCTTCATATCAGAGAGTCAGTTAGCTTCATATCAGATGATCATTTAGTTTTGTATCAGATGGTCAGTTAGCTTCATATCAGATAGTCAGTTAGCTTCATATCAGATGATCATTTAGTTTTGTATCAGATGGTCAGTTAGCTTCATATCAGATAGTCAGTTAGCTTCATATCAGAGAGTCAGTTAGCTTCATATCAGATGATCATTTAGTTTCACATCAGATGGTCAGCAAGCTTCATATCAGATGGTTAGTTAGCTTCATAGCTGAAGAAAATCAAAACTAAGGCTAATAACTGTCTGTATTTTGGATAATAAATTCTGTAAGAATATGAACAAGGTTAAGAGGGTCAGTTAGCTTCAAATCTGATAGTCATTTAGTTTCACATCAGATGGTCAGTAAGCTTCATATCAGATATCTGTTAGCTTCATATCAGATGGTCAGTTAGCTTCATATCAGATGTCTGTTAGCTTTATATCAGATAGTTAGCTTCATATCAGATGATGAGTTAGCTTCGTATCAGATGGTCAGTTAGCTTCATATCAGATGATGAGTTAGCTTCGTATCAGATGGTCAGTTAGCTTCATATGAGAACCCGACTGTTAGCTTCGTATTAGATGGTCAGTTAGCTTCATTTTAGATGGTCAGTTAGCTTCATAGCTGAAGAAAATCAAAACTAAGGCTAATAACTTTCTGTATTTTGAATAATAGATTCTGTAAGAATATGAACGAGTTCAAGATGTTTTACCTTTTCATATTTTACGTGAGAGCAGAGATGAGTTGGAAACGTTTGATAAAAATTTATATCGTAATGTCCTATATTTTTTATCATCCTGTAGAGGATAAAACTGAAACTAGTATTCTCATGTCTTGTTCCTGCTTTGAAGACTACATACCTCAGTCACTAAAAGATATGAATATTTTTCAGACAGTGGAGTTGTTAGAACAGAGGTCAACAGACGACATTGTGGAGGCGTACATGTCACTGGCCCAGTTTGTGGACACACAGTACCAGAACATCAACAACTACATGAAGTCAACCACCTTCGAGGCCAAGCAGGCCCTCATGAAGAAGGCAAAGATGGACGCCCAATCCTTCCGTCAACACCTCCCAGAGAAAGAGTAGGTTGAAGTTTTCAGCTTTGGAGCAGTATTTTAAGTTTGAATATTGCATGTATATTTTAAACCCTGATTTAACACCTGCTTTTTGTTTCTCAAATTGGACAATTTAATATGTATATATATGTTTTATTCAAATTATAAGTGATTGTAAACTTTTATTTGTTTGACTTTTACCCATAGAGAAGCACATTTGTATAGGATAATGGTTGATATGATATGCAGTATTTGCAATTTTGGAAAAAGTAGAATTCAATCATAATGCTCCTTAAATTTTGATCTTATATTCATATATGAAAAATCATGCTTTTTTTACGATTTAAAGAACAATGTATGTTCAGCAGCCGGTACCTGCGAGCGCTAGACAAACAAGGAGAGATAGACGAGCGGGAGGTTGAGGCACTGACCGAGGACCGAGAAAAGTTCTTGCTGAAGGCAGTTGAGAACTACATCAAGTGTCTGCGGGCCGGGGACCGACACGACCTCCGCATCTACCGTCTGACCTCGCTCTGGTTTGATAATGCAGCCACCGAGGAGGTTAATGAGCTTATAAATGTGAGTAAAGGTTGAATGATCTACTTTGTTTGTTTTAAAGCTACACTTCAATTTGATAATGCAGCCACCGAGGAGGTTAATGAGCTTATAAATGTGAGTAAAGGTTGAATGATCTACTTTGTTTGTTTAAAAGCTACACTTCAATTTGATAATGATGCCTCCAAGAAGGTTAATAAATTTTAAAATGTGATGTGAGTTTAGTTTGAATGGATATCCGGATTTCTTTGAATAACTATTATTACCATTTGACCAGACTCATCAATAAATGTTATGAAATTATAAGGAACTGATAATGACATGTAAACTCTATCTCATTAGTAAAAAGAATAACTTGTGATTGTCTTAGGACAAATTATAAGCATACTTAAAATATCACTTTCTTTAACTTGAAATATCACTTTCTTAAACTTACAATATCACTTAACTTATCTTAAACTTAATCCCTGGAATGGATCTTGTAAGAATGAAAATTTTACCTCCTTTCAAATGAATAGGATCTTTACATCAAAGTGTACCTTTGCATCATCTTTATCTCCCTACAAAGAGGTCCATTTCCAAAACTATGAAAGCTTTTCTCTCAGAGCAACATTTCTGAGATAAAGTCATTCAAGTTCCTGCCCCTGATGTACCAACTGGCAGCCCGGATGACCGTCAAACTGAACCACTGTCCTCTCTTTCAACCCACCCTTGCCAAGGTGATAAGCTTTTCCTTCCTCTTTTAATGATCTAAGAAAAAGTTTGTTGAGGTTTTGTTTTCTAGAAGTAAGTATCTTTCCTGTAAAATCACCAGATTCATTCAGCTGCAAGCATTTCTCAGTGGGAAATATTCTTACTTCTTGACGATTCTCATAATTCATTCCTTATCCAACTTATAAACTAATGACAAATCATATTGATTAAAATACCAGTTTCCTTTGCAATATTTATGTATAATAAGGAAAATATTATATTTATAATATATATATATATATATCTTTTTTATGAAGTTATCTTCTGCCTTTCTCCTGAGGGGATCATGTTAACAATGCTTGTCTCCCCCCCACCCAGATCCTAGAAACAGCTTGTATTGACCACCCGCACCACACAGTGTCAGTCATAATGGCCCTGGCCCACGCTAACAAGGACATGGAGCTTCTACTGCAGGGACGGAGCAACAAGCGAACCGGGAGACTCAGTCGCACAGTGTCAGAGACAGACTCGCAGGAGGAGGTATTTATGCATAAAATATTTTTGAAAATACATGGACAAATATATAAATAGATTCTCAATCTTTCTCTGGCCAAGAATCCTGCCATACTTTTAGGACATTCTCTTCTGTTGGAAAGAGTTTTGTTTTAGCTACGTTTTGGGATTAAATTGCCAAGAATCCTGCCATACTTTTAAGACATTCTCTTCTGTTGGAAAGACTTTTGTTTTAGCTACGTTTTGGGATTAAATTGCCAAGAATCCTGCCATACTTTTAAGACATTCTCTTCTGTTGAAAAGAGTTTTGTTTTAGCTACATTTTGGGATTAAATTGTTCATAGAAATACTACAGAACCAACTCACCTCTCAGGACAAAACTGGTGTTTCCTCCAGGAGGAATTTAGATATTGAGAATAAGGGTGCGTGGTATTATTGGTAGATCGGTATATTGCAATACAGAAACACCATGTTATGTACCGGTAGAATCATCTTAAAAACTCCAATATATCGTAGGTTTTAGAATAAACACTTTCCGTGTAAAATTGCAGAGAAACGTAACAAAAACGCCCTTTGATTTAACTGAAAGTTTAAAAAATGGGTGAACTTTCAAAGTTGAAAAAGCACAGACAACCAGTCGCTGAATTACCTCCCTTTACAAAACGACGTCTAATTGAGCATTGATTGCTGTTCTAATTGCTGTTCTTAGTCAAAAGTACATAGAAAAACTAAAATATGAAAAGTACCAATATATTGCAATAAGTATTGCGATACGCTTTTCTGTATCGCAATATATTGCGATATGGAAATGAGGACCAATACCCATCCTTAATTGAGAATAAGTCTCTTTCCCCCATTTCTGTCACCTTATTAAGCTTTTCGGGTTGACAAGATTTATAACAGGTAACAGATATCTCACATTACTGAAATCAGGTAAAATAATTTGACGCAAATTCCCAAGGGGTCAGAGTCCCCTTGGACTCAAGTACTCACATTCTTATCAATATACTTGAGGTTTTTTACAGCCAAGATACAATACACATTGTATTGTAAAGGTTGACTTATACTTGGTCTTATAAAGTATTAACATTGTCATTATTGTCTTGATATGATCATGTTGATCTTCCTTTTTCAAACATCACCGGCAAACATTTTAACCCACTGGGCGCTTCAATGACGCT
The DNA here is from genome assembly GCA_921293015.1 of Phorcus lineatus. Lineage (NCBI taxonomy): Eukaryota > Metazoa > Mollusca > Gastropoda > Trochida > Trochidae > Phorcus > Phorcus lineatus. The sequence continues at coordinate 11,089,526 of OV121085.1, forward strand.
ATCCCGGTGCCAGATAAATTGTTCATCCCAGCACCTGGATGGCGTTTCGTGAATGCACATATATGTCCTGGCTGGCGCCAAGCGGGTTAAGACTACATAGATAAGTAACACTAATCTCACCTATCTGAGTTCTTGATTCCAAGAAAATGGACCAAGTCTAGGTGGACATAACTGTACACGTTGAAGCTGTTTACAGGACCTGACATGAGCCAAAAAGATTTCCTGATCATTACTTGTAGGAGTCACTGATATTTCTCTATCATAACTTTGTCCTCTAGTGTCTGGAAGTCAGATATGTATCTCACATTAAACTCTTTTTGCTACAGGACCGGGTTCAAGCTGCCAAGACTCTGATCGATCGTCTGAAGAAGAATGGGAAGGTTTCTCAGATTGTCCGCAACATGGAGGTGCTGTCTGTTGCCTATATACAGCTCGCAAACACTAATGTGGACAAGTTCAAAAATGAGAAAAGTATAGCTATGTTCTTCAGTTTGTATTTTATTTTCCTGATTTTGTAAATTTCAATTTGATTGCTAAACTTTTAAGTATTGCTTTGAATTAAAAGGTATAACAATAATAATATAGTATTTTAAAAAAATTCGTGGAAATTATGATGCAGGATGTTGTAATCTAAATCTTTTTGCAATTTCATCAGAGTTATTCACAAAGTAGAATTAAAAATTAAAAAATATAGAATTGGTGAAATTTGAAAAAATTCATTCTGAAAATGATCTTAAAAACTTGTCCGTTTGAAATAACAATACCTAACAAACAACCAAAATGGATTGTACCTTAACTGCAATTCCTCGCCCCCAGAACCACTACCGCTGCCAGGATCACTGATGATCTCACAGATAAAGAACCTGACATCAGTGGCTCTCCCAACACTGGAAACTAGGGTAAGCATTTCTCACAGTTGCTCTGCATTGGTAAGGTTTTGGTGCAATGCTACACTGATGTGAGGTGATAAGGGGTTTAACGCCACTTTTAAGAGTATTTCACTTTTATCGCAACTGCTGATATTATTGCAGGGAGAAAGCCCACATCACCATTGTGGCTATGACTTGCGATGAAACCTGCGAGCATCGGCTGGAACTAGCTAACTATTGGTGGTACCACACTGAAATTCAGTGAAGCATTGCACCCAAACCTACAATGCTACATTGAATTTCGGCACAGAACCACCCATGGTTCGATAGTTCATTCGGGATGCTCAAAAGTTTCACCTAAGGTGCAATAACACCTCACCTCTCCTCGTCTCTCACATTTGCTTCATCTAACCTGTTCACTAATGGAAGAAAGACTTATTCATTGCTGCAAGTTACCAAGGAATTTTTTACAGCTGAGTTTAAGGCTGCCTGATAACATGACTCCCTTCTTTTTATGTAAAAATATCCCCCTTTAATTGACAATTGAAATCTGACCATATAAACATTTTCATTGAAACCTATCTTTAGTCAATACTGTAAAATCATTTATTTTCGAGGGGTGTTATTTTCGCGCAAACATTAAAAATGATTGATTCGCGGGGTTTAATTTTCGCGCACATCGACTTAGCAGTAGCAAAAATTTAACGAGCAAATCTACATGCACTTATAAAAACAATAATATTTATTCAAAAAGTCAATGATCACAAATTTATTGTTATTAAACGTATTCAAGTACACACTTGTGAGATCCCTAATTAGTGACTCGTCATTAATGAACGAACCATACATAACTGTGAGTAATAAAATGTGTCAACGAAATTATTTGTCTGTTATTGGTTTTCTTCACGTTCATAACCATAATATTTCGCGATGTTTTATTATTCGCGCATTATTGCTTTGCGCGAAAAGCGCGAAAATTAAACCCCCGCGAAATATTATGATTTTACAGTATGTAACCCACCTTGTCAAGTAACAGATGCACCGTTTTATAACAGTAAACAGAGACATCTCCCTAAATCCCAAGTTTTGTCATAAATTTAAAACTTTATTAGGACCTGTTTCAAGTGTCTCCCTTTTTGGCGCACATATGTCCCACTTTCATTGAAAACTGATTGAAAGTTATTCGAACAATATTAATAACCATCATAAAAAAATAGACAGTGCATTTAGACCAAGCCAACATCATAATGGATACTTATCAATATTCAATATGTGACCCACCCTGGCAAGTAACTGAAAAGAAGGGACATCTGCACTTAGACCACGCCAACATCATAATGGATACTTATCAATATTCAATATGTGACCCACCCCGGCAAGTAACTGAAAAGAAGGGACATCTGCACTTAGACCACGCCAACATCATAATGGATACTTATCAATTGTCAATATGTGATCCACCCCGGCAAGTAACCGAAAAGATTGGACATTGCTGAAATTACATTCAAAAATTGAATGCTGTCTCTATGCTGGAAGTCATACATATTATGGTTCTCTCCGGTTTACAGTTGGACCCAACAGGCCAGTATAAAGATGTTGTGACAATTGCTGGGTTCGAGGACACTTTTCGACTGGCGGGCGGAGTCAACCTTCCCAAGATCCTCTCCATTCTTGGATCTGATGGTGTGCCTAGACGTCAGCTTGTCAAGGTATTGACTGGTCTTATTAGATGAAACCTTTAACGCTTTGAATTTTTCAAAGACAGTGTATTAATATACTACCCTCTTTCAGCCCTCTTTATCTTTTATACAAGACTCAGCAGTAAACCGTAGTCTTAAGTTAAAAGATGCTAAACTTTAACATGATGTGAGACTCTTCAATGATGTGAAACTGTTCTAAAACACTGAGGGTAACATTTGAAAACTTCTGTCTCACTCCGTCCCCATTCCAACTGAATACAATAAAAGGCAAAAAGATGAAAAATGTCTTTACAAGGATAATTCTTGCAATTTCCACAGGGTCGCGACGACCTGCGACAGGATGCAGTAATGCAGCAGGTGTTCGGCATGGTCAACAGCCTGCTGGAGAATAACCCTGAGACCAAGAAGCGAAACCTCCGGATACGCACATACAAGGTACGTCCACATAACCATTTTTGTAAGGTAGTTCAGTGTGAAGAAATTCATAAAACAAGGTTATTTCATGCTTATATGGGTATATGCTTTTATGGATGCCCTAGGTCTTTAATTGCCTCTGACATTTTGTTCCAATTATGCCTATGGTGGATAATTCATCTATGCTTTGAAGTAGATTTTCAGCATTTTGTGACTTTGATGATAAACAGAATTTAAAATTCTGTGCCAATGACATACTGTTTTGCCTGAATATAATTATCTACCCCGCTCTCTCTCGGGAATACTAATATTAAGACACTACTGTCATAAACATTGTTTGTCAAGGACGCTCATATGATATCCTATATAACTACATAATGGTTTCTGAAACAGGTGGTGCCGCTGTCTCAGCGGAGTGGGGTGTTGGAGTGGTGTGAAGGAACCCAACCCCTAGGAGAGTATCTCATTGGTTCACCATCTGTCAAGGGAGCTCACTCCAAATATCGACCTCAAGATATCTCTGCAGGCCAATGCAGAGAATCATTTGGTGTAAGTATGGACTCTTTGCTGCATATAACATTCAGTTGGGATGATTTTAGTAGGAGTTGGTTGGCGTGTCAAAGCACAATTACAAGTTCATCAATATTTTTGAATGAACCAGTAGGTTATAAGTGAAGTTTGGAACTTGTATGTAATAGAATTAACCCTTAAGATGCGGGTCCCGGGCCTGTCCGGGTTGAAATTTGCTTTGACCGCATGTCCTCTGGGCGAGATGCGACATCGAAACTCTATTTTTCTCACGCTAACTCATTAACGCCGAGGTGCACAGCAGCGAAGGACGGGCAATTGTTGCACGGCAGTAGTGTCAGTTTAACGCTAGTACTTTCTGTCCGTGTGTCGCTAACCTACCGAATTTTGTTTCGTTGGTGTTCTAAATAATGCGCGAACATGCTCCGAAAGTTATGAGAGTATTGATAATGTTTATCGTACCGAAAATAAACGTTAAAATCACTCAATTTTTCCCCAAGCGCCGCCGAACGTGCTAATAGCCTGTGAGCATTTTCTACCCTCTCGCACGAGCTTACCGACCCGCGCATGCTATCGTTTACTGAGACGCGTGCATTTTGACCCTATGCACGCCTTCCTATCGCACGCCCTATGTTCTGAACCCTTGGGCGGATTTCAATATAGGTGGGATCATTTGAAAGAGAAAAAAAATGTCTTTAATTCGATGTAAAAAACATATGTGCGCCTCGTGAAATAAAGATACCGCATGTGCCGCAAAAAAGGTGATTTTTATATATTTTTAGTTTTACACTGTTTTGTCACACCAATTTTCTCATGATGTGCTCAACATATTTTGACATTTTTTATATCACAAGATAGAGAAAAAGATTGTCTTTAATCCCATGTAAAATGTGTACATGCGCAACAATTCATAAAGATACAGCAAGCGCCGCACAAAAAGGTAATTTTGCCGACTTTCTTATCATGTGATCTGAAGCGCGATTTTCATGTGCCTTTCTTTCACAATGAATTTCTTTTACACCGTGAAAAAGATTTTGTTGAATTTTACATCACTATAAAGACAAATGAATTGGCTTTAATTCCCTATATAATATATATATAAAGACTCAACAAGTGCCGTAAAAAGAACAACTTTCGCACTTCGCAATTCCGTTAGTGACGAAAATAGGGAAACTTTGGCACTTCATATCCCCGTGTACAAAAATTTTCAACGGACTTTCGTCGGGCACCGCCAGCAGGTATGTGTTTTTCTCTGCCAAATTTGTGTTGGTCGAGGAAACTCATTTTTGAAAAAAAAGTTTGGTAGCATTCCAATGTATTAAATAGTTTGCTATATATGTCGGGATGGCATGAGTTCCTTCGAGTGAACTAAAGACAAGGGGCCGGGTGCTCGTTGACTACGGCCGTCCCGACAGATAGGCCCGTGGAACCTATCATTCTCGGAAGAGAAGTCAAGAGTTGAAAAACTTTTGTAATCCACAACTGACAATCAGAACTTTCCTGACGTAGAAGGCAGTTGTTCGCGACTCGCCGGCTCGTTGCATAGGAGTCAGAAGGCGGCATCAGGGTTGATAATGTTGATACAACGTCGGCGGCCGTCGGTGCCATCGGCACCTTCGGCCGGATTGTGAATTTTTGTTTCAAACACTTACAAAATGTGGCAATTGAACGTCCATGAAGCTCACATTGAATTTCTCTGTACAACAGGTCATGTGTTGATGTTATTATATCTTGCTTGTGCCTAAATTATTTTCAATCATTTACAGATTGATGTGAAAGATGCCTAAGGCCAGGAGGCCGCGAACCAGGATTTGGGAAGGTCCGTTAACGTCTAGCGACGACGACTTCATCAACGAGGTCCATGCCGATGAAGCTTCTGATATGGAATCAACTGATGAGAGTGATAGTGATAGTGACAGTGACAGTGAAAGTGAAAGTGACATTGATAGTGATGTAGAAATAAGAAACATTGCAAGACACATATTAGCAGCTACGGGTGAAACTGCTACGACTGGTACTTCCACAGAAGAAGAGTTCAGTGGCTTTGATGAGCAATATAATGAAATGGACACACATTTTGATGACCGTGACAACTTTATGGAACGCTGGATAGAGGGTCCGAGGCCACGTGGACGTGTTGATCTCCAATTTACTGGCAACACGGGATTAGGACGCTTCATAGAATTGCCTGATAACCCGCAACCTGTAGACTATTTCGGGTTGTTTTTTCATGAAGATGATTATGGATCAATGGCAGCAGAAACCAACAGATACTTCCACCAACAGGTTGACGATACGGTTCTAAAGCCCTGTTCAAGGTTGAGGCAATGGTATGATACGAATGCTGAAGAAATGAAAGTATTCGTAGCAATGACTATAGCAATGTCTTTGGTTGTACAGAGAAACTTTTCTGAGTATTGGTCATTGAGTGATGTGACGTCGACGCCTTTCTTTGCCAAATGTATGCCTCGTGAATGATAATAACCAAATGCCGGGACGAAACACACCCCAGTTTTCACCAATCAATAAACTTGGCTATTTGTACAAGCGCATCGTGCATCGTTTTTCCAGAATTTACAAGCCGCATCAAACTATTTGTGTTGACGAAGGGTTGGTGCCTTGGAAAGGCCATCTGAGTTTCAAAGTATACAATCCCGACAAGCCGAAGAAGTATGGGATAAAGGCCTACATGCTGTGTGACTCAACCAATGGTTATGTTTGCAAGTTTGAACTCTACACTGGAAAAACAAATGAATCTGTTTCTGTCGGTGGGAAAACGTATGACCTCGTCATGGACTTGGTGAAGGATTATGCTGGGAAAGGATATCATGTGTTCATGGACAATTTCTATTCCTCTGTGGCATTGTATATAAACTTGTTGGAAATGGGAACTGGTGCGACTGGGACGTTGAGAGGCAATCGCGAAGGCATTCCTGAAAAGCTAAAGAAGGCACAGAAAAAACAGAAGAAAGGGGATATGATGATCTATCACAATCAAGACCTACTCGTTGTGAGGTATGAGGACAGGAAGTCAGTGCTGCTCATGTCAACCGTAGAAGACACTGAAATTGTAGAGACAGGGAAGAACAACCGAGTGACTGGGGAAGCAAATACGAGACCAAGTATTGTGCACGAGTACAACAAATATATGGGAGGTGTGGATCGGGCCGACCAGATGCTGTCGTACAGCCCGTTCAAAATGAAAACTCTTAAATGGTGGAAGCGAGTGTGGTTTCATGTGTTAAACGTTGCCATGTTGAACTCTTACATTCTCTATAAAGAATTCTCAAAAGACAAAACCTTGAAAACAAGCCGTCAATTCAGAAAAGATATAGTGCAGCATATGATCACCTTCGCAGACACGGAAAAAGTACCTTCCCTGCGTAGACGTCCTCGTGGCAGGCCAAGCACAAGCGACGAAAGTGTGTTACGTCTTCAATGTCGACACTTTCCATCAAAGATTCAGCCTGTTGGAAAGAAGAAGAGGCTTTCCCGTATGTGTGTTGTTTGCTCCAAAGCGAAAAGAGAACTCTTTCGAAGGGCAGTGGAAGAAAGCAATGAGCCAGTTCGAAAGAAGAAAAGGGTAGGCAAAGAATCTTCTTACGAATGTAGCAAGTGTAATGGCTCTATGTGCAGCACCATGTTTCAGAATTTATCACACGTCACAAGATTGCACTAAAGCTTATATCAGTTTGATGTCAGAGAAGGAAAATGAGGGGGATAATCAAGAAGATTGAAGAAAGAAGAAAGAAGCAGAAGTGTGGATGAGCGTTACTCTCCTTATAAAGTTTATTCTTCACATCAATAAGGTGAATGAGTGTAATATAAAATACTGATTGTCAATAAAATAAAATAGTCGTAAAAGAGACAGAGAAAGTCAATGTGAGCTGTCACTGGACGTTCGATACGAGCCGCATCACGAATCTACCCCGATCTTTCGCAATTTGTATTCTTAGAATCGGGTGGCGAAACTTCATACTTTTTACATCATCGTAAAGGAAAAAGAACTGGCTTTGATTCATTTTGAAATGTGTATATGCGCAACACATAATAAAGAAGCGGCAAATCATGCGAGAAATGTCGCAATTATCAATTTTTTTCCCCAAATGTCTGAGGGTACCCCTCTTTAACGGTTCATATCTCCCGAACTATTTGGCACTTTTTAATTTTTTTTCCACCTTTCTCACGCGGAAAGAATGATCTTTAATTCCATGTATAATATGCATGTGCGCAATTAATAAAAATGGTGTGGCGAGTGCAGCGACAAATGTCGCAAATAAAACGATTGTCAAAATCTATTTTCAAGTAGTTGAGGGTGTCGCTCTTTAGCGGTTTATATCTCCCGAACTATTTTATACTTTTTTATATTTTTTTCACCTCTTTCAAGGGAATAGAATTGTCTTTAATTCCATGTATAATATGCATATGCGCAGTCCATAATAACGATGCGGTCAATGATGCGACTGGTGTCGCAAATAGAACGCTTATCAAAATTTGTTTTCAAGCAGTTGAGGGTATCACTCTTTCGTTTTTCATATCTTTTGAACCAGTTGGCACCTTTTCATTATTTTTTCACAGTCGTAAGGACGAAAGATTTATCTTTATTTCCATGTATAATTTGTACATGCGCAGCAAGAAATAACGATGCGGCGTGCGTATAGAATGATTGATTTTATTATCTCGGAATGTTCGCCCGCATGTGACTGCACGCGCCGAGAGGATCGGTACAGCAGGAAGCAACGCTGGTGCTTAGAACACTGGCACCTGCATGCTGGTGCCTCGGGGTAGCCCCGGGGGTATAACGGTACTAATTAGCGTACCGATGCCAGACTGCCCAAGGGAGAATTAGTTCTGGTTAAAAATCCCGTTATGTCGGAGCATCCCAACCATCTTTCGCGGCGTATATCTTTTGAACAGGGTGACATATTCTAACAATCTTTTATCATCATAAAGAAGAATAAATTGTCTACAATTCCATATATAATACATGTATGCGCGCTAATTATTATGGATTTTATTCAGCCGGAAATAAAGACAATCTTTAGATAATTGTAGAAATCTAACTAGAGGTCGCATTGTAAAAAAATATATATCATCGTAAAGAGGAATAATGTATCTTCAACTCCATATAAAAATAGAAATTGCAATAGAAACCGTTCTAGGTAAGATAAAAATTTCATTCAAAGTTTCGGATAAAGATCGTTCATTTGTGTACGGGATTGGCGGGCTACTTTTGTATCGAACGGTCAGTTTCACCCGTAATCCGCCATGGGAATACACCATTTATCGAAAAAACAGCCGCGACTCGCGGTGCGAAATAATTCAGCCACAGGGGCTAATTGCGTTATTAGCGTAGCGAGGCGAGTGCTGGAAAATTCAGCCACGGGGGCAAAACTGGTCAAAATAATATTCAGCAACTTGAGGGTTAATTTACATATGTACAAACTGCCCTGCAAAACATTCTAAAACAATACTTCCTAAACCCCAAACTAAATGTATAATTTACAGCAAAATCTAAATATTTATACAACAATTACTTTATTTGATAAACACCAAAACCCATCAATTTAAATCCACCAAAACCCCAAACTGCCCCCTCTGCAAACATCCAGAAACAATCATTCACATACACTCAAAATGCACACACTTAAGCACTCATCGCAAACACTTACTGACAACATTATTACGACACATCCTACACCCACCAAATGAACCACCTAACTTCGAGCCACTAGGCTAAAAAGGTTCCAATCCTGAAGTACTATGTATGATTATTATTAGCTCTTGTTTCATTGTTGTCAAGAGGACTACATGTACTACTATTTTTTTAAACAAGCTCACGATGTCAGGTGAAAGAAACCAAAGAGAGTTTGATACCTGATAATCAATTCAAGGAAAGATGCTTTAGAATGCTGTTAATGACTTTACATTTACAAGAGTTATTGCCGCCAGAGTTCTTAAACTGACACTTCCATGGGTCTGGTACCATAAGTTAATGGTGACTGCAGTGCTAACATAGGGACATCACAATTGAATACTTTGGTGACATCATACAGGTAGATATGTTACAAAAATTTTGATTGCTGTTTAAATATTACCCTGCATAATCTTGCAAAGTAATATTTCAATATACCGTCAATCAACAGAAGATTCGTGGGGAAGCAGACCTGAAGAAGAAGCGGCGAGTGTTTCAGGAAGTGTGTAACCGGTTCCAGCCAGTCTTCAGACACTTTTTCATGGAGCGCTTTGCTGATCCCGCAGTGTGGTTTGAGAAGAGACTGGCGTATTCACGCAGTGTTGCTACCAACTCAATAAGTGAGCCCTTTTTCTTCTCTTACACATGAGTTTACTGAGCCGCCATATCTAATCATGATAAATTTTGCATAATGTTATGATTTTTTTAATGGAGGTGATAGTTATGATATTAAAGATGATGATTGTGAAGATAATGATAATGATGATGATGATGATGATGTTAAAATTGATGATAAAGATGATGATGATGATGATGATGATGTTAATGTTGATGATAAAGATGATGATGATGATATGTTAATGTTGATGATAAAGATGATGATGATGATGTTAATGTTGATGATAAAGATGATGATGTTAATGTTGAGGAGGAGGAGGAGGAGGAAGATGAAATTAATATTCATTCAAGTAAAACAAGTTCACTGATAAAACTTTAAACAACTTCTGTTCAATGTCTCCTACAGTTGGTTATATCCTGGGCCTTGGTGATCGACATGTGATGAACATCCTCATAGACAAGAACTCGGCGGAACTGGTCCACATTGATTTCGGTGAGCATATTGTGTCCAATCATATTGTGTCCAATCATTTTGCTTACTAAAGTTCAGAGAGCAGATTTTCATCAGATTTTCATCATACCCTGCCACAGTTTCACACAAGGCATAATCCAACAGAGGCGATGGGGGTTTTTAGGGACTGAAATGGGGGTTTTGTCTTCTCAATGCGGGTTTTTAGGGTCTGAAATGGGGGTTTTCCTTTTTTGCAGAACATATGATTTTAACGTTTTTAAAAATAACAACTCATTGTTTAACAGATAATTTATCAAGATAATATCTAATTATTTTAAGCTAATATTTCAAACCTCATTGCAGGAATTTTGGTAATAGCTTATTACAAATATTATCCATAAATTAATATGTTTTATTTGAAAAATAACTTTATATTGTGACATATAAATCTATAAGAATCCAGACTGTTATTTCTAACATAAATCATAATACAAGTCTTTTAAACAGGATCTCAATAATTAACATGAGAAGTTTGTGACTGTCGTGCTAAATTATTTTAGTTATTATTATCTTTATCAACTTAGATTGAATTATCACTTTAATCTGACATCAAAATAGTATACACTTAATTGAAAATATTCATTGAGTAAGACTTCATTTATAAAAGTCCAACTCTGTGATCGTCACATTGAAATTTAAAAATTACAGATCGTTTGTAATTATTTACGGATCGATGAGCGGACTTTGTTTACAAATGCACTTCTTGCAATAATAGAAGTTTTGATGAACAGCGGTTCATCGACAGTGCTTGAATGAATGAGCGTGTTTACTTCACGTAAATTTAACCGAAATTTCAAATAGTTCAATCATACCTGCCTCATTAAAACATTGATAATATATTTCGTTTACAAATATTCTTCCCAAAAACATGAATTAGATCGTGTTTTTAAAACCATTTAGGAAAATACGACTGCAGACTGCCGAAGTTGGTCGAAACACGTGGTCATGATAATTTCATGGCAACATATTACCGATATAACAAGAAATGTTTAAATAAACCATAATCTGTCCAGCAGTTATTCGTATTTTATTAAAATAATGAAACAAACAATAAATACTTTTATTTATTTATATATATAACTCGAAGAAAGACAATCGTAAAGAAAATCATGGACACGAGCGCATAATTCCAATGTTATTTGTCGTTAAGAAAAGGCATTGATTTTCCAAACGGTGTTTCGTTTTTATAGCTCCTGCTTTCGGTAATTTTTGCGATTATTAAATCTTTTGAAGTTAAAGAGGTATGTTGTCGATCTTATTAGTCTATTATAATGATATTGTAATATCTTGTCATTAACTTAAACGTATTTCATCGAGTTTCAGCTATCCAATAGAAATATAAACTACTCGATAATTAATTCTCGAATCACCGATGTACAATAACAACGTGCTCTTGCGATCGTATTCTGACAGATATTTGTTTTAATTTCGACTAAAAACTATCATAAGTTTGAAATTTTATCAAATCGAAGATTTAAAATAGGTAAAAGAGCCTTAGAAAAATCATTCTTAGCACTTCTCTTAAAATCGGGTTTTTTCAATACCCGATCGGGTACGCGGGTTACGCGGCCTGAAATCGGGTAAACACGCCGAAATCTGGTAATATGCCATGTATGCAGTTTTTTTTCAACCATTCTGAAATTTTGAACATGCCTTTCATTAATAAGTGATTGGCATAATGAAATTTAGCATGACTGCGATAAATTTTTCAAGAGAGACCCATGTCTCTGAGCTTATGAATCTAGATTTTTGGCAACTCCCAAACCTATTGATTTCTAGTAAATCTATTATTTTTGCTAAAATGCTATCCCTTAAGGTTAATACAGAAAGGTCACATACAAACCCATTTTCCCAGAGTAGGTATAATATGTTCTGCTGTTTTATCAAATGAATTTTCTGTGAATAAAAATATTACGCACACTGCACATTCATTTGAGATGCTTCTTTAGGGGGTAAAGCGTGCACTGAAAGGGCGGGGAGATGTTTTGCTCCAGATAGCAAGTTTCATCAGTGAAGAATGTGTTTTCATGATATTCTCTTGGTAGAGTCCAAGGAAATATTAATATTAGTTTTATTGCCGCTGACATTGTTTCAGGTTTTGCTTTTGAGCAGGGGAAGATTCTGCCCACCCCAGAGACCGTTCCGTTCCGACTGACACGAGATATTGTAGACGGGATGGGGGTCACTGGTGTAGAGGGCGTATTCAGAAGGTGAGGTGTATGCCAAATAATTATATACACAGTTACAATTATCAGTTTACAGTATTAGGTTCTCTGGCATAGAGTTCCATTAGTACGTAAGAAATAATAAGATATAAAAGGAAAAACATTGATAATGTCTCTGAAGACTCTTTCCAAGAGTGTATCCTTTGTTCCCAAAACTGAAACATCACAATAAGGATCAAGGTCGTTTTATATTTATAGCTGATAGCACTAACCTCCACATCATCAACTGTGGCAACAAACTGGTAAAAACTGGTAGACAAAGACTGTGAAACAAGAGTGGCAACAAACTGGTAAAAACTGGTAGACAAAGACTGTGAAAGCAAATTAAAAGCAAACATGGAACATGTGGGCTTAACCTTATGAGTAAAAGCGATTCCAAGTAAACAAAGATGTATTTTAGTCATGCTTGGCCATGTGAAGGCTACCCCACTGACATTTACCAAAAAGAGGACTTGCAAAAACATATATATACTCAAATCATTTATAATGTCATGCTTCAATACGTTTTATGCTCCTCACTGAAACAGTAAAGTGTTGATATATATATATATATATCCCTTTCTGTTTTGTAATATATTATGTCATGGGCACAAAAATGATATTCTGTTTATAACCAAAGTCAGGAATCATAGGAAATTATGAAAATCAACCTCAAAGCATAGCCCATTTACCCGCCAACGTATTTGGAACGTAACATCATAATCAAACTGTAATATCCAAGCATTGTTTATGATGTGAGGTAACAATGAAATAGTTAAATTTTGCCCCAGCGAGGCATATGAAAGATATGAACCCCAATTTGAAAGCCCTCATAGGCTATAATGTAACTGGTTGCAGATCCTGTGAGAAGACAATGTCGGTGATGCACTCTAACCAGGAGTGTCTGCTGATGATCCTGCAGGTGCTTCTGTATGACCCCCTGTATGTCTGGTCTCTCTCCCCCCAGCAGGCCCTCCAGATACAGAACCGACGTGGCAGGGAGGATCTTGACACCTCCGATCTGAACACCACCACTAATGAGTCGGATATGGGGCAGCAGACAGAGAGATCTGGTGAGTGGATGCCATTCAATCAGAGGTAGTTGTACTGCCTAACCAAGGAGAATGACCCCGGACAACAAATCAAAGAAGGATTATAGAATGTTGACCTGACTCTCCCGATGATGACAACCTCACTAATGGGGAAACATAACATCAACAATCCTGAAAATGTTATCCCCTTGTCTTTTTGTTTTTGGGGTATGATTTCCTTTTATACTTTTACAATTAATTATGTAAGTTTTATGTGGGTAAATATCATCAGCTCCAAACTTAATTTGATTTACTTCTTTATCTCCTGCAGCTGAGAGTCAGGAGAATGTTAACAAGATGGCCGAGCGTGTGTTGCTAAGGTTACAGCAGAAGCTGCAAGGTATTGAGGATGGGATCCAACTGAGCGTGTCTGGCCAAGTCAACAACCTCATCCAAGAGGCCCGCGACCCTAACAACCTCTGTCGACTTTTTGCTGGATGGCAACCTTATCTGTAAAATCAGCTTAATATGATTATTTATGATGATGACTGCTATCCTATTCAAGATTCCCATGACTGATCTCTAGAAGTAAGAAACCTTGACAGTCTTACAAAGACACATTGGTAAAAGGAAGCACCTATACAATCGGAAGTGGTGCAACTTTGCATTCATCAGAAATCATCATTAGATAGTTTAACTTTTCTCTACCTTATCGGAAGAGGGCTGACTTTGAAGATCTTCTTATAGTCTACATTTGTTTACTGTCAGTGTGATATTGAGAGAGCATATACGTAGAGGAAGATCTTGTGCCTCAGTCGGTGTTAAAGAAGTTGAGAAGTGAGGTTATTCACATTAAAAACAACCTTGCTGTTACGTTTTAGGCAGTTAGAACTGTCATGGCAAAAGATAAGGTGTTCATTATCAACAACATCAACAACAATATTATCATCCTAAGCGGGAACAATGTTATTATCAGAAGAAAAGTGCTATGGACAATCAATTTAGGTCAAAATAGACCTGGTCACAACCAAATCATGAGCAATATCAAAGGTACATTCATGTGGTAGAGATGCTGTCTAACCTTCTTGATTCAATCTTATCTATCAAGATCTAACCACAGACTATCAACAGTGTTAAGTTCTGTACAAAGACAATAGAGTGATCTGTACAATACAATAGTGTGTCAGTTTTTGCATTTGTAACAGTGAAATGATGAGCCATTATTAAGGGGACCAAGATCACATCCATTCACAAGTACATAGACAATATAGCTCCATCTGAACTTCTCCATTATTTTAAGACTCCTGCCAGATGATCGCCATCTCTTTGACTAAAGCCGGAATGAGGAATCCTGAAAGGGAACAAGTTCTTTGAATAGTCCTCCTCTCTTTTGACCTTTTGTTTCCAATAATCATACAAGCTTGTAAATGTCTGACATTGTTATATAGTGGATCATACTATGTGCAATAGTACAAATTCTTGTCATTTCTTAGTTGAGTATGTACACACCACACCCTTATGGTTATGGCAACAAAGTCAGCTATGACTGTAACAGTTGCTAACCAACTTGCCTGTCTCGCCATAATAAGCAACGACAGCTTAACTACTGCTGTTTGGATTTTAATGGTCAAGGCGAGATTTGAAAGTGGGTTAGCTGCTGGTATAGTCAATGCTTGTGTCATCTAAGTTTTAGCGTTGGAATCTCGCAAGGGACTTGACCTGAAAAAGTACAAGTATTTGTACTAATTTTTACTAATGAAGTGAGTGTGATCCCGAACATAACAATGTCACATTTGTTCAATATGTTAATGGCATGTATCTCTGATATTCTTAATGTCTCTCACAGATTATCCTTTTGTTGAAGTTTAAGTGCTTTGTATTCATCTTACTTCAATTTGTCTGCTATAATACCCTTGCTGTGTATGTAGCTTCAATCAATCTGTCACCCTTTAAGCTCTTGTTATTGAGGTCTGTTTGAAGTTGTCTGCCAATGTTTTCATGGATATCGAAAGCTCCCTGAGTGATAAGATATTCACTAGCCCTGTATATTTATTTTGGTTAACAAAAACTTTTAAGGGATGCTGAGTATGTTGCATAATTTATTAATCTTTTTGCTTCATTAAAACACGCTATTGTCTGTTTTCGATCACAAATCATGACTTTAACCTGTTTAATGTCACTATTCTGAAATGATGAGCACTAAGATAGTGATTCTCAGAAACATTGACTACTTCTCAATTAAATAAACACCATTTATAAAGTTTGAAAACATTGACTCCAACAATGTACTCTGCGCCCCTTTAAACACCTACACATGTGCCTGTGAGAAATAGGGATCATCCACAATTGCAACATGCCCTGTTAGATGATACCAACTATTTGAGATGACAATCTTACGGGGAGTTGGTTCAGTATGTCAGCACACTTTCTTGAATCATAAATACACTGTTGACTGTGACACATGTTGATGGAAGCATTATCAAGAGACAGTACAGTGTTTTAAGAATGGTTTGCTTATCTGGTAGGTGGGCTTTACATATTATCTTTACTAAAGTGAAGGGGCTATATTTTCACATCTCTTGATACCCATTCTTTCACAAAATAATTTCTGCCGAACCCTAGTCATATTTGTTACATAAGTTCAGTGTGATTGGTCAAAACAAAGTACAAGTATATTTTAATATTTGATTTAAACACATAAGTCTTGCATGGGAGAAAACTGATACCTGGGAATTGATGTTAGAACATTCACGTGTCAGGTCACATACACACATTATTTGAAATTATGAATGAGAGAAATGAAGAAATGTCCAGTATATCAGTATATCCCAAGCTCCTGATAACACTAGCTCAGAATATGAACATTGTTTCAGCATTAAATTAAAGAGATAATAAAAATTTCTCAATTGTTCAAACCATTTATCAAAGTTACAATTGCATTTCTGATCATTGCCCTTGTTTGTTCCATTTTTGGAAAAAAATATTTTTCCTTTATTTGTCATTGTGCTAATATAAACTCACTTTCTGTACATTTGTATAGGTGTATCATAAATCATTAAACATTTAAAAAATTGATTATGTGTTATATTTTTTTTTCCAAGTTAATCATAAGTGGTATTAAGGTATTCTTTCTAATTGTCTAAGATGAACCAAATAATCAAGCACAAAGATTGAAGCATGTTGACCTATGGCTGGTATGTAGAGCAGGCTTCAGTAATATTCATGAAAGAAGCAAGAAGCCAGATTAATCATGAAATGAAGATGTTGCTAATGAGTTAAAAGGTTATCTCATATGTGATGCAGACTTCAAAAATTAATTAATATGCTCCCTTCACATTAGATTTAATTAGGTCTTACGACTGTTTACATTTTAATAACCTAGCACACTTTAAATGTCATATTGGCTAATGGCAATGCCAATTGTCCGGCATCCGCAAACTTTCCATACTTTCAACTTCTCCAATAACCGCCTCAACCCATGGGGATATACCTTGCATCTTTGTGGTAAATATTTGTGTATATATATATGATATAAGCGCAAGTTAAATTGTTGTGCATGTGTTTTATAATTGCTTCAACAAGCTCTTTACCAGTTAACTTTTCCAACCTATTTCTTTAGGAAACATCCTTATGATAGTAAACACTGCATAATGTATAGTATCCTATCGAAATTGACAATGCTAGGACCCTAGCCTGATGACATCATATTGCTATTATGCTCTAGGAGTCTCATGCCAATTTTTTTCAGTTTTGATATACATTTGTAATGAAAACTTTGAAGAATTTAGAGAATGATGGAATATCACAATAATACCAATGTTTCTCGAGTACAATATCCTTTTTGAAGCCTCCAGAATTGTCTTTTCTCAGATACTCATATTTGGCTCATATTCTTTGTGTGTGTGCAACTATGGATCTGAAATGGTATATATGGGGAATTTCGTAACTAGCTTTGAGATTCAATTACATTTATATTTCTTTTATTCCTGAATGTTTAATTGTATTTCAACTGGCCTGTGCCTTGTACTGTTTTCACTTCAACAGTCACACTACTTTCGATTTCCACTTAAACACTTTGTTTTTAGTCGTTAGTTATATGCTTGCAACTTTCCGGAAATAATTTCTACGCAACAGTTACTGAGACGGATAGGTTTAGTTCGACATATTAAGGATACCCCCAGTGTACTGAATCTTCCAACCATTTTCGAATGTAGATGCTTAAAGATAACCGCTAATTAGTCAAAAGTAATCTCGGAAAATTACATGAAGCAGGTTGAATATAGAAGAAGAAGATAGAAAATGATCTTGTCATGATATATATCAAGTTAAGTTCTGTGCGAAGAGAAATCAAGTTCACTTGTAATGAAAATTTGAATTCAGTTTTGGCACACTTCTAAGGGTGCTTAACACACAGTAATAGTTAAAAAACCAATAATTTTCACATTTGGCACTTTGGAATAATATTTTATATGTATTGAATGAATATCATGACAATTGTTGTTTTGACACATAAGAAAAACCAAATAAATACAATGAAAATCCTCGAAAGTCTCTTGAATTTCTTGAAATTTAGTATTGAGTCAGGGCTCCAGATAAGATGCGCATCTGCGTAAAATACGCATGGGTATAAAGATATTTCATTTCTACATGTCTGATCTTTACATCTCGAATAGTATTTAACTTGATGCCAACCTGTGTGATAACAAATATTACCGATTTTTATATTTCGTCAAAGAGAAATCACTCGTTTATTTACAGATTAAACGTGTGCAAAATATAATCAACAACTAACATCGACAAAGATGCTAACTTGGAATGAGGATCTTATAACGATAAACCTTGAAATACTCCTAGTTTTTTCCATTTGGTAATTTTCACAGGGTGAATATACCCTGAATCCGTTAGCCGGATCCCTTGCCGGATCCTCCGGATCCTCGCGATCCTCGCAACAATGGTATACTGGGATCCGGAGCCGGATCCGGGATCCGGCCGTACACCGCCGGATCCCTTGCCGGATCCCTAGTAGATAAGAATACAGGGATCCGATGCCGGATCCCTCACCGGATCCTAGATCCGGACGGACACCACCGGATTCTCTACCGGATCCAAATTAGATAAGAATACTAGGATCCGGAGACGGATACCATACCGGATCCCCTCCTGGTGGCAAGAGTAGGCAAGAATGAATGAATATGAAAGTATGGAGATTTTCATTAAAAAAGTAATATATCATACTAGTATATTTGTTACCTTCTACTATCATATTCCTGAAATGACATTGTCATTTTACTATTAACATTATTATATATATTAATATCAAGTGTTTGTTTTAACCTGTAGCTTTTAAATATTTGTTTAAATCAGAATCAGAAGGGAATTTGCTAAACAGGCTGTTTTAATTTTATAGAAGTAAGGTTCAATGTTATACACTGTAACGCTTGAACGCACACACTTGATCATTACACCTGTTAGCGTATTCACATTTCACCTAGATTCATTTGTGTGTTATTGCTGCAACAGATGAAATAAGAATATACATATATTCGACGCATGTGTTCAATTACCGTTCAGTAACTTTCTTTCACTGATTTTTCAAAACAAAATAGAGAAACTTAAATAAAGTGGCAAGCGGCAATAGAAGGATTTAGAACTGTAACTTAACATGCACATTAGAAAAAACATGCATCTTATATCTCTACATGTAAGGGCAGTTAGTATAAAGTTAACACTGTTTAATACTTCTATTTTTTCTTATAATACAGTTTCAAAATGGTTACTAGTGTTTAAATATAAAATAATAGGACAATAATAATGAATAACGTAAAACTTGAAATATATTATGTTACCAAACAGTTTCTGAATGATCAAAGTTACCCTTTTGATAAGGCAGGAAATTGAAAATTTTAATTCGATTGTTAACGATTAAAGTAGGATCATATGCATTTATATTTTATTTTCAATATGGTATGTAAAGTCGACTTAAACTAAATAAAACAATCATTTTCACCTGAAGCCAAATAAAGCACTTCGTTTTGACGATAACAGGAATATATATACAGTATTAAGGAACAGAAAAGGTATACAAAAGTTTAGGAACTGACTAAAAGGGGATACGATATATACAGAATAAGTAACAATTTATAGGCAGAATGGCCAAACACTTTTATACCGAAGCCGTCTTTAACGGGGCAGAAGCAAATTATTTTAATGTCATTATTAACCAAAATTTCACAAATAAACATTTACTTATGCCAAATGTACTATCTTAAGAGGTCAAACATCTCGTTACTCAAACCGATCCTCTGTATTAGTCTAGTCGAAGAAATTATCAAGAATCAAGCAATATCCACTAGCAACAATTTGTCTTTTAACACGTTCTAATCTTTCAGAGAAGGTAATGGATTCGCATAGTTAAACTACACATGCAAAGATAGTGCTGCTTTTGCAGAAAAGCTTGTTCGTGCAATTTGTCAAATTTATTCCTTCTCCAGAAGTACAATGATACTTATCGCCTTCAATTAGAATAAGGAATTTCAAGGATTATTACACCTTTTGCGCAAGAGATAAAATTAATATGTAGGGTCCTACTTGTACTAAACCCTCTCGTACCTTAATTAGTCCTCCCCCCCCCCTTCCCCCCTCCCCCTCTCTCTCTTTGAAAGTCGTTGCTACACCCCATTTTTGTGAATCCAGCTAAACAGATATTATGAACTTGTACCAAAGCAGTAAACACATTATCCTGTGTAGGAGAAATTACGTTCGGAAATAATATTTTAAGGGGATATAGTTACTGGAAGGCTTATTTGAGTATGACATTGCGAATTGTGACCTTTCATTTCAACGTAGCCCATCAGGACACGTTTTCATTGTTGCTATCATCTAAAAAGTATTGGATGTTGTAACATTAATGAGCACATTTTTGCTTATTTTTATTGAAACATGTTTGCAACAGTACAGCCGCATGAATTCGGTATTTCAGTTGAAGGGAACAACAATATATTAAACTCATTCTATTTAATAAAGCAATTTATAAAATCTGAAAAAAAATCAGATAATTGATAAAAATTGAGCCAGTGTACTTCAAATTGAGATTGTCTCAAAATCTGAAATCTGTAGTAAATTGGTTCAGTGATCAAAAAGTTTTGATTGCAGGAATTAATATAAATGATATCTTTAATAAAGTGTTCAACTTGTTTTAGTTACAATTACGATAAAGAAAGATTTTCAAATAATAGAGTTCTTAGATTAATCTAATGTTTTACAGTGGAAGACAAATCTAATTCTTCACCCAAATCATTATGTTGTTTTTTTGCGGATGTGTATTCCAACCCCACCAAAGGGTTAGATACCTCCGGTGGTTAGTCAATACAGAGCGTCATGTATATAAGGAATACCTATACCAGTAAATATTTTACGTGTGTATGTGTCGTCAATTTAATCCGATGACTTCAAGTAGTCCCGCGCAATTATACTCCTTTTGTTAGTTCCACACCAATTAGCATTTTGGGGTCATAAAACACCTTTATGCAATCACAAGCAATCAGACAGGAGCAAGCCTCTTTTCTTCAAATAGAGCGGAGCTCAACGATCCGTGACAAGATAGACCGGGTTGGGGTGGGGGAGGGGGTTTAACTAATTTCGTTTAATATCCAAATGAATGTAACATTTCCATTCATCAATTGATATTGTAATAGTAGTAAATGTAGACCATACACGTGAAAGATACTGCTACTGGTCTTTCTTTGAAATGATAATGCAGATCAATGACAAAATTTATAATAAAGTTTTGTAGACCTACCAATATCAAAATGATGTGATTTAAACATATTTATTCATGTTTATATATATATACATGAATGGATTGGCCAACAAGCTCCGAAGAGCTTATATCAAGGCCGCTCCGATACAGTTACATATAAATAAATACAAACTCATATTAGTGACACATGTCCAATTCACAACTTAGCTTCAAAGATAGTGGTTTTACATGAATATCATGTTGTTTGCGTGGCAGTCATTACATATTCAAGTGCTTAAAAGGAGTCAAATCGATCAGATTTTATTATATATTGATGAATAGACTTCAATAATTTGTTAAGATCGTCGTTTGAGAGCGATGTAATCCTCTAAGTACTGTATTAATACTAAATCCTTTCAAATAGAAGAAAGAATTCTGTCTTAATTCTGTGTATTTGTGGCATGTGAAAAAATAGTGTACGGCGTTTTCAATTGGGTGACCGCATGAGCACTCTGGGCTGTCCGCGATATGTCTATCAAACTTGTCGGCATTCAAGTCACTACAACGGAGCCTGAGGCGGGAATGGATAATTTGACAAATTCTTGAACCATAATTAAGATCGAAGTTAACATTTGTATTTCTAGATCCACAAAGCTTATTTTTGAAACCGGATAATGTATCGATATTTTGGATGTGAGGATTTAATGAATTCCATAGTTGTATTGTGTCAGGTAAAAAAGACCTGGCATAAGTCGCCGTTCTACACTTTATTGTTCGCACGGATGAATTTTCTCTGAGATTATAGTCATTCGTACTGGGTGTTTTTGGTAGGAGGTCATTAAGATATTGAGGTGCTAGATTCTTTTTCATTTTATAAAAAGTAGTCAATTTAGATATATATCTACGTTCTGCTAGTGGTTTCTTATTCGTTTCGTCATAGAGTGCCTTGTGGCTTGTTCCGCGAACTGGTCCACATATTGATCTTAACGCATCCAAGTTCAGCTTTTCTAGTAAGTTACATTGCTCTTGAGTACAATTATCCCAAATATGCCCACAATAATCAAATATTGGTATTATGAAAGATTTATAAATAATTTCTAGACTTTTTCGCGATAGCCGATATTTCAGACTTCTTAAACAGTTAATCAGGGGACTAACTTTTTTGATCATAGAGTTTATATGGACATCCCAGTAACAGTTGCTTTGAAGGGTCAAGCCAAATGCTTATGACTTTCTACTTCTTCAATCGTTTCACCGTTCATTATTAGATTAGGTTTAATGCTCCTATTTATTTTTCTGCTAAACAGTATTGACTTAGTTTTTTTAGGATTAAAAGAAACCTTCCACTTTTTGGCCCAGTTTGCAATCAATGACAGATCATTATTTAAACAGTTTGCGGCTACATTAGGGTCATCAATTATGACATACAGAGAAGTGTCATCTGCGAAAAGTCGGATGTTACTGTCAATATCATCTACAATATCATTAATGTATTTGATGAATAATAGGGGTCCCAAAACAGAGCCTTGAGGGACGCCTGCTAATACATGTTTGGGATTTGATGCGTGTCCATTAATAACAACTCGCTGGGTTCTATTATTTAGGTATCTTTCAAACCAATTCAATAATTTGCCTTCAATTCCATATGATCTTAATTTCTGCAGTATTCCCTTGTGCCAAACTTTATCAAATGCTTTGTTAACATCGCAAAACACCGCTCTAACTTCTTTTCCGTCGTCCAGCGCTTTTGCTATGAAATCATATAGATATGTCAATTGATTAGTTGTTGAGTCGCCAGAGGTAAATCCTGATTGAAGATTTGAGAGGAGGTTATTATCTCTTAGAAAATTATTTACATATTTAAAGATACATTTCTCAAATACTTTAGCCAAACAACTCGTTAATGCTACTGGTCTATAGTTTGAAGGGTCGTATATGTTGCCGGTTTTGTGAATAGGGATAACATTTGCTTATTTAAAGACAAATTAAATAGTTTGGTTAAAATGGGAGCTATCCGATTTTATCAGGGCCGATTGCTTTAGTTGTATCTACAGAGAGTAATATATCATTAACTTCCCCCATCTCTAATACTATATCAGTCAGAGTACTATCGCAACGTTTATCAACATGAGGGGGGTTGTCGTCAGGATCTATAACTTTGGATTGACTAGTGAAATAGTTGTTCATTATTTCTGTAACATCGTTGAACTCATCGTAGAGTACATCATCCTGAATAACTGACTTACAAGCGATTTTTGCCGATTTATTTAGTAAATAGTTCTTGACTAGTTTCCACCAGGTTTTTGTACAGGTCGATTCACTTATTGCATTATCAATTTTAATTGTAGGTTGTTTTTTAGCTTTATGTACAGAGGATATTACTTTGTTTCTTAGTGATTTGAAATTTTGCCAGTCTAGGGGACGGTTAGTTCTTTTAGCGATTTTATGTTGCCTATTTCGTCTCCTCATAAGAGATCGTATTTCATTATTCATCCAAAGGGTGTCTCTAGGTCTAATAAGTACGGTTTTATTTGGTATATTCGCATCGCAAATTTGAATTAGGTCGTCGGTTAATTTAGTTGTTATAGTATCTATATCCTGGGTTTGAGTTACATCAATGTCAATATCATTTATGAATCGGTTTAAACAGTCTGTATTCGCTCGAGAATAATCATAAACCTTCCGCTCAAAGCAAGTTTCTTTCTGCTTATCTGAATCGATGTTAATATACACCGGACAGTGGTCACTGCATATAGGATCCAGCACTCCCGATTTCCGTACTTTGTTAAAACATGTTACAAATATCAAATCAATCAATGTACGAGAACGAGAGGTGATTCGTGTAGGTTCAGATATAAGTTGCTTGAGTCCGTACGCAGCCTCTAAATAGTTCAGTTTAGATTAAAATCCTCTAAAATAATAGTTTTCATATTTAAATCCACGGCATTTGAAATGCTATTGTCGATGAGGTCCCAATACAGTTCACTTTTATCTGCTCTATAGAAGGTACCAATAAGAAATGTCTGTTTTTTACTTTTAACTTTTATCCATAATGCCTCAAGCCCAGCTGAATCCAAAGTATCCATGTGCATAGCACACAAATTATCTTTTACATACACTGCAACCCCACCGCCACGGCTTTCTCTATCCTTTCGAAATGGCGCCTGAAAACCCGGAATAGCGATTTCTTTATTATCTATTAATGATGTTGTGGATATGCATACAAACTACCTTTAACCCTCCCCCCATATCCTATTTCATATCGCCTTACCCATAACGTGGGCCTAAGAGGCCCGGTGCCTTTTGTGGTCTCTTTTTTAAGACAAATTATATGTTTAAAGTTAATATGGACGTTTTGTTATTTTTGTCTTAGTGATAAGTAATTGCTAAATCCTCAGACATTCAGCAATTCGTCGTGGCATTCTCATATTTAACCACCCAATCATGATTTTGGACAATCTGTCTCACTCCTGTTGCAGCGACACGGCACATTTTTGTAGTGTTGTCTGTTGAAGCTGACATCGACGAACACGTCTCCTGATCATGTCCCAGACATGCTCTATTGAGGTTAGGTCATGACTCAAGGCTGGTCAAGGCATATAGACCATATGGTGGTTGTAATTCATGAAATGAAGCGCGGTTGGCACGGACATGTCATCGGCGATTTTTACATTGTGCAAAGGGCAGAACTATCGGTGCCGTGATGTGTTCACAGTAGTACACACTAGTGACCGTTCCTTGAACAATATGCAAGTCAGTTGTACCAATCATGGTGATCCCAACGATTACCCAAATTTTTACGCTGCATACACAATTGACGCCTGTTTGTCATTTGCTGGCACGTTAATGGAAGCACAACACTCAGTTGTCGTGCATGCAAAGTGGCTGCATATAGCCGATTTCTAATCGTTTAGAGTGTAACTCGAATTCCTGATACTTAATACAACTTTACAGGAAGCTGATTGGTCGTTTGTCCTTTTTTGATTGGTTGTTTGACCTTTGTACGAATCCCGAGCTTGTGTAGTTGCTCAAGGATGACCTGAACAAGGTCTATCATCAACATTGTGTGTTTGTTGGTACTGGTTCCACAGTCTGCTGACACATTAAGCATGTTGGCAACTGCTTGGTGTGTTTGACCCATTAGAAGCATACCAAAAGCACGTAGACGTTCATTATGTTGAAGACATATCATTGCAAATTCAACATAACACACTAAAGCAATCATTCGTTAAACGCAAGAACTGATATCAAAGAAAACCTGGATAGGATAAACCAGCACGCTGCAGTTTTCATTAATGCTTTCTTGAAGAGTCAAGTTTGACAATGAACCCCTCCTACATTGAAAGGGCTATTGCATGTCGCTCGTGCAGCTGAGTGGTTCCCTTGGGGCGAACCAACTCTCTAAGCATGTCAATTGTCCATGACTGTTTATCATACCACAACCTGCATAGGTATTTGTATTTCAATACCATCTACTTTTTTGGAAGAGTACATATCCCACTCTTCTCTAATAGGTGCTAGCTAGATGAATACTTATGGTTGAATTGTCATCAGTTGTTTAAACCTACTGCATAACATCGTTGGTCTGATGATAGGAGTACTAAACTGTTTGCTCCAAATCATCCTACTGCTCATAGTGTTTTTGATTTAGTATACTAATTAGAGCCAAGGTTTCATATTCATTTTTGTCTCTGGTTACTGGCTACCCTTTTCAGACATGAACTTACTACCATAGATGTTTGTGAATGTAACATTTCGACTTCAATCTGAATATGATCAGCATGTTTAAACTTTGTCTGTTGTGTCCTAAGTATGTTTCTATCTTGTGTCTTTGATGTACCTGGTGGGGTTAGACCAAACAAATCCATTTTTTTATTTAAAGAACAGGTCCTACAAAAATAAAAACGAGACTGTCACTGTCTGCATCAGATTCTGTTTCTGATGTTTCATGTGGAACAAAGTCACTTTTCATCTCACTTTCCCCACTGAAAGACACTGAACTCCTCAAAAATTTCTAATAAACTCTTCAGATGGACTTACTTTCCACTTCCGAGTATTAATAGTGATTGATGCCAGATAACTGCAAGAGCTATTGACATGGACCCTTAAAGATCGGGTGAAATGCCCTATGGTCGATTTCGGAATTCGTTAAAAGGGATTACAATTTGACGTGGACTCAACTTTAAATTTCTGAAATCGGCCGCTAAACAACATAATTACAGCTTTGTAATTTAATTGCCTAATTACGACCGGCGAGCAGAACCTGAAAGGCCCTGTGGTCACTGAAGCGTGAATCTTTCGTGACGTGCTAGTTGGCATATCATCATTCGCTCGTTATGTAAAACAACACTGGCCGCTAGTAAATCTCACAGTTTAACTGTCGGTTTTACCTACTAAACGTTATCCAAACAACTCAAACCTTAAAGGAATCTATTGTTTAATTCATTGTCTGGATATTTCTATTTTTGCAAGCGCAAGACCCTGATTAAATACGATGCTGTGTGCACTTTCCTACGGAATGTTTTTCAAAGTCACGACCCTGCGCCATGTTGTCATAGTTATAAGATTGCGCTAACGCGTGAGATCCCGGAAGTATTTCTTACATGAACTATGCTCACTTATTGGACATTATATTGAGGGATGCACCGGCATCCTTATTCCCATAAAAATATAACCTTTATTAAGTATTAACGCATAATGTCCACCAGCTATTCAGAAAGCGAGATATCATTATCTATGGAATGTGTCTCATCATGTTCAGAAACGCTAATTTCAATTGACGGGGACGATACTTTTCCTTACTTATATGAGCCAAATGACAGTTCGAGTGGCACAGAAACAGAAGAGACGATTTTTTTGTGTTTTAATTTCTTGGCATTTTCAATTTAATTTTTATGCCATTACAACAAAACTCAGAATTTACTATTAATGCTAAATTGCATTGGACTGATTATTTTAAAAAACAATTCTCCATTATATTTATATATTTTTTCAGTCAACAGAAATAATAAAAATAAAATTGAATGTATTATTGACCATGGATTATTTGAATATGATATCCATATTTTTATGTATTTTGGCGTTCACACAATTTTCTAAATGTAATGTAGGCATGTAGTGTATGGTGAGTGAGACATTATTGTTGATATCGTCGTAAGAATAGCTAAGTGGAAGTCAAATCCTATCACATTTGTAGGTCATACATCATAAATGTACATCCAAAGATAATTTCCTTGGTCCCGTTGCACAAAACTCTAAGGTAGCCTTAAGTCGTTCATCAATTACGACGTCTGCCAAATGTTTTCACAACAATCAAATTGGTTTAACTAGTTTGTTTGTTTTTTATGACACACAGGTGGCCGTTATGTAATCCTATCTCATTCAATTTCAATTCTTGATTTAATGGTCTCTAATTATACCTTTTGAATTTTAACGCCTTGGACCCGCCAAGCGGAATATATGTCCTGTCATAATGGCGTAACTCTTGGCATTCGACTGGTACTTCGTTTATTGTCACGGCGTCCAGTCATTTTGAACCAATGAACTTGTAGAATATATATTCAACCAACAAATTAAGAGAAGGAGATTTGGCTCATGCACCTCTAAGGACGATGACACACATTTAAAAAAGTACATCGTGAATAACGGGACCCAACATTCTTTAGGATTACAAAGGATGTTTATAACGCCTGCGTCAGGTATGTTTTCATGTCATTTAATGTTAAATTCAAAGACAGAGATATTGCAACACGGTGTGAGATGTTATACTAGATAAGAATATGATATGTGTTAGTTAAGTACAAACGAATATTCCAATAAGTACTAAGTTGTCATGAAAGTGAAGTGAAACAAAATTATTTGTTCTATAGTCATTAAAAAAGTTTCCACATTGTCTCCCGTTTTTTACAAAAACCTTCATTTTTTTCGAGACAATTTATAACTTCATATCGATAAATACATGTTGTAACACTACGTGATATCTCATTGTAATTGGATCTCTCACCGACCAAGTTCCTTTTTGATATGATTTTGATATAAACCCACCCAAGAAAACCGCGTCCAAGGATTGTCACAGTCTAATTAAGATGGATTTGACGACTGAGAGGGAAAGTTGATATCATGAAGCCGTTATACATCGTATTTTGGAATTCTTTCGGTCATGCTATTGCCTCTATTTTGTTGTTGAATTAGCTTAAAAATACAGAGAAAATCAAAGGGCTGGGCTTTCAGCTGCCCACTAGCACGTCACACACTGGGCGTGGCTTCGAGTCATGCTTCGGTGATTTTGTGTAAGCGTTCGCCAGTCTCATTAGGCGGCTATCCAAAACAGGGGTATAAAAGGTCTCCTAGTAGTCGAATTAAAGCGTATATTTTCCAATTTTTTGGGCTCTATTGATTGATATAAGTGAAGCGAATACAGATACTAATTTGTAATAATCAAATTCATGCGTTACTTCTCCTCTTTAAGCAATTCTTGCAAGGGGGGAGAAAAATCTACGCGGGCCTTGGAGGCCCATGTCATGTATTCATGTTATTTTTTTTTAAAAGATGTAATTTTGGAAAACTACGTGAATCGGAAAAAGATGTTTTGTGCATATTTACAAATCAGTACATATGTGAGGAATATATGAACTCCCAGCAAAACTATGTCAAATGTGAACAAATGGCAACACCATAAAGGTGCAACCGGGCCTCAAAGGCCCCAGTTATGGGGGGTAGGGTTAAAAAACCTGTCATCCAGAAATCAAAGGAAAAAATGAAAGAAGCCTTCTTTATTCTAGAAAATGTTGTCAAATCTAGTTGCCATAACAATTATTAAGAACCATAATCATAGTCATCTCATAAATCTTTTTCTCAGGGTGTAGGCATATAGATTTCAATATAGTAAATGAGGAAAACGAGTTTCTTAAGTATGTTAAGTTAAGAAGAATTGAAAATCGTTGCTCTTTGTGCAAAAATATAATACGTTTGGTAAATGAAAACATTCTGCATATGTGGGTCTTGAAAGGGAAAAATAAATACTTAAAAAAGAAGGTTTATTAAATCAGATGAAACGATTGGAGTCTTTGTGAAGTTACCAATTTTGAAACAGTGTTAGATACATTTGATCTGTAAAACGCATTGAATTCATATATCTAAGACGAAACGAAGGAAGCGTTATCATATACATTTATGTACATCTATTCATAAATCATTTGTGAAGAATTTGAGGCTATTGAAAGTTACACTTTGATTTTAATTTACTTCTTGAATGCATCACTTTAGTCTTATGTCATAACTTATCAATTTGATTATTGCATGTAATGATCATATTTTGATCGCAAGTGTTATTCTACTTTGAATACTATTATTAATATAAGAGTTTATTCGAGTAACGCTTTACTGAACATGCTGAGCGCATTGTCTATCAAGCACGGTCAATAACGGTCCTGTAACATTAATAAATTTAGCATATACATGTTTTTTATTCGACAATATGCTTAATAGATCCACGCCCCTGTCTGCCATTGAATGGATACATACACACCTGCACATAGCTTGCATTATTTATTTATCAGAGCGCTGGGTTATTCAAGTCACTAAACGACAATAACCTGTTAATTCGATGCAATGAAGTCAGTCTCTTGACGAAAAACCGAAACAGGAAGAATCATGTAAGGATACACCTGTATACGCGCCGCTAATCTTTGTCACGTAAAAATTGTAGAATAAAGTTTAGGTTACATCATTGGACAATGTTCTTCATGGAGCTACGCCCATCATTCTATACATATTCACAATCATCACCTGTAATTAGGCATTCGAGTTTTGATGAAATCTTCCATATGAAAAATAGTTACTTTGTAAAGATGACAATTCAATCCTATTTGTATTCTTTTGAGTTCAAATAATTGATTTAATTCGCGTTACATATATTTTGCACATATTAAATTATACTTCGAGTCGATGTCGTCCCAACAGAATGAAACACTTAAAAATATAGCTAACCTGTGAAGTGATGTAACATGCACTTTTAATAGGTATGTCAACAACAAGTCAATTCTTCATGCATATGAATATATTTCTATTTAATAATTCGACTACTTTTACATTCGTTAATGTTACTTACGTTCTATCCCTTAAATCGGGATATCATTTCCATTATGATTCATATAGTTGAACTACTGACACACTGTATATACTTAAAATGGTGTGTAGACATGCAGTATTTGTATTTACAAATAAAAATGCATGTGAATCAACATATGTGAAAATATGAGGAACGTTACGTGTAAACAATATGCCGCCTTCAAATCACTGTAGTGGTAGATTGAGAAAGACATTCTAACATGAAGATTGACAAACGCTTATAAGTGATATTTGGTTATGTATATACTATATATATCATAATATGTAAGTGTGTGTGTCTGTGTTTACTTTTTGTTGTTCTTTAAGTACTGTTGTTTAGGTATAAGTAAGAGAAATTGTCTCTCAGGACCTTTTGACCAATATAGAAGGTGCGATATCTTACGCAATTTACTTGTCAATTGCATTTGGTGAGACAATGAAAACAATTTCACTCTCTCCCATTCTTATTATCATCTTTGAATATGTTTATGAAATGAAATCGGACCGCAAAATAAAAACTCTATGGTGAAATATCACCTGTTATATTATAAACCTAAGTTATCTGCTCTTGGATGGTGAAGACGTGGTCGACTGGAGCTCCGACACTGAATGAAATAAATCCACGTACATCGTCTTTTCTGATGCCCATCCATTACAAAAGGTATTAAATATCCACACAACAAACCCTGGGCTACGTTCTATAAACTTTACAAGTGCTGCAATTGAGAATTTATCGAAATACTGAACTTTGAAGAAATCTCATAATATTTGAACATTTTAACTACTACAGTCATGGCGGCGATGGAAGAAGCTGATAATTTCGTTAATGCAGTAATGTCGCAGCCGTGTTTCAACGAAATAAATAATGACATTAACATGTGTGAACCGTCTGCAGCCAAAAAAGTGAAACTTTGTATTAATTCTACTGCCCCGCACGAAACTCCGACTGCTGTGGGTAATAATAATTCTGATGTTCTGACAGCTTTTGCTAACATGCAGAAGTTCTTCTGTGACCAACTAGCAGCGAACGAGGAACGCATGACGTCCAGACTGACCGCTGTTTTGAAACAGGAGACTGAAGCCATAAGGAAGGAGTTTGACGCACAAATAGCTGCACTGACCGACAAGGTAAAGAGAATGGAAAACTCACAGATAAATTCACACGAAACGATTACCGTGAGAATGGATAAAGTTGAGAAAGATGTACAGTCTATGAACTCTAAATTTTCTGATGTCGTGAAGGGCAAGAAAGAATCGGACACTGATCGCAGTGTTGTTGTGCGAAACCTTGCAATCGACACACGTGAAAGAGACGACCCGTCAATCACATGTCAACTCGTCAATCGTGTCATCCGCGACGGGCTGAAATTTACAGACGTCCGTGCTGCACGTGCCGTCAGGAAGCAACGCAACGACAACAAACCCGGAGTAGTTTTGGTCACACTTGAAACCAGCGAGCAGGCGAAGAAACTTCTACAACACAAGAAGAAACTACGAGGTACCAACGACTTCTCACAGGTCTACTTCGACAGAGCGATGTCTCAGGAAGACTTGATAACTCGATCTAACCTGCAAACGCTCATTCGTGAGATGGGAAAGGGCAACAAACTACGATTCAGTGGTCAACGCCTCGTCAACATCACAACAAAGGGATAGGACAAACTGCGGCTGGGTGTATGGAACTGTTGTGGCTGGTCGACTCGTGAAAACGACAACAAAGCTTTTAGAGAATCTGTTTTAAATAAACTAGACTGTGATATCTTAGGGCTATGTGAAACTTTCTTAAAACCAGGTGAAAAGTTAATAGTGAATGGGTTCACTTGGATGGGTAATAACAGACAATATGTCAACACCAGAGCTAAACGTGGTTCGGGTGGTGTCGGTGCTCTTTTTAATAATAATTTGTTTGAACGTTATAATATTGACATTTTAGACTCTAGTGATGAAGACATTATTTGGTTTAAGCTAACTTCTCGCATTGATCAAGATTTTAAACTCGTGTTATGCATATGTTACTTACCACCGGCCTGTTCAAGCAGAGCTCATGACGGAGAGAAGTTCTTTGAACAATTACTGGAAAAACTATACTTATACCAGAATGAAGGTATGGTGTGCATATGTGGGGACTTTAACGTCCGTGTCGGCTCGGAACAGGACTATATTGCAGGAGCAGACCAAATCTGTGATCGGGATGTCATTGATTTTACTGTGAACTCTTATGGAAATCAACTTTTAAATTTTTTAACAGACTGTAACTTATGTATGTTAAACGGACGCATCGGTAAACAAGATTTTACTTATGTTCAAAATGGCTGTTCCGTTGTTGATTATGTCATTACTACTCATGAGTGTTTGTCTCATTTTTCTGATTTCAATGTTTTTAAAATGTCGTCCATTATTGAAGGTCAAAATATGCCAACTGTGATTCCCGATCACTCAGTTTTAGTTTGGGAAATGTCAGCCCCACAGAATTGTAAGAATAGTGTATATGATATACCTCTTTCTGACAACGTATTGCACAAAAGGTATCGTAAGGATAGGATTGGCTCTGATTTCATGAATGACGAAGTAGCATTAGGGTTAATTAATGATACAATTGTTAAGATTGAGTCTCTCTTGTCTCTTCAGAATGATGTCAATGGAGCATATGATGAGTTTTTGTCGTGTATGTATGTTGAGCTTGATAAGAAGGCCGGTTGTGTATCTAGCAAGAAACAGGTTAATTCGAGTAAGTCTTTTTATAAACCTTATTGGTGTGAGGAGCTTCAGGTTCAGTGGGATTGTGTCCGCTCATGTGAAAGGGAATGGTTGAAGTGTAAATCTCCATTTAGGAAAGGCATTTTTCGTCGTAATTATATTGCAGAAAGGAAGAGCTTTGATAGGTTGTTACGTAGACATAGGCGATTGTATCAGGCGTCTGAGCAAAAACGATTGTTAGATAAGTACAGTGGTAAAAACAGCAAGGACTTTTGGAAAGCTATTGGTGAAATAGGAATAGGGAATGAAAGGCGTGGTAGTATCCCATGGGAGGTAACTCGTAACGGTACACCATTCTCAGATAGGAATACTGTTTTGAATGCATGGAAGGATGATTATGAGTCATTATATAATGCTGACAGTGTTCCGGAGTTCGATAATGATCATCTACGTGAGGTTTCAGAGGTTGTTACCAGCAATCAGGTTGCTCCCGGTCAGTTTGATACTTCGATTCTTGATGCCCCTATTTCACGTGAAGAGGTTGTCTCTGCGGTTAGTCGCGCTAAATGTGGAAAGGCTGTTGGCTTTGATCTACTACCTGCTGAATCGCTTAAGAATAGTGCTACCATTGAAGCTCTTCTTAAAGTTTTTACCTTTTGTTTTGAGAATAATGTATGTCCTGATATTTGGCGTAATAGTATCATCTTTCCAATCAAGAAGGCGGATACAGACCCAACCGATCCTTTGGGTTATCGGGGTATATCTCTATTATCTATTCCATGTAAGGTTTATTCTGATATCTTAAATTCCAGGTTCACAAAGTGGTTAGAATATAATGATCTTTTGGCCGAGGAGCAGAACGGTTTTCGTAATAAGCGTAGCACAGTTGAACATATTTATAGTTTGTATAATATCATTGCTAACAGGAAGTCTTTGAAACGTTCCACATTCGTTTGTTATATTGACGCTATGAAGGCGTTTGATAGGGTCAACAGAAATTGTATGTGGTATAAACTTTTACAGCTTGGTGTGAATGGAAAGTTTTACCTTGCGGTCCGGTCTCTGTATGATAATAATAAATCTTGTGTTTCCATAAATGGTTACTACACGGATAACTTTTCAGTAAACAGTGGCGTAAAGCAGGGTTGCGTCTTGTCGCCTACTTTATTCTCTCTTTATATTAATGATTTGGTTGAGGAAATTAATAGTTTAGGGTGTGGTATTGATGTGGACGGAAGGATGGTCAGTTTACTGTTATATGCTGACGATATTGCTCTGCTTGCTGCTGATGAAAATTCTCTACAGCGTATGCTTAATTGTGTTTCTTCCTGGTGCAGAAAATGGCGTCTTCAAATTAACAGTAAAAAAACTAAAATTGTTCATTACAGACCCAATTCTATTGATAAATCTTGTTTTGATTTTACTTGTGGCCCGGAAGTGATTGAAATTATACATGCATATAAGTATTTGGGCATTTGGCTAAATGAACACTTGAATCTAAATTTTACAGTCAATGAAATTGCTAAGTCAGCAAGCAGAGCACTTAGTGTAATCATTAGTAAGTTTAAAGCAGTGGGAGGAATGGCCTATGATGTTTTCAACTCATTGTATGATAATCTTGTGCAACCGATTTTATCTTATGGTTCAGCTATTTGGGGTACTAAAGAATTTAAAAGTATTAACACAGTTCAAAACAGGGCTAGCCGGTTTTTTCTAGGCGTTGGTAATAAAACTGCAAATCTTGCAGTACGGGGCGAAATGGGGTGGTTATCTTGCATTTCTAAACAAAAAATCGAAATTATCCGCTTTTGGCGGAAATTAAATATGGCTGAACCATCAAGATTGACTAGTTGTATTAAAACATGGTCGCTGAGGTTTAGAAAATCCTGGGATAATGTTGTTCTAAATCTCATCAGGCAAGTTAATGTTCCAATTCATGATTTATCTTCTGTTACTCAAAGGGAGTTTATTGCAGTTAGTGAAAAAATTATCACTTTAGATCAGGATAATTGGTTACGTGGTCTATGGAACGACAACAGACAAGTTAATGGTAATAAGCTTCGAACATTTAGATTATTTAAAAGAACCTTGACAGTTTCACCCTATGTCCGCTCAGTATTAGACCGCTCTCATCGAAGTATTCTCGCTAAGTTAAGATGCGGTTCTCTCCCCTTAGAGGTGGAATTAGGTCGTTTTGCCCGCCCCCAAACACCATTAAATCAACGTATTTGCAAATATTGTAATTCCAGTGCAGTCGAAGATGAGACTCATTTTCTTACTTCTTGCCAATTTTATTCGGATATTAGATCCCCTTTATGGCATAAGGCAAAAGCTATTAATTACCAGTTTATAAATATGTCCTCAACAGACCAATTAATATTTATTATGCAGCTCCCCCAACTTTCCCCATCACTTGCCGCTACACTTTCTGCAATGTTTAGACGCAGAAAAAGCACCATGTTATAAGCAATATTTAACTTTTAAAATATGATTTTATATAACACATTTTAGTTATTTTTAGCGCTTAAGCGCTCTTAGAGTGTTTTGGTGTCTCGTAGGCCATTGTTGGCCGGACAACGTACTCTATATTGATATCTTACTGTTTTTATGATTGTACGTTGTGTGACACCTAAGTAAAATATTTTCTTCTTCTTCTTCTTCTTCTATATTCCTGTAAAGTATCCACATTCAGCACCTGCATTTGATCTTCATGAAACAATAAAACAATCAAGACTTTATGGTACAAGGCTAGACAGTTTCCGTTCAACACTCGCCGATTTGCTTTGACCTAATTGGTTTCGCTACAGCGAGCAGCGTCTGTGGTCAGCAGCCCAGGCGTTGAACCGTGAAGCTGTCTCGGCGTTAATGAGTTAAAGAAAGTATATGATTTCATCACAGAATGGGTTTCATGAATTTTCTGAAATCGGACAATTTTGCAATTACCTTTGTGCAGGTGTATACTTGACTTTGTATATATATATTTATATAAAATCAAACATGCAATATCTACGAACACTACCCTCAGGTGCATGCTGATTTGTATATATGTATATATGATTGTTTATATATTAATGTGTGAGTGCGTTTGTAAATAAATGTTTGACATAATTGAATAGATTTATTTTTCATTTAATTTTGTGTGATAAAGTTTTGCTTAAACTATTTGTGATCTATGATATAGTCGTGTTGCGAATTGCTCTCGGAAAATTTTCTCAATCTCGATTATAAAAGACATTAATTGAATCACAACTATCATCTAACATCATATGATGGACCAAGGAAGCTGTACAAAAAGAAAATCTGGAGAAAACAACCCGGAATTAGTAAAAAAAATGAAAACGACTACCGGCAATCAAGAAGACAGAGAGTTCGTCGAGCGTGTAATGGCTGCACCCGTCCCCACCCGGGTCGAGACGGAACAGAGTCTCTCGGCGGCCCAGTCTACAGGTAGCTGTTCTCAGGTTAATGATTCTGTTGATAACCGGGATACGAAGCAAATTATTGATACAATTAACGCTCTAAAGTGCCATTTTGATGATAGATTGTGTAAAATGGAAACTCGAATGATGGAGCAAGTTATGACTGCATTCAGAGCCGAGATCTCTGTAGTGAGAGAAGAGTTTCAGTCACAAATAGATAAGCTTACTGATAAAGTTCTGGGAATTGAAAGGTCTTATGCATCTTCTGTAAAACACGACTCCTCTCATTCTGCGACATTTGTTGTGAAAAATGTGCAGTTTGACGAGAACGAAGTTAATGATGAGAATGTGACTGTAAACAAAGTGCAGTGTGTGGTGCGAGACGGCCTGCAGCTCCGAGACGTGAGGGTGGTGAGTGCGGCCAAGAAGCAGGGCAGGGGCTCCAAGCCGGGGGTCATTGTCGCCAGGGTGCAGACCGTCGAGCAGAAGATACAGGTGTTGAAGAATAAAAGAAAGTTAAAAGACAATAGGTCCTTTTCAAATGTGTACATTGACAATGATTTACCATATGATGTTCGAAACACCGAGGCGTCTCTCCGTACTCTGGTGAGAGAGATGGGTAAGGACAAAGAGTACCATGTACGTGGGACCCGTCTCATAAAGAATGTGAGACACTAGGACACCAGGCGTCTTAGACTGAGTTGTTGGAACTGCGGTGGGTGGTCTATGAAAGACAATGATAACTCCGCTTTTAGAAACGTCGTCATATTGTCAAGAAATTATGTTATTATTGGTTTGTGTGAAACTTTTTTACGTGATGATGAGAAAATAATTGTTGATGGTTATAGGTGGATACCACATAATAGATTGCATATTGATAAACATGCAAAGAGGGGATCGGGGGGTGTTGGATTTTTAGTTAAGGAAAAACTTTTTGATAATTATGATTGTTCTGTACTTAACAATGAATGTGAATGGATTCTGTGGATTAAGTTGACCAATAAGTGTGCGACCTACATATACTGTATATGTTATCTACCCCCTGCAGCGTCGTCTCGGTATGGGACGGACCCCTCAGCGTTCTTCTCTACTCTACGTCAGCAAGTTTATACTTACCAAAACGATGGAGTGATCTGTATATTTGGGGACTTTAATGCTCGGAGTGACGACAGTGATTATATTGAAGGTGTAGACAAGATACCAGCACGTTCTGTCATAGACCATACTTGTAATGCACATGGCCAGGAGATGATAGACTTCCTTATAGATTGTAACTTGTGCATGTTAAACGGTCGGATCGGCAAAAATGACTTTACATATGTGTCTACACGTGGTAGTTCAGTTATTGACTATGTCTTTGTGCCCTATGAGCAACTGCCGTTATATACAGATTTCTCGGTAGCCTGCATGGGTGACGTCATAAGTGAAGGACAGTTAGCTATGCCTGATGTTATACCTGATCACTCCATGTTGGAATGGATTGCTGATGTATCAGGATTCACTGACACCGGGGATGACAGAGAGAGACCACATGTAGGGGGTGAGCATATACGGCGCTTCAATGTGAAGGATATCCCAGGTGACTTCCTACATGACAGAGACTCTGAGACTGTGGTGGCTGCAATACAACGTATCGAACACCATCTCTCCACACAACAGGATATCAACTCGGCGTATAACGAATTTGTTGATCTTATTACTAAAAGTATACATGATGTAAACCCTCTAAGACCAAAACTATACACTCATAAAAGAAACAAACGCACCGGCAAACCATACTGGAATGCAGAGTTACAGCTTCAGTGGGATAAAGCATGCCAACTAGAACGTCAATGGCGTCGAGCTACTAATCGTGGGCAGAAGCGAAGTTTACATGGGCATTTTTATTCTCAACGGAAACAATTTGATAGACTACATAGAAAAGCTAAGCGAGCCTATCAAATCAACGAGCAGAGGACGATGTTGGCAGAATTGCAGAGTTGTAATGCGTCAGTATTCTGGAAGTCTTTCGGCAAGATAGGTATTGGAAATGAGCGAAAAGTCCGCATACCGATGGAAGTCGTAGACAACGACGGTACAGTTATATCCGACCCTGAAATCGTCATGAGAAAGTGGAAAGATGATTACGAAAATCTATACTGCGAGAACACCAGCACCAGGAGCTTCGATGAATCACACCTACATGAAATTAAAGAATCCCTGAAAGAAGATGACGACACAGCAATTTCAGATGACGTCACAGCTATCAATGGGGAGATTACACGAGAAGAGGTTAAGGCCGCCATTATTCGATCCAAGCTCAGAAAAGCTGCAGGTATTGATTCAATCCCGTCTGAAGCAATAAAGAATGATGTGTGTATTGATATTCTCCACATTTTAATAAATAACTGTTTCCAAAGTGGATATGTCCCGGACTCATGGAAACAAGGCATCATCAATCCAATAGTAAAGCCAAGCACGACTGATGTTCGTCAGCCCATTACTTACAGAGGTATATGCTTAATATCGGTCCCTTGCAAAGTGTATTGTGACATTTTGAATAACAGGTTGACAAAATTTATTGAGGAAAACAGCTTATTAGTGGAAGAGCAGAACGGTTTCAGAAAGCACCGCAGTTGTATGGACCATATCTACAGTCTCTACGAAATTATTAATAACAGAAAACTTGCCAGCCAATCTACGTTCGCCTGCTTCATCGACATGAGAAAAGCCTTCGATAACGTGAATCGAGATTGTTTATGGTATAAACTGAAGATGTCTGGTGTACAGGGAAATATGTTAAAGGCTATACAATCTCTCTACGAAGGTGTGAGTTGTGCTGTCCGTCTAAATAACGTCCTAACCCCATGGTTTAATGTAGCCAGCGGTGTCAAACAAGGTTGCCTGCTCTCACCTACGTTATTTGCATTCTACATCGATGATTTGGCGCGGACTGTACGGGACATGAACTGTGGTGTTGATGTGAATGGAGATGATATAAGTATTCTACTCTACGCCGATGACATTGTTTTGCTCGCATCAACCGAGGAGCTATTACAGTCGATGTTGGATGAAGTTAATAATTGGTGTCAAAAATGGAGATTGGAGTTGAATGGTGAAAAGTCTCAGGTCGTACATTTTAGGCCCCGAATGCAAGACCGCTCTCAATTCAAGTTTGCATGTGGTGATGTTTCATTGCATTACTCGGACTCGTATAAATACCTCGGCTTATGGTTTGATGAACATCTTGATTTTAAAACAGCCGTAAAACAGCTAGCAAAATCGGCGGGTAGAGCTCTGAGTGCTCTCTGTACCAAGTTCTGTGATGCAGGTGGTATGGCGTACGATGTATTTACAGCCCTATACAACTCATTAGTACAGCCTATACTTACATACGGAGCGGCAATATGGGGACTATATGAACACAAAGTACTTAATACAGTTCAAAATCGAGCCTGTCGTTTCTTTCTCGGAGCTAACAACAAATCGTCTAACATCGCCACCAGAGGTGACATGGGTTGGACCTCATGTGTTACTAAACAGCGCCTTGAAGTGTACAGGATGTGGATGAGAGTACGTCATATGCCAGATTACAGACTCCCAAGCAGAGTTCATAAGTGGTCACTCAACCGGAACAGATCCTGGGAACACAGAGTTAAAAAACTGAGCACGTCGTTAGGTCTGGAGCAATACATGCATTTAGAGAAATCTTCTATTCCACTGTTACGCCAGAAATTGAATATTTTAGATGAACAGAAGTGGTTTACTGACTTGTGGAACGACAAAGGTAACCTAATAAACGGAAACA
The DNA here is from genome assembly GCA_921293015.1 of Phorcus lineatus. NCBI lineage: Eukaryota > Metazoa > Mollusca > Gastropoda > Trochida > Trochidae > Phorcus > Phorcus lineatus. Next base: position 11,129,845 of record OV121085.1, read on the forward strand.
AATTACGTACCTACCGTCTATATAAGAAGGATTTAAGCCCTGAACCGTATGTAATCAACACATTGTCAAGACAAAACCGCAAGTCCTTCGTACGACTGAGAGCCTGTAGTCTGCCTCTGTGCATAGAGACCGGTAGATACTCTAAGCCGCCTACCCCACTTGAAGACAGAGTGTGCCCTCTGTGTCCCCTGGATATCGAGGATGAAGCACATTTCATCATCACCTGCCCGCTCTACTCGGATATCACGTATGATGTTTTAAACGCTGCTGTGGATATAGACAATGCTTTTACACAGAAAGAAAACAAAGAAAAATATGTATTTCTAATGCAAAACCCCCAAACTCAACTTCTCCTTGCCTCAAAGTTACACCTTATGGTGAAAAGAAGAATTTCCCTTCTATGATTTTTACTTTTTAATTTTAATCATTTCACCGTGTTTGTGTATTCATCAATCTTAATGCAAATTGGTGTATGTAAAAGTATGCTTGCATGTATATAATTATTTATGTATAATATGTATGTATAGTATGTATGTATGTATGTTTGTATATGTGAATATGTGTACGTGTACGTATGTATATATTTGTATGTATGAACGAATGAAGGAATTTATGTAAGAAATATTTATGCATATATTTTTATTTATTTATTTCATTTTTATCTAGGATGAGTGGGTGAGCCGAGTACATGTCAGTGTGTGAGTACAGGCGTGTGCCGTGTGATTGGCTTGTAAGTCTTATTTGTTTTAATGTATTCTCTTATGTTATTGTACTGCTGTGATATTCAATGCTTTTAGTGTCTCATAGGCCATATGGCCGGGTGCTTTTTAATATCTCTTGTATGATATGTCTGTATTGTATTTTGTTGTAAAAGTGCGTGACACTTTAATAAACATTATCTCTCTCTCTCTCAACTACATTCCTACATCGATATAAGGAGAGGATCCGGTATGGTATCCGTCTCCGGATCCTATTATTCTTATCTACTTAGGATCCGGTAGAGAATCCGGTGGTGTCCGTCTGGATCTAGGATCCGGTGAGGGATCCGGCTGCGGATCCCCGTATTCTTTTCTACTGGGGGGGGGGGGGGGGGGGGGGAGAGGGGGGGGGGGGGGGATCCGGCAAGGGATCCGGCGGTGTACGGCCGGATCCCGGATCCGGTGAGGGATCCGGCTGACGGATTCAGGGTATATTCACCCTGTGTTTACTCCTCAACTTTTATTTTGAGGAGTGAAATATCCCTGTGTCCAAATAATTATCTGGAGCCCTGTTGAGTTAATGTAAAGCATGACACACAGAGGAAATATTATCATATCTGATGACTGGTATATGAGCTAACTCGAGTTAAAATACAGCAGTGACGTCATTGTATTGTTTCAATCATACATTATCCTACAAGAATCTACTGCTTCTATGTGGACAATTGAGCAATAATAATTTTGAGATGGTCCCCGGAAGGGAACTGATTTCATTATTTGATAACACAACATCATCCTCTGAAGAAATGTCTTCGAAGTGTGGATACTCGGCCATGTCTTCCCACTCAACAACAAAATTGCCATACATAATGTCTAAGTTGAATTAAGACCACCTTCCTTTTATACCAAATCCCAAGCTGATTGCGGTTTCAAACGTCTTGCACGTGAATTAAGCTGGTAACGTTGCACGTGCATTAAGAATGTACTAGTTAGATGGTTACATTGCACGTGCATTAAGAATGTACTGGCGAAATGGTAACGTTGCACGTGCATTAAGAATGTACCGGCAAGATGGTTACGTTGCACGTGCATTAAGAATGACCGGTGAACCAGTTGGGACCATCTCAAATTTTGTTAAAGGATTTTGTTTTATTGAAAAACGTTTTTTGTGTTATAATTATGCAATGAAATACGAATGTTATTATCATAAACCAAAGCAGGTCATACAAAAAACACTTTAAACTAGGCTGTATTTTAAGTCAGATAACATACTCGTAACCGTACATTCGTGAAAACAATGTCCTCGCCGCTTCGCGGCTCGTACATTCTTTTTCACGAATGTACGGTTACTTGTATGTTATCCTTAACAGAATGGCCTTCATCATTTCCTCTCTGCTAATATCTATTGTATGAAATTTACATCCTTATTAAACTTATTGACGCACAATACACAAAGTAGGACTATTGGCGAAGATGGAGAAGACTCTGGTCTTGCTTTGTTCTCTCCTCATCAGCAATGGATGTGCAGGTAATAATTTCAATTTATTACCAATTTGCTGTTTATCCGTTTTTATGTTTCTGTGCTATTCAAATGGAAATAATAGATAAAAAATTAGATTAAAAAATAGAAACTGATGATTTTATATTTGGTTGCCTATTTCAAGGCCCGCTGTTTGTGAAAAAATTATAATTATAACCGATTAAAATTGAAAATCTAGCTTTTTGGTTTCTTTTTATCTAATCAGATAAAATAAAATCACACTTATCTTAAATTTACAATCTATCATTATAAATATATCAAAGCAAATTATACACAAATTAAAGTGATTGACTCTTAAGGTAGTAACGCATATTTCTGTTTGAAATGGAAGAAATATTTTACTATTTAGGTCTAGGTCATTGGATTGTTAAGTAAAACCCGCGTGTCTTTTTTCGTCAGTGTCTCGGTCAATCAGAAAACAGACCAGTTCTCCATCATAGATTAATATCTACTTCATCTCGTCTCAAAGATAATATTTCGTCTCTAGCTTAACGGAAATTGGTATATGGGTATATTACTCTAATACTTAGTGAATGTGAAACGTATACAAAAAGATACAGATGTGACAAATTGATAGACATATCTCTTACTAATTTAGTTTTCATTTGAAATTTAAAAGCTCATAATGTTTAATAAACTATCCAGGAAATCCTGTTTTTTATGTTTTCAACTTGTAAATTCTCAGAAAAAGACTTCACTTCTATTTAGGAAAACATCACGTTATACCTCAGGTTATATTAACTTTATGTTAAGGATAACATACAAGTAACCGTACATTCGTGAAAAAGAATGTACGAGCCGCGAAGCGGCGAGGACATTGTTTTCACGAATGTACGGTTACGAGTATGTTATCTGACTTAAAATACAGCCTAGTTTAAAGTGTTTTTTGTATGACCTGCTTTGGTTTATGATAATAACATTCGTATTTCATTGCATAATTATAACACAAAAAACGTTTTTCAATAAAACAAAATCCTTTAACAAAATTTGAGATGGTCCCAACTGGTTCACCGGTCATTCTTAATGCACGTGCAACGTAACCATCTTGCCGGTACATTCTTAATGCACGTGCAACGTTACCATTTCGCCAGTACATTCTTAATGCACGTGCAATGTAACCATCTAACTAGTACATTCTTAATGCACGTGCAACGTTACCAGCTTAATTCACGTGCAAGACGTTTGAAACCGCAATCAGCTTGGGATTTGGTATAAAAGGAAGGTGGTCTTAATTCAACTTAGACATTATGTATGGCAATTTTGTTGTTGAGTGGGAAGACATGGCCGAGTATCCACACTTCGAAGACATTTCTTCAGAGGATGATGTTGTGTTATCAAATAATGAAATCAGTTCCCTTCCGGGGACCATCTCAAAATTATTATTGCTCAATTGTCCACATAGAAGCAGTAGATTCTTGTAGGATAATGTATGATTGAAACAATACAATGACGTCACTGCTGTATTTTAACTATAAATAAGGGAGGTCGCACTTAAGGGTTCATTTGATACATCCTTCCTTAGTTCACATCCTTGTTGTGTCACTTATATCTCATATTAAGTTGAGGACAGTGAGTCAAAGAAGGTTATGTCACAAGATGATTATCAGTCTAGACAAGTTACTACTAGTTTCATATTGTTCAGAACAACACGAAGATGACAGATGCCTTTACGCTGGTTTCTAATTACAGATGTGTTTCCGGGATTATTGAGTAATAAACACTACAATCCCCCACTTGTTTGAACGGTTTCATTATTAACATATTCTTCCTCACACAATCTGTGTCACAGTCCACATTCTATCCATTGAGACTGTCTCATTGTCCGCATTCTCCCTCCACATAGCCTGTGTCACAGTCCATATTCTATCCATACAGACTGTGTCATGATCGACTCTATCCATACAGAATATCTCATGGTCCACATTTTCTCTCGTCTGCCTGTTTCTCAGTCCATATTCTTGACACAGCTTGTCTCACAGTCCACATTCGTTTTCACATTCAATCTCAAGGAGTATACAGACTGTCTCACAGTCCGTAAACAATCGTCGTGGATTCAACTGAATTGGTTCCTCTCATAGTCAACATTCTTTCTCCACAGTCTATATCAAAATAGACATTCTCTCCGAATAGGCCGTCTCTTAGTCCGCATTCTCTACACACAGCTTGTTTCACATTCCACATTCTCACTAAAAAGCCTTTCTTACATGGCACATTATCTCCCAGAAACCTGTTTCAAAGTCCAAGTCTCTCACCACAGCCAGTCCCACGTTATCTCCTGAAAGATGTTTTCACAGCCAATGTTCCTTTCACGAGCCTGTCTTAAACTGCACATTCCATCCCCACGGACTGTCTCACTTTCCACATTCTCTCTCAAAAGCCTCTCTCAAAGTCAACATTCTCTTCCCACAGCCCTTCTCATAGTCCACATTCACTCATTAAAGCTTGTCTCACAGCCAATAGTCTCTCCACACAGCCTGTCTCGTTGTCTACATTCGTTTCACACACTCTGTCTGTTAAAAGACTCGCCCAGTCCAATGTTCCCCCTTAACAGCCCGTTTCACAGTCAACATTCTCTTCCAATAGCCTGTCTCATGGTCCACATTCTCAACACACAGCCCGTCTCACAGTCAACATTCTCTTCCAATAGCCTGTCTCATGGTCCACATTTTCAACACACAGCCTGTCTCACAGTCAACATTTTCTTCCAATAGCCTGTCTCATGGTCCACATTTTCAACACACAGCCTGTCTCACAGTCAACATTTTCTTCCAATAGCCTGTCTCATGGTCCACATTCTCAACATACAGCCTGTCTCACAGTGTCTACAACTGCTTACCGTACAGTCAATATTCTTCCTAACAGCTTCTCTCACAGTCCACGTTCTCTCCACATAGTCACTCACAGCTTGTTGACTTGTAACTATTTTATCCCTAGTTAATATTCTCATCCTAAAACCTGTCTCCTTATCCAGATTCCCTTATTCCCGCCTGATCATATTACATGTTCACTAACACAACCTCTCTCTCTCTCTCTCTCTCTCTTCCTCCATCACCTCTTCAAAACCTGCCTTACATTCTCTCCCCACAACCTGTCTCAAAATCAATATTCCCCCCTTAACAGCCGGTCGTACGTCAATATTCTCTCCCCACAATCTGTCTCAAAGTCAATATTCCCCCCTTAACAGCCGGTCGCACGCCCATCTTCTCTCCCCGCAACCTGTCTCAAAATCAATATTCCCCCCTTAACAGCCGGTCGTACGTCAATATTCTCTCCCCACAACCTGTCTCAAAATCAATATTCCCCCTGAACAGCCGGTCGTACGTCAATATTCTCTCCCCGCAACCTGTCTCAAAATCAATATTCCCCCCTTAACAGCCGGTCGTACGTCAATATTCTCTCCCCACAACCTGTCTCAAAATCAATATCCCCCCTGAACAGCAGGTTTAACGTTTACACTATCTCCCCACAACTTTTCTCACAATCAATTTTCTCCCCATACAGCCGATTCAACCGTCCCGATCTCTACCTACAGCTTGTCTCACAATCAATATTCTCCCGAAACAGCCGGTCTAACGTCTACATTATCTCCCAACAACTTGTCTCACAATCAATGTTCTCCCCATAAAGCCGGTTCAACCGTCCACATTCTCTCCCTACAGCTTGTCTTAAATCCATCTTATTCATATCCAGTCGGTCTCATCGTCCACATTCTATCACCTCATCATGTCTCACAGTCCTTATTCTCCCGAAACAGCCATTCTCTACCAATATTTCACAATCGAATTCCTCTCGTAAAGTTGGACTCATCTCACCGTCATCTTGCACATTTCATACTTCTAAATTCTAACTGTTTACAGATACCAAACTAGAAGTGTGTTCGACTAGTATCCGACCAGTGCAAGATACACGGGTGGAACTGAAGCATACTAACAAAGTTAATCCTGGTACAATATGTCAGTGCACAGCTAAGGCAGAGCGGAAGGGAGAATGTCTCAGTGCCCCCTCTTCATCCATACAGATCACTGAGGATCCAGAAGGGGTGACTGTAAAGAGATCAGTGGACTATGATAGGCGACATTGCATCATCGTTCTCCAGTTCCAAGCAGAGAAACTGAGCGAAATGGTTCTTCATATTACAGGTATCTATTGGCAAAAGGGCCTGTATATGATAATTTTCGCCATTACAGATTAAGTTGTATTGCAATTGGACTAAAAAAGGAAGTACCTAAATTTACCTGGTACAATGTAGTTAAAGGGATTGTTGTTGAGGTCAAACATGTGAAACATGATGAATGGTGTTATTTGATCGCGAAGTAGAAGTTGTTTCTGAAAATTAACATCTTATTACTTATGAGTTCAATATAGAGACACTAAACTGGTAAAAGTCAAGATTTGTGCTCGAAAACCTAACAATAGCTCGCGCAAATGACTCAAATATAATTTAGGACACGTAAAGCAGACCCAACGATAAATCATTTAAAGGATTGGAGTGCTTAGCAGGTCATTTAATTGATGTACATGTAAATGAGACGCATTTTTCGACTTCTCAACGTTTTTCGATTACTTTTGAAAACAAGAAATATCATAATTTTTTGCAATTTTGAGATAAAGATGTAACTGTACAGAAGACCCATACTTTAACTTGATTCATCATATATGGTATCTGATTTTATCCAACATATATGGTATCTTATCTAATACACATAAACACTAAAGAGACTCAATGTCATTTTAACTGCATACGGGAATAAAGTTAAAGTTACTCGATTAAGTTTCAAGATGCATCTTGAAATATTTTGATAATGTTTGTTATAAGGATAATATTGGGATAAACGAATAAATGCGTAAAATATCTCTAAAACAAAAGATCCACGTTTTTGTCCATGAAACTAAGTATGTTTTTGTTGTTGAACAGCAAAGTCATCAATGGTTACAGTTCTGTGCAAGGTACTTCAGATGGCTGACATTGGTAATACTCTTAAGCACAAAACCTCAACTGTTGCCTTTCAAGTGTACACATATAAATTTGCATGTTCACCTTTTAACGGTCAAAGAAAACTGTAAGACTATTTCACCAATTCTCAATATTTTCGCTCCATCTGCCAACTATTATTTTACCTTCTATCCATTGCCTGCAACCTTAAGTCAGTATCATTAGTATTGTCGTTTAAAAAATCTCTAATAGGTAATACCTTGTAAACAAGACCTTGCTCAATAACCCACAGCTCGCTTACAATGGCTATGCCACCTCTGAACCACGCTGAGTTTCCTTGTGCCACCTCTGACTAACCTTGTGTGCCCTTGCGGCAACTCTGACTAACCTTGTGTGCCCTTGTGCCACCTCTGACTAACCTTGTGTGTCCGTGTGCCACCTCTGATTAACCTTGTGTGTCCTTGTGTCACCTCTGACTAACCGTGTGTGTCCTTGTGCCACCTCTGACTAACCGTGTGTGTCCTTGTGCCACCTCTGACTAACCTTGTGTGTCCTTGTGCCACCTCTGAGTAACCTTGTGTGTCCTTGCGGCAACTCTGACTAACCTTGTGTGTCCTTGTGCCACCTCTGACTAACATTGTGTGCCCTTGTGTCACCTCTGACTAACCTTGTGTGCCCTTGTGCCACCTCTGACTAACCGTGTGTGTCCTTTTACCACCTCTGACTAACCGTGTGTGTCCTTTTACCACCTCTGACTAACCTTGTGTGTCCTTGTGCCACCTCTGACTAACATTGTGTGCCCTTGTGTCACCTCTGATTAACCTTGTGCGCCCTTGTGCCACCTCTGACTAACCTTGTGTGCCCTTGTGCCACCTCTGACTAACATTGTGTGCCCTTGTGTCACCTCTGACTAACATTGTGTGCCCTTGTGCCACCTCTGACTAACCGTGTGTGTCCTTTTACCACCTCTGACTAACCGTGTGTGTCCTTTTACCACCTCTGACTAACCTTGTGTGTCCTTGTGCCACCTCTGACTAACATTGTGTGTCCTTTTACCACCTCTGACTAACCTTGTGTGCCCTTGTGCCAACTCTGACTAACCTCGTGTGTCCTTGTGCCACCTCTGAATAACCTTGTGTGTCCTTGTGTCACCTCTGACTAACCGTGTGTGTCCTTGTGCCACCTCTGACTAACCTTGTGTGTCCTTGTTTCACCTCTGACTAACCTTGTGTGTCCTAGTGCAACTTCTGAACCATTCTTGTGTGTCCTTTTTCTCTCAGAGCTATCCTTTTTTAATCAACCATTTCTTACAAAATCGAATTTTTAAATGTTTATAAATTTTAATCCAATCCGAATACCAAACTTAATAATACTTATCAGACAGATTCAAGGGATGTTACAAATTCATCGAATAATTCAATGAAAACTATTAATGACATCCCGTATTGACGAATACAGAAAGCATGTTCCACACTACCGCTAGATATTCAAACTCTCTCAACAAAAACATTTAAGAAAATTTACTCTACAAAAATGTTCAATTCATGCCATACTTTTCAGACAAGGAACCGTTCCCTGTGATGGCAGTCGTGATTTCCTTTTCTGTTTCCATCCTTGTCCTGATCACTATAGTACTAGTGTACTGTTTAAGGTGAGCGACTTCTCTTATGTGTGATGGTTTAATATATAAATATGCCAGATCTTTTGTAAAACACGTATATGTATGATGGCAACCTAATATCCTAACGCACATGGCGATTGTTTTGTTACGATTAATTGCATGTTATGAACTTGTTTCTCCATCTGGTAGTCTTTCACATAACAGAAGTAAGATATGAAAGAGCTACAAAGGTTTTTATATTCGTAGTTACCACCGTTGAACCGGCTCCCATAAGTAAATGTTGTTCGTTTAACAGGGGGCGCTGTTTGACAGGAGCATACTACAGGACAATGATGAAGGAAAGACGACAAAGCGACGAATCAACTACCTCCAATGGAGAACGGAACAACAGAAACCAAACCTCTGAGGGTCGACATGAACAAGCCATCGGTTACACCTACATTGATACTAAAGATTTTCAGAAGGCAGACGTACAGATGAAAGAAGGTACTAACAGAAGTGATGGTGGATATGACCATCTTGAAAGAGGAGATGGAAGACAATTGCATTTTGGTACTGGAACTTCATCCCCAGGTAACATAAATCAAACCAAAAACGCTTATGACCATGTCTTTTGTGGAAAAGAGGTGGCCGAAGGGGAAGGCACATCAACCTATAACCAAGATCACCTTGGGCAGAATGAATATGACCACGTCATGAGAGAGAATGGAGGAAAAACTCCCAAAACTGAAGATATTTTGAATGCAACGTCTTGCCACACATATCATATCCTGGATGCGAATAACCAAGATGGAAGGAATGGGTATGATAAAGACGAATGTTGCAATTCTACCTACGATCATACCCGTTTGTTCAAGAATAACGTCACTCATGACACAGGAGATAAGTCTAATGCTCGAGGAAAGAATGGCCTCACTCATGATGCCACGCGTAACAATTCGCGTAATAACGCATATGAATTCGGGAGGTCGTGGACTGTAGTTGAACCATGAGTACGTGTACGCGATTCTTATATTGTCTATATATATTGTATATATATATATGTTTTACATATTTTACATTTTACTCTTGTAATGAAAAAATTAAGTTGTACAAAGGATTTGTTAACATACCCTTTGTTTATAACTGTGAGGAGTGGAGTTACATACGAATCGTGTTTTGCCTTTAACGCCAAATGACCTCGTGACATGGGCCGTTCAACACTCTGGACTGAGAAACTTTTGCCTCTACTGAAAGTGTGGATTATCCCATCAACAACGCCAAAGGCGTTCTTACGCAGAATGGATGTAAGCTTAAGACCGCGGGCCAAGTCCCAGCTATCGTGAAAGCCCTCCCGCTTTCTAATTGATGGGAACAAGGCAGACTCAGGGTTGGACATTTTCCCCACTTAAAGCCAGGAAGGCAGCCTATGACAAATGTGTCATGGGAATGAATTTCTTTGTAAATATTATACATTCCAAAGAGTACCATTTCATGTCTGTACCACCAAGAAAATAAAGACATTGGCTCTATCGATTATCAGGTATACATTTATTGTATAATAAAATTGGCTAAAGGGTCACCATACTAACTAAATTAAGGGTCACAGGGGCACCAAAATCAAATCCCTACAGGGCCAGTACACAATATTTCAGTTTTCGAGGGCTTATGTTTTTGAGAACAGGAAATTTGTAGAATTTTGCTCCATTTAACCTATTTAGTAATCCTAATATACAATCCCAATGAACTAAATTCATAGGATAACAACGCCTACAAGTTTAAATCCCGATTTGCTAAGGCTTCTCTACACAAGATTTCAGTTTTCTAGGCTTCTTCGTTCTGTAGAAGAAGATGAACATTGCTTTTTAGGGCGGTGCCCATGTGACCCTTTGTTAAGGCCACGGTGTCACGTAATTGCCACCAATTTAAAATTAACTTCAGTTTGCTAAAGAGAAAAGGTCTGTAAAAGAAGATTTCAGCTTTCTAATCCTTTTCATTCTGAAGAAGAAATAATGTGGGACTACAGAATAAGAAACTCTATAATCTATAATTCCCATACCTTTTCCTATTACAACTATTTTATTTTTAACCTATTTATAACTATTTTTACAATTACAGGACAGTCAAGGGTATTTTTTGGAAACGAAATTAAAGGGGACATTCCATATTATAATTGACTATTAATAATACAAGAATATAACATTACCTAGTTGAAACAAATTACTTAAGGTAACATTTCGGTTGATTAAGATTTCTCAACTAGATAAATGAGAGCGTACACTCGATGAAAACCAAGAAGAATAAGTGATCGAAGCAACTTATCGGGTTTACGAAGGAGAATAGCCTTGCCACAGTATTAAAAAGCCTTGTTAATTAGTCTTATCACAAACCATTTGTAAATGTGTGGATATGTAACCAAACATTTATTCAATTTTTAAAATGTTGTACAATTGGTGAAAGTAGAGCGTCTTTTTAATGTCATTTTTCTCAAAACAAAACGACGGACAGAATGTCGAAAGGTTGGCTTCTTTAAATGAAAATCAACTTTCCTGAATTCATCTAGGAGGCATTCCTTTATACTTTCTTTTCTTCAACATCTTCCCTTTCCCTCATTGGCTTGCGAACTTGGAATGGTCATGCAAAGATGGAATCCACAGACTGAATCTCACCCCTGTATCCTTCTCTCTTTAGATCGTTCGTTATTCGCTCCCATCATCATAGTCTATACTTGCGTAGTGTCTTACAAGGTTCAAACCCTTACAGGCTTTCCAGGGATTTTTGTAGAGAAGCAGTGCTATTTTCCGGTTTGTTGCGTGCCGTGAAGATATTAGTATCCTTGTGTCCTGTCCGTATGCTTAAATTCTAAACTTTACTCCCACCTGCGAAGTTGGTCGGTCGTGTACCGCTCTGGCCGTCTGTCTGGCCGAGCTTCCTTCATCGTTGTACATACATACATACATATATATAATGAAATGACCTCTGTCCGTCCGTCCGTGCGTGCGGGCTGATATTTTCAGGAACAGAATTTTACAAAACCAAGGCTACGCTCATTGAAATTTGGTCTATGGACAATCATATCATGTGCAGTGGTGCCTTTTGAGGTTTTCAATTTATTCCTACATTCTTTTTCAGCCGTTATTTAATGCCTATATACATATAAACTTTTATTTGTCCGCAATTTTCGACGCATCACAAATCAAACCTTTACCACCTTTCATTATGACATTAGAGGCACTTCCCTTTTCACTTTCTTTTGCATGTCAGTGTATATACAGTAGGTGTTAAGTTATGCATTTGATCGAAAGACGAATATTGTACTGATGTTTCGCGCCAAGAAATCAACCGTTTTTTTAAAACAATGCAGCAGAAAAATACAAGTCTTAGTTGGTTGTGTTTAATTGCTCATTAAATAAGTATACACGTTACTAATCCGTAAGATTACGACTTCTAAATATGAATCAAAACTTTGTTAGGTCATTTTGGAATATTAAAATGTACATTGAAAATAAAATCATGAATAAAGTCACTATTTATTCTTAAGCGTCTTATTTAGTACCCACGTATGAAATAGAACAATTAAACGCCATGTTATCATAATAATATTTTAATACCAAACCTCATGTAGAGAATCACACAATTGTATCTATAAGAGAAAACTTTTTAAGAGTAAAACAGTTTTTATACACGTACATATATATAGTTGAACGCCTTGTATATAAAAATGATAAAAGAGACACTCTGAGTAGAGTGCCTAATATAGCACAAAACGTATAACGATTATAGTAGACAATCTATATACAGTAGAATAAAACACCCTAGTGGTAAATATATAGTATATAACACACACCAAACACGATAAATTCACATAAAAACAGAGCAGGGTATATGTTAGGCTCACAGTAACACTTAGTTCTCTTGCACCGTTCACAGGGTACAGGTTTGGCTCACAGTAACACTTAGTTCTCTTGCACCGTTCATTGGGTACAGGTTAGGCTCACAGTAACACTTAGTTCTCTTGCACCGTTCACAGGGTACAGGTTAGGATCAGAGTAACACTTAGTTCTCTTGCACCGTTCATTCGGTACAGGTTGGGCTCACAGTAACACTTAGTTCTCTTGCACCGTTGATTGGGTACAGGTTGGGCTCACAGTATCACTTAGTTCTCTTGCACTGTTTACAGGGTACAGGTTGGGCTCACAGTAACACTTAGTTCTCTTGTACCGTTCATTGGGTACAGGTTGGGCTCATAGTAACACTTAGTTCTCTTGCACCGTTCATTGGGTACAGATTAGGCTCACAGTAACACTTAGTCCTCTTGTACCGTTCATTGGGTACACGTTAGGCTCACAGTGACACTAAGTTCTCTTGCACCGTTCATTGGGTACAGGTTGAGTTCACAGTAACACTTAGTCCTCTTGCACCGTTCATTGGGTACAGATTGGGCTCTCAGTAACACTTAGTTCTCTTGCACCGTTCATTGGGTACACGTTAGGCTCACAGTAACACTTTGTTCTCTTTCACCGTTCACAGGGTACAGGTTGTGCTCACAGTAACACTTAGTTCTCTTTCACCGTTCACAGGGTACAGGTTGTGCTCACAGTAACACTTATTTCTCTTGCACCGTTCATTGGGTACACGTTAGGCTCACAGTAACACTTAGTTCTCTTGCACCGTTCACAGGGTACAGGTTGGGCTCACAGTAACACTTAGTTCTCTTGCACCGTTCACAGGGTACAGGTTGTGCTCACAGTAACACTTATTTCTCTTGCACCGTTCACAGGGTACAGGTTGGGCTCACAGTAACACTTAGTTCTTTTGCACCGTTCATTGGGTACAGGTTGGGCTCACAGTAACACTTAGTTCTCTTGCACCGTTCATTGGGTACAGGTTGGGCTCACAGTAACACTTAGTTCTCTTGCACCGTTCATTGGGTACACGTTAGGCTCACAGTAACACTTAGTTCTCTTGCACCGTTCATTGGGTACAGGTTGGGCTCACAGTAACACTTAGATCTCTTGCACCGTTCATTGGGTACAGGTTGGGCTCACAGTAACACTTAGTTCTTTTGCACCGTTCATTGGGTACTCGTTAGGCTCACAGTAACACTTAGTTCTCTTGCACCGTTCATTGGGTACATGTTGGGCTCACAGTAACACTTAGTTCTCTTGCACCGTTAACAGGGTACAAGTTGGGCTCACAGTAACACTTAGTTCTCTTGCACCGTTCATTGGGTACACGTTGGGCTCACAGTAACACTTAGTTCTCTTGCACCGTTCACAAGGTACATGTTGGGCTCACAGTAACACTTAGTTCTCTTGCACCGTTAACAGGGTACAGGTTGTGCTCACAGTAACACTTAGTTCTCTTGCACCGTTGATTGGGTACACGTTAGGCTCACAGTGACACTTAGTTCTCTTGCACCGTTCATTGGGTACAGGTTGGGCTCACAGTAACACTTAGTTCTCTTGCACCGTTCACAAGGCACAGGTTAGGCTCACAGTGACACTTGGTTCTTTTGCACCGTTCATTGGGTACAGGTTGGGCTCACAGTAACACTTAGATCTCTTGCACCGTTCATTGGGTACAGGTTGGGCTCACAGTAACACTTAGTTCTCTTGCACCGTTCATTGGGTACACGTTAGGCTCACAGTAACACTTAGTTCTCTTGCACCGTTCATTGGGTACAGGTTGGGCTCACAGTAACACTTAGATCTCTTGCACCGTTCATTGGGTACAGGTTGGGCTCACAGTAACACTTAGTTCTTTTGCACCGTTCATTGGGTACAGGTTGGGCTCACAGTAACACTTAGTTCTCTTGCACCGTTCATTGGGTACAGGTTGGGCTCACAGTAACACTTAGTTCTCTTGCACCGTTCATTGGGTACACGTTAGGCTCACAGTGACACTTGGTTCTCTTGCACCGTTCATTGGGTACAGGTTGGGCTCAGAGTAACACTAAGTTCTTTTGCACCGTTCATTGGGTACAGGTTGGGCTCACAGTAACACTTAGTTCTCTTGCACCGTTCATTGGGTACAGGTTGGGCTCACAGTAACACTTAGTTCTCTTGCACCGTTCATTGGGTACACGTTAGGCTCACAGTAACACTTAGTTCTCTTGCACCGTTCATTGGGTACACTTTGGGCTCACAGTAACACTTAGATCTCTTGCTCGTTCATTGGGTACAGGTAGGGCTCACAGTAACACTTAGTTCTTTTGCACCGTTCATTGGATACACGTTAGGCTCACAGTAACACTTAGTTCTCTTGCACCGTTCAATGGGTACAGGTTGGGCTCACAGTAACACTTAGTTCTCTTGCACCGTTTACAGGATACAGGTTGGGCTTACAGTAACACTTAGTTCTCTTGTACCGTTCATTGGGTGCACATTAGGCTCACAGTGACACTTAGTTCTCTTGCACCGTTCACAGGGTACAAGTTGGGCTCACAGTAACACTTAGTTCTCTTGCACTGTTCACAAGGTACAGGTTGTGCTCACAGTAACACTTAGTTCTCTTGTACCGTTCATTGGGTACACGTTAGGCTCACAGTAACACTTAGTTCTCTTGTACCGTTTATTGGGTACAGGTTGTGCTCACAGTAACACTTAGTTCTCTTGCACCGTTCATTGGGTGCACATTAGGCTCACAGTGACACTTAGTTCTCTTGCACCGTTTACAGGGTACAGGTTGGGCTTAACACTTAGTTCTCTTGCACCGTTCATTGGGTACACGTTAGGCTCACAGTAACACTTAGTTCTCTTGCACCGTTCATTGGGTACAGGTTGGGCTCACAGTAACACTTAGTTCTCTTGCACCGTTCATTGGGTACACGTTAGGCTCACAGTAACACTTAGTTCTCTTTCACCGTTCACAGGATACAGGTTGGGCTCACAGTAACACTTAGTTCTCTTGCACCGTTCATTGGGTGCACATTAGGCTCACAGTGACACTTAGTTCTCTTGCACCGTTCACAGGGTACAAGTTGGGCTCACAGTAACACTTAGTTCTCTTGCACTGTTCACAGGGTACAGGTTGGGCTCACAGTAACACTTAGTTCTCTTGTACCGTTCATTGGGTACACGTTAGGCTCACAGTAACACTTAGTTCTCTTGTACCGTTCATTGGGTACACGTTAGGCTCACAGTGACACTAAGTTCTCTTGCACCGTTTACAGGGTACAGGTTGGGCTTAACACTTAGTTCTCTTGCACCGTTCATTGGGTACACGTTAGGCTCACAGTAACACTTAGTTCTCTTGCACCGTTCATTGGGTACAGGTTGGGCTCATAGTAACACTTAGTTCTCTTGCACTGTTCACAGGGTACAGGTAAATTGGGCTCACAGTAACACTTAGTTCTCTTGCACCGTTCACAGGATACAGGTTGGGCTCACAGTAACACTTAGTGATCTTGCACCGTTCATTGGGTGCACATTAGGCTCACAGTGACACTTAGTTCTCTTGCACCGTTCATTGGGTGCACATTAGGCTCACAGTGACACTTAGTTCTCTTGCACTGTTCACAGGGTACAGGTTGGGCTATCAGTAACACTTAGTTCTCTTGTACCGTTCATTGGGTACACGTTAGGCTCACACTAACACTTAGTTCTCTTGTACCGTTCATTGGGTACACGTTAGGCTCACAGTGACACTAAGTTCTCTTGCACCGTTTACAGGGTACAGGTTGGGCTTAACACTTAGTTCTCTTGCACCGTTCATTGGGTACACGTTAGGCTCACAGTAACACTTAGTTCTCTTGCACCGTTCATTGGGTACAGGTTGGGCTCATAGTAACACTTAGTTCTCTTGCACTGTTCACAGGGTACAGGTAAATTGGGCTCACAGTAACACGTAGTTCTCTTGCACCGTTCATTGGGTACAGGTTGGGCTCACAGTAACACTTAGTTCTCTTGCACCGTTCATTGGGTACACGTTAGGCTCACAGTAACACTTAGTTCTCTTGCACCGTTCACAGGGTACAGGTTGGGTTCACAGTAACACTTAGATCTCTTGCACCGTTCATTGGGTACAAGTCAGACTCACAGTAGCACTGAGTTCTCTTGCACCGTTCACAGGGTTACAGGTTGTGCTCACAGTAACACTTAGTTCTCTTGCACCGTTGATTGGGTACACGTTAGGCTCACAGTGACACTTAGTTCTCTTGCACCGTTCATTGGGTACAGGTTGGGCTCACAGTAACACTTAGTTCTCTTGCACCGTTCACAAGGCACAGGTTGTGCTCACAGTGACACTTAGTTCTCTTGCACCGTTCATTGGGTACAGGTTAGGCTCACAGTAACACTAAGTTCTCTTGCACCGTTCATTGGGTACAGGTTGGGCTAACAGTAACACTTAGTTCTCTTGCACCGTTCACAGGGTACAGGTTGGGCTCACAGTAACACTTAGATCTCTTGCACCGTTCATTGGGTACAGGTTGGGCTCACAGTAACACTAAGTTCTTTTGCAACGTTCATTGGGTACAGGTTGGGCTCACAGTAACACTTAGTTCTCTTGCACCGTTCACAGGGTACAGGTTGTGCTCACAGTAACACTAAGTTCTTTTGCAACGTTCATTGGGTACAGGTTGGGCTCACAGTAACACTTAGTTCTCTTGCACCGTTCACAGGGTACAGGTTGGGCTCACAGTAACACTTAGATCTCTTGCACCGTTCATTGGGTACAGGTTGGGCTCACAGTAACACAGTTGATTATAATGAGCTATATTTGTGTTGCCATCCAGTCTACACACACCTCTGTTAGCCTTGCTACAATACGATTTCCCCAAAAATTTGTTGGTTTTGCTGCCACCAAATCTACACACCATGAGTTCCTCTCATTCAATCTACACACATCTCTTTTGGCGTTACTGCCATCCAATTTTTAAATATTTTTTGTTGATGGCATTCATGAACCGGCACACACACTTCTGTTGACGATCCAAACTAACACCTCTATCGGCGTTTCTGCCATCCAATTTATACACATCTGTTTGCTCTTTTAAACTACCGGCCTCATACATGCACTCTAGTGCATTCATTTCCTTAAATTCCTTCTCCAAACACTAACACATGTGAAAGGTGTTTGGACGAATCATGAGAATTGAATTTTCTTGTTTTTTGTTAGCTATGTCTTACAGAGTTCTATAGCTAAATTTCAATGAATGTCTGAGAGTACAAAAAAGATATCAAAGAGCTTAAGTATACATAATCGACTTCTAAAAAAGAGTACAATATACATAACAATTTTAACTTTTACAACTCAAGTTAGAAAGTACAGCACATAATCCACTGGACTTAGACAAAGTTCCAAAGAATTCCATGTCGTTCCTCAACTGGGGTCCACTCCTCCACTTCTCTCGGCACCACCACCTTCAGTCGCCGCTGATTGAGGTCGCGCGAGAGTCCGTTTTCTCCCGAACCCCAGTGCCGACTACCACACACCTCACCATTATTTCTCCTCCCTTCTTACACCTCCTCCTCCTCTTCCCCCTCCTCTTCTTCCTCCTCCTCCTCCCCAAACTCCATCAGCCTCTGTCTCCTCTTCCTCTCCCTTCTCTTCTCCTCGTGAATCTTCTTCATCTGCTCCACCTGTGCCCAGAGGCTCGAGCACGAGTCCACACTGCCGGAACAGGAAGTGCAGTCGCCATCGGATGTTACTTGGGATGCGAGAGATTTGCTTTCCTTGCTGATAGCATCAGGAGTGTGTCTTCTCAGAGATGCTGAAATCAGCCAGTCAAGAGTGTCAATGGTTATATAGAACATTGAATAAGCAAAACGCCACCAGTATAATGAATTATGTATGTGTTTGAAATTCGATACTTTGGTTGAATAGTTTAAGAGAAATAAATAAAAAAGAAAACGATAGAAACCACAAATGGCATTTTTCAATCAATATTATCGTTATGTTCAAACCGACTAAAAACAAATTTATTGGTCATTGTTGAATTGTGTAAAATTCGATTAAATAAGAGAGCTTAGCTTGAAATCGCTACACTGACAAAAATCGTGAGGGGTTTAAAATGACACAAATACAAGAAGTTTCATTAAATCATTAATAAATGTAAGTGTTCTAATTCACAACGACACACTTCTCATCCGATTTTGAAGTTTCTGAGGAACAAGTTTATCAGGAAATAGAATAGTTGTGTCAACAAATTAAATACTTTAAGCACCCTTTCATAGTCTCATGTCACATGTCTGAGAATGAAGGTCTCCTTAATCAAACTAATATTTGTTTGGACACCCTACAATTGTAAAGACTGAAAAGCACCATAACATCATATGAGCTTTAAAGACTTTCATAAAAAGTCATATACTTTGTGAGTTGAGTATTTGAATAAATTTTCGCAAAAAACTTAAGTCGGGAACCTATATCTGTTAAGAAATATATTTAGAAAGAAATATTTACGTATATGAAATCATAACCTGACTTACCATTAGACTTGATTCCTTGATATTGTAGAAATCAAGTAGGTAATATTTTAACTATCGCTCCTATCATATATATTGGTATTATAAATTAAAGGATCTTATGTCTTAAGGAAATGCATGTATTGAAGTGACAAGTCAAAACTGTTAATTGATACGGATTTGCCATAATCCATAATTGAGTGTAAGCAACAAAAAGAGGATCATTTAAGGTACACTCATATGGTATTCTCTTCCAATGGAGGTAGCCCAAGACGTTTATGTAACTTAATTTGCATTTATCATTGCATTTAAGTTGACTTCAACGACTCACTAGAAACTTTCCTGTTTCTTTCTTCTGCAACCTGTTCTACGTCTGACAGGAGTTCATCGAGACCATTCAGGGGATCGTCACATTTATCACGTGTTGCCGGTGTTGTTTGTCTCCGTGTCGCTCCTCCCTTAGCCTCACACAACAAGGAGTCCAGACCGTCCAAGGGATCATATTGATACTGATTTGTGGGGACTGCACGGACTGGAGCTGAGGAAACGTCAAGGGCGTATTCGGGAATAAGAAACATTTGGGGTGTATGGTTAACAAGGTACACTTTGTGGTAGAGGTATTATATAAACGGAGAATTTTTCTCCTCGAAAGGATGTCCCCGATACTGCTCTGTGGAGACTACACGAACTGGAGCAAAAGAATCGTTAAGGGCGTCTCCGGAATAAGAAACAATTGGGATGTATGGCTAACAAGAGCAACGTTGTGGTAAAAGAACGTGGGAGTCTTGCTCCTGGAAAGGAGTACCCCGATAATGCTCTGTGGATATTGTACAAACAAAATGAACATCAAGTGTGTTAAAAATTAGGAAATGATTAATATATGCTTTGTGTTGTATTGTGATAACATTGGAGACAATTGGTGCTTAAAAAACTTCTTTTAAACTGGTCGCAACATTTCTTGTGACGACAATGTAAATTTCAGTAGCCCGCTACATCAACCATCACGTCTTAATATCATGACTTTATCGTAGAGATCGGGGCTTTTATATTATTCCCATGCCAAACCTAAAAAAGAAAACAAACCTTTGTAGACGGGTGGCAACTTCACCCTATGGTCAGGAAGCAGCCTCTCCTGGTAATTGGTCGAGTAACGTGAACCCGATGTCTCAGTTCCACCATTGGTGAGATGAACCTTTCGTCTCGCTCTGACGTCACTAGGCCTGCGCAATCGAGGATCGGAATCGTGTCGCCTATGGTGAACCGGTCTGGAGACGATCTTTGGTCCAACATAATCGGGCAGGTCATCGAAATCCAGAAGCTCGTCTAATGAGGGATCCGGTTTGAAATAATAACGGTTTAGGCGAGCCGAAACCGGTTGTGGTTTCCTCGTGACGAATCCAGCAGCCTTTGTGGCATCTTGTGGTTTAGGTGGAACTGGTATCCGTGGAGAGGACTCCTTCCTTGGGACGAACTTTGGTCTTTTGATCTCGGGTAACTTGACGACCTGTCCTGAAACCCTCTCGTCGTGTCCTCTGTGACTCCCCTGATCTACAACGTAGGTAGATGTGAAGAAGATTATTGGCGGTAGGATAATGATATTAATAATAACAATAATGGGAAAACTTATGCTTGGCTGAACTCAACAGCACAAAGAGATAGAATCACAGCACTAACAAAATGTACATGTAAACATGTATCACAGTCAACAGATGTTCATCACACAAAAAGTGAAATATACATACCTTAACTTTTGAAATTAACGATTGACTCAAAATGAATGAGTTTAAATTATACAATGATAACCATAGGGTGTGAGTCAACGTACAATCACCACGGGTTGCGGAGTCTCTGTAAGCTTTGCGAGTCTCGTTGGTAGCGGACAAGAGGGACAAGTCTTCGCAGATCGTCTTGGACAAGTTCTGGGAATGTCCCGTAATGTCTTGCTCGCGGTCCTCGCTGTGTATTGGCCAGGTTCTGTCTACAGATCGCCGGGTCCGCTCTTTGAATTCAGCCTCAATTGCAATTTTCCTCTGAATCCGTCTGACATCCTCAGGCCTCAGTAAAGACCCACCAGACTCACCCTTAGACAAATCCAGGGGCAGTTTACTCTGTTGTGTCTTCTCCTGCACCAGTCCACCTTTGATGCTATCTGGCTGTATCAATTTTGGAAGAGTCGTGCCCGACTGTCGGACAAGCGAAGACCTGCGTCCATCTTCAAAAGGAGGGAGAGTTGGGCCACGGACAGCAAGGGAATCCTTTCGGCCGACTGCAGGGAGTACTGGGGTCCTTGGAGCAGAGGACTTGATCGGGGGAAGGGTTGCCTTGCCCAAAGCTGGGTGGGAGGAAAATACTTCATAATATTATTCTAAAAAGGATGCATAAGAGATGAAGGCTAGAATATTATATTGAAAATGTAATGTAGGGGAAGTACTTATAGATTAATAGCGGATACTTAATTGGCTGGTGGCTTAGCATTGGTGTTGGTCCTGTATATAAAACAAAAATCACCATTTATTAGAAATAAACCAATGAATTTTTTTACAAGTACGTGAAACTAAATAACCATTTCAGTGAAGATACCTATAGTCCCATTAGGCCAGTAAAGGGGGGGGGGGGGGGGGGGTTAGAAGTCGTCCAACCACTTGATAGAAAACTTGGTCAGAAAAGTGTATTTCTATAAACGTAGGAACTTAATCGACGAGTATAATATTCAGCAGACAAACTTATAAAGGCCGCTGTTACTTGTTTGCGGATCATCCTTGTTTTAATGTATCATTTTATCTATCATAAATTGATAAAACTTAGCCAGCGTTGAAGAGTAAGATGTAGTTATGAAATGCTATAAAAGTAATTTGTATTAGGGTGCATCTAAAATAGGAAATGAGTTTCAATTGCGGGGAAGTTTATGTACCTAAATTAAAAGAAGACATGTTCTAAGTTCCGAAAGGTACTAGCAAACCCATAATCCACCAATCAATTATAACATTTAATATTAACTACACGTATAGATAAGCTTATAATTATTATATAAGTTTTTACAAACTATAGTGAACGAGAAGATATAAATAAAGATATGAAGTTCATATCTTTCAAAATATGTGGTCAAACGAGATAAATTATGACACAATTTCAGAATCTTGTTTCAAGCAACAAAATTAAATCTTGTGATTGTCTATCTTTAAAAAGGCAACGTTAACATTAACATTAACTTAATCATAACATTTAATATTTTCATCGGGTATTGATAAATGAGGACTGCGTTTCTGAAGGTTCGGCTTATATCAACAAATTCTTTAGATTAACTAAACTAAACTAAATATTATTAAAGCTGTAAATCTCATACCTTGCAAAAATGTTGGTATAACGGGAAAAATGTCTTTGTTCTGTTAACCATTTAAAATATCATTCTCGTAAATGGTTCATTTTGAGAGAAATCAAAAAAAGTAATAATTTCCTTGATACAAGAAACCTTTAACGAATGTTCTGTGGCATGTAGGCCAACTGTTGAAATGTTACAGATAAAATACGCTATAACTTAACGGCTTGACTGCGTGCCCCTAAACCTATAATGCACCAATTACAAATTAGACACTTCAATGTTCCTTTTATTTCACAAATAGATAAATGAATTAAAAAACTAACAAACTGTATAAATGAATGAATAAATAAATAAATGAATAAATAAAAAATATTTTTAAAAAAGTAGATAGATAGATACATAGACAGATACAGATTGATATATATTGATAGATAGATAGATAGATAGATAGATAGATAGATAGATAGATAGATAGATAGATAGATAGATAGATAGATAGATAGATAGATAGATAAATTATAAATGAACATTTGAAAGAATATAAAATTCACCAAAAGAGAAATAAACAAATAAAAAGACGATTGATGACTTGGTGAAAAAAAAATGAGGCAAAAGTGTAAATATTGATGATAAAGAGTACCTCCTACAAAAGCATTGAATGAAAATAAACATGAATCATGTATTATGTTTTAACTATTAAATAATTTATAGATATATGACTAGATACTTACATGGTTCAGTTACCTTTCCATCTCGAGGACGACGGCGAAACTGAAAAAATACATAAAAATGACATTAAACAGGTTTAAACTATAAGGTTTAAACATAAATCCATACAATAATAACATTTAATGTTCATTGCCAATGTTCAGTATATTTTACCCACCAGTTCAACTGCCGCCAACTTCGTTTTCTTCAGCTCATCCAAAAAAGTCATTTTCTGAAAAGGAGATAAAAATCAAATGTTTCGTTTACGAAATAGCAACTATAGGTTGTTCCTAAAATGATATTGTTAGAATGCCTTTCTGTTCAAATGAACTGATAAGGCAGTCGCTTTAAACAGTAACTTACGATTACTATTAATAATTAGATATAAAAAAGACATTTTTCATAGATATAGACTTTAAAACATAAACATGTTAAGTTGTAATAGTTCACTTACCACTGTTAGTGTATTCCTGCTCCCGCAAACATTTAAACGCGATCAACATATGAGATACAAAAGAAGCGCGCATAAAACTTCAAGAAAGCAAAGCTGCTATGCGACGGTACTGTGACGTCAGCCCTTTGTGGGAACTCGTGACGTGTCGGAATTTGATTGGCGTTGCATGGTTTTACAATTATTACGTAAATGTTGAAATCATCATCAACTTCAGGTCTTATGTACATGACATTAGGTTCATAATTAAACTTAAGCGAAAACTAATAGGTGACTTTTGTAACAACGAATATATTTTGCGGATTTTCCTTCAATTGGTTTTCATCTTTTCACGTTTTTAATCGATTTTAATAAGTATTGTTAGAAAAGAGAAACAACGATCAAATATTTCAGCACACTATAGTTGTCGAAGTGTTTTTGCAAATATTTTGGAAAAAAAATTGCGCTTTCTTAAACGGCAAACATAAATAAAAACACTCAAACAGAAATGAAATTCGCCATTCTCAAATTCTCAATTTTTAAAGAGTTGAGGTGAGGTGAAATGGGGTTGAACGCCGCTGTCAAGAGTATTTCAGTTTACATAACGGCTGCTAGTATTATGGCAGGGTAAAAGCCCGCAACACCATGGTGGCTATGTATTGCGGTGAAACCTGCGAACTCCGGCTGGAACTAGCAAACCATGGTTGCTCCTGCACTGAAATTCAGTGTAGCAAGTTTTTTAAAGAAGCCAAGTTGCCAATCTTAAAGTTCAGTTAGGCAACGCGAATCCATTTCCCTACCTTGAATAATAAAGTCATAGATTCATCTTCGCTTAAATTCAAACAACCAAGCCTACTTTAGAGGCATTAGCACGTTTCAAATTCGTAGCAATTCAAATAAACGTGACGTTTTCAGTTAAGCTACGCAAATCCATTTCCTTAACCTAAATGATTATGTTACCATTTAAATGACCACCAATAGTTTTGGCTTTACATCAGATACTTTCTTCTATTACAACGGATAATCGATTTGGGATATGAGGTGTTTGATCTTCTGACAATAATGCATTTGGCATAGATTTACAGTTGGGAAATTTGAAGAAATACCATTTTCAAAAAAAGTTGCTACCGCCGCTTAAAATGAGCATTCGCGTTCATGGTTAAATAAGAGTCACCAATATTTCGTTAATCACTAATCATCGATATAAATTAATTAATATGTTCATTTTCCAAGGAACTTCTTTTCAACAACATTTTCATTCACGTATTTCTTACATAAAGTGTTTTTATTTCGGAGGCAGTGCTGACTTTCAGAAGGAGTCGAAATGCTTAAAAGAGATATTCCCGCGGTTTTTGAGATAATTCTTCCTTTTAAATTTTCTTCAATAAAACATTGGTTTATACCTACATTGCAAATGTAATATCTTCAGTGATTCAAAACATCTCATTTCTAAACCCGATCATGCGTAGTCGTAGAGGTAATTAATAGTCAAGTACCCAGCAAAAACAACTGCCGGCAATTTTTGTGTGGTCACCTTATAAAGCCGAGGTAGGGAAATTGATTCGCTTAGCTTTAAAACCGATCATGGTAGGTTCGTTTTAAAACTGCTTCTCGATCTAAAAAAAATTGTTTTGTAGGAGGAAACGTTAATTTTCGCACCGTCCCAAGGGTGATAGATGTTTGGAGTCTTATTTCACATACATGAAAAAAAAAAGATATAAAAGAAAATAATGTGAAGGGCAAGTGAATTAAATTCATCACAAGCTAATTTTCACATGGACACATATTTACTGATATATAAGGTAATGATTTCTATAGTTGTACTTGTGACACCCACAGCACGCATCCTTTCCAAACGAAAATCCTGCATTTGCACAGAGGTAGATCCGTCATTTCTTCCTAAACACTATGGGAATGAATGACGGAGCTACCTATGTAAGGAGAGAATGGTGTAGCGTGATCACTACCTATACCAGTGGAGCACAGTGGTGTAGTGGTTAGCGTGCTGGCCCTTCACGCCGACGACTCGGGTTCGAATCACGGTGGAGACACCAAAAATTTGTGACCTGGGTCAACTGTGTTGTGTCCTTGGGCAAGGCACTTCATCCACATTGCACTCAGTCCACCCAGCTGTTAAAATGGGTACCTGAATATAGGGTTGTACGGACTTAGCGCTTAGTAGCAGCTTTGAAAGTACACTTTCCCTCAGGGTAATGATGTAGGCAGCGCTTTGAGCATGTCTTAGGACGTGGAAAAGGCGCCATATAAATATCCACATTATTATTATTATTATTATATACATATTATTTTTGGTTTAGTTGGTGGATGGTGCACTTTGTCAGACTTAGCGAAAAAGGAAATTTCAGTAAGATTTTCAAGTATAATTTTTCTTTATATTGCAAATAATTCGTCCTTATTCACTTAATGAAGCCAACTATTTCATACGTACATTGAATGAGGATAAGACAAATTAATGACCTATGAGAGACGCTTTTGATCTTTGGACAGATTTCACCAGAAAAATAAAACCTTTCCAGAAAATTTAAAAGAAAAATGATCATTCACGCCAGTAAAAACAGGATATTAGATAAACACTACGTCATTTTCAAATAGTTCCATTGGTAAAAGGCCTATTTATGTTAAATAACCATGCATGTTGAAATGTTTAGCCGATATCAGTCTCACAGATAGTTTTCAAACGACAACACCACACCACACCTAAATATGCCTACACTTAAAAGTTCAAACATTATTATTATGGGTTTTAAAACTGTTATCTGAATTGTGGGGAAGGACAAACCGATAGTTAGTTAACAATTTGGTTTCCATCGACAATTTGTATGCGAGAAGGCAAAATCATCATATTGTTTCAGTAATTAATTAATTACTAATTAAGTAGGCCTTTTGTGTGAGTGCGTATCTTAAACCTCCTTGAAACAATTTTTAAATTTCAATGCTTCAAGTCAGACTTGAATGTTTACTCTGTTATTTATATTTTTATGGCGTATTCTGAAAGTAGACAACAACATTCCGAATGAAGTCAAAGGTCGACAAGGAAGGATAACTCTCACGAAACCGGAAGTTACGGATGATTCGGCTGTCGAAGCGTTGGTTTGAGAAGTTAAAATGTTTGTTCGGCTTTTATATGGAGGTAGAGTGTAAATAGATATCTAGAAAACATATATACGTGCAATAAATAGTTTGTTTCTAAAAGCTCTTGAGAGTTCTCGCTGGAGGCCTATGAAATCACACTCTTTATGCAATTCGAAAAAGCCTTTTTAAGATTCATGAGACAGGATTTCGTCTTAATTTCCCTCTTACTGATATTCACATCAACAGGGAATCGTGAGTTAAATGCGACAGTAGAAAACTTAACATTCTTGAAATATTTCATTCGTAAATAAAAAATATACCTATTTTTTGGCAGAGTCCAATATCTTAGTCCTGAACCCAAACTGTTGTGCCAAAAACTTCCTCGATCACGTCAAAGAAAAGTGCAACTTTGATGAAAACGGTAAGAATTGACCATAAAAAAACGTACGACGGGCATGTGTATTAATGTTACTACATTGTATTTACCTTTAGAAACAATGTTATTACGATATAAAAACAAACTTCCTTGTCTCTCATCGAACAATTATCATATTTTAATCTCTTCCCAAATATAAGAAAAAATAACATGTTTATTCTGTAATTTGCAGCAGTAATTGATCTTTGTGATGAAAATGGAATGTTGGTAAACATTCACTCAAAGTCAGCCACTGAGAATATCAAACATCTTATGACACACCGACAGTGCTATGTTGCGGTTTTGATCGAGAGTAAGTTTCAATTACATCTTTTTTTATTTTCATATTTTTCGTAGTTTACAATAGATCAATTTGACCATAAAGAAAAAAAGGGTTTAGTTTTATTTATTTTCATTTCTTCATTCATTCGAAAGGTGTTGACACTACATTATCTCTCCCGCCCTGTAAGATACTTGGAGAAATAATCTAAATGATCCACAGAATTCATATTTTTTTGTTAGAATTAACCAAGTTACTAACCGTGAAGGAAAAAGTGGAAGGTAAAATTAAGTGAGATAATAACCTCTTATTTACATATTTATAACCCCTGCCCTACAACATCACTCAAAGAGGTAGTAGGTTGCATAGGACTCTATAGTAATCAGTTCATTTTCGAATGCATGTATAACCTACATGTACTGTATTACTTTCAAATCCTTTATGTTCTTTCTTACAGAACAGAGTGACGGCTCAATAAAAAACATCCTCCCCCTATTGATAGACTGGGATAAGAAGTACCCACAGTTTGAGAGTGAGATCTTAATTTATATACGCTTAATATGAGAGAATGATAATAACTATAACTAATAACTATAATATAACAACTAATATGTACATGTGATTGTCAAAAGGCAAATATAAGATTTCTTAAAAGAAATTCTGGATTAAGTATCTACTTTTTGTTATAGGAAAGTTGAAACAGCAGACTGCCGCAGCTGACAGACTTAGGAAGTCTGGAAGTAAGTAAATCACCTTAAGATAATATTGTAAGGTTATCTATTCAAAATTATTGAACCTTTAACAAATACTGAAAATTCAAATAATGTTCATCAGAGGAGAGTGTCCCAAATGATGGAAACTAAATAAATAATGCTCGCCTGATATAACTTAAGAGTCTGGCTGCATTGTATCCAGCGAAAGTAATTAAATTGTGTTGAGACACATTTGACAAAAACACAGTTGTTATGAATTCTACACAAATAGAAATAAATAATGCGACTCCGATTTTTCAATATTCTTGAGTTTATACCATCATATGATTCATAAATTGGATGTCATTTAAATTCCATACAACGTTACTATATGAAGAGATCCACAAGTCCGAAGGTTTCATTCTCTTTAAAATTGTTAATTGAGATCTCAGGATGACAAATTTCATGAGGTCACAAACAAGGTGCCAGTAGAGCTAGTGTGCATGATGTTATATATCAATAATCTAGACGTTTTTTTTAGCCGGAAAGACAATTTAATACAGATAATGTTTCCCTTCTTTTTGATGTTGACACTTTTGGCATTTTAGTGTTAAAAACAATATTACTTTGTATTGTGAAAAGAAAAGTGGATATTTGTAGCTGGTGTGATTAATTCCATTCAGTCAAGTCAAAAGTCTCTAGTTCAAGCACTTTGAGTGTGTCCTTTTCGTTATCGCTTGTTTAAAGTGCTTATCGATCGACGGTTGATTGATTCTACGAGGGGATATAAAAAAGTTTCAATTATCACAAAGAATGTACTGGTGAATAAGGACCAAATGGTCACTGCATTAAAAGTGATCCTTGTCTAGTTCCTGTGTCAACAATAGTCTTTTTCGTGACGGCCAGTTTTACGTCTGTTTACTAAATAGCACAGTACCCAGCTATGGAGAAAATTGAGGCGCAGTGTAATTAGGTTTTTACATCTGAATGGCTATATTGCACGTCAAATTCATAATGAGATGAAATCTGTTTATGACAATGACAGCCCATTCGATGACACTGTTGTGAGATGGAAAAGGAATTTCCAAACAGGCCACATTTCCCTTGCAGATGAGCCAAGAAGTGGACGCCCCTCACTTACTGATGATATGGATGTCATCAAGAAGGTTAAGACGCTGGTTCAAGAAGATCGCCGCGTAACTCTACAAATTATAATGCATGAAACAGGTCTGACTTATGGCAGTGCATGGAACATACTCCATAACCAGTTGCGTATGTCAAACGTGTCAGCACGCTGGGTTACTGACTCCATTTCAAAAACAAAATCGAAGGGACATGTCACGGCAGGCATTGGAGCTTCTGGAACAAGACGAAGAGGATTTCTTCAAACGTCTTGTTACCATAATGAATGCTGGGTCTATCAATATGATACTGAGATAAAAGAGATGAGCAAAGAGTGAAAGCATGTTTGGCAGGTTGAAATAAAAGCATTCCTACTGGCTTTGCCCAGAGAGATATCTCTTTGGCTGAATGGGTAGAGTGTAGGACTCTCACCCGGAGGTCCCCGGTTCGATTCCCATAGGAGGTGATCTCACTATCACTTCTGTTACACATGCTACGTCGCCGCCTCCCAAAAAGGCCAAGGTGTAACAGTCTGCAGGAAAGGTCATGGTGTCTGTTTTTTGGGATTGTCGTGGAGTCATCTTGACGGATGTCTAGCTAAGGGTTAGACCATTACTGAAGCTTATTACTGCAACCTGCTGAGCAAGTTGTTAGCCTGTTAGCTGACAATGCCCCAGCTTACACTTGTCAAGCAGCTGCTGTGGAGGCACGGCGATGTGGCTTTGAAATCTTACCGCATTCCCCCCTATTCACCCGATCTTGCACCAAGTGATTTCTTCTTGTTCCCCGAGATGAAAAATACACTCCGTGGACGTCGTTTTGAGGACACCAGTGGCATCATTCCAGAGGTGGAGGTTTGGTTTTCTATGAAATCAGGGGTCTTCTATTCAGGCGGTCTGCGCAAGGTCAAGAAGCGATGGGGAAAATGTGTATCTCTGGATGGTGACTATATAGAGAAGTCTCAAAATCATGAGAACAAAATATAGTTTGTACCTTTGTTATGTGTCTGTGATAATTGAAACTTTTTGATATCCCCTCGTATTTCGTATATTTTCGTTGCGTATCGCTACATTGTGATTAGTTCAACATGCAAGAGTTGAAGACCCCTAGTATTCTAAGCCAATATTATCTGAAGCAATTTCCCGACTAAGTTGATCAGGAATAATTTAGGATAAAAGTCAAAGGGTTTATCTTTCCAACCATATGTTGATTGAAGTTATATTTTCCCCGATCAAAATCGTCGGGAAGCTGCTACAGATTAAATATGCTTCGAACTTCGGGTGCTAAGTCAACGCACATGAACCGAAGTTTAGAAAATCTTAACTATATTGTTCTTCAATTCGAGTTTTTTGGTAGGTCTGATTAACATGAATAACATTTCTTTGAAGAAATTAATCACATAAACTAAATGTTTCAAGTGAAGAATGATAAATTCAGTCAAATTACTGTAGAAAAATCCCAGAAAAATTACAATTATGTTATGAAAACGGGTGCTCAATTTTTTCATATAATATATATAATGAATTGGAAATTATCACATGCCAAGTATCAATAAATTTCAGTTATTTAAAGGGGAAAAACATGACACATATCTGTTGAAATTTGCCCGTCAACAAAAAGTTGAACGATTTATTATCATTTTCAGACGAAGCCAAGAAGCGTCTGAAGGAGAAAGAGAAGTTGGCGATGCTGGCCCCAGACTCCCCGCCCAGACGGAGCAGCTTGAACACCAATTCTGGAGAAATCTCTCGACAGAAGAGTCAGGCAAACAAGGAAGGCCGCAGGAAATAACTACCTTTGTTCTCTAGCTCAACATTTGAATCACATGATTTTTTCAGTCTCAGTAAAAGTCTCTTTTTCGATGTTTTTAATACTTTCAAATGTTGATTTCATATCAGTAAACTTTAAAAAAAATTGCCTGAAAATGGTCAATGGTAATAACGCTCAGAAAATTGATTATTCTTTGATATCCAAGTTATTGTTGACTTAATAACAGGAGAAAAATTGTAAGGAAGGAATGGCTTTCTTCGGTTATTAAATTTTTGTGTGTTTATATTTGTTTTTGTGTAATCAAATTTAATATGATAAAACCTTTACATGTTATTTATAAAAATTGTATGCTCAAGCTGAAAGTAAAGTTAGTTATATGGTTAATGTAATAAATGACATGATTTTGACTATAGAATCACATCACAATGATTCCAGAGCAAACTAAAAAACATGTAAGGCCTTAGTAAAAGAAATTGAGCATTTGGAATAATCATCATATGCAGTTCCACTGTTCAAGAGTTTCTATGAAACATAACTCAAAAATCTGTTCTTGGAACAGAACTTAATTAAAATATTGTTAAACTAAGGTCAAAGAAACTTGGTATGTGAAAGAATACCATGTGGTGATGTGTCTTTAGGCTTTTGAAAGTCCTGTGTTTTTTTAATTATTAAAGTTATAATTTTCAACTAAATCTTGGTAAAACTGATAACTCATGCAAAGTATGAGGGGCAAGGGGGGATCTCCTTATGGTTCTGGTTTTAAAGAGGTAGGTGTTTGAGCCCCGATGGTTCTGGTTTTAAAGAGGTAGGTGTTTGAGCCCCGATGGTTCTGGTTTTAAAGAGGTAGGTGTTTGAGCCCCGATGGTTCTGGTTTTAAAGAGGTAGGTGTTTGAGCCCCGATGGTTCTGGTTTTAAAGAGGTAGGTGTTTGAGCCCCGATGGTTCTGGTTTTAAAGAGGTAGGTGTTTGAGCCCCGATGGTTCTGGTTTTAAAGAGGTAGGTGTTTGAGCCCTGATGGTTCTGGTTTTAAAGAGGTAGGTGTTTGAGCCCTGATGGTTCTGGTTTTAAAGAGGTAGGTGTTTGAGCCCTGATGGTTCTGGTTTTAAAGAGGTAGGTGTTTGAGCCCTGATGGTTCTGGTTTTAAAGAGGTAGGTGTTTGAGCCCCGATGGTTCTGGTTTTAAAGAGGTAGGTGTTTGAGCCCCGTTGGTTCTGGTTTTAAAGAGGTAGGTGTTTGAGCCCCGATGGTTCTGGTTTTAAAGAGGTAGGTGTTTGAGCCCTGATGGTTCTGGTTTTAAAGAGGTAGGTGTTTGAGCCCTGATGGTTCTGGTTTTAAAGAGGTAGGTGTTTGAGCCCCGATGGTTCTGGTTTTAAAGAGGTAGGTGTTTGAGCCCCGATGGTTCTGGTTTTAAAGAGGTAGGTGTTTGAGCCCCGATGGTTCTGGTTTTAAAGAGGTAGGTGGTTGAGCCCCGATGGTTCTGGTTTTAAAGAGGTAGGTGTTTGAGCCCCGATGGTTCTGGTTTTAAAGAGGTAGGTGTTTGAGCCCCGATGGTTCTGGTTTTAAAGAGGTAGGTGTTTGAGCCCCGATGGTTCTGGTTTTAAAGAGGTAGGTGTTTGAGCCCTGATGGTTCTGGTTTTAAAGAGGTAGGTGTTTGAGCCCTGATGGTTCTGGTTTTAAAGAGGTAGGTGTTTGAGCCCCGATGGTTCTGGTTTTAAAGAGGTAGGTGTTTGAGCCCCGATGGTTCTGGTTTTAAAGAGGTAGGTGTTTGAGCCCCGATGGTTCTGGTTTTAAAGAGGTAGGTGTTTGAGCCCCGATGGTTCTGGTTTTAAAGAGGTAGGTGTTTGAGCCCTGATGGTTCTGGTTTTAAAGAGGTAGGTGTTTGAGCCCTGATGGTTCTGGTTTTAAAGAGGTAGGTGTTTGAGCCCCGATGGTTCTGGTTTTAAAGAGGTAGGTGTTTGAGCCCCGATGGTTCTGGTTTTAAAGAGGTAGGTGTTTGAGCCCCGATGGTTCTGGTTTTAAAGAGGTAGGTGTTTGAGCCCTGATGGTTCTGGTTTTAAAGAGGTAGGTGTTTGAGCCCCGATGGTTCTGGTTTTAAAGAGGTAGGTGTTTGAGCCCCGATGGTTCTGGTTAGAGGTAGGTGTTTGAGCCCTGATGGTTCTGGTTTTAAAGAGGTAGGTGTTTGAGCCCTGATGGTTCTGGTTTTAAAGAGGTAGGTGTTTGAGCCCTGATGGTTCTGGTTTTAAAGAGGTAGGTGTTTGAGCCCCGATGGTTCTGGTTTTAAAGAGGTAGGTGGTTGAGCCCCGTTAACTTTATGATCTGACATTTTTCATCCTCTTCATTTGAAAGATACCTGTTGTTCAATGTTACTTTTCTGCTGGGAAATGAGTCTATGTAAACATACCAATTTGCATTTTGTGTCTTGAGATCGCGTGAACATTTTGTCCAATAACATGTCGATGAATGGTAATGAAATAAGATACAAGTTTCCATTTTATCGTCGTAGTCTCAATGCATCATAACAACACAGAAACACGGTGATTAAAATTTTAATGAGTTGTTTTAAAATGAAGCTTAACAACTGGAAGCATTTATGTTGTGAAACATTTAACAGAACTATCAACACATTTTGCTTATCCGTTGTTACAATGCAAAAGTTCTTCAGTATATAAGAATCCCAATGATGACTTTTGCTAGCTTATATTATTAATGTGACATAAGTACACTTATGGCACCTGTAATTCTTATAAGGGGCTGTCGTGCAACATAATCAACAATTAAGAATACTGATTCATCAAGCTGCCTGTGCAGAACATTTTAACTCTCTCAGGTTATTGGTCTTTTAGAAAAAGTTGAAAAAGTGATTGCTTTACGAATGGATGGCCGGATGCCAGATGTCATACCAACCTTTTAGCCCATCAGGCCTGACGAGCTAAACAAACTCTTTAACAAACGACTTTACTGGTCCTTGTTTTTCTAAACTCTCGCAAAATATTTTGCAAACCTAATCAACAACAAAATGATTCTTAACCATACTTTACATATATATCATGAGCAAATATGTTCATAAAGGAATTCTCTTAAATTTCATCTCAACAAAAATATCCTTCATTTGCACTTTGAGTATGATAGTGCACAGCATCACTGTAATGACATCCTTTTGTGCTTCTTGACTCTTGCTGAAGACCTTCCTGCTGCTTCACTCTTTCTCTTCTTTGCTTTCTTCCCTGCTGTATCCATCAGTCCTTCTGCTCCTTCAGCAGTGCCTATCTCAGTTGTATCCATTTTGAGATTACTTCCATCTACGTGTTTGCCAGGTCTTGACCCCAGCAGCCATTCCTTGAAGAACAGACTTGCCTTCTCCTGGGACCTTACTAGAAAAGAGATGAGATTTATCTAATAGCATGATGGCATGGTAAATCTAAACAGTATTCTAACTCTGCCCTCTGGTAAAACAAAGCAGCAAGATTTAACAAATTTTACATGGCGACACATTAGGTAATCGCAATTATTTGCTCTTGTAAAAGAATCCTTACTTTTAATATTATTCAAGTTGTGAATCAGACTTATTCACATTTTTACTTCCTGAACTAAAATCAACATTTGACATAGAATAAAACATTGAATGACATCTAACATTTCTAACTTACAAAGTTCTGCTATTTACACCAGAGATTAAAACAATTGATGAGTCTTAATATTCAGACACTTTTCTTATCTTATTCAACTAATTGTCAGTGAGTGACTAAAACCAAAGACTGGCTTTAAAGGTAAAAATAACCAAAACGCTCACATGAGTTTTCCTTCATGATGTTCCTGGTTTCATCAAGAACCTTCAGGAAGTGTTGATCCACTGTAGCTGATTTAGATTCTTCCTGGTCCACAAGACTAAGAACTATGCTGTTGAGTCTGGTCAGAGAGTCCACATGATCTCTGTATGTGAGTCCACCTTCAAGTGATGCTTCAGCCAGACTACCATACACTGACAACAGACTGGCAAGAAACTGGGAGGACAAGTCACTAGAGTCCAGCATCATCCTGCATATAAACTTTGATGTTTTACTGTTGTCCAGGAATATGTTTAATATCCATTGCATCACTCGTGTTGCCTGGATCCTGTCAAACTGCTGGAAGTGATTCAGAAGCCAGGAAACAGTTACAAT
The DNA here is from genome assembly GCA_921293015.1 of Phorcus lineatus. Lineage (NCBI taxonomy): Eukaryota > Metazoa > Mollusca > Gastropoda > Trochida > Trochidae > Phorcus > Phorcus lineatus. Next base: position 11,165,009 of record OV121085.1, read on the forward strand.
AGCACCAGCTATATTGATTTCATTATGGGTGGAACTTTTTGGTAAATCTCCACTAATAACCCACGGCTTCCACTGGAGACAAGCCTTGCAAATATTGTTCTGAATCTTAGTTTTATTTTCCTCTTCTTTCTTAGCCTTAGCCTCTTCAATCATTAACTTCTTCTCCTCAGAATTCTCTTTATCCTCCTCCCCATTTACAGGATCTTCCTCTTGAAGAAACATTTCTTCCTCCCTTCTCCAGGAACGTTTTTTCTTTGTAACCTTTGATACAGAGACATCAATTCCGATTTTTCTGAGAACAGCTTTTACCCGTGCAGCAGTTTGACTGTCCGACTGAAGCTGTGAGCAGCTGTACAGGAGCAGCAACACTTCTCTGATGGACACAGCTGCAGCTGTAGAGTTGATTTCATCTGTAGAAGACTCACCAGCTGCAGATGGCGATGATTGTGTGATTTGAGATACGACTGATACCATTGTGTCAGTCAGTAGCAGCATTAAAGTTGTAGAGAGCTCCTGACTCCTGTAATAGAAAGTCTGCATGGTAACTACCTTCTTCATGCCAGGACCTAAAGAATGTTTGAACAATGAACCTTCTGTGTAATTCCTGTAACATCATTGCATTAAACAAGCAAATGCTATTTTACTCCAATGAAAATCCACAACAGTGTGAAAAAACACTTATATTTTTGCAAGTCAGTATAGTTGAAAATAAATTTCAATCCATGTAACGAATTTTATTGTCAACTGTAAATACTATGAGATCCAACATAAATCAGAATTACAAGTGTTATATGGAACCAACGTTAAATGCTACACCACAAAATCACGTACAATAATATATGTACACAAAGGTACTAAGGAAACGGTAATAAGAATAACTTTGAAATGGAAAGCTGAGGCATAGACAGAATGAACATTAATGCTCTTTGGTGAATTAAAAATATATTTTTCAGCAAATAACTTTAATTACAAAAATGTTAAAGACACTTAATTCAAATGTTTGAAGTAACAAGGACTTCATTCAAAATACAATATGTTGACAGTACAACGTAATCCTCTTAAAAGCCATACATGGGACTCTCCCCGCTTTCAGAACACATATGCCGCCTCTATCTGCCACTGATTAAAGGCCTCACCTGACATGGGTGAGCAGCCTGCTACAGCACAGCAGAGTTTCCCTGACAAACTGTTCAGGTAAGGACCTGGTGGAGGTCCCTTCACCCAACATGGTGAACCAGAGACTGTGTATTATGGAGGTCATCAACTCTCCTTTCTCTCCCTCCAACTCGCTGAAACAAGTACATTATATGTGTAGTTAGGATATGATCATTTAATTGTATCAAAACTTTAATGTATTTTAGATTCTGATTGATTTATTTAATAAGTATGTCTCTTGTTATTGATAATGATATCAGGGAATGGGCTAATGAGAATAAATGCACTGATACATCCTGTAATTTACACTCGACCCAACATCAAGCTTCTATTTCTACTTCATTTTTATTTGTGCCTTAAAAAATCTGAACAGCGATTGAGAATATTTCAAATTGTCATGCATAGAGCTTTAGAAATATGAGTTAGATTAAATTAAATTAATCTTAAACTTATTTCAAATTGCCATTTCTTTTCTTGCAGCCAGTTTCTTCTAAATGTCGTCAAAGAATAGATAACTTATAAATTCTGATTTACACAAATAAAATGCCATTTAATGGTCAACGGAAAAGTATTTCATGAGAAAGGAAATGAAATGACTCACTCTCTGAGCACGGCTCCACTGATCCAAGTGAGGACTGCGTGACTCCGAGCGAGATCCATACACACGGGTCTCACTGTACAGGCGGCCTTCATCACCCTCAGGACTCGTACCTGCCTCACATAAACAACACGTCACCTTTAACACCAAACCTTATCCAACCTAGACCAAGTCATTCCTCTATCTGGTTTCTTCTATTTTCTTTTTCAATAAAAAGTATAGCATCATATTGTATGTCAGTTAAAACTACCTTACAGTGAAATTACTTTTATGCATGTATATGTTAAAGTGAGGGTTTTATTGGCCATCTCGTATTTAAGCATTACATGAGGAAAAAATTCAGTATTTCTACACATACAATCTAATAATCTTATTTAAAATATGTTTTGACAGAATCCAGATCCAAAATATCCACAAATTTACAATTTAATAATAAAGACCGATCATCAATTCCTTGTTATGTTGCTGCAACTCTTTCCACAATCACATGTAATCCCATCTGAGAAAATTGCTATCATGACTGAGCCAGGGAGTAATTAGAAGTCAATTTAAATTAAAAGAAATGTTCACCCACCTGAGAGAACTGATCGCTCATGGCCGAGTCGTAGAAGCTCTGAAGCAGTTTGAAGGTGAACCTGCGCTCCATGATCTTGTAGTCTGTCACGTCCCTCAGTCCGTCAGCCAGCAGATCCAGCAACCAGCTCCGCTCCACCTTGTGCTGCGATATAAAACAAAGAATCTGTAACTCGCTAAATGATTAAAGTATTACAAACAGCGGTGATTCATGCTGTCATACAGACCATAGCACCTCTCACAAGTTCTACTCTGTTCTGCTTAAGGCATAAGTCAATGATTAGTTACCATCACTTGCCCTTTAACAACCTGCAGTTTAGTATTCATAAAAGAATATCAAACTAGTGTAATACTGCTGCATGTATTGTGTCACAATGTTGGTTCCAATATCAAATAAATTTCAGCAAGCTGTCAACAATTACACTTGAAAATATATGTAGATGAGAACTAAACAGAATACTAAACACCTTTCATGAAAGATAAATTTTATAAAAATGTAAATGATTTTGTATCAAATTTGCTTTTACCTATTTCATACAAATAATTCAAATGCTAAATAAAAATAGCAATACTTTAAAAGTTGTTTAGTATACTCGATGTATCAATTCAATGAGAAAGATTGCCAAATTTGCATTTTGTAGGCATATAGCCTCATCCTGCAACGGTCAGTGTCAATAATACGCATAAAGATTATCCCTGTACAGCTCTCCCAACCTGCAGGTCAGCGCTGTTGAAGAGCTTGTAGAACTCCGGTACGTTGTTGGTGTCCATCCCTGGCTTCAGCAACAGGAAATTGTTCATCTGGCGGTACATGTGGTCATCTGCAAAGATGGTTCATTTTTAACTCAAAAGTTGCAGAATTTAATTCAAGAACGCAATCTTGAGTTGCCAGTTTACAGAAAATCAAAACTTTTAATGAAAATAATCAACTGGCTTGAAATTAGGTGTTTATGAACATTTTCACACAAGCAGGTAAATGAAAAATAATACATGTTTAATCAAAAAACTGTACTGAGGTTTTCATTATTGTCTTTCTACTCAGTTACTGCAGTACTTAAAAATCACAAGAAACTCATCATGTCTTCTTCATTATCCAATACCTATTTAGCATCTAGGTGCCATTGTAATCATCAGTAAAGTAAAATGAGCCTCCTTGCAAAGAAGAGCATACAGAAGACAGACAAACCAATATTTTTCAGTTATACATAACACTTTTGATTAATAAAGGAAACTTTTCTCTATGGAAGTCACCTGGATGGAGGAGTAGAGCGGACACCCTGGCAAGGAAGAGAGAGATTAGGCATGCGAGACGCTCGTTGCGCTGAATGACGCTGTTTCGAAGGGTGTCCAGTAAGTAGGTCACCTGCAGCCGCTCATGGAACTTGACAGTGGCAAGATGCTCTAGATAGCGAGCCAGCACTGTGTACGCTGCCCGCCTCACACCAGGGTCGGCGCTACTCAGAGCTGTCAGTGTGTACCCGAGGCAGTGGCTTGAAACAAACTTTCTGCAGTCTACCAGGCAATCTGTTAGAAAATATATTTTTGATCAATGTTTCATGAATTGAGATTTTCTGGATAACAAATTCTTTATTTGAAATTTTTTTTGCACAGAATGTTTCAAAGTAAATGCTTATTCATCATTTCATGCTTTGTCACCTCGTAACTCATTATTTGTGACTAATGAGGACCTCTTGAGGAACTAATGTATGCAAATTAACCTCTGAGAATCTTGGTGTTTGAAACAAAAAATATTCAAGGTTTAAAAGTTGAAACAAAAAACCCACCAGATTCGCACATCTTAGGAACATCTTAAGAAAACAAAAAATGTCTTAGTCATGGAAATCTTTTTTCAATTCTTGGCCTTGGTAAGACAGCAAAAATGCCCCTGGGTTCATAGTTTACCTGAGGAAAGTAGACCACAGAAGAGCGGCAGTACAAAGGAAGGATCATAAACATCCTCAACTGACTGGAACTCAGCAGCAGACATCACTGCAACTGGCTAGAAAAAAATAATCATGTCATTAATAGTGGCTCATCAAAAAAGTTAGGTAATGGAGGTGATTAAGGGTGTAACACTGCTTTCAAGGGTATTTTACTTACATCATGGCTGCTAGTATTATTACAGGGAGAAAGCCTGAAACACAATTATGGCTTTACGTTGCAGTGAAACCTGCAAGCACTGGCTGAAACTAGCAAACCATGGGTGGACCTCTTGATCTGAAGCCGAGGGTGCTATCCTGCCCCCAAGTTCTGGGTGGAGGAAGGGGTCAAATATGGTCCTTGTGTTTCATACGTCTGACACCCAAGGGTTATGCCCCATTCCTCTACTCAGTAAAATGTCCCACAATCCAACAGTTACTCCAACTGAACTATTGACTATTGATCCCCAAGAATTCTCCAAAGACATCTTGTAAAACAGACAAGGAACAAAATGAAACTACGCACATTTTCCTCATATGATAATCAAACATCACTTCAAAATTTTAGAGAATGAAGAATAGAAATCTATATCTAATTTGGATATAAAGTTGATATAGTTCCACTTCATTCAAATACTTCTTAAAAAGTCTGCAATACTTACTGTCAGTTTCCGTCCAATTGGAAAATGTATACTAGACTTGAGCATTTTCCTAGCATCGAATGTCTCCACGATCTGCTCCATGCTTGGTTGTTTCAGCAGCGATGACTCAAGACTCTTCTTCAGTGCATAATGCTCGATTGCCTTTGTTCCCCACAGGAAGGGCCTGTGCATAAGACAATTCAGTTAGTTCCTTGACATCTTTTAATTGAAAGTAAAAAAAGGCACTATATCTGGACGAAAACATCTTTATTCTTAAGTCTGACTTCTTTTTTCAGTGTCATTTTAGTAGTTGAGGTTGAATAAGGTTTCTATTTCTTGTTAATTTATCTACTGATAACAACCTCTTTGTTTTTAGGATGAGACAAGGACACATATTTGATATGGATTTCTTTATTGTTTTCAAGTATGAAATTGCTACAAGATTCCCAATTGAATCAACACAACCTCAGAATAAAGATGTTATCAACCATTATTATTCTTGAATCTATTTGAAAAGTGAAGACACAAACCTGGCATCTGTTAAGCCCTTGCCATTCTTTTCATATAAATATATCATCTTAAGCAGTTTCTGATCTGCAAATGGAAAGAGGGGTTAGTAACTGGAAAATAATGCAGCTACTTACAGTCAGTGAGCTGGTTGACAAGCTAAGGCATTTTTGAACAAATTTAAGTTCACAATTTCAACAATTCTTAATAATAAATTCTGGTGGACAAACTCGTAGGAGATCAATTTAAATGATCTTTAAATCAATAGAATGTGTTTGTTTATGTATCACATGTAACTTGTGTTGCCTTTTCTGTATGTTCACCAGCTCAGTAATCATACAAATTGAATTCCTTTCGAGGTAAATACCATTACAATTATTTGAAAATATCAAGAGACAAAAAACTCATTTAACAGTGAACCATAACAGTCTCAGTAAAATTTGTCATATTTACTCTCTGAGCGTATTGTGTAGCATACATCAAAGAAGGACGTTTTACTCAATTTGAATATTGATAAACGTAATGAATAATCAAATCTCAGTGAGCATATAACAAAATTGATCAGAGGAAGTAGAGAACCTGTGGCAGAAAGAGTTGCCCTGTAGGCCCCCTGTAGTATCGTGTGGTGGTCCGGATGACAGCAGTCTGAACACTGTTCTACCAGGGTCAAGAGAAGGGATACCATCTTGTCTGTGAGGAGAAAAACTCTGTTGTACATATATTCATAGGATTCTTTCTTTCCTATACACTTCCTACAGACATTGAAAAAGGATAGATGAGCATATTAAATGGCAGACTGTTCAGATTTCCCAATTTATGTGAAACAACTCCTTCAGAGGATGTCAGTCAGGGTAGTTGCTAACATGTAAACAACTTTAGTAGCTGCCTTATGATATAAGGTTGTATAATAACAATTTGCGCTGACCAACTGACGAGACGTCATAAGTTAAGTATGGTGTCACAATTATTTTGACGCGCCTTCAATGGTCTTGTAAGCAATTTTCTTCAAATTATTATAAAAATATGGTCTAATCTATGATTATGCTTTATTTGTTCATCAAGAGTGACTGGTGCCCAAGTTAGGTCTACAACAAAATTGAGTTGAAATATAGGTATGTGCAGGAAGCAGAAAGAATACCTAAGAGCATAAACATTTCATTTATAAGGTATTCTGCCTTTTTCTATTATTTTCATATTTTCATTGAAATTTCACTATCTTATAAAGCTTTTTATTTCACAAATCATGTTTATTATCAATATATCGATATACAGATCGATTGTTTTTTTTCTGTGAAGAGTAATCATTCAAAGAAAATAAGTTGTAAATTACTGCAAGGAAGCTATTTGTTTGTCGATCATTTCAAACCGAAGCATTTGCGTGCAGTCTGTTAGTTTTGTCAATTTTTGTGGCATAACCCGGATGATGTGCCACATTACTGATCAGGTATAACCTAAGTGTCTATAGGATTCTTTCTGGAATGTACATTTTAAGCATGGATAACCATGTTTTTGCAAACTGTTTTGAGTGATGAATTTATAGGAAACCACTCAATAAGGGCAGCTATCAACATTTGAACTGCTGAATATAATAGTGCCAAACAATTGGATACATCCCACTGATTTTCAAAGAACACTACTAACAAAGAGAGGAATTCCTGATTGGCCGTTATACATATATTTGGGAAAACCTGAAATAGTCACATATCTGGATGAAAAAAGTCAATTTTACTACTACCAAGTAGCCAGATTAATGACTAATAGTTTCACCTTTGACCTCTTGACCTTTCTCTCCAAGCATGACTTGCATGAACTGGGAATGGCTCATCAGCATTTCATAGAGCATTTCTATTGGTGGAGACACATCATGTGATGCAGTATACACCATGGCAGCCATCTTCTCAATGACAGCCAACAGCAAAGGCTCCTGGTAAAGGGCTCTGAAAACACAAACTTGTATTGGTAATAACTTCAGTTACTTGTGTAACCATATATAAAGTCATGTTAAGAAAAATAGACAACTGCTTCTTAGTAGCTTAATTAATTTACATGGATGAATCAAAAACAGAGAATATGCTGCATCACAAATAGAGGCGTGAAGATACAAACATTTTACGATACAATACTTACCACATATTTCTTTATGATATGATTCACAATACTCAATTTTCAGGGATTTTGACTTCTAAACACCTAAATTTTACACAAAATAATTATTTTATAGTCAACAACATGATACAGAGACTGAATCATGATACATATATTGTCAAATTGACAACATATGAATATTATTTCATGTATGATTCTTCAATCCATAGCTCAAATGAAGAAAAACTCTGACTAACACAATAGGCAATGTTGGCAGCATGACTCACTTCAAACAAACTTTCACAAAGTCTATCCAGAGGGTTGCGATGCTGTCACTCACTTCGACAAGTTCCTCCTTCTGAAACATAAACATCCGTGATATTATCTACACAATGCTGTATATATTTGTGTCACTCTAAAGACATTATCAACACATAACTACTTTCCAAGCTTTGCATTTGAGTTTTTAGTTTGAACCAATTGCAGTTACTTTCGCTAGGGCAATAGATTCGCATAGCTTAACCAAACTTAAATATTGATCAATACAGACGGTCTTTGAAATGGAAACATTTGTTTTTCTTTTTTTGAGATCACTTAGATATCACAGGAAATAGTGCTACAATGTCTTTAAATCAGTTTTGGCCAACTAAAATATACACAAGGTTTGAACTGTCTCAACTTTAAATTTTGGAAACAGAATTTAAGTATTTTCAGGACCTGGCCCCTGGATTGTCTTGACAACTTACCTCAAGAAGATCTTTCAGAGTCTGAAGACAATATTTTTCCACCTCCACATCTCTCCCGTGTTTCCTGCCAGCATTTGTTATGAGAGCTCTCAACAACAGCTCAAACAGAGTCTCCACACTGCCAAGTTCCAGACCCTTCTCTTGTCCCCTCCCCTTACCCCCTCTATCCCCACTCTCCTCCTTCCCCTCCCTGTCCCTCCTGCACAGGTTGACCATCAACTCCACATGACACTGTTTGATGTCTTCTTGCTCCGTGATGGCTGAACTCAAACACTTCCATAACTTCTCCATTTTCTTTACACCTGATAACGAAAGTATTATAAGATATCAATAATGACAACTGTCTTTATAAATAAAAGAATCATTGTTAGTTTAGAATTTACAGAAGGGAAATAACATCAAGAATAAACAGACAAGCAAAATACTTTGGATTGATTCATAAAACTTTGCATGAGTAACCACCTTCTCAAATATTTAAGCAGAATAAAAGTAGGCAAGGGGTAACTGGAACCTGCCCCAATTTCTGTCCCGCTCTCTAGGTAACTGAGACTGAGTTTTACAGTCAAATGTGAATTCTAATAAAGCTTGCAACTTTGCCAAAGACAGTGCTGTACTCAAGCCCAAATTTTGGCCATTAGCAGAAAGGTTTTCATTAGCCAGTGCTGGAGACTGACAGGAATTGTGGCATGTTGTAGAATTTGATGAAGTATGAACCCTGATAGCATTGTTATTGTAGATAATGGATCAACTTACCGATGCAGTTGAAGTGTAACAGAGTCAGTACGACCTGCACTACTGCCATGTCAGCCTCCAGCAAGTGTTGGGCACTGTCCAGGTAGATCTTCTCAAGCTCAGTAACGCACTTGTGTTCAGACTTTGGCCCTGGGGTCATAGAAATATCTTAGTTATGTGACGTTTTTTTGGATCACCATCTTGCTCATTCTGAATGTTAAAGTACTATCTTAAGCTCATCTTCACACTTCTGTCCAAGTTCTAGATCAAGAGCAATAAAAATATCTTGCTGATTAACACTCTTTCTATGACCTCCATCTTGTTTATTTAAAAATTGTGAATATTAATTATACAAAGATCATTATCTAGCTCATCTACACATTACACAATTAATGAAATTGTCTTCACACATTTCTCTATTGATCATCATATCAATATAAACTATTGCACTGTTATATATGTTATTATAATTCTTACTATATAAACCTCATTTCTACTGATGTCATATAACAAAGTTATAGGCTAGAAATAAATATATGTGCTAAGACGTCATTTGTCTTATTAACTTGCTTCTTGATCCCAGATTACAAGGATATAAATCATAAGAAAATATTCTTGTATCAATCTTATGAATCTGTTTCCTGAAGGCACTCTATCCAAGTTAGTGTTATCTTCCTACCCCTATTTTGATAATAACGTATTTGATGAGGCTCTAAAAGATTGAACTCATGCTCTTGCCAATACTCACCATCTTTTTTCCCAGCAGCCAGTTTCACAAAACAACAAACCAAGTCAGAATACTCGGACAGTGACTCTGCTATCTTCCCTCGATGATCTTCGACCCACTCGGAGAACCATTCTCGACTGTCCACATTGTGACAGAGAACTCTTTCCGCCATTGCAGACCCTTCCTCAGGCACCTTGTCAAACAGATGTCTTGCTAGGGTCCTATTCACTGACAAAGCATAGGCTGGGCGTGCTTCCAGCAACTCTCTGCAGAAGTTTGAAAGGAATTTATCAGTGCACATTGTTTTCAAGTTCACAAGAGTTGAGACTTTCTGAAACTGCATCAGTGGTTGTCGGTCTGCTTCTCCATTGCTTGTAAGAGTCTTTGATGCCAAGTCTTTCACTAGTTCTCCTGCCTGACTGAGTTTAGATTTGGTCTTGGATATAAGTACATCTGAAGGGAACTCCAGTAGTTGTTCCAGGAAAGATTTATGATAGACCATTGGTTCAACAAATGGTAAAACACTTTTCAAACTCCTAAGGACCAATGTAATTAAATCACCATGTAGGTCTTCCTGAACTTTTTTCAAGGCTTTAATTATGTTCTCAGCATAAGGATGAAATGTCTTCCTCACATTCCAAGAGACATCCACATCCACATCTTTCATCTCAAAGAGCAGATCTGTTGTTTTCTTTGTTAACATATGAGCTGGCGATTGATGCTTCTTGGAGACCTCTGACAGATCACTATGGAAAGATGAAACAACTGTGGGGTGAAGGAAGATCAGATTGATGACATCCTCAAGGAGTCCCTCAGTTGATCTGCAACTGGACCGAAGCATCTCAAACTCTGCTGAGACCTGGTCTGTCTTGAGAGAGTCTACAGTTGCTCTATGTACAGTTTTTACAATGGACGCCAATAACTTAAAGTAGGCATCAAGGTCTGGTTCAATATCAGCATTCTGAAAGAAAAGACAGATGTGTTGAGTTGTCATACAGTCGCGATTCATAAAGTAAAATCCATAATAAGTAATGACTCTTTTCTGGTAATGACTTTTTTTCTGGCTGCTTATTTAAAGATTAATCACTTTATACCAGTACAGTATATATAGTATTTTGGATTCCGCTACTTTCTGACAATTGGTCTTATGAACTTTGAGTTCAGATCAAACAGATCCACCCCATGTTGATGAACCCACCGTGTCAACATTCAGCATGGCATGTCTGATGTAGAGAAGAAGTTGCTGAGTCAGCAGAACCAGTCTATGAGGCGGCAGTGACTCCAGCGATGTTGTGAGTTTCTCCATAAACTCATCATCTTCTCTTCTCTGCTCGTCTCCCCACAGTAACTGTAGCATTACGCTTGGGTCTGTACTCTGTTTCTCTGCCTTGCTCGGTTTCCAGCGCTAGACAATGCAAATTGTAACTTATACCAGTAGGGTGTAACGTAGATAATTACTTTTTCTAGACATAAGCACATGTGCACATATTACTTTTATCTAGCAATGTTTGCTATAGCACAAGTAATCATATTTCGTGACTTCATAAAACCATTGTTCTCAAGGGAAAGAGGCTGTTATTTTATATTTCCATATGTGTTAAATGGAATAAATCAGTAAAAAAGAAGTCAATACACTTTGAAATGTGTCATATGACTTTTACAAAACTTGATCAAAATTCTCGCCCTCACTCTGGTAAAAAAGAAAGTCAACTAGAATTGAATTGAATTCATGTGAAATAATTAAGCACGGCTTGACTAGAGAAGTTACATTGTGTTTCAAGGACTAGTTGCATATATGGAATCATTTGAGTGATTTAAATTTTTAACAAAGGAATAAGTCTATCTGTATTGCTTGGTTTCAGAATTATCAATTGTAGTACATGAACTATGAATAAATGAAATCATAACTGAAGCTAAATCATTCAGCGAACATTTTCATTGCAAACCTTTGCAAAAGTGACATGAAGGAAGAAAATAACCAACCTTGGCATCAGGCATCCAGGAAGTGAGGTACTGAGCATGTCTGGAGTCACCATGATGATGAAGGAGAGTTGAGTAAAGGACTGGGTCAACTTGAGTGTGAAGGATATCGGTCTGAATGTGATGGAGAAACTTCATCACTGTCGAGGTTTGGTTTGGAAAGAAGAAATGACAAGAAAATTTAATTTCAGGACATTTTGTGGAAACAAAATTTTAAGTAGTGTTTGCAATTCATGCAAAGACAAAGGTGCTGGTTTCCAGCTGATTTAAAAAATCAACCACTGGTTCAATTAATGGAAATTAATGGATTATCAACTTAAGAAACACAGTTATGGAAAGTGCCAAGTAAGTATCAATATTCCATTTAAATAGCTATCAGAAAGGTTTAATTTACCATATATATTGAATGTAAACAATTTACAAGGTCACGATAAAACACAAAGCTGAAGATGAACTCAAACTGACCTTCCGAGTTGTCCTTGAACTTGGCCTCTGAACTCATAAGCTCCTGACCTACCAAGGTTAACGGGCTGAAGGAAAACCTGCAACAAAAATTAACAATTAATTTTAAATGTCTTAAGAATAACCTTATTATTTTCTTTTTGATCTCTCACAGTTTTAAAAATCATCAATTTATGTGAAAGTTTTCTGTCATAAAATTAAATCTAGAGAAATAAGCTGTTATAGTTGCGACTACTTAAAAAGTTTAAACTGTATTTACTTAAATTATTGCCTACAATAAGCACCCTGGAAAAAAAGACCTGGGCTTCTATCAAAATAAAAGTCTGAGAAACTGCTATAGAATATTGACGCTACAGATTGGTAAGATGATAAAATTCTTTACCTGTCTAGTGACTGGTTTGACATTGTTTCTTTGCTTTTTTGTTTATTGTTCGCTTGTGACCAGGATTCCCAACCATCTTTCATGTCCATTGACAAAATCTCTGCAAAATTAAAGAAAGAAAAGTTGCTTAAAACAGTTTGATTGTCATAATTCTGCAATCAGGGATTGCAATTAAGTTGAAAAGCTGACATTCAAAGATTAAGTTTAAAAATTAGATTCTTGGAAGAAAACCCTTTTATGACCTATATGAAACAGCAGAAGTAAGCTCATTAGTTTAAACTTGCCTTCTCTGTAGAGGGTAATTATTATGAAATAACAAAGACATTCCTTAGATAAGATAAACATTCTGAATTCGTGTAAAATCTATGTTTGTAATGCAGTATTAAAAATACAATGCAATCCCCAGAATGTTTGATATGTCAGAAGCTCTAACAACTGAGCTAAAGAGATGTCCCTTAGACAAAGCTATAAGAATAACTTTTGACCTCACTCTGCCACACATGCTTTCCAATTATTACCAATCAGACAACGGCCACACGAAATGAGGTCCACGACTTACCACTGATAGTTTTCTCCTGGACTCGGCTTTTGCCACATTTAGTTTGACCTTGTCTACTGTCAACCATCGCCTCGGCAATGATGTCGGTGACCCGGTCCATGTAGGGGTAAGGGTTGCTAATAAAAGATGTCAACATGCGAGCAGTGAAGTCGACAACACTGGGAGTACCATCAAAGTCATTGAGCAGACCCAACCATAGAGACAGTTCCTGCTCCTGACCAGGGAATAGTCCTGTACTCATCAGCAGCTGCAATAACGAAATGAAAAGCTTGAACGATAAGGACTATTTTTTATGGATTAGCAACTTCTTTATTCTGTAGAAGCAACGTTTCGATATAGATTCTATGACAACGAATCTATGTCCAAACATCACTTCCACAGAATAAAGAAGCTGCTTATCCATAAAAATTGTGCTCATCGTTCATATCATCAACTTCTTGAATGCCTATCAAAGAAGTGAAAAGCTTGTCATGCTCTTATGTTTATTGGATATACATTTAAAGTATTGCTATTATAAGCTGTGGTGCATCCTGCTCCATCAACGTAGTTGAAACCGCTGAGCTCCTTCCAATACTCTGATCTCCTTCAGGCAAAGGTATAATTCATGTGGAGGAAGTGATCAAGTGGCCAGGTTAGATCATATCTTTATGAATGTACACCAACTAGATATTAACATAAACAACTTACCTTACATACAAGGTCCTGCGTCAGCAGAGTCAACTGTTGGTTGCCTGTTGCCTTGGTAACCATCTCCAGGAGCAGATACATCAGGGTGTGCTTTGCAGCATTCTTGTTGAAGGGAAATAATTATTTGTCAAGTTCAGGTTTCTGAGGAATTGGCCATCAACGAAGGTTTGGTTTGGAGTAATTCAACAACCTGAATTTAAGTGAAATGTGATTTGAATAAACTTATTGTATAGTTGGAATCAAACAAACGTCTACCTCTTTTCCCCAAGGAAGCTGTCTTGCGTCTGTACCAGCGAGAAGCTTGAGGAGATACAACTGAGGCAGCATTTCACTCTCAGACTTGGCTCCACCCCCTTCATTCTCCTCTTCCATCTTACCAACTCTGTCCATATCACCAGCACCGCCATTGTCCATCTCATTAGCTCCGCCTTTCTCACTAGCCCCGCCCACTGTCCTGACAGCTTCCAATAGGAGACTGATATGGGCGGGGCTGTCTGAGAGGAGGGAGGGGAGGAGGTCCTGGTAGAGACAGAGCACCTGTTCCACCCTCACCAGGTGCTGCCGGGCTGATACTGGAGGGAGTGCTGGATAAACATAAAGGTGGTTACCTTGAATTGGTTACCTAACTTGAAATAACATTTGTTATGAAAAAAGGATCAGAAAAAACAATGACTCCTGACTTTTATTGAAATGTATTTTTTCTATGTGTCAAAATAACCCTATAGTTCAAAATTATTATAATTCAAAGGAAATCTGAGAGAAATAAATTCATGAAAAACAGACATGGCATGACACTTGTCACTGTAAGTTTATTAGAAAAATAACCTTTAAACATGTGATCAATTTATAGTTGGTTTAACAACTCAAACTATTTATCTCAAATTTGTTTCTGTATAAATTATTTCATTGAAAATAAGCAAACAAATATTATCAAAAGCAGTTCATCTTTTTCTGCACACAATCTCATTTTAATGCTTGTAAAGATATTACATCTAAATTTGTTAGTTCAGGGACCTGTACATAAATACCCTTCAAAAAGAACAATTCTAGATGCTTGATGATCAGTTTCAATAGACTCAATTTGCTGTAAAGATCATCTTTTCTGAAACAACTGGTGAAATTGGGGATATGGGTAGCATAAGGACTGGACTTGATTGGTTTCAAATCTATCTTCAAATGGTGGCATCAATTTGCTGCACAGATTATGCACTGGCGTAACTGACCTTCCTTGCCAGAGGTATCCTCTTTACTAGCCACCTTCTCCTCGTGCAGTTTGTTCAAACATCCAAGCAAGGTGGCGCCATCTGGCAGCTTCTGCAACAAAGGAATTCAAAATCTCATCAAAATTGCTTACAGATTTCCTCTTTTCTCAAGTTGGTTGTCACATTGTCTCAAAGGTTTCTTCCATAATTGTCAAGATTTCTTCAATTTCGTGTCAAGTTTTCTTAAGATATCCTAGTACTATGTTAAATTACTTTTCATTCATGTCAAGATCTTTTCCAGTTTTTCAATGGCTGATCCAGAGGCGGATCGCGGAATAATCAGGTTAAATTTGTTTATGATAAACACTACGCGAAAGGTTGTTTTGTAAACTTTTTATCTTACCTTCAAAACCACTTCCTTTATCTTATTCCCTAGACCTTGATTGTTTCCCTCCTCCACTGACTGTATGAAGGTCAAGATCTTCTCTGTCCTCTGTAGGATCAGCTTAAATAACTCCAACAGTTTGTGTCTCACAGGCTGGCTCTGTTGCTGAAGAAACAGTAACCACACATTGAATACAGGTAGACACTATTTGTCTCATTAATTATTCTATCCATGAACATCTTCAAATCACATCCAACACAATCATTGCTCGCACTTTACCAGAACTTTATATAGGTTTCTTCAAATATTGGTACAAAACACAATTTTGATGTCAAATATAAAACAGAGCACAGCTCACATACCCTTATCTCCAATTAAACCACCTTCACATGATAGTAATCAATATGAAAACATGCAGCCAATCATAATAATGAATTATAGCTTTAAATCTTATAAAGGGGGATAACCAATTAAGGCATACAGCACCATACCACTTACGAGAACTATATACACTTGAAGCCGTTCAATGAGCAGAAATTAGAGAGCTGAACACTTATCAGAGAAAATATTTGCACAAATGGTTTATCTAATTTCCATCCTTGACTGACCTTGATCCCCCAGGAGAAGGAAGAAAGGACTTTGTCTGGAGGAAGGATGTATACGAGAGCCATAGACACTTGGTCCAGATCCTGGCTCCCAGACTTGCTCTCCAGGAATCCAAGTGATTGTGGCTGGGCTTGGTAGATCTGTGAGATACAATGAAGAGTGAAATGATAAAGAAAACTATCAATGAACCATTAATATTTACAAACTAATCCCTTCTTTTACAACCATCCTATAGACAAAATCTAGGTTTTATGTTGTGTCAAAATTATGGTCAACATTTTCGGGATCGATTGTGTAAAAACTTCTTATGGGAGGGGAAATTTGTTAGGAAGAAAGCTTTGAATCTCTTATGGCAGAGGATTACTTGAAAGGAAGAGCACTTATTAACATAATTTGGTATACCTTTATCAGGAAATCCATGGCAGACACCCAGCTTGTTGATGATCTTGGATTCAGGGATGGTGCAAATATCGACAGGAAGTGATGTAACTGATCTGGGCAGGCTCGCAGCACGCTGATAATCAGTTCTGCGCACAATGGCTTCTGGTAGGTCTTCTGGAGGGATGACAACAAGCCAGTCAGAATGTGGTTCTGATTCCTGGAAATGAGGTTATCAAAGATTTACTATTCAACTCATGTGCAATAAAAACAATCATTGAGTGGTTATCAAGATATTCATGGTATTTTTTTTTGGCTTAATGGAATAGAGGCGGGGGTTGACCATCCAACAGATGACAAACTCAGGAGTATATGCCATGACTCAGCACCGCCACACGCCATAATCACCATGGAATACGCTATCAAATAAGTTCTCAAGAAATCAAGCTCAACTTACTTTCCTGAGGTACCGAGAGAAGCATCGTAGAAGTTGATGCCAGTCTTGAAGGAGCAGCACAGTTCTGTGAGGAATGCGTGGCTCACCTGTGATACCAGCTCTCGCTCTTCTGTGGTAGCACTGACTGTGGCTGCCTGAAACAAGCCAGAAACATTTCTAAGGTTGACAGTTCCTCAAGGACACCTGACTGCATTGTTTGTGGATCTGTTGGCCTTTATTGGACTGCATAATGGTTAACCCCGAACACTTGTAACCATGACGATGATGTCTATCCAATACTTTTCATTCAATAGCGGAGAGAAATATGAAACTCTAAGCATTTTACATCCGTTGCTGTATGGAAGGTGTCTAAAAATTTCATCAGCTAAAAGACTTCTGTAACTAAAATTCTTGTACACAAAGATGATTTCTATAAAATAACATTGATTTATCAACTATATTTCATCATATATTAACTCAATTTCATCAGCTAACAGACATTAGTAACTAAGCCGAATGTCATTAGTAGGTAAGTACACTTACCACTATAAATATATATTTCTCTATCATTAGTAGCATGTTTCATACCTTTGAATCCTTCTTGTCCTTGAGTTCCTTCCAGTGCTTGGGTCCAGTCCAAGAGAAGAGCTGACACAGATGTTTCAGTATCGACTCAGAGAACATATGAACCTTTGACGTCTTACTCACAGCGGTCGACTGTACAACCTGCAGTTAATAGATTATAGTACAAGATCTGGATAAAGTCTGAATTTTCACCATGGACATCTGAAAACAATAGCCGTTCCAAGTAACATAGTTGCTTAACTAAGGCGATTAGCCTGAATTTGTCATCACAAAATGACAGAGTCCCATAAAAATGACTTCATCAACAGCTATGTCAAGGCCAGACATATTGATCTGTTAAACTATGGGAGTCAAGACCTCTATAAAGTAATAGAATAATGTTATGTTTTGTTATGGGTCAGGCAGAGTTAGCCCATGTATACCATAAGACAACCCCCCCCCCCCCCCCCCCCCCCCAAATCACATGAATGACAATCACTGTCTAATTCAACCCTTGCTGTATGTCCTTGTCTTTCTGTGCCAGTTCTTTAGCTTACTGTATCTGAACTTGAGAAATTTTCCCAAGACAGTGTTGCACTAAAAGAAGGAAAATTGGCTCTAAACAGGTATAAGATTAAATCAGCCAGTGATTGGAACTGGCATGAATAATGCTTGGCCTTCAGATAGCTCACAGATTTACCTTCTCCAGCAATGTAGTCATGATAAGCTGGATGTTCTCCACCTTGTCTGACTCAATCCCATGCAGAATCTTTTGCAGAATAACTGAAAGAAATATTAAAAATTAAATATTCAGATTATTTTAGTTCATTTTCAAATGAAGCACATCCATTCAAAACAATGATTCTTATCAAAAAATAAAAATATAAACTGAAAAGTGATTTTTTTCATTCATTCATCATAAAAAGTTGACAACTCTTGCAGAATAGTTCAAATTAAATGGATAGGAAAACATCACAATCATCTGTCAATTGGCACACCTTATTCTAGTAAGTAGTTACAAGTTGAATACTCAGAATTTGCAATGAGCATAATTTGCTAACTCTTGTTCGAAAAGGATTTGTATAACAACAACATTGATCACATACCTTTTTGTTCCATCATTTGCTTGACAACAATTTCATCACCGATCAATAAAAACGCCATGATGAAATGAATGAAACAGGTCCGCACATCCTGACTGTCCTGAAAAGAATTTATAAACCAAAATACAATTTTTATGACCAAATGAATGAATTGCTCTTTTAGAAAAATGTTGCACAGACATTATTATCATATATACAGAACATGCTTAGTTTATCAAGATCTTAAAGTTTATTAATCCCTTGGAGTAGGACTCCACTTCTCATCAGGGTTATAACTATCAGAAAATCAATGTTTGTCTTCTCAGCGTTCGCCCAACATATCTACCAGCTGGTAACTAATGGCTATAAATAGCATGTAGCTGCTCATAGGTCCTCTCTTGCTTGATCTAACGTCTTTTCATTGGTAATTAGGAACAAAGACAACCAATCAGAAGACAATCAATGGAACATAGGAGCCTAGCATACAATTTTTAGAACGGCTTTATATATAAAATTGTTCAATATATGGTCAAAACGCAACTCTGCTTGTAGATACATAAGCCAGATTTGGCAGGATAATTAAGTTCAATATGAATTGAGAAAAACATACTAACAAATCTTAAGAACACTGCTTGAAGATATTTATATAACCCTGATTTGGCAAGCTGACTTAATCAATATGAGTGACAAGTCTGAAAAAGGTATTTTGAATACTGCTTGTGTGTGATAAGGATGAGATTCACCTTAATATCTCTCCTCTGACACAGGGGCAGCAGATTTACATGGGAAAAGTCAAGTTCTGTCTGGACCGCCCGAGCGGATGCTGGAGAGAAAGCCACCATTCTGGTAAGGAGACGCAGAGTCTTCTTGATGAGCTGGTTCTTGTTGTTGAGTCCCAGGCTGAAGTAAAGGACTGGTGTGTGGTACGTCAGAACTCGCTGCACCAGGTTGTCCCCAATCAGCTCCAGTTTTCCGCCTGCGTCGGACAGGCGGATGAAGATGAGTTCGAGAGCACTGAATATTGATAGTATCTGAAACAATCATCATCATTCTTCGATGAAACAAAAGCATTAATGAATTGCTAGGCACAGACATCTGAATTAAAGGGACATAACTCTTCATGAAGTTGAACACCACTGAAATTCCAACAGGTCATAAAGTTCTTTATATTTCTTGGAAAGTGTACAGTTTTAGTTTAGGTTACATCATAATGGAGAAGATATTGAAAATGGAAAACATTTAGAGAAGCCAGAACATAGCCCCTGCCTTTTATCTGAAAGCAAACTCTGATTTATCGGCATGATGAGTTAAAATTTGAAGACAAGAATATTATCTTGCTTACTTCCTGGGGTTTTCTTCTTTTCTCATCAAGCAACTTGAATATCTCAGCACATTCCTCAGATGATTCGACATAACTGGCCACAATATCGTAGTCATTTTCATCTGGATACTTCTCTGCTGCGTCCACAAATTTGGATAAGGCTGAAATGGACAACACAGTTTAGTGAAAGAGCTAATTTTTCAAACTACCTTACTAAACGCATTTAAAGAGACACTCCATGATTGCTGACATTTTGTTTGCCTTGATATGACCATCACCCTAAATGCCATGATATAAATTAAAAAACTTATATTCTTTCCCAAATGACAAAATACTATGAAATGCTTATCCCATTTTGATAAAAATCTGAATAACAGACACATATTGGAACATTTGCATATGTGATTCCAACAACTCAAGGAGTGACAATCTAAAATTGAAATTGTTTCACTTTTGATTTAAATCTAAATTACCCAAATTTGTTTCGACACTTAAAATATGAATATTTTGTACAAATATTGGATCAAATCCCACAGTACTCTTTCTTTAATTTTGTACTCTAGATGTGGAACATAAAATTGTTAACACGTTTCATATGTGCTGTCACATATCACTTTATTCTAAAGAGTATTGTTTCTTAACAACTCAGTAATCCTATTTTTTACAATGACTTTTTTATATGCAACAGTAAAAATAATAATCTAAATCAAATATCAATAACACTTTTAAATGTCAATGATAGCTGTTTGTTTTTGCAATTCCATTTCATTCTTTAAAACAATCTGTAACTTATTTGATATTATTAATAATAATGAAATGTTATTTATAAAAGTAATCACTTGTCAGTTTTTAAGTTGTTCTGATGACGTTGAAACCACGTCAAAACACCAACCAAATTTCATCATCAGGAAACTATATAAACGTTGTTCCGATGTCGAAACTTGGTTGATCAATGTCCTGACCTGGAATCAACCAACTTTCGACGTCAAAATGATGTCAGATGCCTGCCTAGTATACTGTTGCAAATTACAGGTCAAGTGCTGGAATTTAAAAACCAATTACTAAGACGTCACACACTTTTTACGTTCGAACATTTGCACAAACAGATAGTTTCATCAAAATTTTGATGAACTAATGCATTGATAATAAGTTTAAGAAAATCTATTCTATTTCTATTTGCATTTGGAAAAAGGATGCAACCCTCGATTTAAGTAAGATACACATGCATCCTGAGCACAGGTGACTTACTGCAAAGGCGAAAGCATGCAAATCTGAATCCACCATCGTAAGGGTTTATTTATTTTTGAAATTGAAAGCATGTACTCAAGATAACAAATTATTTAACATAAATGAAACATTTAGATCATGGCAAAACAACTCTGTTACCTCAGACTCTAATAATAGGATTTATTGCATTTGAATTTTCATAGAATGTTTGTATCATCTAGCTGTTTGTTTACAAAAATCAATGCACTTATTAAAAGAAAACTTCAGTTGCTCCGTAATAATGTCAGTCTTTTTTCGCAAATAAATGCAGAATGACATTGCATGATAATGATAGAGGATTTCATGCTCGTGTTTTTTTGGATGTTACATATCCAGCGTAAGCACTCTATTCACTAAGGATGGCAAAATATACAGTCTTTATTGTTAATGTCAGTGTAGGACACTACCGCCCGAGATGGGTTAATTTTGTTGAGGGCTGGCAAAAAATAAATCTTACCCGTCCGATGGTAGGGTTCATATTATCATAAAATCCAATCTATGTAGGAATGAATTTCTGCATTGCTATTTGAATAAATATTTTGGACCCAAAAAAAATCCAAAGTGGTTATCAGTCGCGATTCGAGTAAAGTCAATTTCTTTGAGTTTGTATCAAGTTGATTGCCTTCATAAGAGATGCTCGTCTATCATAGCAAGGCTTGCAACTGGCTATGGCTATGTAAAATGACAGCGCTCAGATGCTGAAAGTTCCTTTAGAACTTAACTTTTAAACCATGACTTCGAAAATAAATGTATATATATCATGTAAGTAATAATGGTTATGGCCAAGTATTTTATTTGGCTATTCAAACAGGGATGTATAGATATTTAACCACAAGACTGGTTTTGATGAAATATCGTCATCAACCTGTGTGAATTTCTATTCAGATTTTAAATATTGCATTAGGTGCATGCATCCTTCTGAAATAAAGTCAGCACAACTGAAACATGCGCTCACTATATTTAGATGTAACGCTTACAGAAGCAATGTCAATTGAGAAATCCGAATTACATATCTGCCATGCTTTTTCTATAACAATCTCCCAAAAATAAACTCTGTATGTTACTGCACATTGAAGGTCTTAATTTGTTTTCAAGTTAGCTTTCTGTTGTACAGCATACCCAGTTAAGAAAACATCAAAATTGTTAATTGGTTTGCATATCTGTTACACTTACGTTTTACAATATCTTATATTGGCCTAGGGTCACTTGTTTACAAATAAAATCTGTCTGTCAAAGATGTATCATGTAACGTTAATTTCTTGGTTTGTCAAGAGAAACAATTAAGTAATTAAACGTATGTCGACAGAATACTTATTAAAAAAGAGTATGAAAATACTTAATTTAAACACAATAGCACTGTTTCACAGCTATGTTTGTAAGTCTTAAAATAATCAATATGAAAGCCTGAAATTTACTCCATTATTTATATTGCTGAGGTAAAATATGAAACTAAAATATGAGTGTCAACTTTTATGGAGGGCTGGTTAGTTTTCAAAGTTAGCAGACCTGGTGTCTGGTAGACTTTTCTGGTAAGTTTCCTACACTGTTAATGTAGGATATTTAATTACCACTTAAGACTAAACATACTCGCATGATAACCTCTGCATATATGACACATTTTTCTATTACTGGATCAACGAATTTTAAAAAGAAATCATGCACTGAGCATGAGGGCCGAGTTGAAATGTCGATCCAGACACACAAAATAAGAGTTTAAGCGACTGACAAATTCAACGGCATACTTACCAGAAAACGATGTGTCAACTTCCCGCAACTCAAATTTAAACTCGATCTCTGTATACTGTTGTTTTTCATTTTCTTGTCTAGCTTGTTTTGGTTTCTTCTTGTCATTCGAACTGTCAGATTTCCTCTTTTTAGAGGACGACATCGTGTAAAATGAGCAAACACGTGGTCCCCGGCGGAATGTATACACACGTAGTGATGACGTTGTAAACAAATGAAAACTCTCGATGTCGCGTAAACGAATTCACCATGCAAGGAGCCGGTCGCATAGGTCATGCTCGATTTGACACCTCAGACAATTGGACTTAGCGCCGGTCATATGGTATCTTTAATTTGTAATGTAATTCTAAAGTGCTGAAAATGATGATAATATATTTGCTTGTTTATCCATCAATCTTATCGAATTGGGGAAGAAGAATTTTATGAAACCAGACAGTGACACATGTGATACGTTGAAACATATTCATAACAGACCGGTCATTTATTACAGAGGGGGATGGGCCGGGGGTTTTACTCTTTGGATTGTCTATAAAAATGTGGCCCTCCCCAACTCGTCGCAATCTTTTTCATAGCCCTTCCAATTGAAGCGTATTTTTTTCATGACCCTCCCAAAATCATATCTACGAAAGTTCTTGACGTACATTGGTCTTTTGAAGATGTATTGTCGGTTCTACATTCAATTTGTTTTTTTTGATATTTCCAAAAGAGAAACTTCTTAAACGCTTGAAATAATGTTGGAAAACCCCCAAAAGATTTACCCTTCCATTGATGGGTTTAACATGAGATATCTGATTACGGTCAATGGGGTTTTAAAATCAGTTTTATTAGAACTTTTTTTTACATCAACTGTATATCAAAATAGGTTTTGAATGATATTGCTTATAATACACACATATGTTCAGCCTAGTGTAAATTCTATCATTAATTTTATCGTACTTTTAAGGTTCATATTTTATTTATTTTCAGAATTCAAATCACAATGTCTTTTTTATCTTTATCTTTTATCTCTTATAACAAAATAGGTTAGCACTGAGGAAGAGAAGGAATTTTTTTATGGATGATCAACTTCTTTATTGAATTTACTTTCAACAGAGATAAAAAGAGCTAAGATATTGCACTAGTTAAAAATTCCATCAAAATACATATCTTGCCGACATTATTCCACTAAAAACTTGAAACAAAGAATTCATAAATTGATAAAACCTTGGATCGAAGGACCAGGTTCAGAGATAAGCTCTTGACATAATGATTTCTTTTAAAGCAAAAAATAAATAAAAATAAAAATCTATCTACAAACACTTTCAGAGTATAGGACCAAACAATGTAAAATGTCAAATCTTTACGTTATAGGAATTACATTATCAAATTTCATAAGATTTAAACTGTTTGTGTATGAGTTTGATTAAAACAAATTTAACCGTCTACATTAAGTTTTTAGCACAAGAAATCTATAGAATTTTGAAGGTACATAACATAAGGATAATATAGGCACATCTAGGTTTAACAGAAATTACATACGTTACATTTGTTACATGTTACATAATATTTAAACAATAAAGTGTAAAACACAAAAAGTAAGGAAGCTTAAGTATGAATATAGCAAATGTTCCCAATTTTTGGAATATCAACATTGGAATATATTTTTCTAAATATGCATTTAAATATTTTTCATAACTATGGCTATATTAACAAATTTGCACCAATCAAGCCATCTGCTAAAGCGTTACGGCTTCATAACTTTGTATAATTGAGAGTGATTAATATAATCATTCAGATATTAATAATTTGACTAGCTGTTTTAACTTTATGAGTCTATTAGTTATTAAATATGCACCTTTGTTGTATAAAAATATAGCAAACACCTATTAACTGCTTGTATAAACTCTCATTCCAACAGAACTACTTTCCTACTTTTTATTCTACAAGAATAAAGAACAACGAATCGAGCAGTGAATTCATATTGATTTTTTTTATGTAAGCACGTGTTTTTTTAGAATATAAACCAGTCTTGCTCATATTCTGGAATTGTTTTTTCATTTGATACGACTTTATAAAAATGTTTCAGCCCCACTTTCAATTGCTAGGGAAGGATGGTTTTATAACTATTTCAAATGACCCTCCCCAACCTTTCGGGTTTTTTTCTCATGACCCTCCCCTGGTGGCTGTATATTTTTTGCTGACCCTCCCCTGAAACCCCCTCCCCGTGATAAATGACCGATCCCTAAATGACAACTGTCATATCAATGACTCGTTTATTGACGCAATGTGACTTCCTCCTGTCCGTAAACGGAAAAACTTGTTTCAACTCGAGTTTGACGCTTTGCCGCTCGTGTGAATCAAGTATCGCCTTGCCAATACTGGATTGTTTCCCCTATCATTATTTGCCGCTAGGTTGTAGGGTGGAGGTTAGTCAAGTGATGCACACATAAAATATTTAAAACTACACCATACATTAAAAAGGGCCGACAATTTAGTTGACGTTTGTGATTCTATGGTCAGGTCACAACTTCTTCAACAAATGAAGAAGAAAATGAAGAATTAATTCTCAAAATAATCAGCTGGCTACAAATAACGTTCACATTAATCCGAATAGTTGCTGCTTGACGAATGAAAGTAGAAAAATTGTTTAGTATACCATGGTTGTACTCTTGAAATACGAAATTTAAAAAAACAAAAAACAATTCACATTTTCTGACCGGGAAAACAATAACCGGTGATTTTGCATGTCTTAATTAACCGCGTATCAAAAAAGCGATGTTTGAGTCTACTGAAATATAGCTTTCCCCTCGTCAATGAACTTGCGTGCTTTTACGAAAATCAACTCGTAATGAGGTTTGGACAGTTCTGATATAACTTCGAACAGTACAACCAATATTCTAGCATGCATTCCTAGTTTGATATATATATTGACATACTTTTTGATATTGCTTAAGATACAAAAACATTTCACGATTTCGTAAACACGAATTACTTTGATAGTAATTAATATACAGCAAGATTTCGAATGGCAGATTATCTGCCACACGCATTGTTATATAAAAAAATTCATAATCTCTTGGGCATTTATAAACGTTTTTAATATATATCTATATGATTCTAGGCTCTTTTGATTGTGCACTGTACAAGAAAATGGCAGATAAGATAAGCTAAGGTCAAACCACAGTGAAGGAAACGATCAAACCTTTTTTTCTCACGGACAGTATGTCGAGGCTCGCAGTGGTTCTATGCATTGCGTATTTCACTGTACAAGGTACATTAATGTAGCAGGCATTATAATCCTATTTATAGGATGGATTGAATTAAATATATATGAAATAATAACTACAGTTTGGTATACAACAACATAGAACTGTCGATCTAGATTAATTCAGATTGGATTCGTTTTGGTGTATATGAAAATTACAAAAATGTCCTACGTAAATAGCAGCTGCTATTAAGGTCTACTTTTCCAGCAGTTGCAACCTTTTCTTTCATTGGTATATTTATTAGTACTTGTCAGGTCGAAATAGACTAGCTTGTTCCTAGCAACATTAGGCCAGAAACTGTTATTTCGTTATTTTATTTATTGAAAAAGGATGTAATTATTATTTACCCTTTAAAAAGAAATATTTAGGGTTTTGGTTAGTTATTGTCAAACTTGTACAATGTAAAATCTTAGGGAGAAATATTATTTTAAAATCAATCTTGAAACGTCGATGATTTACTAAGCAAATATTCGATGCAACTTCTCTTAGTAGCAGGTTACGAGCCATGACATGGATTGTATGTTAAAAACTTTCGTTTCCTTAATTGATATTTTGATGAATGTATATATCTATGTACAGAATGTTTTTAATACTTCAAAATTAGCTACAAAGGTTCAACGATTCAATAGATTCAGTGAGGTTTTTCAAGCCGAAGATGTCATTATGTGAGTCTTAGATTGAAATTGATGAAATTCTAGTTAATTTGTCCACACAAATTTCTCAAAACTCTTCTTATTGTATTTCTTCTCCCCATGTTTTCGCCATCATCATCATCATCATCATCATCATCATCATCATCATCATCATCATCGTCGTCGTCGTCGTCGTCGTCATCGTCGTCGCTGTCGTCGACGTATCGTTCATAATCATCATCTTATAATAAGTCTTTGCCTCCTCCTTTTCTTCTTCTACCTCTTGTTCTTCTTCTCGTTATTATCATTATTTTTGTTCGTAAGTGACTTCTTTAATCTATATAATTGTTATGATTGTTATATAGTGGCCAGTAAATGCCCAAATGGATGGATGCCGTACGACTTATCCTGCTATAGACTTTACGACAATGCAGTAACATGGCCACAGGCACAGGTTTGCGGTCGAGTTCTCAACTTTCGCGGCTATCTTTAACCTTCCTGGTCTTATTCCCTATTTCAGTGTTATCATTTACTTATGTATGCGTTTTTAGATATAACTATAGAAATGTAAAACAGAAATAATTGTCTATGAGGACAAATAAGAGCCAATCATATTACCAGATTAACCTAGTTAAGTTCAAGGCAACGATATTTTGTCATTGACCTACTGTGATTCATCCTGCTTCATCAGCGTAATTGAATCCGCTGATCGAGCTCCTTCCATATATCCTGATATCCTTTAGGCCAAAACCCTCGTATCGCTAACTATCTAACCAGCCAATGAGACAACTCGCATCAAGCAATGGCGACACAAACCCGATGGAAAATTCAAAAGAGTAGCTTCAAGCTCCTTGGATAACGACATTTCATTGGCAATCAGCGGAGTCAATTACGCTGATGTAGCAGGATGACTTTGATTATGTCATCCATTTATTCTCTCTGTACGTTATTCACTTAAGTTAATTATAAATATAAAATGAATCACTTCCCATTTCATTCATATCAACTATTTTTCTAACAACCTAACGATATAAATATCAGAACTGTCTTTTATTATCTAGTTCGAGTGCGAGACACACAATGGGTACCTGGCTGTGATAGACCATAAACAGGAGAACGACAATGTCCGCAAACTGTTAAAAGATCTTCACATTGGATGTAAGTTGATAAATCTTACCAAAAATTTTAGCTGTAACTTTTCTTCATTACTCTTTAGACAACACATTGGTCGATTGGTCGTGATGATCTCGAATTAATTTTTTGGCACCCTTCAACCAACTAAAATATTTTCCAATTTGCCAAAACATTAATCAACTTTTTTTCGTATCGATTTGCATAGACAGAGGGTGCACGGACATTTACATGTTATCTGGTAAACAAAATAATATCTTGTCAAATTTTATCTCATATATTACAATAATTCTTCTAATTACAAAACAAGAATTGTATCAACAGTGTTTTCTAATGATTCCTTGCCATACTTCATCATTTATTTGCCAAAAAAAGAGACTTGTATTGACATTGTTTCTAAATGGTTTTATGCCATTATTACTCTTATATTATTACCAGGCATCTTCTAATTCGAAAACCAGACGTATATTGACAGTGTTTATAAATAGTATATTGTCATACATACTTTCACAATCCGATTTTCTTACTTACAAACAGCTGCTATGACTATCTGGATTGGTCTTGCCGACTTGAGAATTGAGGGTATTTTTGAATGGGAAGAGACAAAACGTAATGCGACGTTTACTGATTGGGCTCCCGATGAACCCAATCAGTACCATGGTCACAACGAAGACTGCGTTACTCTATGGTCCAACGCGGACCACAGATGGAATGACGATGATTGTCACAGCAAGTTTCCTTACTTATGTGAGAGGCAGTAAGTACATGTTGACTATAAGAAATAAGTTAAAGAGGCAGGAGCACGTTTCTTTTTCTTTTTTCTAATAATAACTTTATTCATTTCCATTCATGTATATACAAATTCAAAAATGCATATCAATATAGAAACGAGACATTTCAACATAGTAATGGAAGAAAATGGACGAATTATATTTTTCTATGACAAGTTTAGCTATACGAGGTAAGTTTTTATTTTATATGAAATAGTTGAAATGATCCAGTACTGAATGTGTTGATGCATTGACATTTTTCGAGAAAAGTACCCATAGATTTATATATATTTAAATATTTGCAGATTATTGATTAAGTAAGGGGACTATATCACAATGTATTGGTTTTGAAGTGGTTGGTATCTTTTTGGCGGTAATTGCTTTTTAAACTTTATTTCAGTCGTGACACTCCCTTGGACTGAAGGAGATTAGTTGAAGATTTCTGATTTTAAAAGGAATAAATATTATAATGAACATCTATTTGTATTTCTTTATAACAGCAAAGGAAATGGAAAGCAATTCACAATAACAATTGTACCACTGTTGCATATTGCAATGTCTGATTTGTTTATCTACCACTATGGGTTGACGCAACGTAAATCCTTCATTAATTAATAGGTGATCCCAATAAAATGACAGCATACCGTTTTCGCTTGATATGTGCAACTTTATTTAACCACCACGGATAATTGGGTTCATTGATAAGATGATTATCCAGTGAATAAATCATTTTACATACATCAGTATTTAATAGTGTTTGCCTTTCAAAATCAATCTTCGTATGCTGTCGCACTTGATAAAACTCGGTAAAATCATACATCTTCATGTTCTATAGTATTTTAAAAAATAAAACATCAATAATATTGGTAGCATGTGAATATTTTGATATATTGCAATTGTGTCTCGACCCTTTCAACCTACCACTCAATAAGATATAAATTCAGACCATTATGGAAAAGTAGATGAATGTTGTAATTGTTTCTGACACGTGATGTGGCAATTTTCAAGAATGAAATTTTCAATTGTTAACGTGATCCATTTCTGGGAGTGTTTATTTTAAAGATTGTATTTTGCGTCATTACATTACGTTTTACAATATCATATCATCTTCAAATTTGTCTCAATCAAAATTAGTTTATAAAATATGTTTTGTCTTCAGAGGGTAAGCACATCTCATATATAAAGAATTAATTAACTAAAAACAAAAAGATATGCCGGCCATTTTTGGTGTAACAACTCAAGATATGTTCTACTTAAAACTGCTTCACGTACTTGAAAATTATTTTCTTTTTCGTAAGAAACCGTTCTACTATCCTTTGATAAACGTTATTGTTCCTGTCATAGTTTAATAGTCCACCCTACCTTTACGAAATCACCTAATTACAAAACTTGCACTTATTTCTGGCGTTAGTTCAAAGATATGTTGCTGATTTACGATGAGGTTGATTTTGTAATTTTTTCTTATCCCACCGCTATGCAATTCTGTTCGATATAGTCATTGCCTTTGTCAGTAGTCATACGTCCATTCGTAATAATTCCATATGCAGAAAACAACTAAAGGCATATTTATACTGTATAAATAACATTTTTATAGATTGATCCAATTAATAAAGTATCAAAATTACAATAGTATTACATTTAAGATGTCCCAAGATTATGGTTGTACATAATAACACTCGCACATTTTAGCAAACCTTAGGATATATGAGCTTCGCTGTATAAGAAGCGGTCGTAAATGTTAGAAATTTAGAAGAATGAAAAGCTGAAATGGTAACGATGTTCACAATTATTTTACTGTATTAAGTTTAGTTAGCAAGGATATAGTTATCTTAATTTCAAAGCTGTATATTTGAACCAAAGTCATCACCTCGAAAATCTGTAGTCAAAGCAATATCTTCACTTCAATACTTGTATTCAAACCAATGTCGCCATGTCAAAACTCTTTTTTCAAATCACAGCCTGTAATTCAAAATTATTTATTCCAACCACAGTTTTCATGTCAAAACTATTTTTCAAACCATAGGCTTCATGTTAAAACCCTGTATTCAAGTACCATTTTAAATTTCATTAAACCATCATCTTCCCCATGAAAGTCTTTAATTAAAAATCGAAGCTCTGTGAAGACTTCTAGAAGTCTTCACAGAGCTTCGACTTTTAATTAAAGACTTTCATGGGGAAGATGCAGACAGCTGTCTGCAACAAACATTGCAAACACGCTGCAGACGTCACTCACCTGCCCAGGTATGGTGGGTAGAACAACCTTATTTGTTTCTTCCCTACACAAATGTACCTGTCTTGTGGAGGATTTGTTGAAGATGAAACCCACACCATCAGTAACTACAAACTTGCTACGATTTTCCAGGTAAAGACCATAAGGTAGATTGAACTCTTGCTGCTTATAAAGTACAAACTCGGAGTCTACATTCTTAGACACACAGTACATTTTATCATTACCACCTCTCCAGTCGTTTACAGATATGATGTATATTGTATTTGACTCTGAAGCGCCTGTTCTCACTCTTCCAAAACCGTTTCTTAAGATAGCCGTGCTTTTATTTTCAGTATCAAAACTCTGAAGTATTGTTGATTCTTGCTCTTTTGATGACATTTCAAATCCACCTAAGACAAGAATTTGATGTCCGCAATTAAATACAGCAGGATTAGCAACAGCAGTAGCAATATTTCCCACAGTTTCCCATTGGTTATTGTTAGTAGTCAGCAGTTCTATTGAGTCCAGAAATGACTCGTTTTGGCCTCCTAGTACATACACTGTTCCATTGACTTCTGTAGATCCATGACGATATCGTGCAGTGTTAAGATCTGGCCCTTTTCCCCACTTGTTAGCAAAGCTGTCATAAATCAACGTATTGGAGATAATTTTGTCCTTTGTTTTTCCTCCAGTAATAACAATGTTTGAGCCTGCTGCACCTGCAGCAAACTGCTCCATTGCTTTTGGAATGGACGTGGACAAGTCATACCACTTCTTGTGACCCAAGTGCCAAGCATGGACATGTAGAATTGGTCGATCAGATGAAGAACAGACAATGATGACCTTATGCAGTGATGATGTTATTCTTGTTCTTTTTCTGAGAGACTTGGTTTGTATTCCATCCATAGCATACATTTCAAGGGTTTTGTCCAGTGATTTGTATGTCTTCAGGATTCCTCGATATTGGTAAACTTTCTTAAGGATGTCGGATTCCTTAATGAGTTCCAAACTGATTTCTCCAATCAAATCTTGAATGCATGCCTCTGTAGGTTCATTTGCTTCAATCCACTTCAATACTGCATCAAAGAAGAGATTCTCATGCATCGGGGTTGGCCGGTCTGAAGTGATGATATGGAGAACTTCGGACATGGAAAGTTTCAGGAAATACTCCTGTGAACAAACTATCCCTATATTTTTGACAATCATCATGAAAGCATTTCTAACTAGGTTTTGGTCTTCGGTATATTTCTGGGAAAGTTGCCAAATTCGTATGCAGTTATCAGTGTTTAAGTTTTCTTTCATGTTCAGGATGCAAACATCCTTTAAATCTGGCAGCTCCATCATTTCACAAGCATCCACTGCTTCATACAATGCCTTTTCGTCCAGTTCACCTTCTCCATCCAAGTAATAAGACATGACCGCATCAAACACCGCCACACTGACAGTTGGCAGATTCACTTCTCCTGTCAGACCTTCCTTCATTGAAGAAGACAACATAGCCTCGAAGAAAGGAGAAAGACTGGCCAAAATGAGGCTATTGAACTTCCGGGAGCCATCAGAAAACTCAATCCGGATATCGCAGAATCGCTCTTCCTGTGACAACGCCTTCAGTCTACAAAGAAACTTCTTTTGACCGTCTGTTGACATAGCTTTTGAGAACCAAGATCCCATCAGAAATGAATATTTCGAATCCTTTTTATAGTCTGCCAATCTACCAGTCTGTACCCTGTAAACATATGAAATAGGGATATGTTACCGCGAAATACAGACAGAATATGACTCAATAGTTTAAAATTCGGAAGTCGAATATGGACACTGGTATTTTTGGGCGAGAACCTCTTATTTTGGTTTTTATTATAAGTAAGTTTTAATGCCAAGGTTTTTAAACTTAAATTCAAATCTGTTACATTTTGTATATTGAAAATTCAACAAATATGTAATCCAACTAATACTCTTAGGATTTTGAATGCCTTTAACACCTTTGATATAGGATCCATTTTAGTTATCTACCCATGTAAAACATGAGGTAACTTGAAGTGTCTCTTAATACATGATATGGATTTTACAAGAACATTTCCATTACTTGTTGACAGTAATCCGCTACACAAAAGTATATTTGAAAGGATTTTGGGATCGAAGTTTTAATGGATGCTCAACTATTTCTTCACGGTGATTGTGTTAATCGCAGCAGCTGTTATGATAGCATTGACTGTTCCAACAGAATTATTCATCACAACATATAAGGAAGTATTGATCCCTGAGTGGAGTTTACTGTTTAAGAGGCGTTTAATACTGTAGTCAACTTTTCAATTTTTTAAAATTAATATAAATATAAATATACTTAACCAAAATCTGGACGAAAGAAACATTCAGCCATTTAGATGATTTTGTCTTCAGCGTAATATCATTGTTTCCTTTTATAGGGAATATGTTCAAGACGACACAACTTCCTGTCACAGTTTAAGTAAAGTTTTCATTGAAACCACAATACAAAATTCCTGTATTTTTTTCACCCTTAAACATCACACAAAGGGATGAAGTTTAATGTGTATCAAGTTTGGTGTAGATATCTTTTAAAATTTGGGAGATATGGTCTAGACAAAATGTCTTTATCACATAGTCACTGTTTCCATAGAAAAGCCCAAAGATAAAACCTCAAAGTCATATCTAGGGATTACAGTTGACAAATGTATTAACTTCGGTGTACCTCTCATAAACAGTAAACAGTAAAAGATGTATGCTACAAATAAAATGACCTCGACAGACTCTGTTTTAATCATAATTCCATTAAAATCGCAAAAATAGAATTCATTTTAGGCATAACCCTTAAAAACTCTAGGCCATAGGCATCATGGTTAATATGTGTATCAAATTTGGTGAAGTAAAAAGTAAAATATAGTCGCAAGCGACGACGGCAGGATTCAGCGCTGTAAAAGCACAATCAGTACAAACAAAGTCATGTTAGCAATCAACCCTGAAAGTTTCATGAAGATTGGCTCCTGCATTAGTCCACAGCAGCATGTTTTATGTGACCAAGTCTCGTACCCAAACTGCGATTATTGCAAAGAAGTTGATAATGCGAAAATACCATAACACTTACGAAATCGTCATGATTTACTCTTTTTTTTGTTATAACGCTTCTTTCAAAACAAATTGCAAGTCTTTTACATTTTGAAAAATTAGCCCATGTTAATTTTAAAAAAGGTATTTTGATGGTTTATTGTGAACGAAAATGACTGTTCGCGAAAAATGTTTTAATAGATTTGTAAACTGTCGAAAGTGGTCTTAAAAACCTGAAAAATTGGTCTTACTTTTTGAGTTATCGTCCCTTGAACATGGTATACACGAGCTAAGTTGCCCGACTTTGAAGGGTTGCTGACAAAAAAGTATTAAAGTTAAAGCAAAACTTTCACTAACTTTTGTTCCTCAATGCTTCAGCTACAACATTTGTAACTTTCAGCTCTGAGATGCAACTATCTTCAGAGGAGAAGATTCTCAAAGGTGCATGGGGTCCGGAAATTTCAAAAAGTGAAAAACCGCAATATCACAGCGAAACTGTCCATGCTACGAATTTGCCATGATTTACTTTTTTGCTCAAAATGTAATTGCCTACCGTTTAAAAAAAGTTTCAGGTCTCTAAGTATATTTTGAAAAAATTTCCCATTTTAATTTTTGCAAGTTTTAGTGGTACTGTGCCTTTAACGCTTAATCCGATTAAGCCCAAAAGCTTATTGGAGCCTCTTCTTGTGAAGGTCTATCAATCTGCCAAGTTTGGCTGTGATAGCTTTTGCCGTTTTGGCTAAATCGTGTCCACAAAATCGGTGGAATAAAAAAAAAAAAATATATAGTCGCAAGCGACGACAACAGAATTCAGCGCTGTAAAAGCACATTCAGTACAAACATAGTCGTATTAGCAATCAACCCTGAAAGTTTCATGAAGATTGGCTCACTCATTAGTCCACAGCAGCATGTTTTATGTGACCAAGTCTCCTACCCAAACTGTGATTATTGCAAAGAAGTTGATAATGCAAGAAAACCATGACACTTACGAAATCGTCATGATTTACTTTTTTGTTTGTAGTGTTATAACGCTTCTTTCAAAACAAGATACAAGTCTTTTAGTACATTTTGAAAAATTAGCCCATGTTAATTTTGAAAAAGGTATTTTTCCCGAATTTGATCGATTATTGTGAACGGAAATGACTGTTCGCGACCAATGTTTTTATTGATTTGTAAAGTGCCCATAGTGGTTTCACATTCCTGAGAAAATGGTGCAGTTGTGAGTCTAACTTTTTGAGTTATCGCCCCTTGAACATGCTCACATGTGCTAAGTCGCCCGACTTCGAAGGGTTGCTGAGTAAAAAGTATTAAAGTTTGAGCAAAAATTTCACTAACTTTTTCTCCTCAGTACTTCAGCTACAAGATATGTAACTTTCAGCTCTGAGATGCTAGTATCTTCGGAGGAGAAGATTCTCAAAGGTGCGTGGGGTCCGGAAATTTCAAAAAGTCAAAAAAAGTAATATGGCGGCGTAAGTATGCATGCTACGAAGTCGCCATGATTTACTTTTTTGCTCCAAATGTAATTGTCTATCGTTTAAAAAAAGTTTCAGGTCTCTAAGTGCATTTTGAAAAAAAATCCCATGTTAATTTTTGAAAATTTGAGTGGTACTGTGCCTTTAACGCTTAATCCGATTAAGCCCAAAAGCTTATTAGAACCCCTTCTCATGAAATTCTACCAGACTGCGAAGTTTGGCTGTTGTAGCTGTAGCGGTTTGGGCTAAATCGCGTACACAAAATCGGTGGAAAAAAAATAATAAAACACGCCAATAACAATAAGGATTCAGCAAAATTGCTGAATCCTTAATAAAACACGCCAATAACAATAAGGATTCAGCAAAATTGCTGAATCCTTAATAAAAAGGAATAAATATAGTCGCAAGCGACGACAAAA
Organism: Phorcus lineatus; assembly: GCA_921293015.1. Classification (NCBI taxonomy): domain Eukaryota; kingdom Metazoa; phylum Mollusca; class Gastropoda; order Trochida; family Trochidae; genus Phorcus; species Phorcus lineatus. The sequence continues at coordinate 11,200,683 of OV121085.1, forward strand.
GGATTCAGCACATAGTGCACATTCGGTACAAAGATAAAGATGTTAGTAAGCTTCCTTGAAAGTTTCATGCATATTGGCTAATGCATTAAGTTTGAGCAGATTGTATCATTTGACCTTATCTCCTTACCAAAGTGTGAAAACCATGGTAATAACATAAAAATGAGAACTTAAAAGCATTTCTTTTAGAGATTTTATTTCATTTGAAGTGTGAAAATGTAATAAATTACAAAAATAAAATATGAGCATGAACATATGAATCATAAAGTTAAAAATTATTAATGTTTAATCCAGCTAAGCAGTGTCATTGATTATCCAAAGAAATATCAAATATCAAAGGACATGTCCAGTGGTCTACATAATGTTAATGAGTAATGGAGTCGTTGAGCTCAGTCAATGACAATCATACTCACCAAAAGTGTGTACACATGGTAGTACTCAAAAATTGAAATATTGATTTCAATGAAAAATATAAAATTTAAATTCTTTAATGCTTAAATAACAACGTAAGATATTTTATGAATGAAAATTTGACATTGATAGTTGTGGTTTGATGGTATTTTGAATATGAATTGAAAACTCTAGATTATCTTTTTTGTGTTGTCCCATGTGAAAATCAAAACACTCTTTCTGGATTCATAGTCAACAAGATTGGTGTCACTCAGGATAACTAAGTACAAAATCAAACTCGACACAAATATGCATCCATTCTTATTTCAAGCTGATTGTCAAGAAGCACACTTCATTGTCAAAGTTCTTTATACATTGAATGGCATCATTCGAGACTAATGCAGTACAGACTTAAACTTCAAACAAAAATGCATCCATTTTCGTTTCAATTTAAGTGTATGAATGAAGCGTAATATGGTCAAGAGTAGTTTTGAATTGTTAACATGAGTTTTGTGTAAACTCAGTTCTGAAACATGATTGCAACTACAAAGTCGAATTTGAAACACAAATGCATCCATTCGTATTTCAAGCTGATTGTATGGGAACCAACCATTCGTATTTCAAGCTGATTGTAGGGAAACAAACTTCATTGTCAAAGTTGTTCAAACATTGACTTGCGTCATTTGAGACCATTGTAGTACAGACTTAAACTTCAACCAAAAATGCATCCATTTTCGTTTCAATTTAAGTGTATGAATGACGCTTAATATGGTCAAGAGTAGTTTTGAATTGTTGACATGAGTTTTGTGTAAACTCAGTTATGAAACACAATTGCATCTATTGCACTGAGTGCATCCAATCTTTCAAAACGAATTATATATACACATTTGCAATTTTTCAACACAGTTTTCAAAACAAGTATTACGTCACTTATGCCATCAAAACAGAAGTGAACTTCAAATTTAATACACTAACAAAAACGAACGTAACATATTCTTATATATGAAATTTGAAAAGTGACTTATGTATACTAAAAAATATGATCATTTTGTTTTGCTTAATGTTTGATTAAATGTGGTAACAAAAAGACGGTCTTCAGCACTTATCGTGGATAAATTGACCGCCTATGCTGTTATAACTTAATCTAGATTATTTAAGATGCGTTGAACTATTTGATTGCCAACATTGTTTGTAAAAAATTACATTTTAGGAGGTACGTTTTGTTGTTTAAAGTCATAAAAATGAAGTAGTTAACAATGATAGTAACATCACATGATAGCTTCTATATCAATCACACAAGATGTTGAAAAATAATCCGTGAATCAAACGAACATTTCATATATACACCTAATCATAATAACCCAAGAATATCTTATTTTCATTTATATAAGTTTAACACAATTGCAAAAACGTAAAACAAAATATGAATCTGCATAAGTTACTTGAAGCATAGTGTCATCGATATGAGAAACTTGTAAGTTATGATGAACGCTCATTGTGTTCTGATTTACACAATGATAATATTAAACAATATGCTAAAGTTGAATGTTATTGCCATGGAGAACATTTATTGTTACATATTTTAGTAAAAATTTTACAACAGACAGAAAGTCATATAAGCTTTTGTCTCTTTATCATCCTTCATTTCTGATCACAGATGGCAACTGAGGAAATGAGTCTGTTGAATGTTTTTAATCGTAGTTTGCTGAGTGTTCTTCATAAATTCAAGTCAGTTTCACTTTATATTATGACAAGAATCATCAATGAACCAGTGTCATTGGTTCTAGAGGAAAGCGAAAATGATCAGTCCAGTATGTGGTTGTATCCGCCCTTTGAAAACATGCAGTGGCCATATGAACAGGTGATGATGGTACTTAATTTACTTCAGATGAGTGAAATTTATCCAGAATGATAACTTGTTACATCGATGGCAACAGACACTTTTGTCAAAACACACTTTGTTATCACGACGATGCACAAATATACTAGGTGTCACATATAGATAGTTCTGCTTCACTTGTGGCAATTCCAGTTATAAAAACATGACATCTTTTTTCAAAATGTCCTTGGAAAACGGTAGTATTTCTGTCATCTTGCATAGCTTGAAAGAATCATCAATTGTTTTATAGTTCTTGTGTATCCAAATATATTTTGGACTGAGTTCCAGCACACACCAGGATGTGTAATCACAAATCACCGTCCAAATGATTTGTTTCGTGCAAACAGTTATTTCATGAAATAAATGATTTACAAGGTGTAAGAATCACAAATAAAGACAATAAAATAGTAACTAAAGTTTATAACATTCGCAAAGAAGATTATGATTAGGTGTATATGTATCATCCCAACTGCGGATCCGCCCCATCTTAAGATGGGACGCGTCCCAACTTGGGATTCCAAGTTGGGACGTCCCATCTTGAGATGGGTCGGGGGATACTAAAACATGTTGATAATATTCTTATCTAATAATGAATTGTGTCAGTTAAACATTTTTTTAGATAATTTAGTTCTATTCTTTTCACACCTACGAACAAAATTTGATTTGATGTTCATTTACTTCACTTTCTGACTCGATTTCATCTGTTATCGAGTACGAACGATTCAACACTACTCAAACACTTATTTAAAGTCACATTTGATTACTGATTGAATCACATTTGTTAAGCGACATAACAAAATCCGATCAATATATAGATTTATATTTAGAAAATAGTTCTCAGCATTTTTCAAACGACCAATACATGCGTAACCAGAGAGAAACCAAACGGCTCCACATTTCACAGAGATATATTTGTATCTTAGTTTCTTTACAAAAATGTGGCATAAACTGTTAACAATCAAAGATATGAAGTTATTCTAATAAGGATCCAAGTTTTACAGCACTAGTGATAAAATGCGTTTTTTAAAATATATATTTAAAAAACGTACCTGATACAAAGAAATGAATAATCCATGCAAAAACCTTCTATAAGCAAAAATTAAGGTACTCTCCATCGTTACAATCCAGCACTGAATAGATTGAATATGTTAATGTGACAGCTTGGCATGACAGAGGCAATGATTGGGCACCAATTTGCCCACCGTTGGTAGTGTTAGGCTAAAACAACATATGGAGACACCATAAGCCCATGTTGTTTTAACAATTTATTATCTAGTTTACCTACTTGGCGACTTGGAAATTAATTGTTCGTATTACCAAAGTCTGGTCCCCAACATTTTAGATATTTTCTATAGTGCCAACATAGGGCTTGAATACTCCCTAGTAAATCATATCAATATACTAAAATCTATCTTGACGGCGAAAAATCTTTGTCACAGAGTGTTAACGAATTCCTAATAATATCTGTTTATCAATTCCTAACAATATCTGTTTATCATTTCATAAATGATACCAACCGATTTTTAAAGCTCTTTCCTAAAATTTGTACCAAATCTAAGGTAGACAAAGTTTGATATAAATTTGAGTTTAGTAAGAATAATTGCAAATGTATATTTCCATCAATGTCCTTGTTTTATGTTTGTTTCAGGAAATATAGGCATATATTTACAAAGGCATTTGCTGCCTTGCTCATCCTTTTTCCTTTTTGTATATATATTCTGAATTTTATGGAAATAAAATACTGTTTAAATCATAGTATTATACTTACTAACCATTATACATGTATGTTTAACGATATTGCATATTCTCATACAATGAAATATGATAATATTTTACTATAAGCAATGACAGTTTTAATATCAAATTTGTATAAGAAATGACAGTTTCTATATCAAATTTGAATAAGCAAGAACAATATGAATCATTAAGTCCTCTGAAGACATGTTAAGTAGCATATTTAAGATAACAAAACGATTAGTTAAGTAAACTTTCAGCTGTAAAACAACAATAATACACTGAAATGTATTTCTTCCCTCTCACCTACTCATCTTATTTGACTCAGTTGATCAGATTAACTTATTAGCAGTAACAACACACAACAATTCTCTCAAGTCAACGCTTCTTACAAGCTTAGATAGACGCTTGTACATATAAAAACAACCTTTTCATACTGATCGAAATATTTCAAAAATATTTCTAAATTTCAAAAATACTCCCTCCCACCTTTTTAGACCAGGCTTAAAAAATAATCACCCCCTTTTAGGTCCTATTTATAAAGGCTGCGGCCCGAGCGTGACATCAGCATTCGCTGGAAAGCGCTCGTTAAACTCTTAACTTAAGTAAGTAAGTAACTGATCGAAAACGTCGGCGACATCACCCAATGGTGGAAGCAGACGTGAAACTTCAACCCAACAACAACTGATCGAAATCACATGTGACCTCGGGTTAAGTAGAATAAAATTTCAAATTGGTAGAAATTGGTAGACATGCATTATCGCTGTTTATATCTTTGAATTTGTATTATGATTTGACGTATATCTTACATCTGTTTGTATATCTGTACATATGAAATTGTATTGGAGCGGCCTTAATATAAGCTCTTCGGAGCTTGTTGGCCAATCCGTTCATGTATTATTTCATTAATAAAATATGTTTAAATCAAGTAGAAAAAAATATTTTTCTCAACTCTGTGCCCTGGTTTGTGTCAAAAAGTCTTGTTGGAAGGTAAACAAAGTTTCTTAATGAACTCAAAGTCAACAAACTCCGTTTATAATCTTATTTTAGTATTGATAAGAAATGAGTTGAAATATTGTATTTCTGAATTAGCATGAAGAAATTGCGTTTGCAATATTGAATATCTTAACCGAATTGTATTGCAACTGTGCATCGTACTGGTTTGACATAACTTTCAAAGTTTCAAAATATTATTTTTATTGGCGCGGCATTAATATAAGCTTCCAGCTTGCTTGCAAATCTATTTTCTTTTTTTGAAATGAACAAATTATGTTTAAACCATAATCGTCTTTTGTAAACCTTGAAGGTGAGGTGAGGTGAGTTGGGGATTAACGCCGCTTTCAAGATTATTTCACTTATATCGCGGCTGCTAGTATTAGTGCAGGGAGAAAGCCCGCAACACCATTGTGGCTATGCATTGCGGTGAGTAAATCTTGGAAACTATAAGTTCTAAATTTTTCAAATCATATTAAAAAGCCTGTCTTTTCTCCATAAATAATCAATGGATGATGTTAGATTTCATTTTGGTTACTTTACATGATTAACGTTCTGTTTATGAAAAATACTTTCATCGAATAACAATACAATAACAATAAACATAAACATTTGATCACGTCTGCTTCCTATCAGTGATATTGCCGTTGGGGCCAATGCCTTGATGAATATGAATGATAATCATTGACTAAAACAACAAACGCTCGGCGTGTACCTTTGTAGTGTTACAAGCATGTTCATGTACAATTGGTACACATTCTTGTCACTAATTGGAAGGTGACACACAGGTATTAGTGTCATAACCGAACCGGATGTTTACCAATATCCCTTCTTTCGGACCCCCTCCCCCTCCCCCCTCCACCCAGCCCACACCCTTCTCTGAACTACCAAGCAGGTATGTTAGCCATTTGCACCACGACACTGATCAGATCAGGTTGATCGGAAATATGCATATGAGGAGGCATAACTGGATTTATTTACTGGACATCTTATAAGCATTGACGGAACACAAGTTATAGGTTAGTGTTTGTGAAATATGTTTAAGAAACATAAAATCTTAGATTCGACTATCAAACACAATGAGTACATTGAAATCTTGCTTAACGGAACGGTTTATGTGTAAGAATTTGAACTAATTACAAGGCATTAGCATTCTTGGTATTCACTAAGAGTGGGTTTTGAGTGTATATCTTTTTTTATTTGCTTAACGTGCTGTCACAATTAAACATATTTAAGAATATGATTAAAAGATTTATAAAATTTTGTATAAGAATTACTTTGGAAACCGTATTGTACTATGATGAAAGACTCGTATGCAATGAGATATAGATATAGCCAATAAGTCATGAAAATCAACATAAAGTCAAAATATCTTTCGAGGGCCTTAAAGCGCTATCTAAATGATACATGTTATCATGTTATTACTAAATTCAACATTAGAATAAGAATATTATGAACAAGTTAAAGTATCCGCCGTCCCATCTCAAGATGGGACGTCCCAACTTGGAATTCCAAGTTGGGACGCGTCCCATCTTAAGATGGGACGCGATCCCAAGTTGGGATGATACATATATATTACAAGGACAACAATTTGTCAAGAATTTCTGCAATACATCCAAGGGTAAGTCAAAGGTTTGAGGTCTCATATAAGACCCATTGATTATCTTGATTAATTATGAGAGAGTCAAATTGTAATATAAATTTTTACATCATGCACAGTTTGCACAAAATAATTGTTGTCAATTCAATGTAAAAAATTTTGTAGTATTAAAAAACACAGTCAAAATATATTATAAATCATTTAATAAACATGACTTGACATCATGAAGTATGATTTGCATTTTATATACACTTAGATTATAATGTAAACAGTTTGACTTACCCTTGAATTTACTGCAAAACATTATAGTATTTACAAAATGAAAAGGTAGGGGGGCCACCCGGCCTTTGAACTCGCCATCCCCCCTGAACACCTCTAAGATGAGGTGTGGATTTTTATCAATGGGTGGTGATCCCACTTCAGGGGTTTTGAGTACTGCCACTTGAACAATCATCTTTTCAGAAGAACAATTGTACAGCATCATGGAAACTGAAGTATGTGGGCAACACCTTAACTCTCACATTGTGAATACCTTTTACATAAACATGGTCTGGCAAAGTGCCTGCTTCTGTGGTGGCACTGACTGCAATTTGTGAAAAACCTTGAGCTTCCATGAAGCGTTTGATGGAGGAAGTTGCAAGTGCATTCTCATTGAAGTCACCCATAACAATTGTCTTGTCACTGTATTCACTGATTTCATCAAGTAGATCTTTGAGCTGGTTCTTGAATGGGGTCAATTTGTATGTCTGTGGTCTGTACACAACAGTTACTGTGGTTGTGGTACAAAACAGTCAAGTATTCAAGATTTGTGGTCTGAAGGTTTGGAAATTCGCATTGGCTTTTTGAGAACACTCCAACACCACCATGTGCTTGCGTTTTAAGACTTGCAAACAATGGGTTTGAGTCATCATAAGACTGTGACCTTTGTTTGTGCCTGAACATAAATCCTCCTAGAGCTGGATGTTGAACAGTTGAGAGCCATGTTTCTGTGACAAATATGAAGTCTGCTGAATGAAAGCGTTTATCACTTCTCAAATTGTCAATGTGGCAAGTCAAACCTTCAATGTTGTGAAGCACAAGATGACAGTTATGGTCATTGTTCTCTATTTGGAGTGAGGTGCAGTATAGTGGCATTTTGGAAATGGATTCTGAAACATCACTGCTACAAAAAACTGATTTTGGGTCAAAGTCTTTGAGAATGAGTCCACCAAGTGATGTGACACGAGAAAGCGCTACATAAGCTTGTCCTGGGGCAAAGACCTTTTTCAAAGAAACAACAGCTTGCTCAACAGTTAATCCCTGAACTTTGTGAATTGTACAAGCCCATGCCAACTTCAGTGGAAACTGGCGTGTCATTTTCTTTGAACGTGCTTTGGTTTCATCATGGCGAGCAATAGGGGTACTGTTCAGTGGAATACCAACTGGATTGCGTTTTGTCAGTCTCATGTTTTTCCCAACATCACTGTTATCAAAAATGACATACACTGTACAAACTTTTCCATCTTTGGTTGAAACATGTGACACCTTGCCAAATGCACCATTGACCAAGCCATCTGATGTGTCTATGTTCTTTGTAAGGAGAACTCTTGCATCTTTTCCAATTCTCTGAGATGTGGTTGAAATAACTTCATAGTCGCCAGTACTTTTGTTTTTCCCAAATTGTTCAGTGTCAATCTCAAATGGGTCCTTGCAAACCTTGTCAAGCATGTCACTGTTGTACTTGTCAACTTCAGCATTTCTTGATAGTATGTGTAGGCAATCTGGGTGTTCTTCTGTAACACGAGCCCTGAGCAAATCAACATCTTCAGATTCAAGGTTTGTTTCACCATCAATTGTATCTCTTTTTGGTGCTTTCCGAAGCCTGTTTAACAAAGCTGCAAATTCTGGATCTCTTTGTCTCATGATTTCTGTTAGCTCAGCCACATAAAAACAATCATTCCATAAATCATATCCAGGAACTGACTTGTACAGTGGTACGCCTTTGACAGGAGGAAGCTGATAAAAATCTCCCACAGCAAGTATAGAAACATTTCCAAATGGTGCATCTTTCTGTTTGATTTGTTTGAGTCTCCCATGAACATAAGCAAGCAACTTTTGATCAACCATTGAAATTTCATCAATGATAAGAATCTGAACACCTCCACATTTTGACCTGAGTGTATTCAATGTATTCTCACAAAGATATTGATACTGGTTGGGAACTGCTATTCCAATGGATAGACCTGAGTGTATTGTGGATCCTTTAATGTTGAATGCAGCATTTGCAGTTGGTGCCATTAAAAGAACTGTTGTGTCATCAGGACGATCTAAAGTTGGTGCAAGCAAGCGAGTGGCTTCATAGTAAAAAGCTTTCACTAAATGAGACTTTCCAGTACCTGCTCCACCAGTCAAAAACACATGAAACGGTTCAGGGTCCTTGCCATTTCGTTTGTCAAGACACCATTGTCTTAGCTTGTAGAACACTTCATTTTGCTTTTCATTCAAGGATTTGAGGATTGCATGTGCTTCTTCTTTAGACACATTACTTTGAATTGCTTCAGTATGTGAAACACGTTCCTCATGGGGAAGCAGATCAGGGATGTTTTGTTCATCATCAGAGTCATGATTGTCATCAGAGTGTTCATTGCGTCTAACTTCCTGACATTCTAGTCTTTCAACCTCAGCTTGTGGACATATTTGAGACCAGGCGTCCTCAAGACTACCAGAAGTTTCAAGAGTTTCCTGTGCAAGCTGCATATCTGAAGCATTTTTCTCAAAATGTTGTCTGTTTCTTTCAACAACTGTTTTGACTTGTTCAACTACACCTGAAGCTGTAGCAACTGCTCCATCATTGTAGAAATGCTCAAATGAGTTGAATTGTGGTGGTAACAATTGACTTTCATTTGTGTGGTGAAGGAACAACTCCAAACTGGACTGGAAGTACTTTTCTGGGTCGTTTTCCTTTTAGCGTATCTAACAACTGCTGGATCAGTGTTTGTTCGTTTCTTGATATGGCCAAGATTGTTCAGCAATGCAATGACAGGTGTGCGTCTGTTTTCATCGGAAACATTACTGACTTCAGATTTGGAAAGGACTCGGTATTCTGATACAAATGTGGCCTGACACATGTCACAGAACTCAGGTGTGTCAGGTCTAGCTTGATATCTGTCAAGGATACTAGGCAACCACACATCATCTTGATCAATTTCACCGTTTGCTACTTTTGCTCGCAGTTGCTTTAGAGGCATGCTCATTCTGACTCGATTAACAGTAGGGATAAGTTCAACCTTTCTAGAACATCCTTTGAGATCAAGTGTGCATACACGGAAAATGGCTTCCTGTGCACTAACTTCACGACTGTTCAAGTATTTTGTGCCTATTTTTCTCATTGCATTCTTTGCATCAAGATTTCCTTCCCTACGGATTTCACTTTGTGCATGATTCAGTAGTAAACCCATTTCTCTTTCAGCTTTTGAAATGTATGAAACAATGTAAACAACGCAAGAATAGGCATCTATCACAAACTGAATGTCCATGTTTGCACCCCAACCGCGCAAAAGATCAGGGTTGTACTGATTTACCCACACATCAGAGGAGTTTCTTTGAAGGACAACACGGTTTTTGTTTGTAAGTGTCTTTGATGCAGTTTCGTACATCTCTTGGGAAATACCTATACATGCAAACAAACTGTCTATGGAATCAAAACTTTCAGTTTCATCCTTTAAAGCTGTCCATATCTTGCCAAGTGTTTCTTTAGCTTTTTCCTTGTTCATGACATTGCTGTTCTTGTCAATGGCTTCTTGGTATTTGAGATCAAATATTCTGCGTTCTTCATCATTCATAGTTTGATAGTCACCAACTGGCACTTCCACAACCTCAGTTTCTGACCGACAAACAAAAGTTTTCTTCGAAGGAGGACGTGGAAAATTGAAGCGGCATTCTTTTCCATTCTTTTTGCACGTCTTTGAATGTCTTTTGCTATGTCTCTGTACACTAGAAACAATCTCATGAAGTTCATGGTCATCATCCTCATTTGGCATGTCGCAAGAAACATATTGATTTACAAACTCAACAACTTCATCATCAGTGTTTTTGTCAATCTTTGGTGCATTTTCAACCCAGAATAGGCAATGAACATGAGGTGAGCCACGTTGTTGGAATTCCACTCGAAAGAAATAGTCTTTGATTTTGCCAATTGGTTGTGCAGGGGACATGATCACATCTCTCAAGAACGTGTGAAATCTTTGATCAAACATTCGTGCAGTGGTGACAGGATTTCTCCTCAATATTGCACATTTTTCATTCCAGTCAAGGTCATTTGCTTTACGGGTATCTCCATTTTCTCTTAATATGCTTTCAACTATTTCAGGCCACCTTGTTTCGGCAGATGAGAAAGAGCAAAACCATGTTGGAATACCAAGCTGCCGAATCAAAGCAAAGATATCTTTTTGGGTGGTTGCCCAGTAAGGTGGTGTTCCTCGGATTGGTGACAAGAATTTGTACCCTTCCTCATTTTTCAAGAAGTTTCGCAGGGACTCATTATCTACCAATGTATTAGCATTGATCATTGGTTGTGATTGATCAGCTTTGCCTTTTCGAAGGGCAATGGATGCCTTTGAGATAACTTGATCAAGTTCAGATCTATACTGTGCATGAAAAATATAGGGAATGCTTTGTGCACATCTTGTATCTGCATTCATTAATCTGCAGTGGAGGTAACGAGAAAGAGTCAATTTTTCCTCTCGATTGTCATGATAGATTGGACTACCTCTTGGAAACAGACATGGAAAAGCCTTTGCTTCGTCATCATTTTCTTGGAGCAGTCGAATAGGACTATTTCCTTCAGCTGGTGCAATGTTTGTTATTTTATCAAAATGTTGATCAAGTATTTCTTGGCCAATATCAACTGGCTGTAAACATGTGTCCAGCAGCATTCCATGATTGTCCGATTCTTCACGTGTCACATCAACATTGCATGTACTTTCATCTTCAATTTCTGTATCAGGGTGAACATCAGTATCAATTTCCATTTCATTTTCCTCGTTAATAACAGGAAGTGGGTTCACCCAAGTTTCATTCAATTTAATATGTCTGTAATATTGGTTGTTTGCTTGAAGATATTCTAGCGCTCTCAAAACCTTTGTTTTGTTTACATACTGATTTTTGTAATGCCCTTTGTAAGTTAGTTTTCTTTTCAACTTCACTTGAACAAGCTGATCTTCTGAATCAAACCTGGGTAATGCATTGACAGTTTTGCACAATATTTGATGGAACACTGACAACTGGGCCATGGACTGAATTTTGTGCACCTTTTGGAAGAGCAACAAGTTTCATGAATGGAATGTGCAGAGATACAAGGTGTTCTTCAAGCTCGTTCAGGTTTCCAAGTTCAGGTGGTATTGGTGCTAAATAAAGATTGTTTACAACTGATTCTCCTGGAATTTTTCCTCGTTTGACTTTATCATGACACGAGTGACATATCCATAATGTTGACATTGGTCCTGTGGCTAAGATACATATGTCCTGACAATCCTCAGTGCAAGTATGCAAATACTTTTCTGTGATGCATTTTTGAGCAGCTTGTAAAGCATTTCCACCTTTTTTCTCATAGAAACCTTTTTTACATTCAAGCACTTGTTTACGGAACAGTTTTCTGTGACAGACAGCACACACATAATCAGGACCCTCACTTATTGCTGATCTGAATGCTTCTGTAACATGTTTGATATTTTGTTGTTGTTGTTTCTTTGAAAGTCTTTGCTTTGTGACAGATTTTTTTACATTTGATTTTTGATTAGGATTATTTGCATACTGCAGAGAACTAGCTGATTTCACATTATCACGATGGTCTGCATTTGTAGCATATTTTTCAATACTAGCTGATTTGACAGCATCACGGTGATGTACATTTGTTGCATATTTGTCAATGCTGGCAAATTTAAGAGATTCACGATATTGAGAATTTTCTGAATACTTGTCAATTCCAGCAGCTATGAGAGATTCACGATACTGTTCATTTGTAGCATACTTTTCAATTCCAGCAGAGATCAGAGATTCACGATACTGTTCATTTGTAGCATACTTTTCTATTCCAGCAGAGATCAGAGATTCACGATACTGTTCATTTGTAGCATACTTTTCAATTCCAGCAGAGATCAGAGATTCACGATACTGTTCATTTGTAGCATACTTTTCAATTCCAGCAGAGATCAGAGATTCACGATACTGTTCATTTGTAGCATACTTTTCAATTCCAGCAGAGATCAGAGATTCACGATACTGTTCATTTGTAGCATACTTTTCAATTCCAGCAGAGATCAGAGATTCACGATACTGTTCATTTGTAGCATACTTTTCAATTCCAGCAGAGATCAGAGATTCACGATATTGAGTGTCTGTAGCATATTTCAGAGTGGATGCTTGTTTTTTATGTTCTCTGTATTGAGCATCGACAGAGTACCTGTTTACTTTTATTTGAGCAGGATTTTCATATGAAGTAGTGTCAGTTTGTCTTTTCCGAGATCGGGAGATTTGCATTGCCACCTTATTCTTTAATTGCCGATTTTTCATTGATTTTCCGTTTTCGTTTCTTTTGAATGGCCTTTGGTTCTGAATGATCATTTGACATGTCTGCAGTGGTATTCAAATCGTGAATTTGACCAACAGATTGAGTTAGCACAGAGAGTGTTTCAATGGTGACTGGTGTCACTTCAAATTGGGAATTCACATGGGCATTCATGGATGTAGAAAGGCGCACACAGTGAGAATGTACCTGTTCAAGCGAGTTGTACTTTGCTAAAATACAAGTGCCGGTAGACGAAAGTTCACCTTTGTCATTGCGAGAATGTGAATCAAACACATGAAATGTATCTCTCAAAGAAAGGATAGCAAAAGTTGATTCACAAAAAGTAACAAAGGCAAACATGTTATGCATAAAAGATTTCTCTAAAGCATTTTTCAAGGACATCATTGAGTTCATGTCATTGTCATCTTGCATGCCAAGCAGACCAAAGAGTGTCTCAAGGTCAAATGGTGAATGTTTCCATTGATTTCTACATGTTCTGGAAGTTCTTCCACGTTCAGATAGGCATGGTTTATTGCAGTAAACCGTTGCAAAGAAGCATACATTTCATTCCCATGAGTCATAATTGTATTGAGGTCAGGAGTGGTCCAGTCAAGTGAACTTTTTACTTTGGAATATACCATTGCTGACAAACTCATTGCCACACACTGTTTTCCCGCTGACGGACCAAATATAGCATGTCCTTGGTCATATGAGGCATGAATTACAGAGCAGTTTGATGCTGTTATGTCAATAACGTTAGCAACTGATGTACTTGGCATTTGATTGTATGACTGAGTATGTTCAAGAAAATTTTCACCTGCATTGAGGTAATATTCTACCTCCATATCAGTAAGTTCAAATTCAGCATCAATTTCAGTAGTCAAGAGATTATGATTGTTGTGCAATTCAGATGAACTCAGTTTTGCAATAGGTGTACTCATTGAATTTTGGCTTGCAGGCACCTTAATTGTGTGTTGCCTCTCTGGGGAAATACAGGTGTGTTGCCACTCTGGGGAAGTACATGTGTGTTGCCTCTCTGGGGAAATACAAGTGTGTTGCCATTCAGGCTGCCAATCTGGCAAAATCAGTGGGGGGTGCCATTCAGGCAAAATCAGTGGGGAGTGCCATTCAGGCAAAATCAGTGGGGGTTGCCATTCAGGCAAAATCAGTGGGGAGTGCCATTCAGGCAAAATCAGTGGGGGATGCCATTCAGGCAAAATCAGTGGGGGATGCCATTCAGGCAAAATCAGTGGGGGGTGCCATTCAGGCAAAATCAGTGGGGAGCGCCATTCAGGCAAAATCAGTGGGGAGCGCCATTCAGGCAAAATCAGTGGGGAGTGCCATTCAGGCAAAATCAGTGGGGGGTGCCATTCAGGCAAAATCAGTGGGGGGTGCCATTCAGGCAAAATCAGTGGGGAGTGCCATTCAGGCAAAATCAGTGGGGAGTGCCATTCAGGCAAGATCAGTGGGGGGTGCCATTCAGGCAAAATCAGTGGGGAGTGCCATTCAGGCAAAATCAGTTGGGGATGTGATTCAGGAAAGTTATCATTCTCATTGCTCCTGTTTTTAATGAGGGCAGGTTCCTCACTCCTGGTCCTCTTCTTGGCTGCACATCTCTTCCAGTTCTTCTTTCTTGGCATCTTTAAATAAACAAAGAAACATGGTTCTAAAATTGTTGTAAAACTGATTTGAACCAACCACTAATTTGATATCTTCGCTTCCAAGTTAGCTATATAGATGTTCAACAGTTACAAATAGTTTCAAACATGGTTTCCTGCCAGTTGTCTTTTGAAAATTGAAAAATAATTCTGTATTGTCATTATTATTTATAATTAATAAAAAAGTAGCTTAAATAATATTTTCTTAATTTCAAAAATGCAAATATAACAACCTAGTGCCTACATGATGAAGTAATAAATAGGTCCACAAAATATAACATGAGTGATGGTCATTTGAGCAAACCCACTCATGCAATAATTAACGGCATTTGTCAAGCACTAAGAGAGGTTAAAAAATACAGCTGCTGGATTTTAAGGCTTAGGGATAGGCTAAGAGCTACTGAACCTCCAACTTGAGTGTTTAAGATCATAATAATATACATTCTTCCCATTCTTAATCATTAAAAGAACTAAGCAACATACCATTAAACATGAATTATTTAAATGAATTAATTACCTTATTTTTCATACATTTAGATCTATCGAGAATATTATTCAAAATGTTTCTATGGAACCAGATAAATGTACAATCCAAGTCTTAAACAAGGTAGTGAGTTGTTTATGTTTTATTTAATTGTGTTTATTTTTATTCTGTTTCCTGAATATATTAATAACAAGAAATTTCAGTTTAATACATTTTGGTAACATAATGTAAAAATGCTCTATTATTAACCTGGAAAATGAAGATCTTTAAATTTTGAGTGACTTGGTGATTCACCAATAATAACTGATACGGAATTGAAAAACCAAGGTTCAGGAGTTTATGTGACACTGTGCTGTTACGAAGTTTCTAAACTTGTCAAATTCTTGTTGTGACCTTGAAAATGAAGTTAAGGTCTCTCTTTTCAACTGGTACCTGGGTACTTTATCAATGGATTCTGATATCAACTTGTAAAACTGTCATTTTTTGTAAATGATTAAAGGCTACCTGTCACTTTTGAAATGATGTCAATGTCACCTAAATCCAGTGGTAGCTGCGTATTTCCAATTTGAAGATTTGTTAATGAAATAAATGTTGAAGAACAGGACACAGCCACAAGAATGTTGAAACTTTCAAAAGGCACCACACACATCTTTATAATATATCATGTAGCCTGTTCAAATAAATCATGTGTAAAAGCCATTCATTTGCGGTCCAAACACAATATTCAAAGTAGTTTGCCAATGGAAACATTCTAAAATAATGATAGTAAGCCATTTTTAACCATGCCCACTTGTCAAAACAAAATTTCAATCAGCTAGGCCTAACCATTATTAAGTTATAGCCAGGATGAGATTTTCTATGTTGTTTTTGAAAGGTTCCTGTCAAAGTAAAGCAAGGAGGAGAATGCTGTATATTCCTCACAAAAGTGTGAGCTCTTCTGAGCAATGATAAACCATCAATAATTCATATTCTAAAGTCAAATGCCTAATTCACCACTAAAGCAGTTGATTATTGTTCACAAAAACTTTGGTAGACCACATGATTTTTAGTTCTGATTCAGAAATAAAATTCTAGGTAACATGGTAGTATTTTTATGAAAGACGTAAAATAAATGTAATAAAATAATTTCAATGAGCAAGGCCTTATGGTCTTTTAGTACTTGTCTTCAAACAAAATGCTTAGTTATGTTTCCATAGAAACACCATACAATAGATGAAAGAAGAACTGAAAAGGCATAAGTTCATATGATAAATATTCTGTATACAAAGTCTCAATGAACTGGCTTCATGGTTTTACAGTTATTGTCTAGAAGAAATTCTTTGTTGCATTTACACAAAAAAAGACGAAGGAGAATGTTCTAATGATATGAATGCCTAAAAGACACCACTGCACATGATGATTATTCATATAGCAGGTATGGACTAGGCATTATGAGCAGAGACGTAAAGAAAGATGGAGAGATAAAAGGAGATCACTTATTTTGTATTAAGTTTTGATAAAACATCAGGACATTTGTATCTTTAATAATGTCCTACTACCTAAAGTCACTTTAACATATATTTTGGTGGTTAACTTGGCTATGCCATATAACATCAAGACACATGCATCTCCACACTTGGTTTTTCTGTTGATGCAAAACAACAAGACCGGCAATCAAGAATGAAAAGCTTAAAATAGCCAGAGTGACCAGGCAATAAAAAAATCAGACGATGCAATTGTAAACAAGATGAGAAAACGATTATTGTTGAATATAACTCAGCTTCAAATGTTTGTGGCTTTTGAATACACCTGCACTGCTTCAGTTACAACATATGAAATATTATTTAGGAAGGTTATGTTGAAACTTCACTAATTATACACAGTATAAGCATTATTGTTGAATTCACGATAGTGGCTTATACACAATCTGAATATTGGCAATATGGTAGTTAATGATGATTTAATGTAAGGTTGCATCAAGTCTTACCAGTCTTTTACAATTAACTTTGTAAAGAAGAATTTGTAAAAGCCTTAAATAGAGATACTCACAATCTGTACTCTTTCTTTACATAATTATGTATCGGGTATATGTTCAGGACAATAACTTTGTCCCAAAAGACAAACATACAAGTAAAACAATGTAATTATTTTCACAGGTGCAATTATGTTTATTCATTAAGAAGGTAACTTAATCAGATTTTTTTAAGTATTTGTTTTCAAACTAAAAGATAAATAGATAATGCTTTCAATCATTGAAAGAAATATTTTTTAGATTTTCTATCAGAAAAAAATAACATGGAAAATTACAATGATATATAGGTAAGAAATGTCACTGCACCTCTTGTATTATTTCAGTAATTTTTAACATATAGTGAGTGAAGAGCTCCTTGAAATGTTTGTTCTGCTTGCTGTAAGTAGAAGAAACTTTTTTCATTGTTATCCACTCCTTACATATGTGTTGAATGTAATGCATGTGTATATGGTTTTGCCATGAAATACTCTCATAGATTCTGACAATATACAAATTCATCGAAACCCAAAGTATTGCTAATTTTAAAACTTGCTCATAAAATGATACTGAACTGTTATTGTTATGTTTGAAGTCACTACAATCTTTTATGCTGATTTGTATGAACATTTAAACAAACTGATATGGTTGAGATAAATGGCTAATACAAAAAAAGCGCAAGATATGCTTATAAACAAGCTAAAGATAAGCTTTATCCATATGGGTATTTCAGTTTAAGTTTTTGTTTACATTCACTTAAAATTTGGGTATTTATTCAACAATTCTTTTTTTTCCTTTATAAAGTAATGACAAAAATGAATTAACTTACACAATACTAGTCAATTATAAGAAAAATAGCACAGACTAAATATAATTCCAACTGTTTATCCAAAGTTACCATTTTGGCATTTGCACAACTCCTATCTTAGATATGGTTATAGTTGTTTATAAAGTTGTTATACATGATCATACAACTGTACAGGACATCAATTTTGAAAGCATTTGTTATTATCAAACTCCAAAAACAGCAAGCCATCAAATCAATGAAAGAATAATAACACAGCAGTTTGTGTAACAAGGCAATCTGGGCTATTTTTTTTATAATTTTCTGAAGACACCTCCCCATGATGCTAAATTAGTGAAAAGAAAAGAAAACTAACTTTTTCATAAACATGTTTTTTATGTGGTAGAATACCTCGATACCAAGTATCACCTGAAAGGGATGATTAGTTTTTTTGAATGAAGGGTGTTTTTTTAAAATAGTTATGTAAAAAATCAAACCCATTTTGCAAGCAAAACAATTTTTTTAAAGTTGCAAATTCAGATTCCTTAAATTCAGGATTAAAAAAACCCATTCAGAAACTATTGTGTAAAAAAGGTGATGTTTTAAATTTCACAACCCATCTTATGACATCACCCTGCAAAAAAGTTAAAACCTCTCTAAAACTTGCTTTGTCACGCTTTTCAAGTGAAAACCTAAAAAAACCGAACATTATTGAGCGCAATCACTAGTAAGGTAATAGTAGTCTGACAGACCCATAGCTTAGGCTAAGCTATGGGTTTAAAATTATTTACACATCCATACCACAAATTGAAAACAATAAACGATACCAAATATGATGCTTTTCAAACATATTTCATAAAATGAAATATAAATATGTTTGGACTCGCTTTGTTACTGCGATTGTTTAGAACTTTGATAATTGTGACGAAATATGTCTGACTGTCTAACTAGCGATTTAAAACAAATATCTTTATGAATTTATTATGAGAAATGGATATTATTATATGTTATTGTTGTTGAAATTGCAATCATATTGGTGTAAGGTTAATCAAAGTAACTGTATCAAACTATGGGCATTTGGTGATATTAAGTCATTAATCAACTCTTATCTTTTTCTGTTGTCTTAGTTTTCAGAATGAGACACAATAAAGATTGTTTTTTTTCATATTTAAAGTATATCTTATCATACACATAATACTAGGGAATGGACAGCAAAAGGAAGTTGTTATAAAAAATATTATTTTTACGTAAAATATGATTGACACTTATTATGTAAGCTTGTTTGATTTGTCAATTTGTTTGATATTTTTTCCTTATAAATACATTATGCATGTTTATTACTATATATACAGAATCATCTTATTTAATTTTTGCATTGAATCAAATTTGATATTATTGTTTTCAAAAACTAAGGGATCGGTCATTTATTACAGGGGTGGGTGGACGGGGGGGTTTTTCACTTTAGATTGTCTATAAAAATGTGGCCCTCCCCAACTCGTAGCAATATTTTTCATGGTCCTTCCAATTTAAGCGTATTTTTTTTCATGACCCTCCCCCAAATCATATATACAAAAGTTCTTAAAATTGGTCTTTTGAAGATTTATGGTCGGTTCTACATTCAATTTTTTGGGGCATATTTCCAAAAGAGAAACTTCTTTAAGTAAAGCTTAAAATAATTTTGAAAAAAACCAACATATTTACCCTTCCATTGATGGGTTTAACATGATATCTGATAACGGTCTATTGTGTTCTAAAATCAGTTTTATTAGAACTTTTCTTTTACATCAACTGTTTTTCAAAATAGGTTTTGAATACTATTGCTAATAATACAGACATATGTTTAACATAGTGTAAATTCTATCTTTAATTTTATCTTACTTTTAACGCTCATTTTTTATTTATTTTTAAAATTCAAATCACAATGTCTTTTTAATCTTTAAATAACAAAATAGTTTAACACTGAGGAAGAGAAGGAATTTTATATCGGATGATTAACTTCTTTATTGAATTTACTTTCAACAGAGATAAAAAGGGCTAAGATATTGCACTAATTAAAAATTCCATCAAAATACATATCTTGCCCACATTATTACACTGAAAACTTGAAACAATGATTTCATAAATTGATAAAACCATGGAAGGACCAGGTCTGGAGATAACTCTTGACATAATGATTTCTTTTAAATTAAAAAAAAAGATTTAAAATCTATCTACAAAGACTTTAAGAGTATAGGACCAAACAATGTAAAATGTCAAATCTTTACTTTATAGGAATTGAATTATCAAATTTCATAACATTTAAACTGTTTGTGTATGAGTTTGATTAAAACAAATTTAACCATCTACATTAAGTTTGTAGCTCAAGAAGTCTATAGAGGTACACAACATAAGGAGGCACATCTAGGTTTCACAGAAATTACATATGTTACATTTGTCACATGTTACATAATATTTAAACAATAAAGTGTAAAACCCAAAAAGTATGGACGCTTAAGTATGAAAATATCAAATGTTCCAAATTTGTGGAATATCAACATTGGAATTTATTTTTCTAAATATGTATTTAGATATTTTTCATAAGTATGGCTATATTAAAAAAATTGCAGAAATCAAGCAATCTGCTAAAGTGTTACGGTTTCATAACTTTGTATCATTGAGAATGACTAATATAATCATTCAGATATAATAATTTGACTAGCTGTTTTAACTTTATGAGTCTATTAGTTATCAAACATACATCTTTGTTGTATAATCTATAGCAAAGACCTGTTAACTGCTTGTATAAACTCTAAGTCCAACAGAACTACTTTCCTAATTTTTGTTCTACAAGAATAAAGAACAATGAATTGAGCAGTGAATTCATGGTGATCTCTTTTATATAGGCATGTGTTTTTAAGAATATAAACCAGTCTTCTCATATTCTGGATTTTTTCCCCAGATAAGGCTTTATGATAATGTTTCAGCCCCCCTTTCAATTGCTAAAGAAGGATGGTTTTATAACTGTCTATTTCAAAATGACCCTCCCCAACCTTTCGTATTGTTTTATATGACCCTCCTCTGGTGGCTGTATATTTTTTTCTGACCCTCCCCTCAAAACCCCCTGCCCACCCCTCCCCTGTAATAAATGACCGGTCCCAAAATCAGGGTGAAAAATAATTTCATGTGTAAAAAATGTAAATTATGTCAGAGTAAATTTAAAAGTGGAGATATTTTTCACATATTTGACAAACTAAATAACTTCAATAACCCAAAAGCACTTTTTTGAAAAGAATACTAACTTTCCTCTCATGTCTTTCATGGTTAAATAGTACAGAACATAGATTTTCCTTTCACCGATTTTAATGCTTATTCCCCTTACCATATTTCAATTAAGATACAGTTGCAATATGCTAACATTGTACAAATTTGAAATTTTTTAGTTAAATCTTCTTTGAAAATCTATCATTAATACATTCAGTTGAGTATCAGAGTAATAAACATAATTAGAGAATAAGTTACTCAATCTAATCTCAAAATATGTTGCATAAATGTTTTCTGATAACTAAGTATTCAACAAAACAATACTGGTTTTGAGGGGGGGGGGGGGGGGGGGGGGGAGGGGGTTGGGGTGTGGTGGGGGGTAAAAATCGCCACCAAATTCTGTGTTATTAACTGTCCCCCCTTTCCTTTTCTCTGTTTTTCTCCTGTCTTTTACTCTTCTATATTTGTAGAAAAAGGGTTCCAATGTATTACTTTCTACTCTTATGAAATTGACAGTTCTATTACAACACCAGATCCTGATCTCACAAGCATATTGATATGTAAATTTTACTTTTCACAATGGATAACATAAAAAATTTAAAACTCATCTCAGCCAACTGTAAAGGACTTGCAAACAATTGAAAAAAAAGAAAAGAATGAATGAATATATATAGGGAAAAAATCATACCCAGTCATGTGCTTACAAGATATCCACATAGATGAATCTACCTGTAAAACTATGAGACATGAATGGGGCTTGAAATCTATATCTATGAAATAACTTAGTCTCTGAGTATGACTTTCAGGTCCTCCGACAATGGGTTTAAATGGAAGGTCATCAGGGTCTTTTACAGAGATAACAGTGTCGCATTCATTAGAGATAACATCTTGAATTGTTTTACTTTTGTGTATATGCCACGAGGCGGAACAAAGGTTGATTTATTTTTCAGTAAAGACTAAACCGGCACATTTACATTGTCAATATTAATCCGAAACTTCCTCTTCTTCTTCTATATATATACACACACACATTGTAAATACAAATATCAAACCTGTGCATCGTGGCCAGAGTGGCGAGACAATATATCCTGTTTCTAGTTTTATTAAGTAAGACAATATATCATGGAAGTATTGCCATATAACCCGCGAGACGATTCCCATCACCATACAGTGGTTGTGATGCAATACGTATCCCGATTATCTACAGTCTATGAAAGAAGAGTCAAAGGACATAGAAAACTAATGTGTCTGAAAGTATTTTGAGTCAATGCACACATATCGCTTATTAGACACGATGCAATGATCACTACTATCAATGAATTGTTACACCACTAATATATATATTCCAAATATAAGTACCAAATATAATCAAAATAGAATGATACCTTTAAAAAAGAAAAAATATTGATAACGTTGTGTCAAAGGTAATGTGTTACTAAACAGGCTTGGGCAGTTCTTATACTCTGTGACACAACATAATTACAGGAATAAAAGGCTCCCAAGTTTTAAATATGTTTGCAAGGTTTAGTTTTCTTCATTTTCCAGGCTAATAAATTTGTCTATTTGCAATTTGTTATGAAAACATTTTGATGGTATTATAATGGCGCAATGAAATTACATCAAAATTATTACAACAAAATCATATCATTTAAACAAATAATTTGATTCAATACAAATTACATAAAGTTATCCTATTTTGAGAGTTTTTCTTTAAAACAAGCATTATCTTTTAACAAACACCTACACTTTAAAGATAAAGAAAAAATTCTGGAGTCAAACACAAAACATGATAGAGACAATGAATCAGAATATGTTTTTTAAAATTAATATGGGTGAAAACTATGATATACTGTCACAATTCTAAAATTTCTCAAGGTAGATCAAGTATAAATCTGTATATATACTTCAGATATAGAATTCATATGTTAGGGTTGGCCATTTCTCATTACAAAATTGTTCAAATTGAAAAAGGATATTCTCATGTTTTGAAAACAGTTTGGTGGTATTCTAATGACACAATAAAGCAAGATGTCTTAACTGCACTATCTTCTACATTCTGTAATAAGGTTTTTCGATAAAACAACAATTTACACCTAAGGTATTATTGATTTAAAATTGCAACTTTAATGACTTGTGTGTGTCAATCTGATTAAAATCAGATGAAGTATCGCTCGCTTAACATTTGTCCATCATCAATATGCGATACTAACATCTGACACTATCCCGCTAGAAGGGTCACCAGATTGACATTCGTCCTTGAACTCCCAACCAACAACCTATTGAAATATAACCAATCAGATTACGCGTTACTTCCATTGTTCGGGTCACCATTCAAAAGGGCGCGGGAAATGGCTTGCGGTGATCTCGTAGACAAAAAATTTCGTAGACACGGGAATTTCGTTGACGAAACAATTTCCCTAGACAGTGAATTCGTAGACAGTATTAAATTTGTATTTCTAAATCAATATTGGCTATTATTTTTAATTATTATTATCTTTCATAGTCGTTTATATCATTCCAGGTAGCATTTCAGCATCGTGTCAGTACTGACCCAGTGCTGTGTAAAACACTGGCCCATTACGGAATATCGCCGGGCCGGTACGGTTTATCAACGCTGGTGCGGCACTGGGCCAGAACTGGCATATTGTATCAAACCGGCACTGGCCCAGTACTTAACCAGCACCAAAACTATGTTGAAAATATCAGCATTTTGGCTCGTCATGTCGACTTCGGACCCTCATAGAAATTGTTAAACATTCTTAGAAATTCCAGATAGTGATCAATGTTAAATGGAATTGTTTGTTAAGTCCGAACTTTTGTCTACCTAACAATGTTTGTATTGTAATATACACAAATATTTAAATATAACAAAATGTCAAAAGATAAAATATTACAATACTAACAGGAGAAGTGAAATTGTTATCGATCGAGAAATTTGAATATTCAAAACTAAACCTACACCTACAACATAGGAGAGGTAATCGAAACATTAATATAAATTTCAGATATTGAAGATGACGAAGCATCAGAAATAATAACAGACACGAGTAATTCATTTGTAAATGATATAGTATATCATTCACATATTATTGATTTATTATCCATTTTAGTTCAGTCAAACGAAAGGCAAATCATTAGACAGGAGGGCCTGTTACCGTAATTGATTTTTTTAAAGGTTCAAACAAGAACTAAAAGAATTGAAAATAACACATGAATATTGGATTACTTTAATAGTTTCAAAACACAACAAGATTGACTATTATAGTTTTTATTTACTTTATTTCTTTAATCGAACCTATTAGTGTTCGAATCCTTAAGTTTGATAAATAAAGGTTTGGTATTAATACTTCTAATCCTATTTTAAAACTTGTCTATGAATTCATTTGTCTTCGAGTTCACCGGATTTCGTGTCTACGAAATTGTTTTGTCTACGAAATCACCGCATCCCCGCGAAATAGCTGAAGAATTTTGGAATTCCGAACTCAAAGTCGAACAAGTAAAAATTTTGGATTGTTTACTAGACCGTAAAGATTGTATGGCAATTCTGCCCTTTCATATGTGCTGTAAGGTGGTAAAAGCAAGAAGCGAACCCGCTTCGCGTCGGATCGTTGTCAGGTTCTGCACACCCCTCGATCGGGTACTATTTCCCGTTAGGGAACCAACACGCCGATCGGGATAATAAAACCGTCTAAAACACGGACAAAAGGGTTGTTTTTCTGTTATAAACTTTAATTTCACATTGGCGCATCACGACGAAGGAATCTACAGGTAAACAAACCTTTCGGCCAACTATCGGCAAAATGTCTGTGTGAAAACGATGCCGCACTTTGGTCGCTACCCCGTCCAAACAAAGGGCCCCTTTCCTAACCTTTACACTTTATAGCCTGCAAAAGCACGAGTAAAGTGCATATCCACACAAGTATTATCAGAATTGCAAGTAAAAGCGTCCTAACTTTCTATCCATGCTAAAGAGCTTAAGAACCGTCTAAACTAACAAAAAAAAAAAGGGGGGGGGGTAACATGGACATCATTGGCCTTCTTTATGGTATAAACTCTCTCTTCACTCAAACGCAGTTTATCTTTAAAATAATTTCTTACAATTCCAGCACCCGTTTCTGAAATTTCTTTTGGCACAAAAGAGAAACCACTTATCACGAAAGAATTCGTCTTGCAATACACCCGTTTGGGTGTAAGACAGGAGGACATGGCGGCCTCTGTCAATATCTACATTTTTCAAATATTTACATTTACAATACATGAAATGGCAATATTCAATGATCGCTGATAAAACATGCTAACTCCGTCTTTGTGTCGCAGCGCATATGCGAGGGAAAACCACGGCGGAATACACCGAACGAAGCAGTCGGAACAGATCGGCTGTTTCCGCAATGCCTAACTCCGCGCAACACCGAACATACGCTGTATGGAGTCCAGGCTGATGGCATTAATAGCCTAGAATTTGATTGGTTAATTCTCGGAAGCCCGGGACATTCAACTTAACGGGGCAGTGTCAGATGGAATATAGCTTGTTAAACTGAAACGAAACGAAACGAAACGGAAATAAAACGAAACGAAATTAAACAAGCGGAATTCCATCTGATTTTAATCAGATTGTGTGTGTGTCATCATACTCTTAGTGCAGATAGAAATTGCAGTAAAAATTGTGTGTAACATCAGACAAATGAAATTGAAGTCTTATCAACTTTTACATTCTTCATTATTGTGAAATGTTAGATATAATTTGGTGTATGAGGTTAATAAACCTAACTTGATTATAAATAAGTATATAACCTATTTAGGTTAAAGTTAGGTCTTAAATTGTTAGCTTAAATTGTAGTTTGGAAGTCCTTATCCGATTGCAAACAAACTTTACACATCGAGGTGGTCTAATTCGCCTGCATCCATTGTGTACCCGACATGCTGTACAGTACAGGCAGTAATCTAAATTGTTTAATAAATTTACATTTAACCGTAAGTTTCCGCTAATGATGCAGCAATACTTGCACCCCGAGCCGTTTTCTTTAAATTTAACGATATTTCCTACCGAACTAAAGGGTTGTCCAAACGGTTAGAAAACGAACGAGACTTCTAAATCATGTCGAATAAAGACGTCGTTATCTAGGTCAACGGTCGCGATTCATGAAACTTACTAAACAGGAAAAACGATGGGTGGTATAACTTGTGCAACTAGGAGGAAAAGAAGGAAATATAGCCGATTTTGTTACACGAATTGGAAAGAAACACAGAACACTTTTCGAATATTGTTTATGCTGAATTTGGTGTAAACAAACAATGGACCATCATACCTCGTGAATAGTTTGGCCGCAATTGATTAAGATGTTACAGTCCTGTTTCATGCACGCCGTTTACTTTGGCTAAATCTACGTGACGTTGCATTAAATGATTATACAAGAACATGATTCAAGCACTAAGTTTAATTGTTTGTCCAAAACTGATACTTGTTTTCTTTTAAAGACTATATTTTACTACCAATAGATATATACGCCGCATACGAGTTTTATGTGTAAGCCAGTTTTATTAATCTAACAAAAACTCTAAGGGGAGTAACTCTTGCGCAAATGTAATTGCAAACCACTAAAACAGTTTCAAACCATAAGATATGATGTGCTGAATTGGCTTTAAAAGCTCAATATGTTGTACTTGAATACATGTTATTAATTTGATCCTGAAATGTTCAGCTGACCAAATCTCATAACCGAGCTGTAATCATTGCCAAGAAGTTTATAATGCTAAACAACTATAATGCAAATTTATAGTTGTATTTTATTTGCTCATAGTCATAACATGTATATATTTTTTATCCATTTCAGGCCAACTGAGGTAATGCAACGGTTTAGTTAATTTGAAATCATTTTCCACAGACATTATAGCGTCTGAATGATGCGTGGATTGTTATAATCTCGTATTTTAAGCTTCACTGATATTATGTACAGGACCACTGCCTCTAAATCATTTTTTAATCTAATAAACAACATTGTTTTTAGTTTTACTTAGTGTTTGTTGTTTCTTTACCTAACTGTGGTTTAAGTGATGACATAACAATCAATTGATAGATATTTTTGGTGAAAC
Organism: Phorcus lineatus; assembly: GCA_921293015.1. Classification (NCBI taxonomy): domain Eukaryota; kingdom Metazoa; phylum Mollusca; class Gastropoda; order Trochida; family Trochidae; genus Phorcus; species Phorcus lineatus. Next base: position 11,228,063 of record OV121085.1, read on the forward strand.
AAAAAATTGGAAGTCACTTTTTGTTCAACTCATTCCTCATTTTATATCTGTTTCTGAAGAATATATCCAGTTTACTTAAACTAGTAGTTGGCAGAAACATTTTAAATTGTCAGAAGTATGATGGAACTGTACTTAAAGAGAAAGACAGGTCAGGTTCATTTCATTTTGTTAACCTTGCTTCCAAAAGGCTTATTCATCTTTAAAGGTTTCAATCTTGCGTATTAAAATTTGCCTCCCAGATTTAACTGCGAATTTTGGGTCATTCAAAATCTTTGATACCATGGTCGAGTATTTCAATTGTTTCACACTTAAGACCCTCTATCAGTATCACTTGCTTCATAATAATGTTAGTATCCCCAACAAACGTAATAATACTCTAATAAAGAACTTCTCGTCAAAATATTATTATGTAAACTTTTGGAAAAACTTGCGCAAATGGTTTTGCTTTAAAAATAAACTGTAACTGGAAGTTTTAATAATCTATGCAGCAACATTGTTGAAGGGATAAAAGAGTCTCAACTGATTCCAATGTGTGCAAAGATAAATTAGTTAATTTTTTAGGCTATTACAATTGTTTGCAAAATAATCAAATGGTAACAAGTTAAGAAGACTGGATAGTTTAAGGCATAATTTAACTCTTACAGCTGATGAGTATAATATATAAAATACGAAGTATTTCATTTTTTACTGTTTTAAAGTAAATTAGCCGTACTATTGCTGAAACATCATGGTCTATGATAAAAACACCAGTGACAATAAACATTTCTTACTATATGATTGTATCATATCAGGGGTGGGATAGCGCAATGAATAGCGTTCGGATCAGGAGGTCCATGGTTTGAATCCAGCCAGGGGCGCGGCAACTGTTTGCAGTAGAAACCTGTTCTACCCCAGTCAAATATGCGATTTTCAGCTCCTAATCACAAGTACCTTCGGAGAGGAAGTTTCTTAAAGGTGCATGGGGTCCGAAAATTGCTAAAGATCAAAAAAGCAATACGGCATCGAAACTATGCATACTACAATTTTGACATGATATACTCTTTTGCTTGTGAATATACTGCCTATCGTTTAAATCAAGTTCCAGTCGCTAAGTGCATTTTTAAAAACAAGCCCATGTAAATATTTTGATCAATTTTTGCAAACGGAATTGAATGTTCCCGACAAATATTTTTATTGATTTGTGAATTATTGATAGTGGTCTTACATTCCTGCAAACATGGTAAAAATTGGAGGTTAACTTTTTGAATTATGTACCATTGAATATTGTCACATGAGCAATGTCACCGACATTTATACTTTTCCCGATTTTGACCGTTTATTGTAAACGTACATGACTCTTTTGGATGTTTTTCTTGATTTGTAAAGTGTCCATACTGATCTTACGTTCCTGCAGAATTTGTGAAAATTTGAGTTCAACTTTTTGAGTTATTGCCCTGAGAATATGGTCACATTAGCAATGTCATCAAACGGGGAAAAACTATTTGACAATATCGAAAAATCACGTTATTCCTCCATGCTTCAGCTACAAAATATGTGAGTTTCAGCACCTAATTACAAGTATCTTCAGAGGAGAAGTTTCAAAGTTGCAAGGTTCCGGAAATTTCTAAAAGCAACAGCAACAAAAAATATATGGCGGCTAAACTATGCGTGCTACGAGTTCTCTATAATTTACTTTTTAGCATGCAATACTACGGTCTATATCGGTTAAAACAAGTTGCAAGTATCTACGTGCACTTTGAAGAAATCCTACATTCATTTATAATATTAGTTTTCCAGTGCCTTTAACGCTTAATCCGATTTAGCCGAAAAGCTTATTACAACCCCTTCTCATGAAGTTCTATGGAACTGCCAGGTTTGACTATCGTCCCTATCGGCACTATGTTTTATCTGACCATATCTCATAAGCAAACTGTGATTATTGCAAAGAAGTTGATAATGCGAAACAACTATGTTAGTTATGAATTCGTCCTCATCTACTTTTTTGTTTGTATTGTTAATACCTATCTATAAAAGCAATTTTCAAGTCTCTAAATGCACTTTGTAAAATTAGCCCATGTTAAGTTTTGCTCAAAATATTTTTCCTGATTTAGATCCTTAACTGTGAATAAAAATGACTGTTTGCGATCTATGTTTGAACAGTTTCGTCAAATCCGTATATTGGTCTTACTATCCTGCTTAAATGGTGCAGTTACGAGTCTAACTTTTTGAGGAATCGCCCCTTGAACATGGTCACACGACCTGAATCGCCTAACTTTGAAGGGCTGCTGACAAAAAAGTATGAAGAAAATTGCAAATATCGAACAATCACTGTACTCCCCAATGCTTCAACTATCTTGTAGGCGAGTTTCAGCACCTAATTGCAAGCATTTTGATAGGAAAGGCTTCTCAAAGGTGCATGGGGTTCGAAGTGTTCAAATGCATTATTGCAAAGAAGTTGATAGTGCGAAAAAACCTTGACACTTACGGAATCGTCATGATTTACTTTTTTGTTTGTATTGTTATAACGCTTCTTTCAAAACAAGTTGCAAGTCTTTAAGTACATTTTGAAAAATTAGCCCATGTTAATTTTGAAAAATGTATTTTTCCCGATTTTGATGGTTTATTGTGAACCAAAATGACTGTACGCGACTCATGTTTTAATAGATTTGTAAACTGTCGAAAGTGGTCTTAAAGTCCTGAAAAATTCGTGTATCTATGTGTCTAACTTTTTGAGTTATCGCCCCTTGAACATGGTTACGAGAGCTACGTTGCCCGACTTTGAAGGGTTGCTGACAAAAAAGTATTAAAGTTACAGCAAAAATTTCACTAACTTTTTCTCCTCAGTACTTCAGCTACAACATATGTAACTTTCAGCTCTGAGATGCTAGTATCTTCAGAGGAGAAGATTGTCAAAGGTTTGAAGGGTCCGTAAATTTCAAAAAGTCAAAAAAAGCAATATGGCGGCGAAACTATGCATGCTACGAGTTTGACATGATTTACTTTTTTGCTCCAAATGTTAATGTCTATTGTTTAAAACAAGTTGCAAGTCTCTAAGAGCATTTTTAAATTTTTCCCCATGTTAATTTGTGAAAATTTGAGTGGTACTGTGCCTTTAACGCTAAATCCGATTTGGCCCAAAAGCTTATTGGAGCGTCTTCTTATGAAGGTCAATCAATCTGCCAAGTTTGGCAGTGATAGCTTTTGCCGTTTTGGCTAAATCGTGTACACAAAATCGGTGGAATAAAAAAAAAAAATAAAAAAAAAAATAAAACACGCCAATAACAATAAGGATTCAGCAAAATTGCTGAAGCCTTAATAATAAAACACGCCAATAACAATAAGGATTCAGCAAAATTGCTGAATCCTTAATTATTGATATGTGTATGAAGTGTGGTGAAGCTAGCAGTAAGTGTCATGCTCCGCATAAATGATTTCGCCATGGAGTAACTGTTTTAGACATGTTTCCATTGAAATCACTAACAATTCATTTGCAGGTCTAACCCTCAAAACGCACATCGAGAATCATAACTTTATCTTTGTCATTTTGTCTTTGTCACTTTATCATTGAGTAACTGGTAATGTTTCCATAAAAATCGAAAAAATGAGATTCATTTGTAGGTGAAACCCTCAAAGGCACATCGAGGGATCATGACTAATATGTATTCGCAGTTTGGTGGAGCTAACATACCATACTTTAGGAGATATTATCCAGACTAAGTTCTAGGACGGACGGTCAGACGGAGAGATAAACGGACAGACAGACAGAATGAAGGCTACTATACAACAGATTACGCTGTAAGGCGGCGTATAATGACATTTATACCAATGATATTCTTATTCCCATTTTAATCTTTGATATGCTCTTGCTGTTTTGTCTTTTCTGATAAAATACACTTATTTCCCTGTTAAAGGGGAAATTTTGGATAAAAAAGTCAATATAACTTAGATCTCGTTGTAAATATCCTTACCTTATGTTATTTTGCTTGCTCTTATGCTGACATATGGAACAGTTTGAGATGTACAACCACTTTCCTTTCTGGTCAGAGGTAGAGTGTTGAGATTTCAGCAATGACTATGGGTAGCTTTTCTTTAACATTCAATATTGCATATCGATAAGAGAGATAACAAGCAGACAAGTGGATATGGAGACCTACTCTCTACCAACACGCACTTGCTATAGGCGGTTTTGTTTTAGTCAGGTGATCGAAAAGCTTACGTCAGAGAGCGTTATCTAGTACCTGAAACCTTGAGTCTCTATCATAAAAAACACTTCAGAGCTCGTCTCAGCCACTAAACTCAAATATCTTAAAGCTTGAAATCATACTTGAAATAAGTGAGAAATATGATGAAAACATCTTATCCTCATCTCAACAACTTCATTGAAAATGATACCTATAAAAGCTTTAACTCATACTTTAGATATAGGAAGTCATATGATGAAAACATCTTGTTCCTCGTCTTATGCAATTATTAACTACACTGGATATTTAAAAAAAATTAAACACTTTAAGTCATACTTGAAATATGTGAAGACCTATGATGAAAACATCTTGTTCCTCGTTTCAAAAACTTCACCGAATTTTTTATTTTTAAAAGCTCTAACTCATACTTGAAATATTTTAGGATATAAAAAGAACCATCTTGTTTCTCGTCTCAATAAATACAATTAAAAGGTTTTTTCTATAAGCTTTAACTCATACTTGAAATCATTCTCTCCCCACAGAGGTAGCTCCGTCATTTATTCCTATGGGAATTAATGACGGAGCTACCTCTTTTAGGAGTCAATGACTTGAAATATGCGAGGACATAAGAAGAAAACATCTCGTTCCTCGTTTTAACCTCTACATGTACAAATGTCTCTTCAGGTGAATGATATCGGATGCAAATGGTATAGTACGATATGCTTACGATTGTGATATCATAATGGTTACGCAGTTTCTTTACCTCCGCAGCGTTGATGATATCAGCAGCATTCAGATCTTTCAATTGCGGAAAAAAGAGATAACAAGCTCTTTCTTTTTGACAGAAAATAGTTTTTCCATGACTTAACTTCAATATTGTTTTTGTTAGTAGCAATCAGACCAATTCAATACCGTTCCTCAAAAAGGGCCATGGAATTATTCCACACAACAAGAATGAATGAATTGTCAATGACAGTTATCAATCGTTATCTTCATAGGGACATTGTCGTCTCTGAAAAAATAGCGTTTAAAATTAAATACATACATCTTTTAAATGACATTTAAATCATCACTAATTCCCATTTAAAACTTTGCCTTAGACATGTGGACAGCAAATCAATGTCTTTAATACCAAATGATAAATAGCTAAGAATGAAAAGTGTAGACGTGACTGGTGTTATCGTAAGTACAATGATATAACCAGGCTGTACTAACATAAATTTGATTTTATCTGACCGTGTTTTTTATCGATAGTGATTAAGTTTTCCTGGTATCCCAAGCCCAGGCGATTCTCGGAAAAGTTGTTTAAAGTGACACAGAGTATATTTCATGATTTCAATGTGGATTAAGTAAGAGCTAAAATTCCTTTTGACCTGAGTTTATTTACAATCGTCTCCCTAAACTTATGTGTTTACCTCTAAAATGACAAAATGAGGATATTTTCTTTCTTGTTTTCAATGATAATATGAAAACGGCTTTGCAAATGTTAAAAGTCAATTTTTGTGTCAGATTAACATGTATATTTATTAAATGACCTACTTGACACTAGCAACGTATATACTTGTCTGCTGTAAAGAAATTCCCAAAAATACGTTTGAGTCATTGCCACGTGCCACTGTCCTCTTTTGATCATAAATAACGACTTTTACCCGTTTATTGTCACTATACTGATCTGATAAGCATTGCAATTTCTATTTTCTGATGAAATAACACCATTTATAAAGTTTGACATATTGACTCAAACAACATACTCTGTGCCCCTTTAAGGTCGGCCAAACGTACCTTTGCTGTCTGTTGGAGACATTTACGTTGTGCTGGAAGGTTAAAGTCAGTGTTCAACATTCGATCAATAGTAACTTCGAATTAGAGTGACATGTCACACACTCAGGTGTTGAAATGAGACAGTTGAAAGGACCACATGACATAGTTATCAGGCAGGTTATCATTAATGAATAGAGGATATTTGACATTTCTCGTCGAATACCATGGATATCTCATCGAGTGAAGTAAAAATTGATATTTTCACGAGTGGCGTAGCCACGAGTGTAAATATATGATTTTCTACTTCACGAGATGAGATATTCATGGTATTCGACGAGAAATGTCAAATGTTCTATTTATTATGTTTCCCAAAACCCCGTAAATGACCCTAACTATATGAATTGAGAAGCTAAAGCGCTTCGCAAGCGCGGCTGTTGCATGACGTCATTCAATTGTTTCATGACGTCACAGACGACGTCATATAATTGTTGCATCATTTTACAGAGTAGAATACCATTTTTATTTCACTCAGTGAAAATACGGGTTTTATTTTCACCGATAAATAGAGAATCTCACCCAAGTGTCTTCTGATATCAAATATATCAACACGAGTTGAAAAAAGTTACAAATATCCGAGGCTTGCCGACGATATTTTACTTTTATCAACAAGTGTTGATATATTTGATATCAGAAGACACAAGGGTGGGATTCTATTTATCATCCAAAATCATTTTTCATTTCGATTCAGTGAAAAATGTGTATTTCTGAACACTGCACTTCTCTTAGACTCTCAGTGGAGTGATGTCATAGCATTGTGACGTCATCATGTTTATGACGTCATAGCATTATGATGTCATTACTTGATGATGTAAAACAATTGTGATGTCATAAACTTGATTGTAATAGGGCATTGTTCAAAATCTACTGTCAAAACGATATCTCCTAGGAGATATCGCTTGATCTTCCACAAGCGATATCTCCTGTTGAACACAGTTTTGGATGATAAATGGCATATTTCACCATTCGAAATATAATAAATAGAGGATATTTGACATTTCTCGTCGAATACCATGGATATCTCATCGAGTGAAGTAGAAATTCATATTTTCACGAGTGGCGTACTTGATCCTAAAGAGGCTTGGTGTAAAAATGAGAGAAAACATTATATTTGCAATAAGCAGTTAATTGGACAGAGTTTGGGCAAAATAATCAATATTGGTGAATGTAATGATATCCTCTAGGATGTTTGCCGTACATTTCGTAACTACAGTTTGATAAAATAATCATGAAATTCAATTTTGTTTTCATTTTGAACACCAGAATTGCACTATTAGTATTTTTTAAAGCATGTGGTAGGAATATGGATTTTCGTCACCTAAAAAGCGTTTCAGCTGTATACCGGAAGTCTGTTCACTTACCTATCTTAGTGCAAATATCATGTATTTTGAGATTTCACATACCTTGAGGATTTTAATTGGCAGTGTTGTATTTTTATTATATAGGTTCAGAAGCGACGATTTAATATACCATACCAAATAGCATTATCAATTGATTACCACAAAGATGATTTGTACAAATTTGGGATCTAGTTAATGTGACTAGGGTCTAAACATTTGATTTATCGAATACTTATTCCTTATACATTTTGCTTCCTTCAGTCGATAAGGACAATTGCATTTCAAAACTAAACATGCAATTGAAATGATGTACTTCATTGTAAAACCAAATTCAAATGATATAATATCTTCACTAAGATAAGCAATTATGTGAAAAAATTTTCAGTATGCAGCTGTAGTGTTATTTTCAAAACCAGAACTCTTTCGGAAATAGTCGTGATGTACTAATGTACACAATTTACGTTAACTTTTGGAAAGAATTACTAAAGAGTTTATATCATAAACTATAAATATTCATATTTGTCGACATTGAACTTGATTTTGAACAGGCTAATGCTTTTTTTGGTCGATAATGCAGAAGAAAACTTTTTTCTATTATACAAAAGTAACAACGGGTTTAAACCATACAGCTCTCAATTTCTTCCAACTCTCGATGAGCTTGATATTTTTCAATACAACATAACTTGTCTCCATTGTTTATTTTCTTTTGAGAACTATCTTGGATATTCAGCATTGTCGACATCTTCACAATCTTAATGAAAAAAACGGAGGATAATTTATTTTCTTAGACACTACTATCGCCGATGAATGGATTTATTTTTCAATTTTTCATTTGAAAATAGTGATGCTATTATTTGCGTCTAATTGTCGAATCTAAAGTAACCAAGAATGAAAATTTAAAAAATCGATTTTTGTGTGTAAATTACAATGAATTAGTTTCATGTTTTAGTACTATACACTGAAAGGAACAAAAGAAATTGTCACAATATTGAAATGATCATATCAATATAACGAAAACAGAATCGTCAGATAAGGTATCTTGATTTCTACACTACTACACTACTACACTAATACACTGAATCGCTTACACTTACATATCATACAAAAGGCACCAGTATTGTACTTTAACAATCCAAAGACAGCACGGGTCAACATTTCGTTTTTTCCCAATTTCCTTTTTTTTTTTAAAATATAGAGTTTAGAAAATATGTTACATTAGTACAGAAATCGTGTTTAAACATGTCCAAAAACATACTGTCTGAAAACAAAAAAAGAATGTAATCCGTCTCTGACAGCTCCTTCAGTCCCGATGTAAAACGTGCATCAACATATGTTTATCTGTGGAGATGTGTAGTCTAGCAGCTGCACGATTTTATGTGTTCGAGTCATACCGGCATGTTGACCAATGCGATATGTCAAGTGTAAAGTTACTGAGAAAAGGTTTTAACGTCAGTCTTTCTTAGGAAAATAAAGGCTTTTATGCGGCGGGAAAATCTTTTTTCTTTAGTTCTGGGATTTTCAAATATTCTATTTATCAGTATATATTATGACAATAAGTTGCAATCGAAATGTATGAACAGTATTGATTCTTCTATCTCGTTCTATATCTAGTTTTGACTATTAAGAGATATTCATCATTTTTGTAAGTTTTGTTGTCTGTCCCCCATGGAGATATGACAAATATCGATTGGCAGGTGTTATTTAACCTCTGAGTTACATGTCTTTCTCATGTAGAAAGGTCAAGTTATTTTCAAATGTCTACAAACTTGTGGATATTTATTTATTTCAGTTTAAGAAAGCAAAGGTTATACTCAGTGTACTTAGTTTTTAATGTCTACATTAATGTTAGCAGTTTTTCGTTATTCCATGTTATAACGTTACAACTTTCTCTTTATCTTCATTTTAATTGTAACATAATGAAGTGTCGCTTTGAGTTTTGAGGCAAAAAATAAACCCCCAAAGTACCATTTCTTAAACATATCGATTACATTGATACTTCACGGGTGCTGTCTTTAGAATGAGGCATAATCAATATCAAAACTGGTTTCATACTACAATAAAAAATATCTATATTCTTCGAATATTTTATGATTAATCATAAAGATGTCAACTAAAACGCTCAGAACCCTTATACAATCTTAATGCAATCTATTTCATATCTTTGTGATAAATAAACATTTAAGGTTCTTTGTTGTGTTGATACCAGTCACAAACTTGTTTTTCCAGTGTTGAAGAGTTATCACAAGAGAAAACGAACTTAATACTTGTCTTTAAAAACATCTCGAACATGTTCAACCATTTCAATAATTTGTTGACCGAGAGTTCAATGAGTATTAACAAGGTGTAAATTACTTAACAGAACCCTCAGAACATGTCTTACCTGTTATTATTATTGATCTATATTGTTGACCAAAAGCTGGATTTGTTATTATTGTGGGGCTTAAAACTATATTTGAAACATTTTAGGTAACCGTCATAATCGATTAATTGGTTAAATGGGAATACAAATATTTGACTGTATCCTTATAAATCCCTGCACCATACGTTGGAAGAACTTCAGTAAAAGCACAGGATACAGAGGGGATCGTTTTGACTGAATTTCGAACAGATTAGTTGATCATTGCGTCGAATGTTTCGGAAGAAGGAAGAACTAGTATAAGACGTGTCCTCAACATTCTAACAGGACGTATCCATTGACTACTATTGGAATATACGAGCTGTGAAAAGAAACAAAATCCTGGAAACTTTGAACACAAACCTACATACCAAAGGCTGGTCCTTAAATAAAGTAACATTCAAACATTTACCTAACTAACCAGGAACGTGAAATCATTTAATCCGTGAATTTGGAGAATCAGCAATCAAATCAATTAATTCAAACCTCAGAAGTAGAATGAATCTTGTTCTGATTCCTGCCGTCATCGGTCACTTTCTGGAGGAGAACATCAACGAAGGGACAAACACAAGCAAGTTTTTATGTGGCTTAGAATGTTACTACGACCTATCCTGTACCGGCTTCTTCTACGATAAACAGAAGGGTATGTGTTATCTGGCCAATACACTGTACTCCATTCTAGATATCCGGGAACAACACCTCGAGGAGAAGCTGGGCTATGAGTACTACGAATTTACCCACGGTATGCATGAATCTCTGTCTTATGGTCTTTATATTTCACAACTCACAAATTACAAATGTAATGAAGTTTTTTGTCCAAGTGGTTTATTTTATTTCAATACTCGCATTCTCATTTACGATACACATTTGATTTGTCGTTTGTCTTAATTATGTTTGCTTATGTTTGTCTTAATTATGAAATACATCTGGTAAGTTATCTCTTAGACATACATGGCATTTAGATCGTGAAGTCTCTCATTCTCTCCCAACAGAGATAGTTCCGTCATAAATTCCTATACAACCTCTGTCTTGATACGAAGGTTTATCGGGCTTGCGACAGTTTCCCCTACCGGCGCAATATTGCAACTTAAACTACCTGGCAATATCTCAGCCAATGCATGAATAACATGTGCAATGATGCAGTCGCAAAATGAGGTGTATTTGTTCTGAAGACTCAAAGCGCAAGGTGCATATTCGAATAAAGTTTAGCTTTTGGAAAGCTTACGGAAATAATTTGAAAGATAACTTTTGAAACGGTGAGGCTGATTGCACAACTTTGGCTACTTTGATTGTTCCTCGTCAGATTTCCACATTTCTAGCTCAAGGAACCTTCGAATTAGGACAGAGTTTGTATAGAATTTATGACGGAGCTAAATCTCTTGGGAGAGAATCAGATATATATGTATATGTATATGTGAGATGTTTTAAAACATCAGCCATTATTGGGTTACAATGGATTCATCAATCTTTGTTACGGTCAAGATAGTAGGTCAATCCGACTTCATGTTCAAATTAAGATTTACTTCGTTCAACATCACCATATCTATTTCCTGGCGCTTTGTATATATTTGTATATATAAATATAACTGCTGGTCACGTGACACGTAAGGTTGGGAAACCCAAGCTGTGATGTCAAAAACTCGAAACGCGATCTTCACCTGATAGTAGGTGCCTTTGGTCACGAATTATATATACTTCCAGTGTTTCCAATAATCAATGGCCGGTATCAACATCTAGGGGAAATATTGTTAAATCGAGTAATGATATTTTTATATGATAATGAATATTACTCTCGTTGGAATGATAACTCGCGGAGTGACTCTTTCAAAGAGTATTAGTAATCGTAAGTTGTTAAAAATGTAACTCAGCCCAAATAAAAATCCACTTTGTATATTTTTCAAAATAATGAACAAAGACCAACCCCTTTTTGTTACAGAATTCTGCGTTAGATTGCAATATAAATTCTTCAAGCCGACTGGAAGCTGTTTCTGGATATCAAAAGATGAGAAAACACAAGATGACGCTGGGAATTATTGCTCTTTGCAGAATAGTTCCCTCCTTTCTTTGGAGAGTCAATCGGAGATTGCCTTTTACAATGGTCTTGCAGATGATTTTGGTGAGTGAATTTGCAATCAGATTAACAGTTCACAGATATGTTATGTCGTTTGCCATTTTGTTACATTAACAGTTGGATTTTCTAAAAAGTATGTTCGTAGGAACCTAGGAAGGTGCTTTTCTGAGTTTCATGTCCATGAACTATCTATGTATTCAAAATAATGTTGGTAATGATAACAATATTACTCAATAGATCATGCCCTCTGATACACACTCTAGCTACGTATTTAACCTATGGAAATACCACCATTGCCTTAACGGCATTCGGATAACTAATGGAACAATCTACATAGCTCTCTGTAAAATCATTGGAAGGCTTAGCGTCCGGTGTCCCGGTATTTTATTGGAGTTGGATTTCCCCCCTCTAAGCATTTACATCAACCCAGTGTAGAGTCGCCATCTAAAATGTATCTAAGTATGTTTCCTCCAACCCAGTACAGATCCGCCCCCTCTAAGCATTTACATCAAACCCAGTATAGAATCACCCCTCTAAGCATTTACATCAAAAAGAGTATAGATTCGCCAACTAAAATGTATCTAAGTATGTTCATCCAACCCAGTATAGATTTGCCCCCTCTAAGCATTAACATCAAACCCATTATAGATTATTCCTCTCTAAGAATTAATATCAAACCCAGTATAGATTCGCCCCTTCTAAGCATTTACATCAAACCCAGTATAGATTCGCCAACTAAAATGTATCTAATTATGTTCATCCAACCCAGTATAGAATCGCCACCTCTTAGCATTTACATCAAACCCAGTACAGAATCTTCCCTCTAGGAATTTAATCAAATCCAGGATAGACTCGCCCCCTCTAAGAATTTACATCGAACCCGGTATAGAATCACCCCTCTAAGCATTTACATCAAACAGAGTATAGATTCGCCAACTAAAATGTATCTAAGTATGTTCATCCAACCCAGTATAGATTCGCCCCCTCTAAGCATTAACATCAAACCCATTATAGATTATCCCTCTCTAAGAATTTATATCAAACCCAGTATAGATTCGCCCCTTCTAAGCATTTACATCAAACCCAGTATAGATTCGCCAACTAGAATGTATCTAATTATGTTCATCCAACCCAGTATAGAATCGCCACCTCTAAGCATTTACATCAAACCCAGTACAGAATCTTCCCTCTAAGAATTTAATCAAATCCAGGATATACTCGCCCCCTCTAAGAATTTACATCGAACCCGGTATAGAATCGCCTTCTCTAAGTTTGTTCATCCAACACAGTATAGAATCGCCCCCTCTGATTATGTTCCTCCAACCCAGCATAGAATCGCCCCCTCAAAGCATTTACATCAAACCCAGTACAGAATCTTCCCTCTAAGAATTTAATCAAATCCAGGATAGACTCGCCCCCTCTAAGAATTTACATCGAACCCGGTATAGAATCGCCTTCTCTAAGTTTGTTCATCCAACACATGTACAGTATAGAATCGCCCCCTCTAAGTATGTTCATCCAACCCAGTATAGAATCTGTTCTATTATTTTATAAGTAGCATTAAGACTTCATCACTTGGTAACAGTGTTCAAAGTATAGAAGAAAGATAAAATTTTCTCCTTAAAAACGACTTTATTTTGAAATTCGTAACGTTTCGGAATATAAGCATACTCCATTATAAGCTAAATATGCACACAATCCGCCGCACGGGAATTTACCGCCAACACTTTAAATTCAAAGATTAACAAAGCCGTTAATTTTCCACACTTTTAGTGTTAAAACTATGTCCCTTATAGATAATTCGATAATATGATTACATGTATTTATGTAATCCAATAAACCGATTGTACCCAACATCTCTCCTTTCATGTCAATATTATTAGCTATACTAGAATCGCTAAAATATTTCCTGAAATACCTGTTAACAAGCAATATGTAAGACATTATATATATTTAATTTAACTCCCTTTTCATGCATTTCAAGATATAAACACTATCAATAAAGCATTCATGGAGGGGGCGAATCTATTCTGGGGGGAGATTTTATTTCTTGACACCGGCGTTTGTCCTGACATCCTTGTATTGTGTGTAGACTTGTTAGCATTTGGGGTAATAGATTTGGTTACCCTGTGTCCCTAATATTGTTACGCTATGAACTCTTAGTGATATATCAATTGAAGCCTAATGATTTATATAATTATTGGCTATATTTTTGTCTTAATACTATTCAGGAATGACGTTTGAGAAGTAAATGATTGTAACTTCAGGTCTCGAATTCGTGACATCGGGTAAAAAATTTGATGGAGTCTGGAAATGGAGGAACGGAGAAACAATAACTATTGAGAGTTGGATAGATGGTCATCCAGACTCAGAAAAGTGCCTTTATATCATCAATAGCGATGGGTGGAAGGACAACAGTTGCACGGATGAGAAACACTACGTATGCGAAAGACAACTTGAACGAGAGCTCTGTCCATAGGGTCATTTAATGACATAGTGTGTGTGTGTGTGCAGTTCACTCCAACACTCATTGTAATAGACAAGCAAATAATACTCAGATGTGTTATTTACTCACAAAATCACTCTCTACAACCAAATACAATTTGAACGGATGTTTTCTTATGCCTTTCAGTAAGAACGTAATCTTTATTTTTTGACCTTGTGGAAAATATCAGGCACCTACCATTCAACTCTATTGTTCTCTTTAGGTCGGTAACTAAGTTAGTTGATCACCGTGTTTTGCTCGTGCTCAGGTGGTAAGTTTAATGAATACAGGTGTTCAACTAACTTACTTACCTTATATGTTTTTAAAATGTTTTTGTCGCTCTTTGACATTGATTTTAATAGTTGAATGGTAAGTCAGTTACCAACCTCGTTGTCGGCGTGCATGAATTGAAACACCTAGGCACGTGCGATGTGCACGTACCTAGGCATCTTCCTACGCAAAGCTTATCTATTGCCAGTCTCGAACTGTCCAAGTTAACCCTTGCTGCTGACACAAGACCTTCCTGTGCTAGCTCTCTAGCTCACTGCAAAGAAATTAGATAGTCCAATCAGAAAGTTCATAGCAAAAGCTACATCCGGGGACTCGGAAAACAAAAATGGCTGCGCCCATGTCGCAGTCCGTCGACTGAAAGATTTGTAAAGAGAAAGTGCCGCCTGCAAAGCGATGAAGAATATATTCAAGTTCCTTTTTGTTTATAGTCAATTTGCGTTACTATTTTGGTACAAACCTATAGCGGACAGCGGCCTGTCAAGGAATTTATTCTTACATTGCTTCGGAAAACTAATAAGCTCGATAAAATTGACCATGATTTGAAGCACTGACTCGATGCACTACGCCCGGCAAGACTTTATTTCCTGTCATCGTACACTTGTCTTATCTTTTGTGCTTGCAAAAACTTTATTGAATACCCGTTGAACCGAAACATTGATTAAATTTTACATAAATTAACCGATAAAATTTGAACATATATCGATGTCATAACACTCGAAATGTAGTAGCCTGCGACCTCGCGTTGTATCGCGGTAGTAAACGTTTCTCTCAACAAACTTTACTTCTTGCAGTCAAAAACCAGGTATTTTGATGTGTACCATTTAAATATCAAGTTGTCAATAAAAAATAGAAAAGTAAAACAATTGCTATATTTTTTCCCATTTTCACTGATTTCACTAGGTCATTTACATTTTTGAAAATATTACTGTATATGCCATGATATAAAAATTATTCTCTCTCCCGTTTGGCTTGTACGTGTGTTTGTGAACAGTTGGATAATCAAAATTGAGACTTGTGCACATGATAAAGATAGACAATTTTTTAGTTCTTGATATAGACTCAAAGCTTACCAACTAAAAATGTGTGCCCGGTAAAACTAAGACAAGTTAAGTCCACTTTTGTAGTAATTGTACCAGAATATTTTTCGTAGTTTTGCAAATGCTTTTATCTAATCTTAATATTAACTAAAATTAAATCAAATTAATTGTAATGACAATATTACTATGTTTAGTTCACAGATATTAATTTGTCAATTAAATCATAATTGCCCTGAAAATAGGGCACCTCAGTTAATATACATTGCATAGGCAATATATACTTTTCATTTTATGTCTAAAAATATATACTACCCTATAAATTAGATTTTTACATATTTTCAAGGATACTTTTTCAGCTATTTGAAATAATCAAATTGTAAAGTTTACTTATTTGATGAACAAATACAATTATATAATGGTAACGCCCATGATAAATGGGCCTACATACTTCCCTTTGAAAAATATAATTGGCGCAGTCATATGTTATTTATTTACCAAAACCGGTCCTAATAACAACAAAAACATTTTTTCCGTCCCTCAATACATTTATAAACTCAATCTTCTTGTTTGAAAGGTTTGCAATGCCAACTTCTTTGTAACCTGATCAAACAGGTCACTTTCAATTGGCGCGGCCATTTTGATTATATCGCAAATGACACCGCGTCCCCGATTGGCCATAGTAACGGAGGTAACTGGAGATAACTAAAACTCGCCTGTGAGGGCGCTGGTATCAAGCCAGAAAAGTCTTGTTTCGGCAGCAAGGGTTAACTTGGACAGTTCGAGATAGTTTGCGGAGGAAGATGGTACCTAGGTGTTCCAATTCATGCACACCTCCAACTCGGTTGGTAACTATAACTTATTTGTGACTACGTTACCTTTCATTCTAATATGATACTCCCCGAAGTTATGAAAAATGATCATTGCAAATAGATTTATCTAGTTTTATTACCATTCACATAATAAACTGTCTCCTGATAAACGCGGTGTTTCTTAATTGCGGATGTCTCTGTGTCAATGGCGATGCCTTTTAAAATAAACTTAATATGTATTCTTTGACCATAAGAAAATTATATCAAACTTTTAAAGGTTATTGTTGTAACATTACCTTTCACGTTATAAATTGCTTCCTGATAAACTTGTTGTTTTCCAATTATTTATGATAAATGCCATTAAAAAGTGACTAGATGTTCTATGTACCCTCAAAGATTGCCGGAGCATTGAAGTATTGGAGATGGAAAATAATAAGTATGCAACATAATATCTATGTAATGATAAACCCTTCCGCGCACAAATAGGTTTTAGGAGGGACAAGCTCTATTTTATCAGAGTGACTCGATTTAAGACCTCGCTCTCTCCGTAGCTCTTTATCAAATCCTACACAATGGCATCTGCAATTATGCCAATTCTTTATAAGGTTTCTTACTTATGCTTGGTCGATAAAGATATTCGTTAATGTACCTAACTTTGCACAAACGCCTTCGACGTATAATAAATCCGACATGAACGTTGATAATCATTATCGCCAGACATCTAGATATACAAATTCTGCTAATGATACTGAAATATGTTGAACTACCTGGTTAAGATTTGACCACTAGTAGTAAGTATTGGGTCAATAAGGCAGCACAGGGAAAGGTATGTTATCATCTTCAATTCATATAGAATTAGATATTGGTTATGTGTATTGGTAATGATTACAAATGTCTTGTTTCTAAATCTCGAACATAGGTCATCAACTTGCCGTATCGTTAAAATCAGATCGCAATAGTCACCGAATGAATCTGAGTAAACTCACGACTGATCGATTATATATCAAAACATATAATGAAACATAAAATATAATGATTAAAGGCACTACAGCACACTTTTACGGTTTAAATTGGCTATTTTAAGGTTTACAAGGACTTATATGCATTCACTTAAACTGTCTATCGATGCAATGAAATACTAAACATTCTTTACACTTTACCTGCAATCAACAATGAAAACGTTAAGACAGCCGCTGTCGGCTTGGACATATACAAGTCTATGGTTAGCTGTTGAAATATGTTTTATTAAAGGAATGTTGTAAATTAACCGAATTAATAACACAGTATTAGCATTGTTATTAGATTGAACATAGCGGCTGCTGTTTCTGCTTTTCTGGTTATGAGCAAAATCTTAATATTTCCGATATCGCAGTTCATTAACGTAACATTAAATACTTCCGGCCTTTAAAAATCCACTTTACTACCTGAATACGTAAATATTTGTTAAATAACTTACGAGGTAGATTACTTGAGTGAGGATAGTGAGTAATATCGAGAGATATGCAGTATCTGTGCATTCGTCGTGTTTACGAATATTGGCGTGCACTAGTGCGTTTAAGGTTTGTGGTGAGATAAAGAGCACCGGTAAAATAAAAGGCCATTGAATTGTAACTACTAGGTGCGCCTGTTACGACGTAAATTGTAATAAAAACGTAAATTGTAATACTTGCAGCAAATTGTAATAACTCTTGACGTAAATTGTAATAAAAACGCAAATTGTAATAAAACTTGACGTAAAATGTAATACGCAATTTGTAATAAAAACTGACGTAAATTGTAATAATATCTTCTTGCGGTAAAATGTAATAGATATTTACGTTAATTGTAATAACCCAATTATCAAGGGGACCTTAACCTACCTCAAAATCTCCTTCACTTGAACTTAGATTTAACTTTAACTTTAACTTTAACATATCAAGAAATATTCTTCAAGAAGTTCCAGCTTGATTCATTTTACGCAAATACATACATATTTAGGGTTACATACGCTTTTCTTTCTACTCGGTATGCTTCTAAATTTCCTAGGCGAACTTTGATCGAATATATTTTACAGCAAATGCAGACGCCTAATAAGGGCTTGAACCTGCTAACATTATATAGAAATTCATATATAAGAAGAAAAATGGAGTTGTACAAATTCTAGCGAACATTTAAGATAATATATGCCGAGGGGGCTGGGGTAAGGGATATTTGAACAGCTATCCATATACATTCTTTTATAGTATTTATTATTATATATCTCCAGCCATGGGTAGATGTTTTGGAGACAGTAGATGATTATGACAGAAAAGTCGGCGATTCTACGTTTTAAGTTACAAACGATCCAAATAAAATGAAAATATTTTGTTAACATTTATTTATTCTATTAATTTCATGATGGTAGTAGCTAATATCTAAATTGCTAACCAGTTATGTCTATGTATTTTGGAGGATAACGAATTAAACACAACCATGAGGTTTTATTTGTAACCAAATTCTTAAACTAAGTCAATGCAAAATAACATACTTTTCAAAAATGAATGTTTTCTAGTAATGCTGCATTAAATAAACAGTGACACGGGTGCATGTAGATGGAAGCCCTTATCTGACTCCCGCCATGTCCTTTAATCAAAGTACATTTTGTACGTTCAGTCTTATTCTCCAATTAGACAGGCGTTAATTTATTGGAGTACCCCAAAATACATATTTTTATTCTATCATAGGCACGCAAAATTACATATTCTCTCAAGATCGCTACGAGAAACAGGCCCTGTGAGTGTTTTGTGTATAGCAAGTTCGTATGGTTGTCATTTAGATTTGTTTACGAAACCCTTACACTTACAGGGGCAATAGCGCGATTTTTTTAAAGATGTATTTATTCAAATTTTCCCAATTAATCATTTGTTTATACGAGTTTATTCAGAGGTTCAAAACATCTCATTACTGAACCCGATTATCCGTAGTCGTAGAGGAAACAATAAGATATAAACAAAAAACTACACGGCCATTTTTGTGTGAACACCTTTTAATCAATTGAGGTATAGAAATTGGTTTGCATAGTTTAAACGATCATGTTACGTTCGTTTTAAAACTGCTTCTTTCATTAAAAGACATTCTCTTACAATTGTAAACATTCAAATAATTGAGCTTCTTTTCGAGCGATGACATACGTTATCAAGTATCACACTTACATACGAAAAAGAATCCCAACTTCGCCAGCACTCGCCTTTTGTGTATTTATGTGAGTTGTAAGCCAAAGGCTCAAATATTACAAATCTTCATCTTAATATTGGATATCAATGATACGGACACATTCTTGATTACTGATATCTATTTTGAAGGATTGATGTATATAGCTTGGACTTTTTACTTTTAAAAGCTGTTGAAGTATAGTGCTATCTGAAAGAGAAAGATTTCTGTTCTACTGTGGCTGCATGTTCAAAGATTACCTATAATATTCATACAAAACCACCCTTAACCTGCCATGATGGGTATGATTGTAATAATATACACAACAGGACAATGCATTTTCTTGTTGTTGACATTAGTTTGAAGTTCGTTCAGCAAGCGTATTATATCTGGTTCAAGTGCGCTTGTGTAGGTCTGTCAGAAGAAGACCATATGTGGACACGCGTAGTAATTGCGTATAAGCGTCCTCAGCATAATTTGAGCATATCCAAGACTGTCACGACGTACAAGAAAAAATCTTAGGACAATTAGCATGTCTATGAGGGTGGTATATTGCATGTGCATTGTATTGTTAATATTTCGTATACCTAGACTTGCTTCGTAAGGTAATGTCGAGGTGAAATTATCATTAACAACAGTCTCACTACAAGATTGCTAATGTGTGAACGTTATAATTCATTGAAAACCAAAATGATTAACAAAATGAAAGGAGTTGTACCCAAGGAAAATTGACGGAAAAAACTTTAAATGGCTAACAAAGACTCAAAGGCTCCGTACATCTTGGGTTGTATTCCAAACCTATTGTTTCAAACATTAAAAACATACAGCACTATTCATGCAGACAATCAACAAATTTACAGTCGGACAGTTACAAATTCATACTTGTTATTATACTCTCTGTTTTATCAACTGGTACGAGTATGGTTGTAAACTGGAATCGTGTAATGTTTATACCCCACGCATAAATACTCAGAAAAGAGTACTAGTGTAAATGAAGTACACGACATCCTTTTTTGTTTAAATCACACCAAGATCATACATATAATGTGTTGCATAATTTCGTTTAATTTTATGATAATGTACTGTAGGCCTTGGGTATTGAGTAGAACCTGAATCGGATTAATAGGGTAACTACAAACAATTTCAATACGTTCAACTTTAACATTTTAAGAGAGAAGTAAACAAACAGCTTTTAAAGATGAAACCTCTTTTTTCTGTCACTGTCTTAAAATTCTTGTGTTATTCAACTCGAGTAACACCCTCTCACTGAAAGACTAAAGCTCAAAATAGCATTGATAGCGGTTTGTAACAAGATATACCAAACACAACCCCCTTGCTCTAACCCAATCTTCTCTCCAAAATGTAACCCAACTTTGGTGCTAACCGATATACATGTAACATAACGTGAGCCTCAAGCATGAAAAGCAATTCAAGCCCGAGTATTATGATGATTATGAAGAAATGCCTGTAACCTTTAAGTTTTGTGCGACAAACATGAAATTGGACTCATTTGAAAGTTCATTACCCCAATTTTTTTACTACATTACCATTATGTCATAGCGCAAAACAGGGTAGACAGGATCACCACCGTAAAAATTTAACCCTTCTATGTCGTTAGTTTTGGAGGCAGAACAAGGATTTATACATGTATTACTCCTTATCCTAAAAATATAACATTTTCATAACTTTACTTTGTCCTGGAATATATAGTCAAAGCAGGTTTGAGGGTTGACACCCTGCGACTACCTATTTGAACGTGAACGTAATGATATATATACTCTCCTTTTATTCATATTAGTTAGGGAGTGATAGATATTACAATTCATGCAAAACGATATCAAAACAAGAGTAGAATCGAACTTGGAAACTCCACTTGGTCGGAAAATTTCAAATGATGAAAAAAACCCACATTTATATGAAAACAATAATTTTGTTTGTAAAATTGGATGAAAAAAACGTAGGTATCTATAACAATCCATCCCATCTTTCACAAGATCCTGTTTTCATGTAAAACGCTAAAAATTTGTAAACCAATGATCATGATTCATAAAGCCCTCATTCAGTCAGTCAATATTTAATTGGTAAACAACAAGACAAAGAAATAAACATAAGAAAAGCATTTCATTATTTTTCGTCTTTCCCATTGCTAGTTTCTCTGTCTGTGTTCTGTCCCTCTGTCTATTTGCAAGTCAATCAGTTTGTCTATCTTTATTTGTCACAACTTTTTCTACTTGACTTGTTGCAGTAAAACGCTAATGAACATTCCCACGGTTTTATTCTGTCTTTCATAATTATTAACCCCTTTTAAATTCGTAATTTTGAGAAATGCAATCGGTTATTACAAATTACGTAAAAAGTTATTTCATTTTACCGCAATTAGAGCTTATTACAATTTACGTCAATTTTTGTTACAATTTGCGTATTACAATTTACGTCAGGTTTTATTACAATTTACACCAAGAGTTATTACAATTTGCTGCAAGTGTTACAATTCACGTTTTATTACAATTTACGTCGTAACAGCGCCCAATGTTCTCAGGGCACTTCTGAAATATACTGTAGATCATCACTAATGTAAATATTGTTGATAAGCAATTTCTTTTTTCTGGGAAAAGTACATTTCAACAAATATTCTAATGACCTTGACCAACATAACTTGCTTGACAACGACATAAATTTAGCCTGATAACGAATTTAGAACCTATGTTGTCTAAATATCTCTTTCAAATTATATACAACCTTATTCCTGTAGCAAAAAGCTTTAATCATAGTTTTAGCATTCAGGGTGATGTATTAAGCATTGCAACGCTAATGCTATGAAATGTGAAAGGTATGTAAAATATGTCTGAGCGGAATATATATGTATAAACCTAGCTCAACATTTCTCTATTCATGTTCAGGTTACTGCATTTCCTGTAATAACCTCTCAGCAGGTTTGACCACGATTCATGAGGTTTTACCACGACTAGAGGTTTTACCAAAGGTTGAAATCTAACCTCTCACAAGGTTAGATTTCAACCTTTAGTAAAACCTCACGAATATTGGTAAAACCTCACGAGTCGTGGTGAAACCTCACAGCTTAAAACTTGTTGACTTAAAAGTGGCAAAGAAATAATAACAAGGACAATGCAGTTTATTCAATTACAATGGAAATTGAACACAAATTGACACTTCGCGGTCGGGGAGGTCGACGTTGTAGATGTCGGAATCGTAGTTGTTGACATCGTAACGAGCTTGGAGGGATCAGGTTCAGGGCCAGCTAACTGCGCTTCTGCCGTGGGAGTTGCTGTTGGATTGCTGGTCGATGGGTTCTTGCTGACCGTTGCTGTTGGGGTTCTCATGGTTACTCTTCCTGCGGTGTTGCTTTTTTTGGCGGTCAAAATGGATGAAACCACTTCCTTCTGAGCATCGCTTGTCCTCTTGTAGGTCCTCACTGCATTGCTCCTATGACCTTTAAAACAGTTATTAAATAATATAGATTCTTTAAAATGTTACATATATTTAATTAAACATGTGACGACAAGTATTGATGTTAAAATTCAATAAATAGTACACCACATCAAAAGAGGAATTAGTTTTGGTAATTTCGTTTCATTTAATTCTCAATTATTTTATGGATAACATAAAAAACGACGTTAATCAATAATGCATTCTTTAAACTCATTATTACAATACCTGTTTGCTCGCAAATCAGTTGTTCGTCCACCTGTCCCTGATACAATCTTGTGGCTGCAGTAGCTCTGAGGGAATGATTTGTTTTGCGACCTTGAATACCACCAATTTCACAAATTCTCTTTACAGTGCTTTGGAGAGTGTTGTGACCAACAGGGCAATCAATAAACCATTTCTCATCAGTTGGGGTCTTCATTGGTGTGAAGTAGAAAGCCTTCTTCGAAACTGACTTGGCGCTGCAATAATAACTGAATATTATAGATATTAAAATATTTACATATTCAAATTGATCAGTACATTCAATTCTAATGCATGTGTCAAGTAATTGACTATTTACGTCGATAATTTGAGCTATAATTTTAACCTTGATTCGAAGTTAAGATGATCCTTCATTCTGTTGATACTAATCCTTGAGTTAACTTAATACTAAACGTACCAGAGGTCCTTATACTTCTGGAACATCCTGACGTAGCATCTCTCAGGATTGTCAATGTTCTGATAGGCCCTTGCTTCTTTAGGCTTAACCTTCCGCTGCTTGAGTCCACCAGGATTCGTTTTTGAGGTATCTTCTTTGTACGACAGGTACAACTTCCCGTTCGTGTCGCTATGGGGCCCTGTTATTTGTGGCTTGTCGAACAATCTCAGGCTTCGATGTTCCATTCCTCCGCGCAGAGCAAAGTTTAGACCTGTAAAATAAGTACATTAAATAACTTGGTATTTTTGTATAATATCTTACAGTTATCAAGGGCGTGCCACCGTTAAAACAGGAAAGACAGACACATTTCTTGGACTAAATATTGCATTGAAACTTGCGAGCCAACTATGAAACAAGTAAACCATGGATGGTTGCAAAATGAAACAATTATCTCAAAATGTTTTGTTTTTTGGCAAAATAATATCAATAGAGTACTCTCGAAAATAGAAAAAAAGCTTTTTGGCAATAATTTATTTAATAGAAATAATTGATCAAGATATGTAATTCTCACAGATGTCAAAGTATCAATGTTTTCCCTAATCCCTGTGAATGAATCAAAGCATAATTCGAAATTACTTAACAGGTAAATATAAATGTCCATAATTGCAGCATTTATAGAAAACATGGTTTAAGTCTAGAGTACTGTTGACACGAGAAACGTGGATTTCCTATATACCCAGTACGGGAGCATGTTGCACGTGCAACTTGCATTGTGAGAACTGTGACGTCAGTCGCAGGCTGTTCTATCAATCGCGTGCTGTTCCAACAACATACCTTTGCTCAGAACATGTACTAAAAATGCTAGATTCATACCCTTTATATATGACGGTATTTACATGTACTAAGCAAAACATACCTGTTAAATACAGTATCGTGTCCAGAAGTTGTTGTGGATTTTCGTCCCCAAGAATACCTTTCTCCCACAATAAGTTTTCTTCCTCTTCAGATATGATTTCAGCCGATTTAACCTTGCTACTGCCCAAACCAACTGCTGACCGCTCACGCATGACTGCATCCAATGCTTGTCTACACTCTGTAAACTCCTTGTCTTCAAAGAGGTTGATATCCCGACCACGTGACTTCATAATTGACGACAAAGATGCATACAGCCCATAAAGTGTTGTTGTTGGGTAAAAACTTCCGTCAACTTTCCTCGCTTCGAAAACGAAGTACTTCATTGATGTATTTATGTCCTCGACTTCCATTTCAAAAATATTCTTCGTTAAACAATCCACCGAAAGTAAAATGTTGTGACTCATACTCCTTTGACGCCTTTCCTCTTGCCATCGTTTAAAAACTGACAGGGCCCAGTCGTGTTTATATTTTGTTCCTTTTGGAACACAAGTTTTCAACTTGTCTTGAAGTTCAGCCTCTGATAACGGAATTCCAAATCGATATTTAAATGCATCTTCAGTATTTTCTTCCTGGCTAAATTTTGATTGAGTGAGAAATAAATCCTCATCATCTGATACCCACATATTGCTTCCAGAATGTGATCGAAACAAACGACCGAGAAGACACGTACTGTCATATATACCCAGTACGGGAGCATGTTGCACGTGCAACTTGCATTGTGAGAACTGTGACGTCGGTCGCAGGCTGTTCTATCAATCGCGTGCTGTTCCAACAACATACCTTTGCTCATAACATGTACTAAAAATGCTAGATTCATACCCTTTATATATGACGGTATGTACGTCAAAGAAAACACTCGGGCCGGGTTTTGGTAGACATTTCAAACACCCTCGGGTGTTTGAAATGTCTACCAAAACCCGACCCTCGTGCTTTCTCCCTGACGTAAAAACCTTCGGACTGGTATTGGTCGTTCTGTAATGGAAACAAGAAATGAAATACCGTCTTATGGTTTTAATCATGTCAACAGTATGACAAAGTACATAATCAAAATGAAACATATCTAATTAATCAAATAATGATGATTTGGTTAAGATATCTCTTTTACGCTTTGCCTTGTGTAGATTTGTTTCCAAATCTAACAAAATTAAATTACATTGAACTCGTCCACATAACATGCTTCAAATTTTCTATACGTTACTCACATCGAATGAAAAAACAGTCTTACCGTTTTCCTAGGAGTAACGGTATCAACATATTGACTTTACTGAGATTAGAAAAGATAGAACGTGTTCGAATCTAGGTAAAGTCATTGTTTGAAACCTTTATTCCTCGGAACACGGTCGATTTTAATCAGATTAGCTGAAGAGCTGGATCACAATGGATTATTTCTAACAAAGGTAGTGAAAAAGCCATTTCTTAAGCTTTGTTCAAAATTATATGACATCAAAAAAAAACTCTCTTATTTTGGAACAATTACGTTCATAATACATAGTGACGTCAAAACCGTTTTGAAAGAAAGTACCAAAAATCAGATGATATGGATGCTATGAGTACAAACCGACATATTTGAAATATAACTGTTTTTATCATATTCGTTTTTGGGGAATATTCATGTAGCAAAAGTTAATAACCTGTGAAGAATACCAATTCCAGCATCAGCAAACCGCTTCAAACGAATCACTATTGTTATTACTGTTTATTATTATATATATATATATATATATATATATATATAGAGAGAGAGAGAGAGAGAGAGAGAGAGAGAGAGAGAGAGAGAGAGAGAGAGAGAGAGAGAGAGAGAGAGAGAGCTAGAAACACAAAATGTACTTGACTCTTCCCTTCATGAAGATCGATATACTTATACGTTAGATCGACATCAAAGCTATCTCTAATTGATGTCATGGAGGGTACACAAAGGAGTTCGGAGTGTCGCTATGTAGACATTAACCATAGAAGCTTTTGCTGGTATAATTGATTTATCAGTGGCTAATTGACAGCAACTAGCAAATAACCTTCGACATATACGTGACATGACAATATTGGGATTGCCATACAATGTCCATGTTTTACGCTCTCAAGGCCTGTCAACGATTGAACGAATGGATAAGCTTTAGATGTTTCAAAATGACGTGTTAAGATTCAAACTATACGTTATCGTTAATGAACGAGCTTCAACACAGTGAAAACCGAAACAGCGGATACAAATAACGTTCTGGGAAGTATTGAGTGAATTTACTAAGAAATAAAAATCTTTACTTATTGATTTACTAGAAATATGTTTTCATACGAATCATTTGGGACCGATGGAAAATGTCATCATCTTGATTTTATTCGCTGGCATAATGATATATGTGATGCTCGTCAAGAACATACCAACTATATGATTCCGCACTGGCATAATTATAAGCGATGGTTTCGTTTTTTTCAGTCGAAAAGTCAGATTGTTAGGTGATGAATTACGTAATCTTTAATCAAACCACATTCTTCATGTCGAAATTCTTTAATCAAACCACATTCTTCACGTTGAAACTCTTTCAATAAAGTATCATCTTCATGTCGAGACTCTTTAATGAAACCACATTCTTGACGTTGGAACTCTTTCATTAAACCAGCATCATCATGTCGAGACTTTTTAATCAAACTCAGTCTTCACGTTGAAACTCTTTCATCACACGTCGAAGCTCTGTGAAGACTTCTGTCTGCAACAAACATTGTAAACACGCTGCAGACGTCACTCACCTGCCCAGGTATGGTGGGTAGAACAACCTTATTTGTTTCTTCCCTACACAGATGTACCTGTCTAGTGGAGGATTTGTTGAAGATGAAACCCACGCCTTCAGTAACTACAAACTTGCTACTATTTCCCAGGTAAAGACCATAAGGTAGATTAAACTCTTATTGTTGCTTATAAAGTACAATCTCGGAGTGTACGTTCTTAGACACACAGTACATTTTATCCTTACCACCTTTCCAGTCGCCTGATATGATGTATATTGTATTTGACTCTGAAGCGCCAGTTCTCACTCTTCCAAAACCGTTTCTTAAGATAGCCGTGCTTTTATTTTCAGTATCAAAACTTTGAAGTATTGTTAATTCTTGCTCTTTTGATGACATTTGAAACCACCTAAGACAAGAATTTGATGTCCGCAATTAAATACAGCAGGATTAGCAACAGCAGTGGCAATATTTCCCACAATTTCCCATAGGTTATTGTTAGCATTCAGCAGTTCTATTGAGTCCAGAAATGACTCGTTTTGGCCTCCTAGTACATACACTGTTCCATTAACTTCTGTAGATCCATGACGATATCGTGCAGTGTTAAGATCTGGCCCCTTTTCCTACTTGTTAGCAAAGCTGTCATAAATCAACGTATTGGAGATAATTTTGTCCTTTGTTTTTCCTCCAGTAATAACAATGTTTGAGCCTAAAAGAAAACTTAAACACTGATAACTGCATACAATTTTGGCAACTTTCCCAGAAATATACCGAAGACCTAGTTAGAAATGCTTTCATGATGATTGTCAAAAGTATAGGGATAGTTTGTTCACAGGAGTATTTCCTGAAACTTTCCATGTCCGAAGTTCTCCACATCATCACTTCAGACCGGCCAACCCCAATGCATGAAAATCTCTTCCTTGATGCAGTATTGAAGTGGATTGAAGCAAATGAACCTACAGAGGCATTCATTAAAGATTTGATTGGATAAATCAGTATGTAACTCATTAAGGAATCCGACATCCTTATAAAAGTTTACCAATATCGAGGAATCCTGAAGAGATACAAATCCAATGTATGCCCTAAATATGACCGCATCAAACACCTTCACAATGTAAGTTGGCAGACCAACTTCTCCTGTGAGACCTTCCATCATTGAAGAAGATAAAATGGCCTCGAAGAAAGGAGACAAACTGGCCGGTTGAGGCTATTGAACTTCCGGTTTCCATCAGAGAACTCAATCCGGATATCGCAGATCTTCCTGTGACAACACCTTCAGCCTACAAAGAAGCTTCTTTTGACATTCTGTTGACATAGCTCTTGAGAAGCAAGATTCCATCAGAAATTAATATTTCGCATCCTTTTCATAGTCGGCCAATCTACCAGTCTGTACCCTGTAATTATATGAAATATGGTTATGTTACCGGGGATTACAGACAACATTTTAAGTTTGGAAGTCAATTATGGATACTGGTATTTGTGGGCTAGATCTTTATTATAAGGACGTTTTAATGCCAATGGTTTTGTTACTTATTTAATAAGTATAAATGCAAGATATGGATTTTAAAAACCCTTCAATAAATCGTGTAAAGTAATCCTCTACTCAAAAATATACTTGGAAGGATTTTGGGATTGAAGCTTTTGAACTTTTTTCTTCACAGTCAATGTGTTTATCGCAGCAGCTGTCATGATATTTGTTTTGTTTTTAGCATTAACGTTCCATACAAAAGACAACGAATTATTCAACACAATATTCGAAGAACGAATGATCACTGGCAGATATCAATCGTCATATTCATGAACATACCACCAAGCTTTAGAATGATTCCAACTTTGCCATGGAATATTGCAAAAACATTGAATGACGACACATATCAATTTGCTATAAATATATAACATTAGCTAAAGAAAAATATTTCTAAAATCAATACATAAATCTTCAAACATAAAACACGTGTAAAGAGGAATATATATATATATATATATATATATATATATATATATATATATATATATATTTGAAAAAATGAAATACTTCAGACGACACTTGCTGTAGATATCATTTTAATGATGACTGGATGCGTCGCATTTCGACTTGTTTACAAGTCTTTTCAACAGTGTGGAGCTTTTCCAACATGGCAAATATATAGGTACATACGCTAAACGCTGTAACAATGTGTAATAGACTTAGATTGATTAGCAAGTGACTTGTGGTTAGCGTGAGTAGTGCACAATGCACTATTTATGAGGGATTAAGATTTGAATCATTATAGTGGCATCTTCCTGGTTTGTCCCTGTCCATGAATTGATCTATTGTTTCAATTGCACAATTGACATTTCTTGTGTACATGTAATGGCTAGGAGTATATGATTTTATGCTTTTTGAAGAGTGTCTTTTTATGAAGTTGAATTTACTCCAAAAGCTTTTTGTAAGGTTGTTTTGCGATGATGTCGATGAAGTAACATAACTTCTCTCTTCCAATTTTGATACTATTGAGTCGTCCTTCACGCTTGATAAACTTGTGTTAGATCGGTGAAGGTCCTCGGATGATTGTAAGTCATCTGACTGGCTAAATACCTCTACAAGAGAAGACTCATCCGATTGTAGATTATGATGTTGAATTTGTTCTATATCAATTGATGGGGGCGTTGTTCCGTTGTGTTTCTTCCAATCCTTGTGGACCCTGTTGTTTGGAAGCTTTTTTTGTCCTTTGTGTGATGTTTTCTTCTTTTTCTGTACATGCGAAGAGTTAGATGATGGTAGATTTATCAGCCAGTTCTCTCTTTTCATCCACAATTTCACACTTTTGTTTTCCTCCATAATTGTATCATTTTTCCATATTTCTAAATGTTCCGCTTCACTGTCAATGCAGAAACCTGATATCAGTTCTGACATGAGTTCATCAATCTCTTTATATTTTTCGGCACACTTGTCATGTTCCTTCAACAGATTGTGGTTTTCTATTTCAAGTAGACATGTTGAAAATTGAATCCTATATTCCTCAGATGAAAATCCATTTCCCCTTTCCAAAAAATTATTTGGTATGTACGGGGTCGGCATATCAAGAAAGTCTCTATATATTTCTGCAGTCCGTTTTGTTCGAACTGTATTATAATAGGCCTGCTTTCTGTCGTTTAGTTTCCGGCGCCATGTCTTTATCATTGCCTTTCGTAGTTTAAAAGCTTCATTCTCCAATTCTCTGGCTTGCTGTTTAGCGAGGTGCGAACCGTAATGCTTCTTAGCGTAATCTTCTAGATCCGGTTGAGTGATATCTCTGTCCTCTTCAGTTTCAACTGACTGATTGTCGCGACATAACTCGTGCAGCTGTTGTTTCAGTATGCACAGTTCTCGAAAAATCTTCTTGTTCACTTTTTGACTGCTCCTCTTCAGCTGGTTAATCGCCTTTATGATATCTTTAGCTTGTGCCATCTTCAGTCTTTCCACGTGGAATAAGAGATAGGTAAAAAGGTGAAAGGTCGCACGTGAAGTAAATGTATGTTTGATAAAATGAAATACTTCAGACGACACTTGCTGTAGATATCATTTTAATGATGACTGGATGCGTCGCATTTCGACTTGTTTACAAGTCTTTTCAACAGTGTGGAGCTTTTCCAACATGGCAAATATATATGTACATACGCTAAACGCTGTAATATATATATATTCAGCTGCCATTTCTTTTCAGCTGTTTGAGGAGCAGCATTTTAGGTTACATGTTATACCCCTTCATCAAACTGTATGGAATTTATTGTTTAAGGATTTTTCAATTTAATAAATATTCTTAACCAAAATCTAGACGAAAGAAACATTAGATGAATGTGTCTTCAGAGACATGTCATAATGGAATATCATTGTTTCCTTTTATAGGGAAATATTTAAGAGTCACAGTTTTGGTAAAGTTTTCATTGAAATCACAAAACAAAATTCTTTTGTTTCACCGTCAAACATCTCAGAAGGTGATGACTTTAAATATGTATCAAGTTTGGTGTAGATAACTTTTAAAGTTTGGGAGATATGCTCCAGACAAATTATTTTTGTCATATAGTCTCCGCAAACGATGGGATTCGTTGCAGGTCTAACCCTCAATAGACATATCTAGGGATCATGACTGATATGTATTTGAAGTTTGGTGAAGCTAGCATGTATAGTGTATGCTAGCATGTAAATACTCAGGACTAAGTCCTGGGACAGATGGTAAGACACACAGACAGACAGATAGACATAAGTATTGCTATATACCCAAAATAACATGGTAAAGGGTGGTTATAATGACAAAATACCAGTGAAATACGGTTGCTGTTAGATCTTTTCAAATAAAATATACTTATTACCAATTAAAAGCATTCTTATGATAAAATCAATATAAAGTAGATACGAAAGTCTGTAAGTATTCTTACCTTTTGTTATTTTGTTTGCTCCTATGTTGAGAACCACTTTCCTTTGAGATCAGTGGTAGAGTGTTGAGATTTCAGCAAAGACTAAATGGCTTTTCTAAACTACATTTATCGATAGGGAAGATAACGAGCAGACAAGTGGACACGTAGAGCCACTCTCTACAAACAAGGACTTGCTATAGGCGGATATGTTTTAGTCAGGTGATCGAAAAGCTTACGTGAGAGAGCGTTATTTCATATCTGAAACCATAAGTGTATATCATGAAAACACTTTACTGCAAGTCTCAGCCAGTAAACTCAAATATTTCAAAGCTTGAAATCATACTTGGAATAAGTGAGGACATAAGTCTCAACAACTTCATTGAAAATGATACCTTTAAAAGCTTTAACTCATACTTTAAATATAGGACAACACATGATGAAAACATATTGTTCTTTGGCTTATGCAATTATTAAGTACGATGAAAATTTGAAAAATTAGTCTCACACGCTTTAACGCATACTTGAAATATGTGAAGACCTGTGAAGAAAACATCTTGTTCCTTATTTCAACAACTTAATTGAAAATATTACTTTTAAAAGATTTAACCCATACTTGAAATATGTTAGGACATAACTAAAATATGAACTCATACTTGAAATCCTTCTCTCCCGACATAGGTAGCTCCGTCATTCATTCCTATGGGAATGAGCACCTCTGTGATATGAGATTTGAAATACGTGCGGACATAAAATAAAACCATCTCGTTCATCGTTTTAGCCACTATATATACAAATCTATGTTCACGTGAATAATATCGGATGCAATTGGTATAGTACGATATACTAACGAATGTTGTATCATAATGGTACCACCAGTATCCAAATTTTCAAATTGCGGAAAATAGTGATCACATGCTCTTACTTTTTGACAGCTTCAATATTGTTTTGTTAGTAGCATCAATTCAATACCGTTCAACAGAAAGGGCCACGGAATTACTCCACACAACACAGAATGAATGAATTGTCACTGACAGTTAGGCCTATCCATTGTTCTTCACATAAGGACATGATCGTCTATGAAAGATAGCGTTTTAAATCAAATACATACTCTTTTAAATGACATTTAAATGATCACTAATTCCCATTTTAAACTTTGCTTTAGACATGTGGATAGCAAATCGATGTCGATGATACCAGATGATTAATAGGTAAGAGTGAGAAGTGTAAACGTGACTGGTGTTATCGTATGCAATGAAATAATCAGGCAGTACTAACATAAATTTGATTTTTATTTAACCTTGTCTTTTATCGATAGTGATTAAGTCAAGGCGATTCTCGGAAAAGATGTTCAAAGTGACACAGACTATGTTTCATGATTTTTTTGTGCAATTAGTAAGAGCCAAAATACCTTATGACCTTGGTTCATTTACAATAGCCTCCCTAAAGTAACGTCTTTATCTCTAAAATGACAAAATCAGAATATTTTGTTATGTTTTCAATAATGATCGGAAATGGCTTTACAAATGGTAAAAAATCGAGATATTTTAACAGTTTTACGTCTATTTTGATTGAATGATACTATCAATGTATGCTTTTCTCTGTCTGTAAATAAGTTCAAAAATACGTTTGAGTCATTCGCGCGTAACTGTCCGCTTTTGATAACAGATTCGTTTTTATGTCACTATACTGATCTGATAAGCATTACGATTTCTATTTTATGTTGAAATAACACCATATATTATATTTGACATATTGATTCAAAACACATACTCTGGGCTTGGCAACTTTGTTTGCAGTAGAGAACTGTTCTACACGCAGTCAGGTTTGGGTGCAATGCTACACTGAATATCAGCACAGTACCACCCATGGTTCGCTAGTTCCAGCCGATGCTCGCAGGTTTCACCGCAATGCACAGCCACAATGGTGTTGCGGGCTTTCTCCCTGCAATAATACTAGTAGCCGCGATATAAGTGAAATAATCTTGAAAGCGGCGTTAAACACCAACTCACCTCACCTTTGCTGTCTTTTGGAGACAATTACGTTGTGCTGGTAGGTTAAAGCCTGTGTTCAAAATTCAACACAATTAACATCTCAATGATTACAAGTTAGCATAGTGATAACAAACCGAAAACAAGTCGACATTTATGTTAAAAAACTTGACAATGGCGCGCGTCAATGGCTCAAACGTAAATTTGAAATATTATTTGTAACAGACACAACGCGAAATATAGGATGGTATTGCAAGTCATTTAACTAATATAACAACAGCGGCACAACATAAAGCCGCGTCAGGCGTACGAGGGACTTGGCTCGAAGGAGATCAGGGTATATGGAAGGAGCTTGATAACAGCGGATTCAATTACGCTGATGAAGCAGGATGCAATGCGATACGTCAAGTGTTAGGTTACTAAAAGAAGGTTTTAACGTCGCTTTCATGCGGCGTAAAACTGTTTTTTCTTTAGTTCTGGGATTCTCAAATGTTCTATCAATCAGTATGTATGGTGGCAATAATATACTATTGAAATGTATGAACAGCATTGATTTTTCTAACGAGAAATATTATTTGCCCAGTTTTTTGACTATTAACGTATTTTCATCTTTTTTATAAGTTTTGTTATTGGTTTCCCAAATAGATATTACAAATATCGATTGGCTGAAGTAATGTTATCTCAAGAAGAAAGGAGACGTGGTTTTCATTTGTCCGTATGTATTTATCTTATATTAAAGCAAAGGTTATACTCTGGGTATATACTTTATCGATTATATTGATACTTCACGGGCACTGGCTATAGAATGAGACATAATCTATATCGAATCTGGTTTCACACCACAGTTAAAAAATTGATATTCCTTGAATGTTTTGCGAGTTAATATTTGTGAAGATGCTAACTAAAAATCTTATTTCATGTCTTTGTGATAAATAAACACTTTAAAGTTCTTGTTAATGTTGATACTCGTCATAAACTTGTTTTCCTGTGTTTTAAGAGTTGTCATTGGAGAAAAGGACGTTAAACCTGTCTTTAAAAACATTTCGAACTTGTTCAACCATTAAAAAAAATTGTTAATCGAGAGTTCAATGAGTATAAACTAGGTGTAAAATACTTAACAGAATCCTCAAAACATGTCTTACATATTATTATAATTGATATATATTGTTGACTGGAAGCTGGACTTTTTTTTATTATTGTAGGGCTTCAAATGTACTTGAAACATTTTAGGTAACCGTCATAATCGATTAATCGATTAAATGGGAATACAATATTTGACTGTATCTTTATAAATCCCTTCACCATATGTTGGCATAACTTCAGTACAAGCACACGATACGATACGGTAAGATTAGTTTTGACTGAACTTCTAACCGATTAGTGGATCATTGCGTCTGATTTGTAAGAAGAATCAAGAACAGTATCAAGGCGTGTCTTCGACATTCTCACAGGACTTTTCCTGGGAAACTAGAACATAAACCAACATACCAGAAGCTTAACCTTTCATAAAGTAACATTCAAACAATAATAGAACCAAAAGTTGGATTTGAAGTCTGGAAACCGTAGCGAGAAGTGACAGTTGTAATCGACTTCAGGAATCAAACTAAGAACTACGAGGAATAACAAAAGGACAAAGATCTGGATATTACACGAGATTTAATCAAAATCTTAAGTCTCGTATCAAATAATTTAAATCTTTAACCTGGATCGTACAGCTCATTACAACCACGCCACAAGACACCTTCCAAATTGGCACAGCACTGGAGTTTCATTTAAACTGATAACGTGAATTTGCAGAATCCGCAATTTAATCTTTAAATTCATAAGTGCATCATAATGAATCTTGCTCTGATTCCTGTCGTCGCTGGCTTCTTTCTGAAAGACACCAACGATATAGGGACACACACCAGCATGTTGTTATGTGTCTTCAAATGTCGCTATGACCAATCCTGTACCGGCTTCTTCTACGATACACAAGAAAGCACGTGTTATCTGGTCACTAAACTGTACTCCATTGAAGAGATCCGGAAAGATCGCCTCTACGAGGCAAACAGCTATGAGTACTACGAATTTACCCACAGTATGTATGAATGTCTGTCTTATGGTAACGTTCAGTATGATATAAATTCCTTTTAATTTCACAACTCACAAATTACAAATGTAACGAGGGTTTTGTCCAAGTAGCATATTTCATTATAATTTTATAACATTGTCGTATTCTCATTCACGATATACATTTGATTTGTCATTTGTCTTAATCATGTTTGCTTGAAATACATCTGGTAACTACTGGCAAGCTATTTTTTAGACATACAAGCCATTTTGATTTGGATACTTTGTCATTCTTAATAGTCAAAGTGATTTAAACAGAATGACCACAGGCAGATCCTTTTTGCAATTGCTCACCATATTGTCCTGATTCCAAAATTATACATGAGCGAATTGTAACAAATATTAAGGACAATTTTTGTACTAAATAAACAGAAATACTATATCATGCAATGACTCAAAGTCTAAAGATGACCTGTACCGCATCTATTTAAGTGTTAACGTTTTGGTGTATAAAATAGAGAACAACTCTTTCAGTTCGAATGCTTTATTCAAAAGAGTAATAGTATTTGTAAGTTGACCTTAGTTTGATGTAATTCAGCCAAAAAAAATCAACTATGTAAATTTGGAAAATTAATGATGATATGAATTAATAAATCAACATCTCCTTTTTTGTTACAGAATTCTGCGATAGATTGAATTTCCATTTCTACAAGCCGACTAGAACCTGTTTCAAGTTATCAGAAAATGAGGAAACACAAGATAAAGCTGAAAGTACCTGTATTTCTCAGAATAGTTCCCTTCTGTCTTTGGAGAGTTCGTCGAAGATTGCCTTTTACAACGGTATTGCAGATGCTTATGGTGAGTCTGAGGCTGAATATATTATAAGATAAAATGAACTCAAAAAATGATAAAACATACTACTACTACTACTACTACTACTACTACTACTACTACTACTACTACTACTACCACCACTACTGCTACTACTACTGCTGTTACTACCATTACAAAGGTAAAATCATTCTTTTTTTAATTCTAATTACTCGAAAATAAGTTTGGAGAAGTAAATAAATGTAATTTCAGATGAGAACATCTGGACATCGGGAAAACGCTCAAATGGAACCTGGAAATGGGGGAGCGGGGAAACGATCACCGCAGAGAAGTTCATACCGGAGTATGACGGGTCACACGATTGCCTACTTATCCACCATGGCGGTGAGAAGTGGGAGGACAAAAAATGCAGTGAAAGTAAACATTACATTTGTGAAAGACAACTTCGGGAAGACCGAGAGCTCTGTCCATAGGACAACTTCAGTGATATGAATATGTATGCATTTATTCAAACACTCATTGTGAAAGACAAGCAAATATTGCTCCGCTTATGGTATCATCTCAGAATCACTCGCTACAACCCTCATATCATTTTATGATGTTTTCGTGTCTTCGGAGATGCATTTTAGTTGGAACAAAATCTGTATTTTTGGCCCGTGTAAGAATTATCAAACATTTGAAGATAGTTGTCCCTGTATTTTTAAAAGATGTTTCTGTGTCCATGGCGATGCTTATTAACGTGATAAAAATATAAAACTTGCAATAGATTGTAATAGAAGACAATGTTATGGATGCCAACTTCTTACGACGTTTGATAATGAACAAAAGTGGTTGGTACAGTATATATAGATAAACAGGAAGACATAGATAAACCTCTTGGTCCTTGTTAATCTCAGGAGCGAATCTTCTCAAGCAGAGTGACTCGAGATGTTTTCTTCTGCGCCAATCACTGACGTTTGAAGCCAGTGTGTTATCAGTTGATAGAGTGGTTTGGGTTTGGATGATGTGCACAGAAAGTGTGGAATTAAAGTCAGATTATTTAACTAAAGTGTGTGTACTTTACGTCTTATGTTGAATGGTCGGCAGGTTTCTCCTTTTTAACTGCTACCAGAGTCACAACTTATATGGTCAACGTAATCTGGGTAAGGATTGCGTCTGACTGTTGTCTCCTCCTCTGTTAGCTCCGTGATTTTCAAAACATATTATTTAACTTTGATACGAACCCTAATGTCATATGTGGTGATATAAAATCAAAACATCTTAACTTTTAATGTCCAAAAGACATATATAAGACAAATACTGGTTTTCTATAAAAATCTAAAAACAGTCTTATAAATGCACAGATGTGTAGATAGCACGTCCAATATACATGGATACTAGTTATATAACCTAACAAACACTATCAACTCCTAACTGCCCTCCTGGTTGTTATAGATAAGTTTCCAAAATTACGTTTGACTATTTGACCCACACCACAGTCCGGTTTTCGATCATAATTGCGACGTTCTTCCTTCATAGTGTCACTGTAAAAACCAATAAGCTTTAAAATGTGTCTTTTTGCTAACAGTCGAAACTTCGCGATCAAATGACACCATTGATTAAGTTTGGCATATATGACTCCAACAACTCACGGAACGGCTCTTTAAGGGACGTGACGTAGCCCAGACATGTCGTGAGAAATAAATAAAGCTGTCATAACGTTGTCTTTATCACTCCACCAATGCCGCATACGGGAGTATGAGGAGACAGAAGATTGCATACTTTTCCACCGTAAGGGCGAGAAGTGGGAGGACAAAAAGTGCATTGAAAGTGAACGTATGTGAAAATGCCTCTGAAGAATACCTTTGAAGAATCTCTTAAAGGTTATGAACACAACATTAATTTTTACGTCATAAATCGTCTTCTGATTAACTTGTTGATTTTCACAATTCTATTTAGACCCCATTACATAGTTAGAAGGTGTTTTATGTGCACTCTGAGATTGCCGGACCTTTGTTACCCTGGAGATGGAAAATGATCAGTATGTTATAGTACATAGTTTATTGATTATAGATAATGATATACCCGTAAACGAATAGGCCTTAGGACGGACAAATCCCCTTTTGTTAAAGTTTTTCGAAACAACGACCTCGCTCATCCAACATAATGTCAACTACAATTACTTAATGCAGATTATCTTTTAGGTTTCAAACCCATCGTAGATCGATGAATATTCTCATTAATAAACTCATGTTTGCAAAAAACACCTCGATGAATAAGAAATCCAACTTGAACGTTGGTTGATTAGTATCACCAAA
Organism: Phorcus lineatus; assembly: GCA_921293015.1. Lineage (NCBI taxonomy): Eukaryota > Metazoa > Mollusca > Gastropoda > Trochida > Trochidae > Phorcus > Phorcus lineatus. The sequence goes on from OV121085.1 coordinate 11,266,899, forward strand.
CTGCTAGAAATACCAATTCTGCTAATAATTATATATGTGTTGAATTGCTTGGTTTAACATTGACCAACAGGAGACACCTGCGTCTTTTGCAACCGTTTTTTCGAGATTTTGGACACTAACGCCTACTAGTATAGGGGACGGTATATTATTATCTCTATCCTTTATATAATTAGATATTGATTAATTTCATACTACTGTGTTTTTGTATTATTGACAAATGTCTTGTTTACTTTTCTACACCTCGAACATTGGTCATGAAATTGCCTTATCATTGAAATCAGAACCCAAAGCAAACTGACAACTAATCGGGTATATATATCGAAACATAAATACAGTGAATGAAGTTTTTGTTAAGAATGATGAGCAACGGCCCAAAAGAGGACCATTGAGTTATGTAACTACTAAGTGCGCCTTATGTTCTCAGGAATTATTGAAACATACTGTCACCTTAAGGAGAATTGTATTGATTAGCCATTTCTTTTTTTCTGAGAAAAGTACGTTTTCACATAGATTTTAATGACATTGTCAAACACAGCTAATTTAGCTTTATATCTATGTTTCCCAATTATCTCTTGCAATTAAAAACAATTTAAGTTCTGTAGTAAGTTATAGTCCACCGTCCAGGAGGGGTCCCCATGCACACCCCCTTCCCCATTTTTTTGAAGCCTTGACATGTCTATTATGCAAATTTGAGTGGTAACAGTGTATAAAGTGGGATGCAATGTGTCATTTTTACATATTTCCATGGGTACCCCCCTCAGCCACTTATTCGCTGAAGCGTCACACCAAAAAGTGGATGTCCCTATATCTTTGGTTTCTAATTATCATAGAACCATAATCTTGGTATCTAAATGTATGTTTGGAAGGTCACTGAATCCATTGACAGACATTTCAGATAGCTACCATGAGTCATTTGTACGAAATTTTAGGTTTCCGTTACAAAAACTCATCATTCATGACTTCGATCGGTAACAATTCTATTTTCTCTTCTCTACAGTTAATGTATATAATTTAATTTTACATTATTTGCACTGAAAGTAGAATTATGAGTACTTGTAACCCTTTTCTGTACTTATGTGTTCTTATAACACACAAATTAAGTGTCCAAAAGCAAACCAGGGGACCTACCGTTAATCTACTATCATTGAAATACACCAACTCAGCCTTGCAAAAAAAACTATTTTCTCTTCTCTACAGTTAATGCATATCATTTTATTTTACATTATTTGCACTGAGAATAGAAGTTTGAGTACTTGCAACTCTTTTGTGTACTTGTGTACTTATAGCAATCCAGGTTAAGTATCCAAAAGCAAACCAAGGGACCTACCATTAATCTACTATCATTCAAATACACCAACTCAGCCTTGGAAAAAATCTATTTTCTCTTCTCTACAGTTAATGTATGTCATTTTATTTTACATTATTTGCACTGAGAATAGAATTATAAGTACTTGTAACCCTTTTGTGTACTTATGTGTACTTATAACACACAAATTAAGTGTCCAAAAGCACACCAAGGGACCTACCGCTAATCTACTATCATTGAAATACACCAACTCGGCTTTGGAAAAAACTATTTTCTCTTTTCTACAGTGAATGTAAATCACGTTATTTTACATTATTTGCACTGAGAATAGAAGTTTGAGTACTTGTAACCCTTTTGTGTACTTATGTGTACTTATAACACACAAATTAAGTATCCAAAAGCAAACCAAGGGACCTACCATTAATCGACTATCATTGAAATACACCAACTCAGCCTTGGAAAAAAAACTATTTTCTCTTCTCTACAGTTAATGCATATAATTTTATTTTACATTATTTGCACTAAGAGTAGAATTATGAGTACTTGCAACTCTTTTGTGTACTTGTATACTTATAGCAATCCAGGTTAAGTATCCAAAAGCAAACCAAGGGACCTACCATTAATCTACTATCATTCAAATACACCAACTCAGCCTTGGAAAAAATCTATTTTCTCTTCTCTACAGTTAATGTATGTCATTTTATTTTACATTATTTGCACTGAGAATAGAATTATAAGTACTTGTAACCCTTTTGTGTACTTATGTGTACTTAAACACACAAATTAAGTGTCCAAAAGCACACCAAGGGACCTACCGCTAATCTACTATCATTGAAATACACCAACTCAGCCTTGGAAAAAAAACTATTTTCTCTTCTCTACAGTTAATGCATATAATTTTATTTTACATTATTTGCACTAAGAGTAGAATTATGAGTACTTGCAACTCCTTTGTGTACGTGTGTACTTAAAGCAATCCAGGTTAAGTGTCCAAAAGGAAACCAAGGGACCTACCATTAATCTACTATCATTCAAATACACCAACTCAGCCTTGGAAAAACTTACAATTTTGTATTTTGAATGTGTTGTTTTACTTCTAAATCATTGGGGATTTAAAGGGATAGATTTAAAGGGTACAAAGAAGAAAGAAAACACATAGGTACTAATTCCGTCATTACACACATCACAGGAATGTAGTATAGGAGTACATTCTTGCAAATGATTCATTTTCAATCTCAATATGACTGTTTGATTCAGCTGCTTTTTGGACATCAACAATTTATCAAAATCATAGTTATAAGAGAGAGCATCATCATCAATAGCATCACCATACACCACACACCACAACAGCCATCATTATCATCCTCCAAGCTGTCACGTTGCGGGGCCTTGATGTCGACCAACTCTCTAGGAAGAGCGCACTGGCTCTAGCTTCCCATCCACAAGAGTCGAACTATGACTCTCATTAGCAACAAGAACAACAGACATTGAAACAGAGATGTATTCCAAAGAGCCTCCTGCTAATTGAAATGCATTGTATGATAATCTAGGCTATTGATGGTATCATGATAGTGTCCATGTTGCATTGTTTGACTTATCTTCACAGCGATAGTCATTCAGTTGCAGACAGCAAACTTTATCAACATTTTTTGTATGCCAGGTCCACCATAGACATCCGACTTTTCATATAGACAAAACATTCATGTAAATAAAACACCTTGTCTTTTAATCAAAAAGAGATAACGGTTCAAAGTGCGTAGAAATTGGCCACCTCGTAAGCCCAATTGAAAAAAAGTTTCTAGAGCGGACTGAGCTCTCTTTCGGCGAATATGACGTCATAGTCAGGACTCACTCTGCGTTTGTCTGTAAACAAGTATATATACCAAATGCAGATATGGGTCGCATTCGTTGCGAAATAGACACGCCTTCTTCCTGCGATGCTGCCAACTGTATTAATAAGAAATCAGGGGACATTCTACTGCATCGGTTTCCGAAGGATAAAGTTGGTTAGTTAGAAAAGAGCAAAGTGGAGTCCTAATGACAGGTATGTCGTCTGCTCCGATCAATTCACAGAGGACTGTTATGATCATTCCTACGATTTCAAAAAGGACTGAGGGCTTGTCCCACAAAGGAAAAAATCTCGTCAAAAATGTCGTACCAACAGTTCATAAACAGATGAAGATGAAATTAGGCCCGCTACCCGTCTATCCAGCGAGATATGACAGTCAACCATATCGGAAGAGAAAACGGACGGAATACTTTGAGAAGAGGGTAAGAGGAGGTTGGGATAAATAATCATGAAACTTTTGGGGAGTTAAGAGATTTGTTAATGTATTGTCATGTGTCAAGTGTATGGACAAACATAATTACCTTCATCAAGTTTCAGTAAAGGCTGTTGTTCATTTGTGAGGATAAAGTTTAGATAACTAATCAGTGCCTTGTGTATTACCTAATTGGAAATGTGCAACAGGTGCTGAGGTCAGTAACTTTATTGCTTAAATGCCATAATGCACAGGTGTGTGGCACTATCTTTTGCAGGATTTGCAAATTGGCTAATTATCATAGACTAGTCACCATCTCAGTTACAGATGTGAACATTTCATAAGTATGTGGCAATCTAGTTTATGAAAGTGCATTCAGATGTGTAAGTGTTGTAAAATGTATGATATACTACTTAGGAATGATAGCTATGATGAGTTAGGTATAGACTCTTATGTTACCTGCTTTCCCTGCCAATATTCAGCAAAGAAAATTTGTGAACTGTTAAAAGAATGATTTTCTCTAAATATACTAGAATTATTTATGAATCAACGTGTTTGTTTACAGACGAACGAGGTGACGAACTCGAATGCGATGGAGAAGGAGGGGTTCATTCGGAGCAGTGTCAGCAGATTGTCATTTATTGAAAATATATTTTGTTAAAAATAATTTAAAAAATGTTTGTGTTATTATTGACAATATTGGCATATGTCACTCTAAATTGGTACCGCACTCTTTATCTCAAACACTGACCATTAACTCACACAAAACAACAATAATCTGTATCCTTACTATGCAAAATACATTAGTACGTAACTCTAAGTTTTTATGAAGGTGGCAAATCGCGAATCAAGAGGTACATTTACTAAACACATCAAAGATTTGATCTTCATTATCACTCATAACTGGTTAAAAAGGCCAAAAACAGCCGACGTATCCCAATGACCAGAGCCAGAAGTTGCCGAGAAGCAGTCCATCGAAAGCGAGATCTCATTGTTACAGTCATGCAAAGCAGAAACACGGAGTTACGATATTGAGTTGACACTTTAAAGTGGCACAAAGTAGTAAGAAATATTCTATATATACAATGGTCAATCAGCTACACAGGGGGATAGTCGATTTGTTTAGGTGTTCAAATAAACAAAAGTCACAATGGCGGTAGATATCAGCTTGGGTTCACTCGATCGATCGACATTATCGGAGATTAACAACCCAAACAAATAACAACAACAAAAGTTAATTAATGTCAAACAGAATATGTCGATGTATTGATTTTAATAGCTTTCGTGACTTAGGGGCTTTTTTATAAGTAGAATCAGTTGAAGTATATACGTTCACGACCGCTGGAATCTCTAATGAAAACAATGACACAGATCAGCCAGTCATAAGCGAGTCCTAACTATGTCGTCACGTTCCCCCTAGCACCTGATTGGCTAATAAAACGTTTGGCATCTGTTTTCAGGAAGTCTTTATTAAAATTGTTTTTTTCCTACTATTTTCAGGTGGATGTGAACCTAAATAGTTGTTGATTTTCATTCTTAACTGTGTTACGAAATATTTCCGCTTATCGTACCCCCTCTGTGGATATGTTATCTTTAACGGGTTTAGACGAGGTCTACAGCCTAATAAACATATAATTAATATGAATCACACCTAATTCATCAAAAAATATGATCTTGTTAAGCTATCAGTTTAACAGTTTGTTTTGTGTACATTTTTTCCAACCCTAACGAGATTTAATTACATTAAAGCTTGTCCACAGTTCTAAAATTTAAAATCTCGGCACATTGACAGTTCAGCTGCAGTTTACGACAGTCGTCACCGGCTGAAGAGTCCTATAAAAATCGACCGTGTTTCGAGGAATAAAGGTTTCGAAATATTGACGTTTTGTGAAGAGTATATGACGAGTTCGAATCTTGGTGAAGTAAATATTTTGAAACTTTTATTCCTCGAGACACATATTTTGATAATACTGGCTGAAGAGCTGGGTCAAAAAAAACATTTCAGATAAAAATCTAAGGTGCAGGAAAAGCCAGTTTCTTAAGCTTTGTCGTTCGTTTGTACCGAATTAAATGGCATCTAAAAATCTCTCATATTTTGGAACATTTAAGTTCTTAATACATACTGACGTCCAAAACATTTTTAATATATAATATAATATATATATAATAGATAATATAATTTGAACGTTGCCAGTAAAGTACGAACCGATATAGTTGAAATCAGACTGTATTTGTCATCTTGGTGAAAATTGCTAATCTCTAAGCGACGTCATGGAGGGCACACTCAGAAATATGTAGACATTAACCATTGAAGATTTTGGTGGTATAATTGATTCAGCACTGGCTAATTGACAGCAATTGAAACTACCTTCGACATATACGTGGTGTCACAAAATCGGAATTGTCAAACAATGTCCAGGTTTTCTATATATGTCACGCTCTCAAGGCCTGTCAACGATTGAACGATTGGTAAAACTTTAGCCGTTTCAAAATGATGTGTTTAGATTCAAACCACATGTTACTGTCAATGAACGAGCTTCAACACAGTGTTAACATGAAAATCGAAACAGCAGATACAAATAACGTTCTGGGATATATTGAATGAATTAAAATAGAAATAAATTATCGAAACTAACGTCTTGAAAACCAAACTTTTGAGTCACTTTAGATTTTTATTGCACTTTAAATCAGTTCATTAAGTAATAACAACTTCCTCGTTCTTATTTCGTAATCAAAGATCTATCAATGATGACAATCAATATTGTCACGTTCGAAGTAAACTTTGAAAATCTTACACGGTTGAGAAACTTATAGACATGCTGTGTTTTATCTTACTCTTAAAGTACCCTTAAGAGTTAATAAAGGTAGTAATGAATGTCTTAATCACGCTCTATCTAAAGCACTCAATAGATCTCAACTCCAGTGCAAACATTAATACTTTAAATAACAGATAATAAGGATTTTGGTAAACAGTTTAATAAATGTGGAGATACTTTGTCCTCATATGAACTCTCATTGAATCTATTCCCTCTATAAATAAATATCCCCAAGTGAAGGATCTCGTGATTCCTGAAGTTTTAATGACCACTTCAAAAAGGCAAAAAACAAACGGTAAGGACGGTAGATGTCCTCGAAATTCTTCTCACTGACGACAATGAGACGGTCATGCACTGTAGCTGAAATGAAAAAAAACCGTATTAATTCCAAATATTTCATTAAGGCCTAAACTAGTAATCGACCCTGCGGTTTTGTCATTAGCATGTGTTCAGATTTAGAGGTAAATACCTCATTGAGAACTAAACATATGCTAAAACTACCTTTGCTATCTGTTCCCCATAGCTAGCGTGATAATTTCAGGTCCATTTTACGCAGCCTTTTTTAATCGAGGAAGCTCAACCAATAATCTCTCCTTGTTCGAGTAACGTTAACCATGAACAATTTTCAAAATGTGGGATAGAGTCGCCCCCTTTCCTTGATAGTTTTCGTGTAAAGGGAGAAGAAACACTGAAATAACCCGGTAAAACAGAAAATGCGTTAGCAATTTAAAATACTTTGACGAATACCTGTAAGTTCTCTCACTATTTAAAATTTTACGGTTGACCTCGACACTCGAATTATTGTATTTTGCAAGGCGTTATTTCTTTGGAGATTACTCTATCGTAAACCAGTTAAGATAAACACATGATTTGTGGCTCATTCTTAAGCAAACATTCAAATCATATGAAAATATTATATTACTTTTTTCCATATATTTTGTGACAAGCAAAAAACAATGTACAAGGAATAAGGAATAAGGAAGAATAAGGAAACCCAGATACATATTAATATATACACAAATCAACATTTGGCTCCTTCAATTCATTGTGCTAACAAAACAAGACTATCTACGAAGTAATAAATGTAAAGTTGACCAAAATCGAAAAAACATTTCTCCTGTTTCAGTTGACAAAAGCAAATCTTATAAATAAATCTTATAGATAAATCGTAATAATACAATTTCCGTTTTAAGGTATTTCAAATGAAGTTTAAAACCATTAATGCTGCATCTGTATATACACTGTTTGACTAATAAAATGATTGCATTTATAGGATTATTGTTTTTACCCTTCATTCCCAAAACGATAGTTTTATTTGTGAATTATAATTTCAATTGAACAGAATTTAGCAATGATTCTATTTCTTTCCATAATCTAAAATAATTCACATTTCCACAACCTATGGTTGATTGTTTTTTTATTTCTGTTTGACAGAATGGTCAGTGTGGCGGGGATGTATATCCAATTCTATGAAGACATTTTCTTGTTGGTAGAATATTATGAATAATTCTATAGTGCAACCATTTTAGATCTGTGCCTCCCGAAAATTTATTTGCAATGATATTGAAAATAATTTAATATAATGATATAAAAACAGTATTAGAAACAATACATCTCTCAGTTGTCCTGAGTGACAAGCAAATGCAATTTGAAATTTAGAAAATTAAAATTTTCAGCAATTTTACAAGTCCTATGACTTCTTAATTAACATCTGCAGTATCTGAGCATATATCATACATTCGTTATAGCAATTTTAAAATGAACATATTTTATGTTAAACCTTCGTATCAAGATGGTTTGAAAAGCGAAAACTATGCTTAGGTGTCAAAATATGCTCTTTCCGATGAAAGTTGACTTATAAATTCAAATCGAAATTATCTATGCAAGATCTTATCTTTTTAAATCTACAAGCAATCTAATAAGTGTTTATATTATGCATTTTCTAAAACAATGTTAATAGTTAGATCCATAGGTTTTATGGTCCATACGAGAACTATTTTTACATACGTCAGAATAAATGAGGTTTCATTCCCAGCTAATACACATGCTTAAACTTTCGTTCTTTGGAAACAGTTTTGTCTTGTTGCTTAGTGGTCCGCTTACTAATGATTTTAGAACAAGACGTCATAAATTCCAAGCTTTTGCTTTCTGGAGAATAAGATGGAAATGTTTTTAGGGTGTGACCCACAGGGACGTGTCTCGCCGAAAATAATAATAATAATAATGATAAAATATAATGAAATAAAAAATGGTATCTCTTCTTTATAAATACTAAACGCCCTCAGACCCCTCGTCTTGTTCCGGGACGAAATCAACTTGGAAATTCAATATAGATTAATATAAAAATAAATACACATGATATATCCTCTTTCGATAGAATGTAAAATAATGAAAATCGGTTCACTTTTGACCGATCTACACTGTTTAGAAATCGAAAAAGTAAGCCTTCTTGAGAGTACGCCAAAATCCTGCCTCACAAAAACTTCGCTGTCAAATTGATAAAATACAAACTAAACACTCGAATACGTACTATAAACGACAAATACAGCTTTATTGCAATCCCTATGTATTCCGATTTCGTAGCATGACTATTCAAATGAAATATTATGTGATCCGTGCCTTGTAAGCGAGCTTTTACTGCATTAAATGCGGTTTCGATCGCTGGAGTCTACCATGTTTGACCTCAATATTGGACGGATTGCATAGAATACGAGCGGCTTGCTGATTGATTAAACATTGACTCTTCTGTAGTGAAGTTACGAAGAATTAATGTACATAATTTAATTAATGTAATACTTAATTACAAAAGTCACATTATATCTATATGCTAACCTATGATAAATTCATAGTTATATTCATAATCGTTGCACAATATTAAGCGAACAAAGAATATTATTGTTTAAAATAAGTAAGATATTTCACTGGCTGGAAAACAGAAAATAAGGAGAGCGGATTTTGTAATTGTTCACCAAAGGACAATTGACCTAAACTTTCACATAAAGCAATTGAAATGATATCTTTTTAAATGTCTGAAATGCCACGTTTATATTTCTCAAAGAAAAATCGTTAAGATAAACAACGTCAGATAAATTCTAGGATTTTTATAGATCAAAGAATAAGAGACACCAATTCTCCGTCATTAAATCCTATTAGCCTTTGTTCTGAAACGAGATCTTCTCGGGTTTCCAGCAGGTTCCACTAACGGCAAAATGATTCAACATAAACTATCTTGCTATATTTCAGCCAGTGAAAATACCGCATGCATGGGTATCATATTTGTTCTCACACAGGCCTTTACATTGATACAATCGCTTAATAGGGAGAATGTGTTCTGTAAAGGAGACTCAAAGTGAAAAGGGCATATTCCAATAAAGTTTAGTTTCCGTGAAGCATTCGGAAATAATTGAGGCGTTTTGAATGAAAACTTTTGTGTAACGACGTTGCTGATTGAATAAATAACTGCGATTGCATCCTCTGCAACTCTGTGTAGAGAGAATGAGTGAGTGAGTTGGGGTTTAACGTGCTTATAGAGAGAATGAAATAACGGTTGTGTGAATTGCTAAATCTTTCTTTGATGTGGGGCAGGAAATCTCGAGGAAATTGAAATGTATAAAGTAAATAAAGTATTTTTAAAAGCATTTAATTGTACAGCTAACACTATCTTATCTGATGATCATCTAAATAAAGTATGACTAAATTATATAAAAAATATATATAAAAATGACTACATTAAATTAATGATCTTTTATTGTTCTGTTTGATGTGTTCTATCAAACTCTGGTCAATTATCTTTATTCATCTCCCGATATCTATCATTGTCATGGCTATATTCCACACGTGTTAAATGAGGAAAGGTGAGGTAACCTAAAACCTATTACTCACTCCACGCATAAACTTCATGTATTCGTCTTTGTGAAAAAACAATGTAAATTTATATTACAACATGATCATTTTACATTTAATCAGTCGATCTCATGACTTACATAGAATCGTCTCACGCTTTTGTTTATGCAAGATACATTCAAATGCACAAGAGTAATAACATATTTTTATCAACATTTTTTAAAAGATTAGCATAGCATAGCTGAGCATAGCTTAAGTATGAAAATCAAGATTATGTTGATTAGTAGAGATGTGATGCGAATATCAATACACATGCCTCTTTTGCACGCCGCTAATTGCTAATTCATTTCCTTTTATTACTCACTCCATTATCTTTGCCGCCGGTTATTCTCATAAGAGGTTTCTTGGGAAGAAAGGCCAAGTAAAATATTTATCTATTAAACTCCAATGGCGAAATAGAAAGGGCACCACATGTGGAGAGCATGGTGTTCACGTAAATATTCTTTTCCCAACACCTCATACCATGAGTTTTTATTTGTTGCAATCAAAGTTGAGTGAAATGTGAAAAATATTTACATCATACCAAAACATGTTATAACTGGTATAAGAATTTAAACAGAAACGTTGTATAGAGTGAAAAAAAGTCAAGAAGTATTATCGGGAAATATTCACTTTTGTTCCCAAAACAGATTCCAGAAATGCATAGACTTATCATTAACAACCCGATACGAACGAGCTTGAGCCAGACTTCAAACAATGTCTTGGAATGTCCGTAGCTTATTCACTTTTTGTGTATGTATCTTTAAATGAGTAAATGTAGTAGCACGTTTTAGAGGAAATTTACCTAATAAAGTGTTCCCCACTAATCATTAGTTTAGGCAAAATATATCCTCTTCAAGATGTGAAAACATCTCAATTCTAAACATCCGTAGTCGTAGAGGAAATAATAAAGTATCAAGCAAAATCACTCTTCGGGGACCTTTTAATGTGTTTTTAATATGTTTTTACACGAGTTCTTAGTTGTCGATTTTAACTCAACAATGCCATCAATGTTGAAAAGCCCATTTGACACGAAAGCAACAGAGTAGATCAGGCATTTATCTTTGCTTTTTATCTATTTTTACATCAAAGTTATTCAGAATAAATATAAATCATGATTTAAGATTATTCGAATTCTTATGACAGTATCTAAAAAATTAACGCGTCTAGAAAATGAATAATTAGTTTTAGCATATTTTCTTTTAGGCGGATTTGAACATGAGTAATGTATTGAAGAACGCACATGTCAATTGGTTGGTAAGTGTAATATTTATTAACATTGAACAAAAAGGAGAATGTAGTTAGCAGTGGAGTTTTGATGGTCGTTTAGCGGAGATTTTGATATACTTTCTCCAAGCACAAACGTTTAAAGATCTTTATGATACGTATACGTTAAAGCAAATTTTTTTTTATCCCTTTTCAACTTGATATATACGTTAATGTTGGATGATCTCCATCCAGGTTTTCAATGACTGATGTAGGCAACGCAACGGATAAGTAAATGAAGTCATAAGAAATCCATTACTCACTTACTTATAAATAAAGTATATATATATAGTTAAAAGCGTTAATAAAAACAACAGCACACAACATTTTCTCCTACATGTTTCGATTTACTCTTCAGGATTCTCCCTGAAGAGTAAATCGAAACATGTAGGAGAAAATGTTGTGTGCTCTTCAGGATTCTCCCTGAAGAGTAAATCGAAACATGTAGGAGAAAATGTTGTGTGCTCCCTGAAGAGTAAATCGAAACATGTAGGAGAAAATGTTGTGTGCTGTTGTTTTTTTATCAACGCTTTTAACTATGACAACTGTACACTTGATATATATATATATATTTATATAAAACGTCAATCGCTCCTGTCCAAAAGAATCTTACATAATCGAGGAGAGACGTTATATAAATAACACATATGTCATATAAGTTTTGTGTAAAGGACCCCGTGTGGATGATAGGTCTTATGGTCTTTTTTGACAAGATTATTGATTTTTATATAATACCTAATCAAAAGTGTTTATCTAATACTAAATATCGAATTAACATCCAAATGTAATTTGACAAGAGAACAGGGCGGATGTAATGAACTGTCCTTTAGTCTAAAACGAATACACCATGATCGACAGAGCATGAACTAAAAATTACCATGGTTCCAGCAGTCCATTCTCTCCCAACAGAAGTAGCTCCGTCATAAATTCCTATACTACCTCTGTCCTAATACGAAGGTTTCTTGTGCACGAAATGTAGAAATCTGATTGGATGCAATCAAAGTTAGTTGTGCAATCAGCGACGCCGTTTCAAAAGGTATCATTTAAATCGTTTAAATTATTTCCGTAAGCTTTCCAAAAGCCAAACCTAATTTGTTGAACATTTTGTCATCGTGTAAACAAACGTCCGAATTTCTTCAAAATTCAATATTTCATAACGATTAGAAATTCTTTCATAAATAACATTTTCTTGTGAACTGTACTCCATGTGTAAATTGCAAACGCCTGTTCATTCGACCGATATCGCCTTAGGCATCCTCAACAAGTCAACGGTCAGTGATTACTTCACCTTACATATTCGGACTTTCAATCGCTCATAACATTCATTAAGCTGTTACCACAATCAGCTCCCTTTGTTCAACATCCAGCATGTGGCATGCAAAACCAGTTGCGTAGCAATATGTTGGGTGTTGTTATATAACATCTATGTGCTTAAATACGTAGAGAGGTTCTCTCTCTTCAGACTCCGGTAAGACTCTTGTTAAGACTCGTTACAGACTCCCGTTAGATTTCCATTAGACTCAACACAGGTCGCCAGACTGGCTGTCGGACCTGCCTGTGCACCTTCCCTGTAAGCCACTATGTAACTCTGCCTTTGTACACCCCAGTCTGGACACAGTTTGGAGTTGAGTCTCCACGACAGAGTTTGGGGAATAACTCTGTCGTGTACTCCAAATTGTGACTGTACCACCGGCTCGGGGATGACCTTTATAACATGAACCATCAACGTCAAATAAAAGAAATGGTCGACCACAAACAACAGTCTCCAGTCTTCTTCATGAATTCATCTTCCCTTGTCTCCGAGGTTCCACGTTCAAAATTTCATTGTTGGGTATAATGTTAAATTCTCTTTCAGATCAGATTCAAATTTCAACTGTACCTGCACTTGATGAAATATTCTTTTAAAGCATTTGAACATAGCTGGAAGATTCAACAAGTGGCACAATGTTACTCTTCGTGCTTTTACTGTCAGTGTCGCTTAGGATAAATTCTTTAGCTGAAAAGGTGGAGTTAACCACTCACTCAAATGAGAGTAAGGTACTGTATGTCGGAATCCTGATGTGTACAGAAAGATGTATGAAAACCGGAGGATGCAAATCTTATAACTACAATAAACGACAACTTCTTTGCACTCTGCTCCCTGACTTCGGGGGAAACAACGACACGCTCAAAGGGGTAATGTATGCCTTGCTTATTGTATATTTTATTCTACTCACACTAATAATGGAAGACGATACGGACGTATTGCATAAGAATGTCAGGGATGGAAAGAAACACGCAAAAATATTTTTACAAACCAAAATCAAAACTCCAAAGTAAGATAGATACTGTTACAGGCAGGCAGTCGGTCAAAGGTTTTCAAACTATTTCACTTTGGCTCAAGTATTTACACTTTAATACTATGACATCTGTACATTTCTTTGTTTTATTAAATGATACATTTTTTCATTATCATATTTTTGTTACAGGCATGACATACTTAAATTTTTTGATATAAATACAGCGTTTCACATGATTCTCATACATAAACACATAAACTCGGCATGCACAGTATGTGTTCATTTATACATAAATATTAACAAGTTATTACTAGGTTTAAGTAATATCTATACATGTACATAAAAACCAATATAGCCGAAAGACTTACAACTGTTTGGAAATGAATCCAAAGGATTTTGCCACTTACTCGCATTAGAATCGAGTTATAAGCAAAACAAAAAAACTCTCAGAGGACGAGTTTCGAAAAAGTAAATGTAGCGTTGACCAGAATTGTATAAATTTCTCTTCATTTTGGTTGGATAGGTAGATACATTTTGTGATATTGTAATATTTGATTATTTCATTTTTGATACTAGTAGGAGTAAAACCCTTTTGGCTGCTTCGGAAGATTATTTGTTTGGTCAGTAAGATCATGGCATTTACGAGATTATTATTTTTACCTTTGATGCCTAATATCTCCTTTTCAATATTTAGATTAATAGGAATCTGTACAGAATGCAATCATGCTTCTAAATCTTTCCACAAGTTTAATATATTATCAAATTTCCAAAACAGATGATCTAATGTTTCTTCCTCTTTTCTGCAGAAAGAGCAAATGGGTAATTCTATATTGCCCAACTTGTGTAAAATTGTTTTGTAGGAAGACTGTTATGACTGATCTTGTACTGATCCATTTAAGGTCTGTAAAAGGGGTGCATTTGTTACCAATTATGTTTAATATTTTCCACTCCGATTCAGTGAGTTGAAAATTCAAAATCCTTTCCCATTTTGAGTAGCAGGGTAGGTACACAAAGGTGGAGTTTAATAATGTAGTACACAGTTTTGCTCAATAAATAATTGTTAATATGCCTTATGTTAAATGGGTAAAAAGATTGAAGCTCTATTTTTGTAAATTTCCGAATATCAAGTCGACGGGCGTATGTCGTAACAGCTCTCCTTATACCTTCATAAGTTAAAACGTTTACATTAAGTGAGTATTTGTTATTGAATTCGTCAAGGCTGAATATATTACCAGCTTTGCCAATAAAATCATTTAAAAACATAATCCCTTTCTTGTACCAAGAGCTATTTTGACAGTTTTGTTTGCTCTTTTCATATCATCATTATTCTAAACTGACTGCGCTCTGAAATCATCTTCTGTTGTAATTTATTCTTTTGCTTTTGATAAATATATCGACCAGGCATTAAGTATATCTTTAAAAAAAAACGTTCGTTAGAGTTGGCATAATGTTTTTCTTGATAAAACTTGAATCGGAAAGCCAGAGCATAGTATCATTCATTTTCCGTTTGATAAACAGATAACCCCATTTGTTATTTTTACTATTGAGTATATTCATCCACCTCAGCTTCTACGATGTTATTATTTCTCTAATATTTGGTGCTTTTATACCTCCTTGTTCAGGCCTAAGCATCATAACATCTCGTTTGATTTTATCTGGTTTATTATTATTTATTATAAAATAAATACCTTGCAAATGGGTAATACACTCACGGGCAAAACAAATCGAACCAACTGATGTGGTGAACAAGGAATTGTTGAATATTTGTCCAGGCGTGATAATCGAAATGAGTTACATGATGTCTTCAGAAGCCACAATAATATATTCTTAATTTTCGTCGTTTTTGGATATAGACAAAAAACAATAATTATCACACTCTGAAAATGAAATTGTGAGTATTTCTTGAAAAAAAACCTATGACCGGAATTCAAGTTTGACTTTCTTTGGCAGCAGCGTTTTGTTTATCAATCTTTTGAAAATGTGCGGGCGTTTTTTTTGCAAGTGAGTTTATCATAAATGTTTTATGCCTAAGACGCCACTGCGTGATTGATGAGTATTCATGAATGTCCTGTTAATGACAGATATTTACCGAATGGTGGCTTACAATTTACGCACAAAATGAAACCCAATCCTCCAGTGTAATACAAACAAATACAAAAAACAGTTTCAGAGAACGTTTTGTGGGAGCATTTTTGGCAACCAAAGAGAGACATAGATATTTACGTACCATCGTACGTATGCGCATGTCCTGTAGCTAAATTAATATAAACAGTGATGCGAAATAAAACTTACGATTATGGCGTTATTGTATGGTTATACAATTAAATATGGTTGTGAGAAAGGTTACAAATATATCTTATAAATTGCCAATGACCATCTAGCATTTAGTTCTTGAACATGTAAAGCAAGGCCCATGGGTCAGAGCTATTGAGACACGCACATGGACAAAAAAGAGAAATGCAAAGACGAAATTGAGACAAAGACAGGGATAGTGTGATCGAGGGAGGTGTAGTTCTTTCATATCTTATTTTCCAACAGAAAACATCAAAGCCTTGTACTGGCGTCGGGATTCCACTCTCGACTTCAGTCATTGTAAACCATGGAAATAGACGCATCTGTGTTAAAAGAAGTAAGTAAACTTGATTAATGCTTTCCTCCTTCCGAAGCATGTAGGGTATTCTAATTTCATTGTATTGACTCTATTATTTATAGTATTGTTACTAACTACTTCTTACCTTTCAACACGATTATCATTTTAGATAAATACCTGTAATAATCCTGACATGTTTCAATGGTCAAGTTACCAAATAATTTCCAAATGAAATCAATTCAAACAAGTGAATGAAAACTATCGTTAATCTGAGTTTTCTCTTCTAATCAGACGCAAGAGAGGCGCTCACAAAAGAAGGTCCATCACACAAACCGGCTCATCACTCATCACAAGACCTTTCTACAAAGAAAAAAGTTATGGTCAAATCAAAATTTCTTGTTGCAAGTCGACGTTATCCTCTGACGTATTACACACGTGAAAATATTACACTGTATGTTATTAAGGGAAAGATGGGCAAAGAAGGTACAACATTTAATGTTCATCAGGTCAAACCCTTGAGATCTCCTCGGAGCAGATTGCGAGGATTGGCAACTGCTTCATGCCTAAAAACCACTCAGACTCCCTGCCTATATTACCTTTATGGCGCTGGTCTGGAAAATGATTCTGGTCTCTCTCTTATATATCATCAAGAACCGGAAGTAAATTTCATGAAGTCTTATTTGAATTCATCTCAGCAGTCAACTCTTTTGAGATGTTCAGGATTCGATGCAAAGTCAAGGTAAAGCACCCTTGAAATTAGAGATATACTTTCAGACATTTAAATACATATTGTTGGAGTTTAGATAGATAAACCATTAATATCAAAGGTTTCAAGAATCAATATCGCATTAATCAATAATTCAGGAACTGAAAACAGCTAAAATCTTGCCAAATGATGTAAACATTTTACCGACCATACCTATTCAGCTTAAATTTCTGAGTTACATTATTTTTCAAATTCCTATACACTTTTGCCATTGCCAAATGGGCTTGGATTTTATGACACATATACATCTGGGAAAGATATAAGAATGATTCAAGAACTTAATTAACGGAGAGTATGAGATATGTATGTGAAGTAACGGAGGAGACAAATACCCCAATAAGGGAAAGATACAGATAATTGAGTGAGAGACTGAACAAACTAATTCATTGAGAGAAATGTAAAAATACTTCATGAGATTATTATGCAAATAATTCAATTGGAGAATGTTAATTTCTCTTCGATAAGAGAAAGGTACAAGTTTTTTGTGAGAGAAAGAAGAAAGAAGTTAAGTAAGAGATACAAGTACTTTAGTGAGAGAAGAACAATACAAGTAATTCAGTGAGAGAACGATACAAGTAATTCAATGAGAGAACGATACAAGTAATTCAGTGAGAGAACGATACAAGTAATTCAATGAGAGAACGATACAAGTAATTCAGTGAGAGAACGATACAGATAATTCAGTGAGAGAACGACACAAGTAATTCAGTGAGAGAACGATACAAGTAATTCAGTGAGAGAACGAGACAAATAAGTACATAGGGGCAAATTATCATTGGTTACTTTGTTTTTTCCCCAGACATGACGTTAATGGTTTAACCCTTGATTCAAGACTCAACCTGTATACTCTACGTGGTAAGACATTGTACAAGTTCAAGAAAACTGCGGAAGGTTTTGCAGAATGCACCCCAATACGTCGTGTAGCCAAAGCTAATTCCATGAAGGCAATTCAGATATTTGAAAAAGGGACACAACTATCGTGTATTACAGAGAACAATATGGTTGTTTATGATGTCAGGAATAAAGACTCACCATCTAAGATACAGGGCCTTATTAAAAGATACTGGAAGAGGCTGTACTGTCTAGATTTTCGTCAGAGAAAAATTGTGATCATTCAACAGAAGGACCTAAATTTAGTAACTTTTTGTTATATTTCTACACAAAAGTCAAAATGTTCATGAGACAAACAGATAGACTATATGCGTATCCTATTGGTGCAAGTTCAGCAGCGCCATATGAAACTTTACAGGCAAGGCATTAATTGCGCCAGACCCAACGACGGCTGATATTGGCCTTGCAGCTAGCATACCCTGTGGTTCAGAGTTAAATAATCCAATGATAAATGTTTTGAAGGTAGGAACTTTTACCGGAGAGGACTCTATACTGAAAGCAAAACATTTGTGATTTGAGCAATGTTCGAAATGACAAGTTGTCGAGATTAATGCAACTTAATACCATACGTGGAACATGTGATTGTCAACAAAAACGTCATATATTCGAAAAACACTTCATGGACATTTTATGACGATGATATTAACATTTCAAATAATTTTGATCCGTTCCATTATCATTGTTTATAAACAATGATGGTTAAGTGAACCCCCGAAATCGAAATATGATACCAATGTCACAAGTGTACAAATAATTACATCGCCTCCCGTTCACAAAAGGCTCTTATTTATCCGAGCCAATTAAAAACTTATTGATAAATATATTATAAACCAATGCGTGTTATTCAATAGTGATGGATCTCTCACCCCCATAGTTCCTTTTTTATATAAACCCGACGAGAAGTCCATTCAAATTGGATATGGCGATTGAGAAGGAAATTTGATAACATGAAGCAGCAATAAATCGTATTTAGGAATTCTTTCGATCATGCTATTGCCCCTATTTGGGTGTTGAATAAGCTTTAAAATACAGAGAAAATTAAAGAGCTTTAGTTTCAACAGACGTCTAACACGTCACGTCACGCTTGCCTTCGAGTCATACTTCGATGATTTTGATAAAGCTTTCGCAAGTCCAAGGCGGTTATCCAAAACAGGTGTCCTAATAGTCGAATTAAAGCGTATATTTTCTCAATTTTGTCTCTATTGTTTCTAACGATTATTCTTATAAGTGATACGAAGACAGATAATGATTTGTGATAATCAAAATTATGCGTTACGCCTCCTCGTTGAGGTCAGTATTCCGTTACGTATATATGTACACGGAAACAATAGACCGTGTCAAATCAGTGCTATTTGATTTGACAAGTAACCTACACTACGCACTAAACATTAATACCAGATTGACGTCATACGACAGGATCTTATTACAATTATCCAGCTTAAATATGAATATAAGACCTTATCTCGACTTGGACAGTAATGTCGGATACTCATTGGTCAAAAGCCATCACGTGCCGTAGATATATTTTCTATGTTAAACTGGGTCACGTGCAACCCTAGTAGCGAGAGACGACGTACTGGCAAGAGTTATCTCCCTTGTCCCATTGTAAACAAAGGCTACGCTACGCTGATTTGTTGAACACTACCTTTACACGCTCAGTGTATCTTCCCATTATTTAAGTCATATCTTATAATCATACCGTAAACTCTCCTACAAATGAAACGTTGGTGCCGAGAAAAAATCGTGACAAGTCAAGGCTTGCTAACGGCCTGTCGGTTCACTAGCTCGCTGCGGGTTTGTCTCACCGACTCTTCATTCATATTCATTCATATTCAAACCAACCAGTGCGTTATGCAATGATGCTTGCATGTTCTGTGCGCCCGACACTTTCACTCTAACTCGCTTCTTTCACGACGGTCGGCCTTGACAGTCAGAAAACTTTAGCGCCGCTTCAAATAGAACGTTTCCAAGGTGGAACGTGTGTACGGGGTCACGTGACCAAACAATCAAAATTAAATCAGCACTGCAATACTCGTTATGTTTATTTAATTTTGTAAATCCGCATTTACCGTCTGGTACCGCTGCACGGTACTAGAGTATACTTTTTGAATTTTGAAAGGTGATGTAAAATCATTTTTGTAACTTGATGAATAATAAAGGTTATACTGACAAGATCAACCGCCATTTTGCCCCATCCTATCTTTCAAGCCACATTTACAGATTACAATAAGGGTCCTCGTCGAGATAAATACGTTACCATATGTGTCCGTGAGTTTGGTATGGAGAGATATCATGTGTCCGAGTCAAAAATCAATCTCGAACTTCGTTCTCGTTTGATATTTAACTTGCTCGAACTTCAAATGTCAAACTCGTTTGATATTTAACTCGAACACATGATATATCTCCATATCAAACTCGCGGACACATGGTAACTTATATTAAAGGACGCCGCATGTTTAAGTAAAACCACACTTGTATCTTTCTCTTACTACACTTCTTGCATCTTTCCCTTACTAAAGTAGTTGTATCTGTCTCCCATTGAAATATTTGTATTATACTCTCATTGAAGTATTTGTATGTTTCTCTCATGTAGTACCTTCACAATTATCTCAAAGTATGACTTCTGAAGTAGCAAGGAACACATAGTAATGTTCGTTGTCATTACAAATTGTGATAAGTTTCTTTTACCTATAAGTTTAATTGAAAACGGAATTTCGATGACAAACTTGAAGAGATGATGCTTGTGCATCCTGCTAAATCAGCGTATATGAATACGTTCTCGCTCCTTCCTAATACCCTGATCTCTTCCAGGCCAAATGTCTTGTACGGCTGGCGGCTTTATATTCGTGGCTTAGTTCACCTGTAATTTTTTCAGCCAATTGAATGTCGTTATGCAAGGAGCGTGAAGCTACTATATTGGTCTCAACGGATTTTCCATCCTGGTTGTGGCGCTGTTGCTGGATGCGAGTCGTCTCATAAGCTGGTTATGGGGGAGTCACACTTACGTTCATTTAACTAGTTAAACGTAGTTCATTGAACGTAGCCACAAAATGCCGAAAATGAGTGCATTTTTAGTAACTACGTAAAACAACGTTTCATTATAAGTTCATTCACTACGTGTAAGTACGATTAAGTACATATAAATACGTTTTACTAGGTTTAACAACGGATAACTACGTTCATTGAACAACTTACTAGCTACGTTCGGCTACGTTTAACCACGTTGATCTACATTTCAGAACGTTTGTTAGTACAACTAAGTAGGTTGAACTAAGTAGAAACACGTTCAGGTACGTTAAAGTAGGGTAAATTACGGCACTTCAGTGGTAGTGTACATAAAGTCCCACGTTTATGTATTTCATTCTTTCTCTTAATTGTCAAGGCAACAGAGTGTTAGTTAATTTTATCAACTATGCGTCAAACGAGAGGCAGAAAAAGTCGCACCCCACCTTCTGATTTAAATCAAGCCGCAAGAGATATTCCTGAAACGACGGTCATTTCTGTCAATCCTGACGAAGGAACATCAGATGTGACAGAGGACAATATTGAGCAAAACATATAATTTCTCTGTTGATAGCAGCTAAATGCTGTATCATTTTCATCTTCCTTCCACTCATCCTCTTTCAGTTGTGAAATGAACCGTGTTAAAATGCATACCAGGTGTTTCACTCACTTGTGACACAAGGTACAGATAAATAAATCTACCTAGTTAGGCGTAGTTTATCGTAGTTCAACGTAGTTATACTTACTTAAATGTAGTTAGATGTAGGGAAACGTACTTAAACGTCAAAGTCTAAATACGAAACGTACCAAAACGTAGTTACACGTATTTGATATCGTAGTTAACCGTACTTATACCTAGTTTTGTGGACTAAAACGATCTTCAACTCAGATGAAACTAGTGTAGTTTATTGTAGTTTAACGTAGTCAGACGTAGTACAACGTTCTAGAATGTACTTAAACGTACGATAACGTACTCGGATACCTAGTAAAGTGTAGTAAATCGTGGAAAAGTTGTACTACGTTAAAGAACGTTCTTAACTAGGTTCATCTACGATGAACTAAGTTCACATTTTCAATTAACTACGTCCAACTACATTGAACTACGTTTCTGGAAACGTAGTTCGGAAATGCTAAACTTTGAACATGTCCAAAAGTTAAATCACAAACTACGTTTGTCTCACGTCAATGTCTACGTTTTGAGCACGGATAACTAAGTATAACCACGGATAACTAGGCTTAAGTACAGTTTACTGTGTTAAAGTACGTTCTGCTTCACTACGTTCATAAACGTAAGTGTGACTGGGGCATTAGATAGCTGGCGATAAGACCCTTTTGGCTTGAAAGAGATCAGGGTATTAGGAAGGAGCGATTCATATACTCATATAAGGATGATGCTTATGCATCATATAAGATGATACTCACATTGGTAAAACTGAATATTCTTTGGTGAAATATTGTACTTTGTATTTCCATTTTATGTACATACCTTATCAGATGATAAATGCTGTAACGCTGAATTTAACATTTATTTACAAACCGTGAGATCATTTAAAGTTCCAATATCGGTTCATGCTTTCTTTAATATAACATTCACCATCTGTAATTACAAACGGATCGTTTAAATGTGTAATAATGTGTAACAATGTTGCTCAATAAATGGGTCTCACACTTGTTGGTTTATGTAAACTGGCTTTCTAGAAATATATCTGAGTATCCTGAATATCTCGGCCTTGACCATTTGTGGAAGATTCTAGATAAGAAGTATCTGGAAATTTTGTAATTCATATATAAAGGTGATATATTGGAAAGCTCTCATCCAGTTATTTGATCAACCTGGTACCTACATTTGACTTTGCAATCATTCTGCTGCGCCGCAGTTTTGGAAACTGTTTGCAACCGGATTCATCATGGAATTTCCATCTAGAACATGCCTCAACCTATTTCTGCTATTTCATCTAGGGCTTGGTGAATACTTCTTTTGTAGCTAGCCTTTTGACTCATTTGATATTGTATTACTTATTTGTTGTAACATTTTGTTTATTATTAATCGATTAAATTGTTATTATTAATATATTGAATTGGTTGTCATATTTATCTGGTTTGATTGGAACAGAATTCATTTCATAAATTCGCACGTCACCATGTTGCCGTCATTGAATTTTTATTCGCATAAATGACTAAACTAAAGAATTTAAAATATGTGACAGAAACTTGAACTCAATAAGATAAATAATTGAACGACTTCGGACAGCCTTGAAGGAGTGGAAACTTACTCTAGCAAAATTAACAAGGCCAAGTACCGCGATTAGTTCTCTATTAAATGCAACGAATAAAAATGACATGACAAATTGCAATGGGATACGCACAACCTGAATGACAAGTCTGTTTATATTGAGATATAGGTTTTCAAGCTACATAACGACATACAATTGGTCAAAAATTTCACGCTCCATCAGCAAAACGGCAATTTGCCTGCTATGTATGGGGGGGGGGGGGGGGGGGGGGGGGGGGGGGGGGGGGGGGGTTCTAAGAAGCTTTGCGGATACAAATATCTGATATGTGGTTGTCTACTTCACTACTGTGGTTAACATCCTACAACGAAAGTACATACGACTCCATTAATATATTTCAACCTGCACAACTCCTTCAATACCCTGATCTGCCTTATACAGCTGACAGCTGTATTCTTGGCTAAGGTAAGCATGCGTTTTCCAGCCATTCTAATGAAATGAGTCTGAAACTAATTTCTAAAACTCAACGCATTTGACATTCCGGGTTGTGCCTTTGTTGTTCGATGCAATTGGCGACAGTGACTGGTTATAATGCCTACCAAGTCGATGGTTTTAGCCTAAAGAGGTCAAGGTATTGACAGGAACTTAGCAGATTCCAAAATGCAGATGGAGCATTAAGAAGATCGTGCGAATTAATTTAAATGTAACTTCTGGTCGTAATTATGTAAATGTATATATATGTAAGTATATCAACAATGCCCTTAGACGTCAAATGTATCAAATTGGATTTGTCTGGGAGTTTTTAAAGAATGTAAACGATAGTTCACTTAAAACAGGGCTTGTCATGTCCACTATTCCCCTCCATAATAAAAAAAGTAAAAAATCCTACAAAATAACACTAGTAATCGATTGCAAAATCTCCAAATCCAAGATTGAGCTAAGGTAGGTAAATCATAATTATAAGAGATGTATGTTTTTCATCTGTGCTAAAATAGTTATTAAACTTCTTTTGAAAGTCATATTAAATTTTTGCAACAAACCAATGAAATATAGTTACCATTCTTTTTTTTACAGATTTATATATCAATAATTTAATAATGTGTACTCAAATATCACACTTATATATAGAAATATGACCTCTAATTACTTATTTTAGAAGTTTATGCTAATAATCATAATAATATTATAAGAAAAACACTTATATTTCGCTTTTCCATGCTAATATCCTGATCAAAGCGCACAAAGAGAGAAATTCTATTTGAAAGCCAGGGTGACTTTTCAGGAAGCGTTTGAAAGTTTGCTAGTCAACACAGGAGCAAATACTTTTTGAAGAGAATTCGATTCATTTCAAAAGAAAAGCAGCGCCTAAATTTTTCAAGATTCACGTTTTCAAGAGTACTGATCTTCTGAGCATAGTGATCTGGTAGGCAATTACGGCTGAAACAGTTGTGATAGGAATCCTGCAATGATGAGCCATACATCGGAGCTTATTGAGGATCATAGATTAGACCAGCAGCCAGACGAGGTCTTTAAGAATAGGAGAGGTGCGGTCGGGTCTAGAAGTGAGAGTTGTGATACGAGCTGTGATGCTGACTGGAGACCCCAACCATCAATGGATACATCATCAGAGTGTTGAAGTGTTGCAGCTGCATTCTTTGTTAAAGATGGTCTCACTTTGCCGATGATCAGTAAATGGAAATTACATGTCACAAGTGTTATCGATGATAAGACTGAGATTTTGGACAGTGGAGGAAAGTTGGACGACTATGTCTACATTCAGATTCAGAAAGTTTGTATCCTTCCAGCACTTTATAGGGAAACAGTAATCATTTGTCAGACTAACTGTTCTTGCTGCCAAATTAAGATCTGGTTTGAAAATATTTGGTTGGCTTATAACCGCGTCGTCGCCATACAGAGGTCGTTAAGTTTTTGCTTGTCATTTGCATTGGTGAGTTGGACTGTCTAAACAGTGAAGAAAACGTGGCCAAAAACTGATCACCGAGGCACCACTTGAACAAGTTGAAGTGCATCTGAGAGAACATTGTATGCAACTCCAATGTATAATCATTGAATACATATACAGCTGCATGCCAAAAGTTTGTTCACGTACCTGAAAACACTAGTGCAAATACCATGTAATTTGAGATGCCTTTGAGGTATCGTAGCGTTGCGAGAAAGAAACGTTTAATATTGAATTTTCAATACCCATATGCATTCTTCTTTGAGGCAAATGTTTATCTTACCCCACAATTACCCGTAACAATTTTGGCAGGTCATTGAAGTGACCAGGGGTCAAAATTCTGAAAACACTAATTTTCATTTTTTCCATAATTACCTTTATAATTTATCAACTGCTTTAAAAATTAGTCACGTTCTTTTCTTAGCACAATGTGATTTTGTTGGTTCAATCTCAGAGAGTCGATATGGAACATTTTATTCAACATTTAACGAAATCGAAATTTCTAAGATGTGACCCCTTCTGTCTTTATCAATACGCCAAAATTCGAATTTTTGCACGAGTGACCAGACAATACCAAAATGAGTTCAAGAATGGCTATTTTACACATGGACAGTGGGTGATTCATTGTCAGCCTTGCTGAAGTTATTCTGTTGACATTGAAACGAAACCCAAGTTACATGATATTTGCACTACGATTCAGTGGTAAGTGAAGTGAAGTGAATGGTATGTAGCTGTAGTCTTTGGTGGGCGACGGTATCAAAGACACTGCTTATATACAGCAAAGTGGACAAAACATCCCCTCCGTTTTAAAATTCCAAATCACAGATCATTCAGGATCTTGTGCAAGGCCGCCTCAGTACGATAACATACTGAGCTATATCCTGTAATCCGACCAACGTGTATAAAAGAAGTCGTGGCGAGATAGATGATTTGTAACTTGTAACAAAAACAGACGGCTCTTAATAAGCTTCGATACAAATGACAGGCAAGTTCCCAAGGTCGAGGTTTGGTTTCTATAGATGTGGTTTGCGAGAACACGTGAAATACATCCTGACGAGAGTGAAGAATCTTGAAATTTCGATCCGGGATTCCATTGTTAGCGGCATCAGTAGCACGACCAGTGCATAGACGGTGCAGACCATATTTCTTGACGTAATAAAAGTTTGATTATTTCCGTCAATCTATTCTATGACTTGGACACTTGCTTTTCTCAGTAACTGCTCGTACATTTAGACACATTAACAAAACAGTCAGACATAGGATTTACATCAACTTGAAACAAGTTACTAGACGAGTTACAGGGCACAGATTAACCACATAGGCATAATCCTTGCAGATATCGGTTATGCTTTGCTTTTCAAGCAAGCTTTCAGTGTGCGGCTTTCAAAACATTCTTCACTAAAATATTTGCAAACTTACAGCACAATGCGCTAACTATAAAAGGCAGTCAAACCTATCGCTTTGGACTATGAATACAATGCTCATTGGAAAGTTAATATGTGCTAATCATCTGATATGATCCTGAACATTGGTGGGGAGATTACCAATGTCGTCCTGATACACGTATGAAACACACCATCAACACCAACAAAATAATTAATGAATGCCAAGGCACAGTACTAACTTGTTGAAATGCAAATCGTGTTACCCAAACACACACCCTTTATCCTGCTAGCAACATATGTTTGCCCAATGTTGGCAGATACCTGCAGTCTTCGGCCAGAAACTAGACCACTTCCACTTGCAGCTTGACATTCAGATATATATCTGAACATTCTGAGTGTAAAACATACAGATGGAACAACCCAGTTCATGACCTCTCTCCAAATCACGGTGTAACAACCTTTGGCT
This sequence comes from Phorcus lineatus, assembly GCA_921293015.1. NCBI lineage: Eukaryota > Metazoa > Mollusca > Gastropoda > Trochida > Trochidae > Phorcus > Phorcus lineatus. Next base: position 11,294,001 of record OV121085.1, read on the forward strand.
GTACAACCTGGATAACTGTAGCGAGAATTACTGTAGCAAGATTTTTTTGGAGACAAACTGACCCCTTTGCTGACACCTCAATCATTATGATTTACTAGTCTTCTGAGAAAATACATTTTCGTTGTCAGTGCATTGTATTCATTAAATCCTTAAATCTATAAAATACTTAAAACAAAGATTAAGCATTTGTAATGTATAGGGTGCAGATGTTTATTCATTTGATGTTTCTCTTTGATATTCATCACATGTTGATAATCAGAATACCACAGGACTCTTTCATGTTTCAAACTTCATTGAAATAATCTGTCCTACAACAGAGCCTTCACACCTCAGTGCTAAAGGCTTGCAACTCTGTAAATGCTGCATTGTTCTGATAGGCTTGTCAACCATTCGGTTAGGTTTACTCAATATCGTTCTTGTGTCGATATGTGAGGGAGATGATAACGACTTCTCTACCATTTGTGCAAAACTAAAAGCAATGATATCATCTTTGACAGACGAATCCCGGTTCGAATATCCTTCATATATAAAATCTAACAATTCTATACCCTGCCTTCCATTTCTTAATAAGCTTTTGTAGTTTTTGCTATGTTGGAGTTGTGACTTTTCCTAAACCTAGAAATGCGAGGGTTTTTTTAGCTGTAGGACTTTTATGATACTGCTATGCCGATTCAGATACGCTTTAGAAAGATGTGTTTCAGCTTTTATAAGATACCGTTACTTTACCATATGATGAACATGTGTACTGTTAAGTTTCAGGTGATATCCGAAATAACTACATAACTTATCTAAGGGTGAAGTACATGTTACCTTTTTGTTGTCATATAAGTCACTTATGGGTGTGTTTTTACATAGTAATTTAAGTTTGTGTTTGATGCTGTTATTGATTAACATAATGAATCATGCTCATTCTCACAAGTCAAACTTATTTTATTTTCTATTTTTCTATGGTAATTAAATATATATACGATTTGTTTGTTTTCTGTCACCTACGCAGTTGTAGACAGTATATGCACTTTTTGGAACTATCAAAACTTTTTTCATTTGTGTAGATTACATTTCACACTATCGCCTTTCTTTGTTATGATTTTGTCTCTAAAATAGTTCGTCATTTTTAATGAAACCAGCTGATAACTTGAAATAACTTCTTATTCGAAAGTTCATGTTTTATCATTAAAAACGCCTCAGTCGATTACATTATTTTCAATTAGTGGATCAACCGTAGAGATAATTATTTTCTATAGACAAATAAGATTACAAAGGTTTGAAAGACTAAAATATGAAATCAATATTTGCAATAGAAATAATTTTGTGTAACTACATCGTCATATTATTGAATGTCATGTTGTATGATGTAGAAATGATAAAATCAATGTCATAGATAAACCTATTCCTTTTTTATTTAAAAAAACCCATAAGCGCTAATCAGTTGGAATTTTCGTACATACATATCCTTTTTATTGTTTGCAAGAATAAGATAACATTCCGTAGGTTGGTTTGGTAAAGGTAAAGAATGTTACTGCCTTGATAAACACTTAAGTGTCTGTCACAAATTTATGTCTATAGTTAATCAAGTACTAAAGTTGTTTATATAGTTGTCATAAATTTGAATATCACATGCATTATTTATCACTGCTTAGTCATGATTGTGCAATATTCATTTAATTAGAATATTTATTCTAATTTAGAATATTTATTTTAATTGCATATATGTTTAATGCGTATACTCATTTGTAAATAAAGTTCAGACGCTTCACTTATACAGTTTCACGAACTTAGTCTACTGCTTTTGTTGCTATTACACCGCAGAAGGTACCTTAACTTTCTACTCAATAATAGTTAAAGTAACATAATAGGAAGTTCACTTATTTCCTCCAAAAGATAAAGTTGAACCTGTCTGTTAAATAATCCTTATCATAACCTTGCTCCAGTCTACCTATCACAGACGATTCCTCTCTATCAGCCTACTGGATCACGTCGCTCTCAGCATCAACTTCTCTTCACAGTGCCTCGTTTGGTTTAAACTTAATTTATTCACAGTAAAGGATTAGGGACAAGTTATCCAACTTAAAATGCCCTCTCCTAGTATGTACAAATTTGATTTACATAATACCCAGTGAACACAGACAGCAGACAGTGAACAAGAGTAGAGTAAGAGTATCAGGAAGAAATAATATTATTGACAAATATTTGATGTCCGGTAAAGCGCCATAATGAAAACATAAAATTTTCTCTTTGTTTGCTATACAATGTACATTGCAACAAATAATGATATACATTCTCAACATAAGAACGTTCTCTTATGCTGCAGCTACTAAATGGAATTCCCTGCTATCCATCATCAAGTCATGTCAAAACCTGTTAACATTTAAAACTCAACTGAAGACACTGCTTTTCAAACAGAACTTTGATTAGAGCAGAACCTGATAACAACCAATTATCAACAGCAATATATTTTATTATTACTATAATCGGCGTGATTTTATCACATTCATGACAAATGCTGAAATTGAATAATAATTAAATCGGATTTCCATTTACAAGTAACTGGAGAAAATTAAAATCTCGTGTACATACCCATTGACTCAGAGAGGATAACAATATATAGGTCTGGGCCTAGATTTTCAAAGCTCTCTTAGTGCTATGATAGTCGTAAGCTTATGTCAAAGTATGTAACTTACGACTATCTTAGCACTAAGAGAGCTTTAAAAATCTAGGCCCTGGTAACTAAGGGTCATCCTTAAAACCTATTTCTACCTCCATCTTTAGAAAAGGTCTGGAAATCTGAATTGTCGTGTGTAGCCTCCATGAAAAGTAGGGGTTATAGTAAATAGATTTGATGACCATGTGGCCCCAAACATGGTCAATGCCTTCATAACTTACTTTCCTCTTCTTCTTCAGAAGCAAAGCTTAAATAACGGTACAAACTCTTATGCTGGTGAGGGTTATAAATTATAGATGACTCTATTGTTCTTATTTAGTCTCCATTCCTAGTGATGCATATAATTTAAAGATTTCGTTACCCGTGGCCCCTTATTAAGGTTACATTGGCCATGCCAACGCAAATGTCCTTAGCCAATGGGGTTTGTAATATTATGCACCCAACCTAAGGATGGTGAGTTTTATAGCCTGGTGAGCTATATATCCCATGATACGTAATAATTATAATCTACTTCATTTTTATTGCTTAAAAATTCACTAATCACCACAAAACTTTTCATTGTATTTCTTAATTTTCGAAGTGTTCGTAAACAAGCTAGCTTTCATATGTGTTCAGCATGGATACTTAAATTAAAACATCCAAGTTAGAAAAGTCTACGTTTCTGAGAACAAGTTGTAAAAAAGTTTCATTTTTTGTTTTATTAAGTTTCAACACTAAACTTTTAAGTAGAAATTATTATGACTGCAAGACGGTATTATTATATCCACTCCACCAATACCCCTCCCCTGTCCAATGACTCTTCGTGTTTTTATTGATGCTCTTATGCATCCAGTTATTTTGTTTTCAGAACAATATGTTAACAACTAGTATATATGTATATTAGAAAATGTAAATGCTATTAGGGAATAAATTTTTATCATTTCGTCTCATTGGTTCTTTTGGTGAAGACCTTTCCGTATTCAATGCCGTTTTCAATTTGAAATAAAAACTAGAACTTCTCTTATCTCAGTTAGATTAAAAATGTTAAATGTTAAACTTAATTTTAAGATCAATCTATCTCGCCAATTAATCATCATTTACATAAACCCAATAATATCTATATATTTTATATTGTAAGTGTACACTTCATATCAGTGTACTACATTTATCTTGAACTTCTTAAATACCATTTTTAACACATTCATCTTTCGCTCATTATAACTTTAATAACCAATCATTTTCCCATTTAATATAAGTTTCAATATATCCAACAACAAGTTCTTCAGTTAATAGCTGTACATATCTAAGGTGAGTGACTTCCCTTTTCAAAGAATATTGTTCAACTTTTTCAAAACGAAGCAAATGTTACATAAACTTTGGTTGCACATATTATGTCATATTTCATGTAAATGTACTTTTTTGCTTCAAATACGTAATTTCTTATCAATTATTTGTCCATTTAGTGAAGGATGATATTGTAACAATTTTCTTTTTTAAATAAGTCGTTTCCTATTATTTTCTTCATAAAAAACAGTATTTCTTTGGTTAAAATCAACCATATAACAGTTATAGATTTATGGCAAAAGAAAGTCAAATTCATTATTCTGTTTATTTTTATATGAAATTGCCGATAATTGTTATCGCCCCATGTATATTGGAATTTACTTTCATTGAATAATATTTTAAAATCAATTTGCTACTTATAATGCACATTGAGCAAAAAGGTACGTACAAAACAACGTTCAGGTGATTGATTCCAAACTGTCAGCATAATATGTGAGTGTGTCATCTAGTAGTTCAGCAATTCGGTTTTTGAATAAACTTTTTGTAATTTGTAACCTGAAATTTGTTTAAAACTAAAAGGTTTTCTAACAGAACTTTTATCAGATACAGGCAATAAAATTGCTCATCTATGGGCCATTATATCTTTCGTCTGTTGGTGGGACATGCAAATAGTACTAATAATGTGTGTTCGAGGGATTAAGTCAAGTTCATAGAAGTGGATATGAAAACAGTAGCCGATGTTTGTGATATTAGTTATATATTTCAATATTATCTCCCTGAACCTCAACCCATTTGCCTTTGAGACTGTCTATGGTCTTGCTGTAGAAGTCTTCTAAATGGCCCCTCAGCCACGCCTCAGTAGCTGCCTTGAGTTTATCATAATCGCCAACTACGCAAGTGTGATTTCAAATTACGAAACAGATATTAGTCGTTTGGAGCCAGATCTGGACTGCAGGAGGTGTGGTTAAGTTGTTCATTCAAGCCACATTGTTGAAATTCAGCCTGTGAAATATGACTCTTGCACTGTAGCATAGTCACAAAGAAGCATACACCAGTAGTCAACATGCCGCCCCTATCTCTTGATTGCCGCTTTCAATTACTTCATCACCTCAGCATATTAGTTTATAGGGGTTTTATAGTCTATAAGTATCACTCCCCTTAAATCCCAGAAAATGGTCGCCATGATCTCACCAGCAGTAGGCTGAGTTCTGAACTTTCTAAGTGTAGGAGAGTGCTGAATCCACGTTTCATCTCCATTAACCAGAGGAGCATTAATGTTATCGGAATCAGCATTGTAGATGGCAAAGAGCTCACGAGTGTACTGGTTTCTCTGGTGTTGATCTTGAGCAATTAATGCCAATCAAAGAAACATTTAAGTTTCGTTTCACCCAATTTGCAGACACCTTTGATATGTGCAAATGCTCATGATTTACCGTGCTAACACTTCCATGAGAAATGCCTCGATATCTCTCCCATCTTTATTCTCCGATCAGAAATGCTGAATCCCTGGACCCTTGAAACCAGATCTTTTAACCCATGCGGGCACAAATATGCCAGGTATTTACAAAATGGTCATGGGCATTACAGTTTTTCTAAAATTAACTCGAAATCTGATTTGCTTACGGAAGTACACTTTTTTTAAAACATTGGTTTCACGTTTATGTATTTCGGTCGCATTCACCCCTTCGTTCGTGAAAAAGTTGATAACCAAAAGATGTTCAGTTTTTCAACGTTCAGCAGGCTGTAAATCTTAAGAAAGTGTTCGGGAAGGGTTGGTTATGTATGTCCTTTCTTAATAATGACATCACCGAGGATGTCTTACTCACTTCTATTAAGTTATTGACTAATTGACCCCTTGTATGTTAAAATTATATCTTTAGACAGGGAATATGTACAACCCACTTGAACATGTATGTTTAGTGATTATGTATATTTCCCAATTCATTCAGTGAGTATGTTTATTCCCTGAAATTCTCTTTTTATACAAGTTCTCTGGAAAAAACACCAATAAAAATGAAAGAACAAAGTTGGCGATTTTTGTCGTTTAACATAATGACCATAATGACATGACCCTCATGAAGTTGATGGACACGGATGCATCAAAAACACACCATCAACACAGGCTATACATTTTAAGGATTCCTGCTTTCACAGCAATTTTACATGTCAGTGGTTTTTTTTATGTCATTCAACATCCAAGGGGATCAGTTCCCGCCAGGTCTACCCCGGGAATCAAAATTGTCACATTGCCATTGTCACATTGTCACTTTTGACAGCACAACTAAAGTGTTCATACCCTTTCAGCCGCTTATTACCAAAATACTTCAGCTAAATTTATCTACTTTTGTCAGGATTCAATGAGTTCTTGATCTACTGTTGATTCTATGACAGGGTCTGAAAAGGTATGAGCATGGGAAACAGAGTTGAGAATTAATGAGTTCAGTAACATGGTGATTAGTTGAGAAGCATGCACCTTCAACTGAATGAAACATCCTTATTTTCATCAGAAAATTTTTTGAATGAAAACCATGTTTTAGAACATAAATTTTGTTTCCAATAACATGTAATCTATGAAATGACAAGAGGTGATGGTTGTTTCATTCTTTAAGTCAACTGATGTGCTACTTTCAGCAGGATGAATTAAATTGTTTGAATGAAAACCATGTTTTAGAACATCAAGTTTATTTCCAATAACATATATTCTATGAAATGAAAAGAGGTGGAGGTTGTTTCATTCTTCTAAGTCAACTGATGTGCTACTTTCAGCAGGATGAATCTATGATATGCCAATGTAGTTAACGTAACATATGCCAAAGATCCTCAATCTACCTGCATCCTACTTCAGTAAGTATCGTCAATTTTTTGGTGAATTAATTGCAGGTAAAACATTAACTTATTGGATGGCTTAACTTCACTATGACAATTATAATGTGTGGTTAATATAATTTGTTGCACTTTCCTTTGTGACCAATAGTTTTACGCCAATAATATAATATATTCTAGCTCCCCGCACGTGGATTGGTCTCCACGATAAACACCAGAACAACAAGTATGTCTGGGTTGATGGGACTGAACTGACTGGCAAGAACAGATGATCCCAAAGTTTTCTGTTTCCAGAACCATCTCACAATCGATATGGTGGGGTTGAAGACTGTGCATCATATCGGTACGAGGCGGAATCTAATAAATTTGTACTGTATGATTATTCGTGCTCAAATAAAGAATACTTTCTTTGTGAAGTTGTAATTCAGAACTGAAGTGAAGAACTATAGCAAAATTTAAAAAAGGGTGATTCCAAAGTTGGAGATATTCCACACAAACAGATTGCTCTGAGTACTTAAATCTGAGGCTTTCTCTTTCGATTAAAGTTGCCTTCAAAACATTGACTTTTTAAAATATCGAAGATATTTCTAATTAGAATAAATGAAATTGACCTTCAAACTTACTTGATCCTTCGGGTAGTTATATGTGTGTTATGCACACACGCATCTTTAAGAGGATAACTTATTTCTTTTTTTTTTGTCCCCTCGCCGATAGTCTCAATACTTCTCCCCGTCGATTGTCTCCAATGATCTCCCCTTGTTGTATCCTGTCTCCTCTACCTTATCTCTAGTCTCCTCCTATATGTCACGAGTATCCTTTCCTCTTATTAACTGCACTCCCCGCTCCCTCTAGTGTTTTCAATTTCCGCGGCTGATGTGATTGTCTACAATTTCATTTCGTCCGTCTTGTGCCATCCTCCGTTGTCACCAGTCTCCTCCTCTTATTTTCTCGAGTTTCAATTTCCTCCGCTTTAAATTTTTAAACTTAATTCTTCTCAACTCACATCAGCGCCCATCATGTGTCTATTCTCTCTCCTATAGTCACCAGTTGCTCCCTCCAGTTGCCTTCTTGTTGTCTCTCCTCGTGAAATATTTGGCATATTCTAACATTCAACAAACAGGTTTTCACTCCAGTTCGACCAGTGGAACTGCAATTTGTTTCAGCAAGTAACATTTTACTCACAAAAATACGTAATTCATACTAAATGAATTGAAGAATATTGTCATTTACTAAATATATAACAATTCCACTAGATTAAAGCTTGATATAGATCAATTGATAATTTTAAATAAGAATACAATGGGAAGGAATTCGACTTTCGGTATCGAATTCTCCTATATACGTGTCTCTATTGAAACGTGTTTTGTTTTTGGAAGCAATTCAGTGATCGTTTTCCTCACTTGAATGTTATCGTAGACAAGTCCCAAAGAATGTTTAAAGTTTCTTAGGAAGCCAAGAAAATAATTATCAAACGGTTACATGCAATTTCACAGAGTCACAAGACAGTTTATTGATTAACAACTTAAAGTTCCAGAATTCATACCAAGTTTGCAAGTACGATTGGGAATACGAGAAATAAAAATCAAAAACATTAGTTGATGTTTGCATCATTTAATGTTCAAACGTGATAGAATTGAAAAATATTACACTGGAACACCTTGTCCCGCAAACTTCGCCTCGACCGTCTACACTGGGCAAGAAGAGTGAGTCGCTGGCAACGATCTGATTAGGCAAGACTTATCTTCAGTGACGAAAGCACACTGTAGAGTAAGTGTATACCGACGTAGAGGCGAAAGACTTGCTGCAACATATGTCCAAGACGTCACAGTCTCCTAAACTGACGCTAGCCCTGCAGTCTTGACGCAACAACTGAAGCAAGAGATGACAAATTATACCCAAAGAGTAAATGTTAACAATGTTTTTTAATACATGTTGATCATTATCTAAAAGCTAAAAATTATGGCGATTATCATAGTATCGTCTGGTTCCACTTCTGTATTATTAAGCTGAACTCTATAACCCAGTTTTATGGCGTTAAAAGTAGGATGAGAAAAAGACGTTGTGCTTTTTACGTGAATTATAGCGCACTCACATAAACATAGTGATTCTGGTATACTGAAATGCATCCCTTATTTTAAGGCATTTAAGATGTGTAATGAATAAAATGCCAAACCTTTTCGGTCAAATACCATCTGAAGATCCCTCGTTGTGTATTCTCCATGGGTATCATCCAAGATATTACAATATCCTTATCTATGAAATCAAATATTATTACAGTTAGATGGTTTTTATTCAAAGACATGTTGTTTTGTTGTCTGAATACGAAATCTCAAACAAATCTAAGTCAGTTCAACTTAAACCAAAGTTCATCGTGATTTGCAATTGAAAATTGATACACGTATCGTAAAAGTATGAATAAAAAAATTTCATATTAATTACTTTAAAGCATTTTTTACAACATTTCAAAACTAGGAAACCACAACTTTTGAACAACTGAACTTCCAAAAAGGATCGAAAGTCCTCACAACAATAAATCATCATCAGATCTGCAGAGAAAATAAACATGCGTCAGCGCTTGGAGTAGGTGAGACTAAAAAATGTCATATGATAGTAGAGTGATCAGATGTACCTTGTGGTTTAAACATATTTTATTACATGAAAGGGATCGGCAAACAAGCCATATGGCTTATGTTAATGCCTCTCCCATACAATACAAAAACAATTGAAATAACACGAGAATGGCATGCAATCTTTATACAAAAGTTCTATAAAACAATCATTAGTATGTAATATATTAAAAGATATCACAATTCTGGTAATCATGTGGCCGTTCATTCATCATTATAAAAAGACTTGTAAGTTGTTTAAAGAGTTTAACTGTTATTAAATCGTTTTGAAGAATGAATAAAGTAATGTACAGATTCTAGTATTTTCTGGTTTATTTCTCTCCCTTTATTTGCGTTCCCAAAAAGTACACTTCTTAAATCAAAACCTTTCTTATAGAAATAACAGTTTGGTCTCAGCAATAAGTAACAGGGACAGGTAAAAAAGTAGTGAAATGCGTCTTCGTTTGAGTGACCACATGAACAGGCGGGTGAATCAAAGATATATCGTTTGTATTTGTCTGCATTTAAATCGCTAAACCCTAGCCTAAGGCGACAGTGTAAAATTTGTAGGAGTCTGGGTCCAGAGTTAAAATCAAAGTGGAGAGGAGATGACAATTTGTTTAGTAGCATTAGTTTGAAATCATGTAATGAAGTTGCTTTCTTCATATTGTCGGGAAGCTCGTTCCAGCGTCTTATTGTGTCTGGAATAAATGATCTGGCATATAGTTCTGTCTTACAACGTATGTTTTGAAGGTCTGTCTGGTTTCTTAGATTATAATTAGAATTGAGGCTGACTGAATCAGGCACAAGATCACTTAGATAATCGGGAGTCAATTTATTGATCATTTTATAAAAGAGACATAGTTTTGAATCAGCCCTTCTTTCTCTTAGGGGCTTTGAGTTAGTTTCCTTATAAATGTTTTGGTGACTTGTCCCTCTTACCGCACCGCAAATAGTTCGCAGTGCGTCAAGATGTAGTTTCTCAAGTTGGAGCTCTTGTTGTTTAGTACAGTTGTCCCAGATAATACTACAGTAATCAAAATGAGGTAGAATAAAAGAGTTAAACATTATTTCTAAGCTTTTTCTAGTAAGACGATATTTGAAGCTTCTAAAACAGTTGATAATGGGGCTTACTTTTTTAATAATGTTCTCAATATGGGAATTCCATTGGCAGTTATGCTGGAAGGTTAGACCTAGGTGTTTGTGTTCTTTGACTTCAGATATCATGGTACCACTCATTTGTAATGGAGGAATAGCTATAGGGTTGACTTTACGCGAAAAAGTAACTGCTTCCGTTTTTTCTGGGTTAAACTTTACCTGCCATTTATCTGCCCAGATGTACCTTGTAAAGTTAAAACCCTGATGTTGAGTCTTTTATTCGTATCAAGGCCATCGGCCCGTATACAATGATAGAAAAATACATGTAATAAGTATACAGTCAGACCTCGATAATCCGAACATTTTCGTTTTTCATCAAAAACGTTGGGATAGTGGAATGTTCGGACTGCTGAAATGAACCAAATCTACAGACAGACGACATAAATCTATAATTATCACACAAAATGAGAAATTTCAATTTATTAGAATCACAAACATTTGATACACAAAGTGAGACATCTCAATCTATTAATCACAAACTGCTGACACGGCTCAACTCCCGTGTCAATCCACTGTCATTGATGTTTACCGATTCAATCAGTGTGGTGCTCGCTTGTCTAGGGGATTACCGAACGGTTTGATGAATCGTCGGACAAATGAAGCAGAAATAGCTGTGATTAACTAATCCGTTACAGCTAATCAGCGTTCGGATTCGGAGACTGAATCAACGGATTAATGAATCAACATTTAATGAGTTTATATAGAGATTAGTTTGGCTACAGCTTGCTACCGTTAGGATACTGCGAGATTCGGATTATTGGTGGCCGGACTATCACGAGTTGACTGTTTCACATAAATGCTAAGTGTCTCTTTGAATATCATACATTTGTGGCTTGAAACAAATTAGTTGATTCTGTCTTTATTCATAATAATGTCTTACTAACTGGGTTAAATGATGTTCTCTTTATATGCTATTATTTGCGAAACTTAACCATTAAGATACACATTTTGACATTAAAACAACACTTTAATCAGAAATGAATCAATGATGGAAACACTTTTGTTTTGGTGTAAGTAATTTTTTCACTAGGCAGCTCCGTCTTGGTTTTCAATACTTATCTCTGTTCTCTCTCCGGACTTTGGCGGGTTCTGCTAGCAGTTAAATTCTGCAACATAATCTATCTTGCAATTTTCTTTTCAAATTTCATCAGGAGAAAACACCGAATGCATGAATAACATAGTTGTTGTCACGAATGCCTGATGAAGTAGGTTTAGGATGCTGGTTAATAAATGTGTCTGTCTTTGAAAGAAGTATAACGAAGGTACTTTAGTGAGGACTACGCTCTTAGAACATTACTAATAAGATTTTATCAGCTCATGCCTTGCACACAGAAAATGCAGGAACTTTGGTACTAGGTTATTACAAATATTTTCCATAAATTACGATATGTTTTATTTAAAAATTAACTTTATTGTGTTAATATAAATCTATAAGAATCAAGAAAGTTATTTCTAACATATTTCATAATATAAGTCTATTAAACAGGATATTAATAATGAACATGGGAAGTTTGTGTCTGTCATTATCTGTCAAAATTATTTTTGTTATTATTATCTTAATCAACTTGGATTGAATTATCACTTAAATCTGGTTTCATGATTTAATTAACTGGCTTCAAAATAACAGTTGATTAAAAATATTTATTGAGTAACACTTCATATAGAAAAATCCCAAGTCTGTGATCGTCACATTGAAATTTAAAAATTACAGATCGTTTGTAATTATTTACGTATCAATGAGAGAACATTGTTTACTTGTGTACTTTTTGCAAGAATAGAAGTGTTGATAGACGGCGGTTTATCGAGGGTGACTGAATGAATGAGCACGTTTTGTTCACGTCAATTTAACTGAAATTTCAAATAGTTTAATCGTACCTGTCTTATCAAATTTACAAATATTCTTCCTTAAAACATCAATTAGATCGACTCCGAACTGGCGAGAATTTTACTAGTTTGTCGATTCACGTGGTCGTGATAATTTCATGACAACATTTTACTGATATGATATTAAATGTTTAAATAAACCAGAAACCTTACTGGTATTTTATTTAAATAAAGAAACGTAAAATATCAAAAATATTATCATGGACACGAGAGCATAATTTCAATGTTATTTGTCGTTAAGAAAATGCAATGTTATTCCAAACGGTGTTTCCTTTTTGTAGCTTCTGTAAGATAATGTCCACGATTTCGGCGTTCATTTTTCAGTAATTTGAGCGATTATTTAATCGTTTGAAGTTTGAGAGGTATACTGTCGATCTTTAATAATCTATTATATTGATATTGTTTCATCTTATTATTCATTTAACGTAAATCATCGAGCTTCTGCTATCCAATTGAAAAACAAACTACTCGGTAACTAATTCTCAAATCACCGGTGTACAATAACAACGTGCTTTTGCGATCGTATTTCTGACAAATATTTGTTTTAATTTCGACTTAAAAAGATTAATAAGTTTGAAATTTTGTCAAATCAAACGTTCGGTCGGGGACGCGGGGCAAGCCACCAGAAATCGGGTAAACCCGCCGAAATCGGGCGATATGCAATGTATGCAAGGGAGAAAGTAGATTCAATTGTTAAATAAGCATACAGATTGATTGTTGACTTCCGACCACTTAACAGAGTCAATCTCTAAAGTACTTGTGTGTTGTTAACTACTTTCCCTCATTGATATGCTTGCTTGCGAAAAGAAGTAACTGTGGAAGATTGAAGTGTCTTAATTTCATGTACTCTTATGAATATTTTAAGTATCTATAATAATAATAATAATAATAATAATAATAATAATAATAATAATAACAATAATAATAATAATAATAATAATAAAAATGATAATAATAATAATAATAATAATAATAGTCCACTTGTATCGCGCATTAACTCCATGCACAATGCAAAGTTCATTTCGAGGAGATAGATTTGAAAAGATGAGTTTTTAGTCTAGATTTGAAGACGGAGAGTGAGGGTGAAGTTTTCAGATCAATTGGAAGACCATTCCATTCTGTTCCAGCAGAGAAAGGGCCATAGTTCACTGGTTTGACGACCAGTAGATGTTGTGAATTTGAGCTAAGGCTTCTTGATGTTGTATATGCCTGAAGAATGTTGACAAGGTATTTCGTTGCTGAGCCACTGAGACAGTTATAGACGATGCATAGTAGCTTGTACTTGATGCGGCAATTCACAGGCAGCCAGCGTAAATCCTTAAGCACCGGGGTGATATGTTCGTGCTTCTTGGTGAGAGTGACAATCCTGGCTGCAGAGTTCTGTACTCGCTGTAGTTTGTCTATCAGATTCTTCGGAGCACCTGAGAGGAGACTATTTCAATAATCCAATTGTTTTATTCTGTTTCAGAATATAGACCAATCCAAAACATCTGAAAAGGGAACAGGGTGAATTGTGTATGTTTTGCACTTTAGTAGATTGTTAATCTTTCAATGAATAACTAAAGGTATTTCTAAACCATCATATGTATATATTTATATTCATAGCTGTCATAAAATAATTATTTGGAGATTAGATTAGATTGGAGATTTCATAAAAGTTGATTAAACTGTAAACTTACGTTTTCTTACTACTCATTTAAAGATGAATTCATTCTTCGAAATTGTGTGATTGAATAACTGTTAATAAGTTAATGGATAAGTAATATTTTCTATAAAATGGTTTTATAGGAGGAATGCTTTTTAAAAGATCGGTATACACTGACACTTACATTTTACCTTGTAGGTATTTTAACTTTCTATGAATGTTTTTTTGTCTTAATATTGCAATAAATATTACATGGTAATTGATGTGTTTGTTCATTGTACTACAACATAAATAAGTACTAAATAGTAACCTATGCCAAGGTTGATACGGGAAATATTACCCCGAGGGAACCGAGGGGTTATATTTCCCGTATCAACCGAGGCATAGGTTACTATTTGTCATACACACAGAGGAAAACATCGTCATTTGATGTTCTAATCATAATTAGAACTCAGTAATGTCAACAATTAAAGAAATAATTGCTCATTTACAACATTTCGCCCAATACATAATGAATGCAAGACAAGGTGCACCTCACGAGCGCAGCGTGGCAGGAAGAACGAATTTTCCGTGAGGAATACTTTGCACGAGATTCACGAGTCCGTCTGCAGTTGCGAAAACAGCATTATCCAATCAGCAAGTAGTGTCGCTGTGACGTACGCACGTGCACCCAAAAGCACGTGCACTTACCATTTGACTTGACAAAGCGACGAAAACGACCAGTATGGTCTCAAGATGGCCAACACGTGCTTGTCTGAATAATCTTACAGAGAAGGAAAATTTCATAAATTGGATACTATTCATCGAGAGTAATTCAACGCAGTAACTCAAGACGTCTGTGAAATGACGGAACGGTTTTCGGATATATGCTGTTCGTCGGCAAGTGTGTGAACAGTGGAATGTGCATGTTTAATTACTGAATTACATTTCGGCTCAGTGTTACGATGCAGTTGGATACACCTCGGAAGTAAAAGGACAGGGACGCGCTTTACAAGACGGAACAAAACAGCTGCAGCTTGTGTACACGGATTATCCACGTTGAATTAAGGTAAAGGATATTTTAGTCTACCTACGTTATGTATCTTTCAATTTTACCGAATGTTATTTTCATGTTTTAATTCAAGCAATAATACATTCAAAAACATTAGTTTATTGAGGTTTTTCTCATTGTTTACTCATTGTTGAAATAAACATTTCTTTTTAAAAATTGGTGTGCTGAGATTAACGGAATTGTTATTATTGTCCAAAATAACTAATCATGATTATTGAATATTAACATGAATGCATAAACTAAAAATTCAGCGTTTTCCATTTAGGACTTTTGTACGTTTTAAATTTACGATGTATATTTAGTGGAATGATATTTTTTTGCAGGTAAAACACCAGGGATTTACTTGGCAGCCACCACCAGGATTACGAAGATCATCCCGCATCATGCAACTCAAAAGGTCATCACGACGGAAACCCAACTGTAGGATTTAATAATATCCGCGAGAGGTGACAATGTACCGTTTTCATGACAGATTAAAAAATTAAACCATGTCGTGTTTTTTTTTTAATACGAAACCATTCATTAAATCGTTACCCAAAGTCGATACTAACATATTGACCTAGGGAGATATCAGATATCAACCTTTATGCTGTCTTCAGACCTGATAACATTTATACGGAAGTGTTTTTTAAATATTATTTGAGGCGAAGACGAGAGTAATATTTAAAAAACACTGACGTGTTTTTTGAACCGAGGGAGGATACTGAAAATCGAGGCGAAGCCGAGATTTTCAGTATCCGGACGAGGATATGATTTCGCCAAATGTATGACGTCAAGAACGGTTGGATATCTCATAACTCCCTAAGTCGATATCTAGATATCAACCTCCGATGACGTCACGTCAGGTTGATATGGGATATAACCTGTAAGCTGTTCAATAGGTCATATCACCCCTAGGTGTGTATCACACAATAAACACTACATGAAAACCAAGTTGAAACTTATATTAACCCTCAAGCCGCGGTTTACGGAATGGTCCAGGATGAAATTAAACTACGCCGCAGTTAGCCTTAGCGAACCCCGGAAGCCGGACTTATAATCTGACGCATTTACTAGTAAACGCAATTGTACCATGTAGCTGATCCCGGAAAAAAATTGCACGGCAGTCGTGTCGGTTGAACGTTTATATTTTCGTTCCGGCTTTCGCTAAGCTGCCGATGTTTTTTTCGTGGTTGTTCTAAAGAATGGGGGCATATTTTCCGAAATTTTTATAGATATTGGTCAATTTTATCGTACCGAAAATATGCATTACAAACGCTCAATTTCCCCCCACTAACCGCCGGGCTTGCTATAGGCCTGTGAGTTATTGCCCCCCTCGCGCACGAGCTTATCGAGACGCGCACGTTATTGTTTGCTTAGGCTTGCGCACTCAAAACAAAAGCACACCTTGCTATCGCACGCCCTGTGATCTAAACCCTTGGGCGGATTTCAGTACAGGTAGGGTCATTAGAAAGAGAAGAAAATTGTCTTCAATTCGATATAAATTACGAACATGCGCTACCTGAACTGAAGATACAGCATGTGCCGTAAAAAAGGTGATTTTACATAATTTTAGTTTTAGACCATTTTGTCACATCAATTTTCTCATGATGTGCTCATCGTATTTTTAAAAAAATTATATCACAAGATAGTGAAAAAGATTGTCTTTTATTCTATGTAAAATTTGTGCATGCGCAAAAATAAATAAAGACACCGCAAGCGCCGCACAAAAAGCTAAATTTTCTATTCAAATCATGTGAAATGGGCGATTTTGACATGTGCCTTTCTTTCGCTCGTATCTTCTCAACAACTAGGCGTATTTTGAAATTGATTACATCGTGATAAAGAAAGAATAATTGTCTTCGATTTGATATAAAATTTGTATATATGCTATGTAAAATAAAGATACAGCAAGTGCCGCAAAAATGTGAGTTTTGTTTATTCTTTAGGTTTTTACCATTTTCTCGCACTTTATATCACATAAAATTCTCGGCATATTTTGAAATTTTATATATCAAAATAGAGAGAAAAGCATGAACTTTATTTCCATATAAAATTGGTATGTAAACGAAAATCAGTAAAGACCCGGCGAGCATTGCACAAACCGGCAATTTCTCTATTCATATCTTGTTAACCGAGAAGTGATTTTTTTCACCTGATGTTTACACTTCCTATCCATTTAACGGCAGAGCGCATTATCAACATTTCTATATCACAATAAAGAGGAAAGGATCGTATTCATTTCTATATAAAATTTGCAAGTTACAATGAGACAATAAACGAGCGTTAAGTGATGTCGCAATGATCAAATTATGTTCTAAAATACCTTAGGGTACCATATTTTCAAACTATATACATTCCAAACCAAGTGGTTTATATTTATTATTTTTATATCATCGTAAAGAAGAAATAAATACCTTCGTTTTCATGTGTAATTTGCTCATATTTGCATCAAAATAAAACGTGTGGAAATGATGCGACAAATGACGCGGTAAAAAATTATTAAAGATTTTATTCACTAGCTATACTCACGTTTCGTTGGTAATAACTTATAATTACAGTGCGAAAGATTGTTATGTTTTATTTCTTCGTAAAGAAGTATAAATTTCCTTCAATTCCATATATATGTTGCATGTATACAAAGCGAACACTTGATTTATAAAGTGGCAAATAAAGACAATTTCTATTATGTGTGAGTGTAATTTTCAGCGGGGTCACACCGCCTGCACGCGCCGAGCGCGTGTGTTTGCCCGGGGCTACTAGCTTAGTAATATTACTGTGGGGGTCAGAACGTTATCGGGGTTTAAAACTAACTTGCTTTGGTAATATATATCTTTCGTTTTGGATGGCGTATCATCATGAAATTTATCGTAAAATATAGAGCAATAAATTAGCTTCATTTCCGTATATAATTTGTCTTTGTGCACTCAGTGATGAAATGATTTTGTAGAGTTTGAAATAAAGACAATTTTTAATAATCGTAAAATTTGTTCTAAACATATTTTTGTAATAATTTTTATATCGATGTCAAGAGGAACTATTCGACTTTAGTTTCGTTTTGATTTCGCGCATGCGCTCTCACAATTTTAGAGTTACGGCGCTCGAATTAAAAACAAGTTTACTTCGCTTAAAGAAACCGTTCTAGGGGTGATATAAATTTCATTCAAAGTTCCAGGTAAGTATCATCCATTTGTAATACGGGATTCGCCGACTAGTTTTGTATACAATGATATTTACATCCGTATTCCGCCACGTAAACAAACCATATATCGGCAAAATGGTCGCGACTCGCGGCACTGGAAAATTCAGCCACTGGTGCTAATTACGCATTAACGGTAGCGAGACGAGTGCTGGAAAATTCAGTCACGGGGGCAAAACTGGTCAAAATAATATTCAGCAACTTGAGGGTTCAGCTAAGGACCTTGGAATCCAAGTTGAAACCTACAATATACAAAGATATGGACACCAGTTTGAAACCTACGATAAACTTACAAAACACGGAAACCATGTTGAAACCTACTATATATAATGATATGGAAACCAGTTTGAAACATACTATAAACTAACAAAGAACGGAAACCAAGTTGAAACCTACAATAAACCTGAACATGGAAACCAGGTTGAAACATACAATAAACTGACTCAACAAGGAAACCAAGTGGAAATCTACAGTAAACTAAAATCATGGAAACCAAGTGGATCCTACTTGGAGGAGTGTGTAAAGAACAGTGATGGATACCATCCGGATCTGGGGCAAAAGTAGGTTTCAGTTTTCATGGAAACCAACATGAAACTATTAAAACCTATCCGGATACCAAGTGGAAATGCTGGTTTCCATGTCGTTTCATGGTGTTTTCAATGATCCGGAAACCAAGTCATTTCTGCAGAGATTTCAGTGAGCATCATTAATTTCTTTGAAGTGAAAAAAAGGTAGAGCATTCATTGAATTACATTTCTTACCATTACAGACATTTTTATGAAAATGAAGAGTTTATTGCTGGCAAGACAAACAAATTCAGGACATTTTGCGGAAAATGCCCCCATAAGTAAATATTCTAAATATATAACTAAATCAGATTTATTGCATTTAAAGATACACGTACTGTGCCAGTCTCGAGATCTGTCACTACTGACATGTTTTATTTTACCTTGAAATTAAAAAATAAATTGATTACTTTAAGAATGAAATTTCTCCTCTTATTTATTGCACACATTGTTAATGTTTGTTTCTTTATTAGGGAGAGACTGACCTTATTGTAGTAAAAAGATACGTACCATTGCATTCTCTCTGACAACAGGACTATTTGCTCTCAACTTAATCTATATAATAATCTTTCAACTGAAGTTATTAGAATTTTTTTTTTCTCAACATGATAATACATAACTGTTGATAAGTTTTAATGCAGCATATTGTAACTAAATATGTTTTTGTTGTTTTAATCTTTTAACTATGAAAATCAAAATTGCTAAGGTAACCTTACACTCGAGGCATTGCATTTAAATACCCCTAACCACCAGGGTGACAAATGTATCTGAACCTTCAACTGCACATCAATATTCAACATGGAATTAGTTTATCTAGAATTAAGAGTTGCTTTCAAATTTGCCTTTGAGATTCTAACCTCTTTACATTTTTTTATTTTTGAATATTTTTTTTCAGTTATAAAACAACTGAGTTTAAAAAATATATGCTTTAATTAAAAAACTTTAAAAAACTATCAACTTAATGTAGATAACAAGTTACTATTTTAAATGCCATCACTTTTTGTAGAAAAAGATCAAAACAATAATTTTAGGTAAACCAGGTAAAAGTTTTTTATATTCTTTAATAAAACATAAGAAATAATTCTAATAAGTATACTGTTCTAAATTAATTATAAAAGAAGTATTCTCAATTAAATCAAAGGTTATGTTGCAATTTTCTAACGCTGCGTTTGAAATTTTGACATTTGCCAGTCGAATAATCACATATTTCTGGAACATTTAAAAAATTATAATTTGACCTAAGTTATAAAGAACGAGCTTTTTAAAATATTTTGGGCTCATTAAAACCCACACGACTGCAGTAGGATATTTAATAGAAAATACTCAATGTTATTTTTTACCAAATCCTATAATTTGTAAATTTGCTGCGGTTATGAGATCAAATGAATGTCAAGGCCACTTCTATGGCCGACAAGGCAACCGCGTAGCCGATGATTTTTTATAGAAGTTCTGCTAACACTCATCTAAAAATGTTTAAGTGCTGTTCTCATATTGTGAACCTGTAGTTTGATATCGCCGATCGAATCGATCTCTACATAAGGGTTGTCAACATTGCTGGAATCAATAAAGGATGTTACAAGGTGAGTTTTTGCTGTTTTCGTGAGCCGAGATTTTGGCTTGAAAAGCTGGCGGTAGCGATTTTTGGGTTGTCGTTGCATGTTGAAATAAAGATCCGATTTTAACAATCCATAGCTCGTTTTGTAGGGAAATCATTTAGCTTTCGAGTCGTAGTGAACAATTTGGCTAGAAAAATTTTGGTTGCGAAAATTGACTTTGTTTGAGCATGGGGTGGTTTGGTCGTTACATCCCTTTCCTTTTATATAGTAGTAGGGTAGGGACTATAGGTATATATGTCTTTCTAAGGCTATTTCTAAGGGATACACGCCCCTGTGTTAACTTCTACCATTCTACATTCATGAGGTAAGCATAAACTGCCCAACTGGGTTCGCCAAATGTTGGCCGTCACTCCGGAAAACCGACTTTCTCATAAACTTTAACTTGACCTTGACATTGACCAAATAAAATAAGCCTACTGTTCTTGTAAAGCTGGGTAAATAAAAATTAAAGGAGTGTATAATTATGAATAATGATTTCATACTATGTTTTGATAATGTCGAAGTAACATTGTGATTGACCCTATAGACAAATTTTATACTACAGCCAGTTTAGGCTAGTATTAATGCCTTGTAACGTAATGGCTGTTTTAATCGAATTATAAGTTAATGCGCCAAATGTTTACAACTTAAATGATTGTATAAGTAATCTTAGTAAATAAGTGGGGGCGGGATAGCGCAGTGGTTAGCGCGTTTGGCTTCGGATCAGGAGATCAGTGGTTTGAATCCCGCCAGGGGCTCGGCAACTTTGTCTGCAGTAGAGAACTGTTCTACACGCAGTCAGGTTTGGGTGCAATGATACACTGAAATACAGTGCAGTAACACCCGATGCTCGCAGGTTTCACCGCAACGCATAGCCACAATGGTGTTGCGGGGTTTCTCCCTGCACTTATACTAGCAACCTCGATGTAATTGAAATAATCTTGAAAGCGGCGTTAAACACCAACTCACCTCACCTCACTAGTCAATAAGTAACATTGCAATATAGATTAGTCCTACGGTCTTTCAGATTACACATGATTGACCTAATCAAGCCTTTGCAGTGATTTAAGCTGCACAACTGTAATAAAGAAATTCAACTGACTTAAGCTCTACTTCTATGCAACAACTTTGGAAAAGGCCTAGGGAGAGAAAATCTTGCCAGTGCCAATAAGCCAGGTTGTGGTTGCTAGACCTACTGAACAGCGCAAGCGAAAGCCAATAAACTGCAACACCGATATGAATTACAAGTTTATTCATGTTTCATGCAAACATTTCATAAGATCATCATTTAAAAAAAAAGTATTATCATTTAATCATTGCAATAACTGTAACGTCATACTTGTAAAAAACATTTCCATCAATATATATATATGTAATAATTGTCCTAAACATGACATTTCAATGTTAGCAAGTATGCAAGCTGTTCAGGACACACAACTCTTACATAGAACAGCTCAGCGGGATGATTTGGACTTCGGTAAACACCCCTGGGTGATGTACCAGTTGTATCAGCATCGTCTAACCAGGTTGGTAGAGAACCAATCATCACAAATAACAGAGGTTTTGAAATAGAAGTAGTTAGACCTCAGGACCCTTTTATTAAAATTGAATTGCACTTACTTATTGTATATCATACATCCTTTATTATCAAATGCAAGTCCTCTCATTGGCTGGTTATAATTATATAGTTAGCGATAAGAGGCTTTAGGCTCGAAGGAGATCAGGGTATATAGAAGGAGCTCGTCCAGCGGATTTAAATATGCTGATGAAGCAGGATGACAGTGGATCTTTCACGTTTCAATACTTACTAATTATTGCATTATCTCCGCAAGGAGGTAACTCCATCATAATAACCTCTGCTCCAAAACGGCCACTACACAAATGAAAACTACGCATGCATGGATAACATTTTTTGTACCACAGGAATATTCAATGATGCAGTCGCTAAATAAGGCTAAAGTGTTCATTAAAGAAGAGTCAAAGTGCAAAATGCATTTTCGAATATAAGTTAGCTCTCAGAAATCATATGTTAATAACTGAAGGGTTTTGTGTGAGTTCTTTTCAAACGATGTCGCTGATTGCACAACTAATAGACTAACTTTAAAAAACAGGCTTCTTTATTACTAGATCGAGGAATGTTCGTAGAGGATTGAGTTTGAGTAAGAATTTAAGACGAAAATTTCTCTGAGAGTACGTAATTATTGATAAAATTAACCTCTTTTGAAGTAACATGTTTTGTTAAATCTGATGTGAATTATTCTAAAGATAAAAAAATGCTTTAGGCAAAGTATGTAATTTATGATAATTACATTGTAAACTTTCTGTTTTGGTGATAAAAATGTTATCATTAACATTTATTTATATCTAGTAAACATGTACCCTCATTCGTAGTCAAATCGAATTTCGTATGATAAAATTGTACTTAAATAGATGCAATTCTAAAATTCACATATTTCATTTAAGAAGAAATGGAGTTGATATGAATTATACTTATCACCTAACACTTATTTACCCAGATGCATGTATCTAAAAACCTTGTTATCAATTGCAGAATGACACAAATGTAAACTGGCATTATTTTCTTCGTTATCTTTAAAGCAATCACTACGAAAATACTTACTATCAACATATGTTTTTAATCATCTTGATTTTTATAATGTTATCAATGTAACATTCATCTTATTATTCACTGTCAGTTAAATTCTAAACAATAAGACGTTCATTTAAACTTTCTGTAGAGTTGTCAAACACTTCTTGAGGCTAGAGTTGAAAAAGGTTAGTGCAAATTCGCGTATTTCTGAAACTGTCTCCATTGAATGAAACACCGACAAACTGTTAATTAGTTCAGAAATTGTATTATTGAACTATTTGTAAGCTACACTGCACAAGGATACAAAGTACCACGTATCTTGAAATATCTTGAAAGACCCTTGATCCGTTCGAGAAATTTTATAGAACAGGTCTAAAGAGTTTCTAGAGTAGAATGTATCTAAAAGATATTCAGAAAGGTCGTGAAATTTGAAAAATTAGAAAATAAGATATTTAAAGTTTTCATCCTTTGCAACGAATCTTATTTTTTTTAAACTTGCTTACCATCGGTTACCATAGTCATCTCGCTTCTGAGGCCTATTTGGCCTTGTGTTAAGAAAGATGCGTTGACAGATGCAGTGTAGTTGATCATTTCTAAGGTTTATATAGTTATATTGTTTATTGTTGTGTTTTATCTCATATGTTGGCAATACAATTGCTGTTCTTATAGTTGAACCCTTCTGTTAATATTGATCGTTATGCTTATGTCATGTCAACGTTAAAGTCGGCGGACAGCGTTGCCCTCAAATGTAAAAATTAACAGGAAATATTTTATATAAATAGCTAAATGTTGAAATGGAAGGTCACATAAGAGGTCTTGCTTTTGTTAATATTGCGAGTTATACAAATTTTACGTTTTATTCTGTCGTTACGTTTAAGGTTGGTTCTTAATATGTATCAGCCAGTCAACTCACCTCCTTGACTGCTATGACTACTGAGAGTTTCTGTGCACTTTTCTCTTAACTCAGCATTTTAAAAAATATTTTATATTGACCCCGTGTCTCTTTCAGTGTGTATTGGGGCAAATCAAATGTCGATATCTGGATGCTTTTTAAATAGAATATTGGAAAATGATCATTCTTTATAAACCAATCGTCAGAATTGTCATCTCTGAGTTTATGTATTTTTCAGACCTGAAAAATGAGTGAAACCTTTTTTTTGGCTGATAGTTTATAATGCCATATTTTACAGACTCTATTTAAGAAGAGAACAATTTGGTGAGAAAACTAGGGCTTCCATTGGTACACGAGTACATGAGCTTTATATAGTCAGGCGCAGAAGGACTTACTTTACCCTGAATTGAGGACTCAAAGTTTCGATCACAGATACTTATTTGTTTGTAGTAGAAATATTCAGCAAATAAATGTACCTTATTGCCTATATTTCACTCCATATAGCAGATTAAGAGAAGTTTTAGCCAATACTTTTTTCTCTACTTGTATCACAGAGTATCGAATGACCAATGAACAGAGCTGTAGCATAACAATAACCATTTGACCGTGTTGGTAACAAAAACATATTTGGCATGCTTTAATATGGAATTTGATTTCCCTCTAAACGCATAATGAGAGAAGAATAATATTTTCGATTATACATGTTGATAAACGTGTTAATAGTCATTTGAAAATAATTCACACACAAAATATGAGGGCACATTTGTTCAAGTCCATCATTTCGCATTCAAGAATCGGGAGTCACCATTCTTTTCTGTAACAGCCCAACACTACACATATACTATGATAATTACAAGGTTCCACGCATTATTTGAAGGACTGTTTGAACGGTCAGACTTGTCTTATGTATAATATCGTGTTTCAAAAACCAAATCCTTATATAGATTATTTGCTTGATATCTTGAAATTTCAACTCAAATATTTGAATATGTCACCTTAACTATCTTGAAATGTAAACTTAAGTTTCTTAAAATTTCAAATTGACACCTTGAAATTGCAAGATAAAAAAACAATACAGATGACCCTGTAGCTGGTTCTTTATTATGCATTTGAACTGGAAATCTTTGTTAAATTGGACTTGGAACGTACCATGTCATGTGCGTTTGATCATATCACTGAAAGTGGAACTGATCTTATACGAATCAGGTTGGCGATTGTCTAATTGCGACATTAAATTTTATGTTAAAAAATATATTGACTCACCGCTTAATAGAATAAAACAAAGGACCTTTGTTTGTGTATTGCGTGTCTGTATCAATGAAGTTAAATCTAATTACATTACATACAACTACATTATTTCAGTTTGCATGTTTTAGGGTAACGAGGCAACTTTTCAATTAATAAAATGTATGCTCAAAAGCTGTCAGGATTACAAAAATGATACACATATGGGGTGATATGTAAATTCTTTAATCAGAAGTATTTCGTTGTTATAGGGAAAAGATGGAAAAACTACATACTCTTGTTAATTTACCAAAAACACCAAATATAAACATGCATTTATTGTATCTTAGTAACATGTCAATAATCTAATTTGTGTCTTTTTCAGAAACAGATTGACCACAATGATTATCATAATAATACTACAATTCATCTTCTTCGGTATTCTTTTTCCTCTAACACACACCACAACAACCCTACATATAGGTCCGGTGGGAATATTGATGTGTAGACAGATCTGTCTGGATACCATAGGCTGTGAGGTGTTTACATATTTAGCTGACGAACTGGCATGCCTAAATGGCAACATCTCAAATATCTTAAAAGGCAGAATGGAGTTAATACGTTTGACGGTAAACGTTACCTAAGCTATTTGGAGTGATATTAAGTTGTAAAAGAATCTGAAGATTAAAATGGGTTCAAATGTTTACTTAATTATTATCAAAAATTTCAATAAGGATACAATTTAAATTCGACTAGCTTTCTTTCCGTCTTTCAATACCTTTCTTCCTGGGCCGTCCACTCTCTTTTGGAATCCACGTAACTTATATTTGAAAAATTGTTGCAAACACTCGAAACTCACTCAGTATGAGGGATGAATACATTTACATCTTGATGCTGTAAAAATAAGGTGAGGTGAGGTGAGTTGGTGTTTAACGCCGCTTTCAAGATTAGTTCACTTATATCGCGGCTGCTAGCGTAATTGCAGGGGGAAAGTCCGCAACACCATTCTGGCTATGTATTGCAGTGAAACCTGCGAGCACCGGCTGGAACTAGCGAACCATTGGTGGTACTGCGCTGAATTTAAGTGCAGTATTGTACCCAAACCTGAATGCGTGTAGAACAGTTCTCTACTGCAGACAAAGTTGCCGAGCCCCTGGCGGGTTTCCAACCACGGACATCTTGATCCGAAGCCGAACGCTTTAACCACTGCGCTGTAAAAATAAGGAAAATCAAATAATATCAGAACACTTCATAAACAAAACACTTTTGTTTATCAGTTTCAGCAAATAGAAAGTCGTAAATTTTGTTTGCATGTCAAATTGTTTGTTGAAAATATCTCCCCAATCCTACAATATTACTAGGAGCGGTGATATAAGTGAAAAACTCCTGAAAAGGGCGCAGTGTAAAGCACCAACTGACCCCACCTTTTTCTGAAAAACTATTCAAAAGGTTAATTCAATATACCATGTTATGATTACAAAGCGGAATTAGGAGGGAGAGGTTGGATATCCTAACTATATGCTGGAACACTGCACACTTTTAATCAATTCGGTGAACACCGTATTTTAGAATATGTAGAGGCAATTAATCTATTTGATAAGTTATAGAAGTTCAAACTCTCTATATCAGCTTTTAACCAACTCTGTCGTATTTTGCTGATGATTTTAAAGCCTTCGTGCTGTAACACCTTTTTGCTTTTGCAATCATTTTCATTTCATTAAATTCCTCGCCACTAATGGCTGAAACATTTCACAAGCGTCGTTAAACAATAACTCACTCACTCACTCCTATCTATATTATAGTATATAAGTAACAATAGTCATTTACAAAGTCGGAGTTAATGGAACGTTTCATATCAAATAAAGTTGCTATTGGTCGTGCTTCAAGAAACACTGAGGATACTTAACCATTGAAAACACTTTTTTTACGGATTCTAAATCAGAAGCCAATATCAAATGATCAACTCCACTGCCAAACTTGGACCAGAGTCTTCAGAAGCAGGAACAATCATCAGGTTTGCAAGGAAGTGAAAAGGAAATCATCAAGACAGGAATCAGGTATGTACACTTTCATTTACAAAAGTGAGATAAGTAACTAGAACACAATTTGCATTTTCAGTGGGAAATTCTATGATTCTATAAAGTTTGCCCTAGATATTTAAATATCAATTAATATTTTCAGTCAACATGCTAAGTGCTAGTTGATATGTAAACAAATATCCCCAATCCCTCCTCCTTTATCAATAGTTTATTCATATCAAACTGCCAGAAACATTTTTTATTTGTGGATAAAATTTAAAATATAAAACATTGGTAAATATAAAAAAAAAAACCGCTGAGTAGTTATTAGTTTTCTTACCAATCGTAAATCCACTTTTCTAAATCAAAGAATAATTTTTTAAGATTTGACAGATCACAGGGTGTAACTTAGAGAAATCAGAAACAATTCAATTAAGTTTACAAAATTTAAGCATCATGACCTCTGTCAGTCATTAAGCCAACTGATGAAGGGGAAAATATGTTTGTATTTCTATTTGTAAATGCCTTTGGACGTTGGTCATATAGAATTCACCGACTATATTCAATGATATATAATATTTGTGACATGTGACTCCTAGCAATAAGATTAGACTGAAATATTTAAAATAAGAAAATTGAAATTCTGCGACCAAGAAAAGATCGATCTAGATATGTAAACAGGCTTTTCGGCCTTTGGTGAATTATGCACTACTTCAAAAAGGAACCAGGATGAGAAACAATATCAAAAGCTCAATGGTATTGCAAGTCTTAAATGTGTACTCAAATGAAAGAACACATAAACAGTCCCTTGTTACAATAGTTAATGTAAGATGCTATTTACCATCCAACTATAAATGAAAGCTGTCATAATCGATGTGACAAAGTGCTCTAAATCTGAGATTATGGTGTTTCTTAAGAAATATTTTCATGAGCTATTAGAATTCAGATTACCCTTGTCAGCTGTCAACAGCAGGCTCTGTTACAGTTCATTTATGTAAAAGGGGAACATTAACGATCAAGATGAGCATCAATTTCCTTGATATTGAACAACCCAGTATCTAACCAGTTGTACAGAGTTCATTTTTAACATGTACATTGTACCTCAAAGTAAGCCAAAAACAGCTACTTGCATGGTATACAGAGAATATGGTATACACGGTGATGTAGTGGTTAGATTGCTGGACAAGGAGCTTCATCCACACTGCACTCTGTACATTTGGGTACTTGAATGTGGGAGTTCTGGACACATATGGTCGCGCAAGCGCAAAGTGGCTTTCTCGTAAGTACTATTCCCTCAGGATTATCATGTACATTCTACCTCCACTGAGCAGTCTTGGACTGGATATTATGCGTTAAAATTGCAATTATCATTATTATAATCAATATGGTTCATAAATACTCATAAGATTTATAATATTTTGGTTGAAGATCCTCAACTTGTAAGCAAAACGCCTGCCTCAATTACCCTGTAATGTGCTATTTAATCTAGATACTTCAGGAAAACTTCCTGGGCCATTGACATTAAAACATTATTGTTTTTCTCAAGATATAATGTTAAAATGAATGTGCAAAATAACCAGAGATTTGTTAACTCATTAACGCCGAGACAGCTTCACGGCTCAACGCCTGGGCCACTGACCACAGACACTCCTCGCTGTCGCGAAACCAATTAGCTCAAAGAACCCGTCTCTTCGCGGGGGCCTTTGAGGGCCATAGTTGACCGGACACTGTCTAGCCTTGTGCCATAAAGTCTTGATTGTTTTATAGTTTCGTGCAGATAGATGCAGGTCCTGGATATTGATACTTTACAGGAATATAACATGTGATATTTCACCTTTGAGTTGATATTTTGCGTTTTTTCCGATTTCAATTCATAAACATGCTCAAAGAGTATTTTCACATACGTTGATTTATATGCATTTTCATTTGTAATTACAAATACTGCATATCTAGACATCGTGTTGAGTAGATACGGTGTGTCGGTATTTCAACTATCTGAATTATAATTAAGGATTTATAGAGATGGTATCCCGATTTAAGAGAAAGCACGTAACATTAACGAATGTAATGATTATTAATATTGACCAAGTGATTTATTCTGTTGGGACGTTGTCAACTCTAATAATTAAACATTTGCATGTATCCATTCAATGGCAGACAGGGTCGTGGATCTATGAAGGATATTGTAGAAGTTAAAAAAACCCACGTGCATGCTAAAACTATTATTGTTACAGGACATTGATGCATTCAAGAAGTAAAGTTAAAATCAAAGTGTAACTTTCAATAGCCTCAAATTCTTAACAAATGATTTATGAATACATGTACATAAGTGTTTATAATAACGCTTCCTCTCGTTTCGTCTTATATATATGAATTCAATGCGTTTAACAAATAAAATGTCTCTGACAATGTTTCAAAATTGGTAACTTCACAAAGACTACAATCTTTTCATTTGATTTAATAAACCTTTTTACCAAAGTGTTTATTTTTCCCTTCCAAGACCAACATATGCAGAATGCTTTTCATTTACAAAAAGTAGCATATTTTTGCACAAAGAGCAACGATTTTCATTTCTTATTGCTTTCCTGAGGATAGCATCTTATTTACGAAACTGTTATCTACACTTATGGATGCTAAACTGATTTTAAAATAAGTTCATTGTTATACTATACGACGGACGCACATAGGCGTCTCTCGCTGAATAAGAGATGCTTTCTATTTACGCACATAGGCGTCTCTCGCTGTGAGAAACTGCTAATTAACCGACGCTTATATGCGGCTCTCGCTGTGAGGATCTCATTATTTTGACGCATATACGCGGCTCTCGGCGTTAATGAGTTAATGACTTTTGTTTTTGATAAACAAACATATTAAGTCAAGATTCGTATTAGATTTACGTTGCAAGCTCACAATATGGTTATTAGATATCCTTTGAAATGTTATACCAACCGGGAAAATATATATAAATAAAATACCAACGCATCAATTAAAAACAATGTTTGGAAATATTGTTTGGTTTCTGAAGTTTGATAGTAAATGAGGGGGGAAAACTTCTACTAAAAAAGGAATTTCCGGTTTTGTCCTTTGCGTAACCAAGACATAAAACATGAATATTTGGCTTCGACCTCGACTAAACATCTTGAGTCGTTGTGCCTGAGGGTTAGGGCTTTGAACTTATTTCCAAATTTACTTTGGTCGTTTTCCATGGCAACATTACATGGAAGATAACTTATCATATTGTTTAAGAATTTAATGATTTGGCCCAACTCATTTGTAACGTAGGTATGTAGAACAATTAGTATGTATAGTAATGGGGTTTTCGTCTTCACACATATCTATTACTACGAATGGTGTAACGAAATGTTTCTCGGTTCATTATATATATATATATATATATATATATATATATATATACCTATGCCAGACAGTGTTACTGAATGACGATATATACATCTTATATTATATATATACAACCTCTTTTCAGAAACAACTGGCGTACTTTCAAATGATCTACTTAAGAAACTTCGTCTTAAAGGTTTGTGAATTGTCATTTAATTAATGTAGTGGGTCTTTTTCTTAGGTATGTTATAAGTATTAAACGTTTTTGATTGTCCTTATTTGTTCAACTTCACTAACGTTACTTCAATGCTCAACAATGTAGTTGAAAGAAATATAAGATAATTGTATCAATAAATATATAAGCCTTGAATATAACAAGATAACCCCCGTGGTTAAATATTTAACAGCAATATTTAAACAGCCAAAAAATTAACAAACGCTGTTTTGGGTGCCAAATTAACTTACATTTATTATGAATATAGTCACAATGACAGAATATCCACCCGTCTGATTCTTCATATTTTACGCATTTGCAAAACAAGTGACAGTCGTCATGTATTTCTTGTCATGTTTATCGGTTCATTAATTATAGACATTACCCACAATATGTTAATAGATATTAAATATGATATATTAAACTTGGAAATCTAAAGACGACAGACTTTGAAAGTGATATCAATCATTTGAAATTATTTCATGTAGATTCCTTTAACGAATTAAACAATTCACCTTTTACCATAAACCAAATAAAAAAAAGGACGGGCTATATGGGTCTATTAGTTTGGGCTCATGCTGTCATGACAGATTTCCCTCTCATTCCTAGTGTTCAAATGATTTTCATAACTCATTTCGTGAAAAACATTTCCCTCGTAAATGCCTTGTAAAATATCTACTTTATGATTCAATAGAACATAAGTAAAGGACGGATCTTCGTCGTGACACTAATATTCGTGATTATGCAAAAATGTCATTCGGATCAAGGTTAGGCAAAGCATACTTGAGAGTAAGTGAAAGGGCTTGATATAACAAAGAAAGGATAAGCATAGCTCAAATCTTGCATACTAATTTTTTCCTAAATAATGTCGTAATTAAATGGTAAAGGTAGCCATAGTTCAAATGAAACGCTAGTCGCGTTCTGCAATTCCAAGACACTTGAACCTTCATCAGGAGACCATATCTTGTTATCGGGATCGGGATCTGTTCAACCGTCTTTTTATGAAACATTGTGACATTAAGTCTGCGTCTATGAGTTTCAAACAAAGTCCAGGATCTCTAGATGGCTCAATCACTTGCATCATCGTCTTGTCAAAGCTATGCAGATAACAAATAATAGCAAAAAAGTAATAGCAACAAAATAATAATAAACTTTTGGGAATCATTAAAAGATATATGAAGAAGGTGGCAAGCTATTGTACGTGTTTCGAGCGAATAAAATCTGCCAAATCGTATACACGGTTTTATTAACTAGAAGTTAAAGTTGAAAAACTCTATCCAAATATCATCTGTATAGGAAATGTTTTTTTTAAAGATAATTACATACTCTTATTGATAATTAGTTTTTTTAAAAATTCTATCAATAAAAATGGAAATTAAACTTACTTAAAATTTACATTTCAATCGGTATCAATACAGGTCATTTTGATATTATTTGTTATCATGAAAAGGCACAACAATGAACAACAACAAAAATTGTAATTGCAACCATTTGTCTTATCTAAGAAACTTTTGTTTTACAAAAAAGCGCTTGAGAAAATATGGTAACATGGTTTTTGTTAGCACTCGCATTGCTACTATAAATGATTAATTAGGACCCGTGGCTGACTTTTGACCTCTTTTTTCAATGTAGTGTGGTAACTTGGCGAAGTTTGGACGGGAATGCTTGTTTTATACAAATTAGTTGGTGAATCCTGTGTAGACAACGTGCTAATTCTTTTGAGAAATCCCCCAGGCACTCTTAAACCGCTGCGTTCATTAGGTACGATCGTTGGGCAGCAGAAGTCGTCTAACCAAATGCTTTGGCTCTTTGCGGGTGCAGTCACATTCAGGCAAATAATCCAGAGTTACAAAACCGTTACTTCTATAGATACAAGATTTGTCGCATCACTCGCCGCATCTTGTCATTATCTAACTTTCCACTGATAACTGATATCAATCCTGAACTGATGACTTTGGACTTGGTTTATGACAGCATCTAGTCGGCACGAACCACACTGTCCATGTCCTTGTTATATTCATATACTATACATTGTTTTGTATCTGATTCCCCAGTCACCAAGTTCTTTTTCACTTTTTTTTTACAATTTCATTGTCTTCAACAGTATACATGATTATCAACACTGAGTTTAAGTCCTCATACCTCACATTTTGTATGTGAGTAGTAACCAGAACCATTTGTGGGGAATGCTTTTTGGAAAGAAACGCAATGACATCACATCTCTTGTTGATCAATATTCAGAAAAGTTTCCTTAAACTGAAGATTGAAGACATCAATAAAGTCATTGCTACAAATTCTTCCATCACATCAGCATTCGTTGCATACCAATGCCTCTACCACGAACAAGGCTTGATAACATCTCCTGTTGGTGAAGACGTCTGTTGGTTTCTGTAGGATTGTTTCATAATCATCACCATCGAAAAGCAAGTCAAAATGATCCACGATGAACCAAACAAATCTAGGACGTGACTTCGGTTCGTCCTCCCAGCAGTTCATAGTGTGCTAGATCATTGTAAAGTGGATCCAAGTAATTATTTTGCTCATCCAAGGAACTGAAATCATCCTCTAGGTAAGTACCAGCCTAAGCATCGACAATCTTAGGGGCTATATTTCTCTTTTCTCTACCACTATGTCGGACACACCTCATAATCACTATCACTTTCGTTCTCAACAGTAGTCTCCTTTCAAAAAGTTTCTTCGGCATCGACTTAGTTGATGAAATTGTTGCCCTTAGATGTTGACAATCCTTCATAATTCCTTCGACTTGGCCTCTCGTCATTAGGCATATTTACATTTAATCAATAATTGATAGAAATAAATGTAGCTATCTCGCCAAATATATATTGATAAATAACTAAACTAGTGTCGAAAAGAAACTACCAATTTCCAATTATTTTTTTTCTAAGTGAAATGGTGAAAACATGCCAATTCGTATTACAAATCTATAACACAGCATAGTCCATAAAGGTACCGGAAACACTTGATGGTCTCCCTTGGCAGGTAGAGACGTGTCAATTTGAGCTCTGAAATTATTTCTAAGAAATTCGCTACACATCTTCTTGTACACTGTAAACTCGCTCTACAAACACAATGGGGATCCCCCTTGAAGTCTGGAGGGCCAGAATAGGCACTTTTGTGCACCCTAGAGGCTGTAAGCAGGTAGAAACAGTTCGACCCTACACACCTGTATCTGACTGGACACCGGGTATGGCCGACGCATACCGACTTGTGTTGTGTGGGATTTTGTTACTAGCTGTAACCTCCCTAGGTACTCTTACAGCAGCTTGGATCGAACATAAAGCCCCAGATATGATTCCGCCACCCACCCTGTGTCCCTCAGGTGAGATTTGTGACATTTCATGGTCAACAACGTGTTTGTTTACTCTACGAAAACCGGACAATTTGGAAGGGTACAGTTTGTCTCTAACTACTTATGTGCCATCTATGATCCATAGAGCTGGAGATGTTGAGTTAAACCCTGGGCCTACAAACAGGGAACTAGAAGAGATGAAACGAGATATAATTATGCAAATCAGGGATTCCGAGAAAAGACTATCACATGATATACACGATATAAAAGAGGACATAAAATCTATCAAAGATGAGATAAGTGAGTTGCGTACAGACATTAAGATCACTAAAGATGAACAAGAAGAAATACGACTAGATATAAACGCTCTTGATGACAAGACATCTCATATGGAGTCTCGCTATCAGGAACTGGAATCAAGAATAGAGGATCAAGAACAGAGAAACAGGCGAAACAACATGGTATTGTATGGAATTCCAGAGACACATAAGGAGACCTACACAGAGTCTAAGAGCAAGGTCCTTGATGTTTTAAACAGTGCCAGACAAACCAAGAGCCTATCTCCTCTCACTGCACGTGATATTGAGAGAGCACACCGACTGTCCTCCCCCAGGCAAGATAAAACAAGACCCATCATAGTCAGGATGTGCCACTGGGAGGACAAGTGGCACTCCGTCAAGCTCCGGGAAGTCCTCAGAGAAAAAGGAATTGGCATAGCCAATGACTTAACACAGCACCAGCGCAAAGAACTCTTTAGACTTAGAACCGAAAACCCTGGTAGACGATATTACTATAAAGGTAACAAGATCCTCGAGGAACCTAAGGAAGACTCGAACCCAGACCGCACAACCATGAATCGTGAACCGAGGAGAACACCATCTGGTGATCGGAGAGAGCGTGTGCTTAGGTCCAACTCTCACACACACAAGGGACAGACCAGGTAGCATCTGGGCCAGGGTCTGGATGATTTTACTCCTCTTCAGAGTGACACTGACACAGACGCTGACACTCGGGGTACAAGTGAATTTGTTGACTTTTTATTTTGGAATATAGCAGGTATTTCTAGCAAGCTGTGGGACAATGACTTCATTAGTTATATCAACAATTTTGATATTATTGGTTTATGTGAAACGTGGACATCTTCTAATGATATAGAATCTACATTTTCAGACTTTATAATAATCAGTAAAGAAGCAGAAAAAATATCGTCAAGTGGACGCCTCTCAGGTGGAATATTTGTCATGGTAAGAAAAACACTGAAAAAGTATATTTTATCGACAAAAATAACCGAAAACGCAGTTTTTGCTCTTCTTGATAAAAAACTTTTTAACTTTAATCTAGATTTATTATATACATGTACATATATCCACCCGGAGGGATCCACGTTCTATAACAAACGAGGTTTATGTTGTAAAAATGGTATAACTATTTTTCAAGATAGTCTATTAGACGTTATATCAAATATGCCAGATGTGCATATTTTGTGCGGAGGTGATTTCAATGCCCGTACGGGTACTGAACCTGATTTCATTGATGATGATATTATCAAACATACAGAGGGACAAGACCATTCAATGTGGGATTTTTTAATAGATTTTTTCAGCATAAAAAGATTTTCAACTGATAAGACTGTGAATACGTACGGGAAAGGCCTGTTAGAGTTATGTTCAGTCCTTAACATTCACATTATAAATGGTCGATGTGGATCAGATTCAGAAAAAGGTGATCCTACATTTATTGGCCATAACGGTACAAGCGTAGTTGATTATATAATAAGTTCATCATTAATCTTTGATAAATTATATGATTTTGCAATCCCTTCTCGTACAGAGTCCGACCATCTTCCCCTTACTATGAAATTACGTGCGCTTCCTACGTATAATAAGATAACAGAGAAACAGTCCTATAGATTTGTTTGGGATGATGATAAACTCGAGGTCTTTAGGTCAAATATGTTTTTGGAAAATATTCAAGAGTTGCTAACCCAGTCAGCAGATTTCGTATTTACAAATATTGATAAAAGCATAGATCTTATTGTACAAGCACTTTGTACAGCCGCCAGTGATATGAAAAAACAAACTGGTAAGAGAATAAACAGAATTCAAACTTGGCATGATGTAGAGTGTGAGAAATTGAAAAAGGAAAGATGCAAATATCTTAATAGGTTTCGCAAAATTAAAGATAGTCGCTCTTTAGAAGATTACCACTCCATAAGAAATAAGTATACTGCAGTCTGTAAACAAAAACGATATGCATATTTGAAATTGAAGCAACAAGAAATAGAAACTAGTATTCACAATTCTAAACAGTTTTGGTTCTCTCTGAAAAGATTGAATAATAGAACAAGCCAAAGAAATGACATTGAGATTAACGAATGGTATTCGTATTTCAAACAATTATTTTCTACTACATCTGAAGTAAATGATAACATAGATAATCATACAGTTGATCAGTCAGATAAGAATAATCATCAAGTATTGGATAACTCAATGGCCAATGACATTCTTGACGCTCCAATATCACGAGAAGAAATTCTAGATAGCATTACAAAACTGAAACTGAATAAATCTCCTGGACTTGACAATACTATTTCAGAATTTTTCCTACACTCATCAGATATCTTAATACCTTATCTTGAATTAGTGTTTAATGTCATCCTCGAAAATGGAGTTTTTCCCCATTCATGGTCGGTTGGCATCATTATACCCATTCATAAGCAAGGGGATAAAAATTAAACTGGAAATTATAGAGGTATTACCCTTTTAAGTGTATTTAGTAAAATATTCACTGCCATTATAAATAAACGTTTGGTATTCTGGGCAGAATCATATGATAAGATAACCGCGTCCCAAGCTGGTTTTAGGAAAGGATACACTACTACTGACAACATATTTGTCCTAAATTCACTAATTCAGAGATATTTAAATACTAAAGGTTCTAAATTCTATGTTCTCTTTGTAGACTTTGCAAAGGCTTTTGATTCAGTTGACAGAGAGAAATTGTGGACTCTTCTTGATAATAATTGTGTTAGCATCAAAATGGGTAAACTGTTAAGGAGTATTTATGACAATGTCAAAATGTGTGTTAGAAACAATAATATAATATCTGATACATTTGAAAGCCAAATAGGTGTAAGACAAGGATGTATATTGAGCCCTTTCCTATTTTCTTTCTTTATCAATGAGTTAGCAATACAGATACATGAAAACTGTTCAAATGGTATTCAGTTACATCCAGATATAGTTCAATTATTTCTCCTTCTATTTGCTGATGATATAATTCTCTTCTCTAGCACTGTACAAGGATTACAGGCAGAAATAAATGAATTGGAAACGTATTGTAATGAATGGAAACTAAGAGTTAATTACGATAAAACTAAGGTAATTGTCTTTAAGAATGGGGGTAAACTTGCTGCAAATGAAAAATGGTATTATAAAGGTGAACTTATTCAAATAACTACATCTTATAAATATTTAGGAGTTTATTTTACAAGTCACTTATCGTGGTCTCTACATGCAAAAAATGCATCGACCCAAGCAAAGAAAATATTAATTGGCATTATGAGATATATTTATATTTTAGGTAACTTGTCACATCAGTCCTTTTTTAGAATTTTTGATGCTAAGATAAGTCCAATGCTTCTTTATGGTTCCGAAATTTGGGGACTCCAGACATTTCATGTAATAGAAAAGGTACATTTATATGCAATTAAAAGATTTCTCGGTGTGAAAACAGCAACCTCAAACGTAATGGTCTACGGTGAGTGTGGTAGATTTCCGTTATCAATAGAGGCAAAAATGAAAGTAATAAAATATTGGTTGAAAGTATTAAATATGCCATGTTATAGATTACCCAAAAAATGTTACAATATGATGACTTTGTATGATAGAAATGGAAAACGCAATTGGGTTACAGATGTTAAAGATTTACTATTTTCTACTGGTTTTGGTTATATATGGCTGGAACAACACATAGACTCTCATACAAAGTTTCTTATCTCATTTAAACAAAGATTACAAGATATTTATTTACAAAATTGGCTTGACCATCTATCTGTATCAAATAAATGTTTTTATTTTAGAATGTTTAAGCAATCTATACAAGATGAAAGCTATTTATCGCATTTGAATATCCGGAAATATAGAATCTCAATTGCAAAATTCCGTTGCTCATCGCATGATTTACTAATAGAAACCGGCAGATATATTGGACTAAAAAGAGAAGATAGAATTTGTAAAATGTGTAATTTAAATCTTATTGAAGATGAATATCATTAAGGATTCAGCAGAAATGCTGAATCCTTATTGTTATTGGCGTGTTTTTTATTATTATTATTATTATTATTATTATTATTCCACGATTCTTGTGTACAAAATTCAGCCAAAACTAGCAACTCTATTACAACCAAACTTTACAATCTTATAGCCCTTACAAAGACCTCGCGACACGAAGCTTTTCAGCCAATTCGGACATTGCATTAAAGGCTCAGTACCACTCAAACTTTTCAAAATTAACATTGGAAAATTTTTCAAAATGCACTTAGAGACTTGAAACTTTTTTTAAACGATGCGCAATAACATTTCAAGCAAAAAAGTAAATCATGGCAAATTCGTAGCATGAATACTTTCGCCGCCATATTGCTTTTTTTGACTTTTTGAAATTTCCGGACCCCATGCATCTTTGAAATGTATCACCTCTGAAGATACTTGCGTCTAAGAGCTGAAAATCTCCAAGAATGTAGCTGAGACATTGGGAATTTCAGGGTGATTCAGATTTTGATGAAAGTCAAATATTTATTCCTCAGCAAGCCTTCAAAGTCGGGCGACTTTGCTCGTTTTAGCATATTCAAGGGCAGATAACTCAAAAACCTACCCGTCGAACTTCATGAATTTTGCATGAGAGTTAGACGTGAACAAGGTCTTTAAGAATCAAGCATAACATCGATCGCGAACAGTCATTTCTGTTCACAAGAGAGAGTCAAAGTTTGCATCATACTATATGTCAATTAAGTGCGTTAGCAAGGGTTAAATTGCAAACAGTTGAAGGAAAACATCAATATTGAAGAACGGTCAAGACGTGTGACATGTCCAAATGCAGGTACATGCGCTCTTGCGTGTGTGAAAGGGCAAAAGTTGACAGAAATACTCTACATTGCTCTTGTATCAAGATTCTCTAAATGCGTTAGCAAGGGTTCATTTGAAAAGTTGAAGGAAAACACCCTTCCTGTCAAGACATGCGACATGGGGCAAAAGTTTGAAGAAATACTCTTCGATGTCTTATGAATTATCACGTAATTTACAGTCTAGAGAAGGCCGAAATGGCTTTATGCAGAAGAAGTCCGTACGACTGGACGTATGGACAGCGTGCGCGAGATGACCAAATGCACGCAAGTGCGTCAAGAGCCGTCAAAATCCGATCAGACAGGCAGAGAGGCAAGCATAAAAGCCTGCCTGACTGAGCTGAGCTGACTGACTGACATAGTCTTGATTATTTATATATATAAAGATCCTCAACCTATGTACCAGCATTCGGGAACTATATTCCAGTGTCGGCAAACCACTTGATCACGCCAAAGGAAAACACTAGCCCTTGTTCAACTTTCAAACCTCTACTGCCTCCCCTCCAGATACCCCTCACATTTTGATGTTGTTGCTTTCTTGCCTCAACTGGCAGCAGGCCGTGTACATCGAGTAAACCTCACTTCCGCTCATATGTCTCTCTACGTACTGAAAACGTATACAAAACGTCACTTTGCTTCAGAATACGGCTAAATCAACTGCAGTGTACTAAAAATGTCTTCAAAACGCTATCTTAACTTGGAAAAGCACTTAGTTTGCCCCCAAGAGCCACGGGTGCTTATATTTTGCTGAATCCTGGCATTGTCGTCGCTTGCGACTATATTTTCCTTTGTGTCTGCCCTGCCTACCTCACTTTGAGAAATAAGTACATTAAGAAATATTACTTTACACACCCTAATATTTATAAATTTATATCTCTATTAACTTACTCTAACAAAGCACATCTAGAAAATCTGTCAATGTTTCTATACTATGCCTTTTTACTCAGAAAAAATGTACTCTATCCTGCCTGAACATATTGTATGCACATTGTGCTACAGGCCTGTGGCCTATAAGTGCAAATAAAGATTGACTTGACTTGAATAAAGATTGACTTGACTTGACTTCATGGAAAGCAGTTCCGTTTGACAGGTCATACATCAGACAGGCCCAGGAGTAGAAGACCACGACTAACCACGCCCCAGTGATGATCGTTACATCCGGATATTACACCTGGGGAATCGCACCGTAACAGCGACATCCACGGCGGCGACAGCACTGGGACACAGGATTTTGTCTACAGATGTTGTAAAAGGATTTCTCAAAAGAATAACACTTATCCTAAACTTCTGCTTTATTAGTTTTTCTTTTCTGTCGTTGCAAACAGGTGGTATTTCTTCTTTTGGACACTAGTGTATTCTACAGCAAAATGTCAGCTTCAGGGATATTCGATTGCAAAATATTGCAAGTGTTGGAAACAACTTTGCTTTTGGCGCCTTAGATTTTCAGCGCCTCAAGTCAGCGATTTACGGAAGACCATCTTG
The DNA here is from genome assembly GCA_921293015.1 of Phorcus lineatus. NCBI lineage: Eukaryota > Metazoa > Mollusca > Gastropoda > Trochida > Trochidae > Phorcus > Phorcus lineatus. The sequence goes on from OV121085.1 coordinate 11,334,620, forward strand.
GTTTGTTCCAGCGACTAATTCTGCCACAAAAGAGCCAATTTGTGTGTGTCCAGTAGTAACCTACTAACTCCAAAATGCCTACATAAGGTCAATTTTACTTGCGAAATCGTTTAAGATGTCGATATTTGAACAAGAAGACCAGTGATTATTAACTGTCCGAGAAAAAGAACTTCGATTCTTCTGATTCTATTCCAACATTAACCAAGTTGGTTCTAAGACGATGACAGTTAAAGAGGAATATGGCAACCCAATACATCTATGTTCGAGAAGTGACAGAAATACAATTAATCCACCTTGAGCACAAACCTCGCCTGCTCCCATTTATGACAGAGAAATAGTTGTTTCAGCATCATCACCGAATTCATGGACAGCTTCCATTGTTTTTTTCCTATCTTTCAAATCACGTCAAAATCTTGCGATGGCTTTTCAACAGTATCTAACACCAGTAGATCAACAATTGAATAAACTCGATCATTGTGTACTTCAACGTCACGAAGCATTCATCATTTCATTAAAGAGACTCGATCAAATTATCCGATCCATCGTGAAACAAGAATTGATGCAAAATTATTAGAAACGGGGCTGATTCTAACGCCACCCTTTAAACAAATAACAATTTTAACACAGCCAACAAACATTTACTTAAATGTCTATCAATTTGTAAATTCAAACCCACACCATTGAAAATCATAATTTTGCTCTTGATTTAAAGCAGTGAAATAAGTGAAACATGGCTTTCACGTTTTTTTGAAACATGTTACATACAAAGTTAATGGTTTTCATTATTGGTTGATGTAATTAATTATTTGGGTTCTAAACTTTGTATTTCAAACATTCCAAAACTCATTTTCCAAACTGTTTAATTTGCAGGTTATCGTGAATTTAAAAACGGAGATACCTTGTACTTGTATAAGCGTTACACAGACAAGAGAACCTGGGAAAATGGGATGAAACAGTGCAAAGAGGATGGCGGTTTGCTTGCACAATTGGACAAAGCGTTTAAATGGGAACTGCTGCCAACATTTATACCTCAAACATACAAGGGTACGTTTCTTCAAATTGTTTTGATTTTGATGATTTTGGTATCTTATGAAGGAGAAGGAGATTATTCATTATAAGCCAAATGGCCAAAAGTACAATCATTTAAAATAAAACATATAGTTTGCGGACGGAAAGGTTAGTATATGATAATAAAAGATGAATATTTTAACACAGGCAGAATACGTTTCAGAAATATCGCAACCGATTTTAATTACATTTACATTTGATGTTGCTAAAAGTTGTTTGAACATTAATTCTGATGGAAAATTAAGATAATAGCCAGGCATATAAAATTTTCCTTGCACAGAATTTAAAGGACACATTAAAATAAAAACTACTCTACATCGTAAGTCATTGTTAAAGTTATGATATAAATTAGATTGTTATACATATCTTGTATCAAATAGGGTGTTATATCATAAAACATAATGTTATGTTCCAGCCTACAACACTTGGATTGGTCTGAGCGATCAACAAAGAAATGACAAGTATGTCTGGGTTGATGGGACTGAACTGAAGGAGAAGGAAAGGTGGTTTAAGGACTTTTTTTTCACTGAACCAACGCACATAGAATTGGGTATTGAGGAGAATTGCGCAAGATTTAGTTACATTTACACAAGTAATAAATATTGTCTTATTGATGCTATGTGCTCAAAAGAGCAAGCTTTTCTCTGTGAAGTTGAAATTAAACAGAAAGTGAAACGATAACCTCCTTTGTAACCTCAACTCAGGGTTACACGGTGTACACGAGGAGATATATTGTCACCATCCTATTGAAAACTTTATTTTATGTCATGTATCATCGTTTAAGTTTTCATGGAAACAAGTTCAATTTGGACGTTGAAAGGGGGAAAGAACTAAAAAATCCTCTATTATATTATCTTAGTCATTTTACGCATAAGCAAACTCCTAGATTTCCACCAAAACACGTCGATTTGAACTCATAGCAATCAAGATTTCAAACTGTTGAATTATATATCCTAATGATATCATTTGTGATCATTTTAGATCGCTGACAATTTGTTTTCAATAAACATTTCAAAGAGCGGTGATTTTGAGTTTTTCTATCATTCTATTAGCAATTTCATTTATTAAATATATACATGTATACAAGACTTAAATGGGACACTAATCTTCTCATGAATTTTTTTGCGCAAATTTTGTTTAACATTTATGCATGAACAAAATGGTCTGTAAAACAATATTGGTATTATTTTTCAACATGGTATGGTTGGCCGAATTCCACGAATAAAATGTGGCTTGAAAGTTGTTTATAAATTAAACGTAGTACAACCAATTGTTTTTCAGCCGATGCTTGCAGGTTGTCCTTGATGAAGCGAGCACCTGTAATTATCCCTTGTTGTATTATAAAATATGCAAATATAAGTCGAAATTGCCCCAAAGATATAAAAAGACTGACAAATTTCAAAAGGACAAAAATGAAAGTAATTGGTTGAAAAACATAATCATAAAAAGTAATTAAACAGCATCGTAATATGTCGTGTTTTCCTGAAACAACATTCATGACGTTAACTTTCAGGGTTACAAATACAACAAAACTTTCTAAATGACTATACTTGCAAATTGCGTTTAATGTTAAAACTACTTTACGAAGATAACTTCCAAGGTGTGGGTCAGTTATTTATACTTTAGCATTATCATTTTACTTTGGTAACATAATCTAATGAAAAAGCAGAAAAAGTATGATTTTTTTTTATTTTACCGGGACACATTGACCAACAGAATCTAAATGTACCAGTCCTTGGTATTTTACCAGCCAAAATCCGGTGTATACTGGAAAACAGAAACACTGAAGTTGTGTACATTAGTTTATTTCAAAATAACAAATTTGAACTGGTTTAAAAGCATATTCATATAAATAAAATATATAGAGAATAATGTTGAATCTTAATGGGTAAAGACAGTTCTTAAAAATTTAATGTCATGTACTTTATTCAAGTAAAAATGTACTCTAATTTTATGAGAAAATCACTTTAAATAGATGAATATCTTCCATTCGCATATATTATTTAAGAAGAAATGGAGTTGATATGAATATGACTTATCACCTTACACTGATTTACCCAGACGCTTGTATCTAAAAAAAAAATTATCGAGTGAATCAGATGTAAACTGGCATTATTTTCTGTGTTACTTTCAAAGCAATCAATACTAAAAATCTTACTATCACCATATAATTTATATTAACTTGAAATTCAATATTGTGATCAATAATTTTATTTCACTATCAATTGAATACGCGAACGTTCATTTGAACTTTCAATAGAGTACTCAACCACTTCTTGAAGCAAGAGTTAAAAAAGGTCAGTGCAATTTCGCATATGTCTGAAACTGTCTTCAGGTAATGAAAAACCAATAAACTGTTAATTAGTTCAAAAGTTTTAATATTGATATGTTTAACATATTGTTTACACGTTACACTAGACACAGTCTGATTAAAATCGAGGAATAAAAGTTTCAAATATTGACTATCGAAATTCGAACTTTATCTGTCTAGGCTATCCTCTCCACAACGGTCTGACCGCAGTCTACCGTAGCGTACGTTCTTATATAAACTCAGCCAACCAATCACAATGCGTGCGGCAAAAGCATTCGGTATCAGTAGCTAGGGGTAAGTAACTCCGATTTACCATTCGTTAAACTTGATCTCCGCTATCCCTTTTTTAGATACGATGATGTCATTGGTTCGCCAATGACTAGGTTTTGTCTGCGCTAAACTGGTGTCAACACGTGCGATTAGTGAGGCTGCATTCAGACCGCTGTGGAGAGGATAGCCTAGACAGATTGAGTTTGAATCTCGGTACAGTGAATATTTTGCAACTTTTATTCCTTGGAGACGGTCGATTTTAATCAGACTGCACTAGAAAGGATACAAAGTACCAAGTATCTAGAAATTTCAAGAACGACTGTTGATACTTTCTAGAAACTTTGTTGAATGGATCTAGAAAGTTTCTAGAACGTACATGAAGAATGTCTTCGAAAACTATAGACAGTTTTAGAAAATCCGGAGTTTCTTTTTTTGGGGGATATTCATACAATGTTAATTTTTTCGGAAACCGCTTGTCAACTTTTTAACAATCTTGTAATAAGAACTGCTTCACTTAATTAAAATCCGCTATGTAATGTATTTTTGTCACTCTTTGCAACACATCCTCATTAAACGCCCCCTGCTGACCGTCGGTTACACATAGTTAACTCGCCTCTGAGGTCGTAATTATGAGCTGTGATATTCTTGGGCGTTGACACGTTGGCCCATGCAGTGTATTTGATCCTTTCTGAGAATTATATTGTTATAATGATTATTCTAGTTATTGTGTCTTATCTCATATATTGGCAGTAAAGTTTCTGTTGTTGCTATATTTATTGACCTTTAACTCATAAACGCCGAGAGCCGCGTATATGCGTCAAAATAATGAGATCCTCACAGTGAGAGCCGCATATAAGCGTCCGTCAATTAGCACTTTCTCACAGCGAGAGACGCTTATGTGCGTTAATTGAAGGCACCTCTTAGTCAGCGAGAGCCGCGTATGTGCGTCCGTCATATAGTATAACAATGATCTTCTTTTTGAAATCAGTTTAGCATCATTTAATGTAGATAATAGTTTCGTAAATAAGATGCTATCCTCAGGAAAGCAATAAGAAATTAAAATCGTTGCTCTTTGTGCAAAAATATACTACGTTTGGTAAATGAAAACATTTTGCATATATTGGTCTTGGAAGGGGAAAATAAATACTTTAAAAAGAAGGTTTATTAACTCAGATGAAACGATTGGAGTCTTTGTGAAGTTACCAACTTTGATACATTGTTAGATATATGTTATTTGTATAACGCATTGAATTTATATACCTAAGACGAAACGAGAGGATGCATTTTTATAAACATTTATGTACATGTATTCATAAATAATTTGTTAAGAATTTGAGGCTACTGACAGTGACACTTTGATTTTAACTTTACTTCTTGAATGCATCACTTTGGGGATGGCAAGTCATAAACTATCAATTTTATAATTGCATGTAATTGATATTTTGAACGCCAGTGTTCTACTTTTAATACTATTATTGATATAAGAGTTTGTTCGAATACTACTTTACTGAACTAGCTAAACGCATCCTATATCAAGGACGGTAAGTAGCGATACTGTAACAATAATAGTTTTAGCATGTACATGTTTTTTTAATTCAAAAATATGCTTCATATATCCACGACCCTGTCTGCCATTGAATGCATACATACACATGTTAAATTATGATTAGAGTTGACAACGTCCCAACAGAATAAATCACTTGGTCAATATTAATAATCATCACATCTGTTGATGTTACGTGCTATCTCTTAAATCGGGATATCATTTCCATAAATTCTTAATTATTATTCAGATAGTTGAGATACCGACACACCGTATCTACTCAACATGGTGTGTAGATATGCAGTATTTGTGTTTACAAATAAAAATGCATGTAAATCAACATATATGAAAATATGAGGTACTTTACGTGTTTATGTGTTAGTACCTGCAAAGGAGTAAACAATATGCCGCCATCAAATCACTGTAGTGGTAGATTGAGAAAGACCATCTAACATGAAGACAAATGCTTATAAGTGATATTTGGTAACATATATATGTATCATCCCAACTTGGGATCGCGTCCCATCTTAAGATGGGACGCGTCCCAACTTGGAATTCCAAGTTGGGACGTCCCATCTTGAGATGGGACAGCGAATACTTTAACATGTTCATAATATTCTTATTCTAATGTTGAATTTAGTAATAAAATGATAACATGTATCATTTAGATAAGCGCTTTAAGGCCCTCGAAAGATATTTTGATTTTATGTTGATTTTCATGACGTATTGGCTATATCTATCTCTCATCGCATACGAGTCTTTCATCATGGTACAATAGGATAGCAAAAGTAATTCTTATACAAAATTTTATAAATTATTTCATTATATTCTTAAATTTCTATAATTGTGACAGCATGTTAAGCACACAAAAAATATATATACACTCAAAACCTACTCTTAGTGAATACCAAGAATGCTAATGCCTTCTAATCAGTTCAAATTCTTACACATAAGCATGATTTCAATGTACTCATTGTGTTTGATAGTCAATTGTAAGACTTTATGTCTCTTAAACATAATTCATAAACACTAACCTATAAGTGGTGTTCCGTCAATGCTTAAAAGATGTCCAGTAAATAAATCCAGTTATGCCTCCTCCTATTTCCGATCGAACCTGATCTGATCAGTGTCGTGGTGCAAATGGCAAACATACCTGCTTGGTAGTTCAGAGAAGGGTGGGTGGAGGGGGGAGAGGGGGTCAGAAAGAAGGTATTTTGGTAAACATCCGGTTCGGTTATGACACTAATACCTGTGTGTCACCTTCCAATTAGTGACAAGAATGGGTACCAATTGTACATGAGCATGCTTGTAACACTACAAAGGTACACGCCAAGCGTTTGTTGTTTTAGTCAATGATTATCATTCTTATTTATCAAGGCATTGCCCCCTATCCGCAATATCACTGATAGGAAGCAGACGTGATCGAATGTTTATGTTTATTGTTATTGTATTGTTATTCGATGAAAGATTTTTGGCCAAACTGAATATATTCAAAAACAGAACGATTATCATGTAAAGTAATCAAAATGAAATCTAACATCATTAGAAATACAATATTTCAATTCATTTCTTATCAATACTACAAGAAGGTTATAAACGGAGTTTGTTGACTTTGAGTTCATTAATAAACTTTGTTTACCTTCACAAGATTTTTTGACACAAACCAGGGTACAGAGTTGAGTAAAATTATTTTTTTCTACTTAACCCGAGGTAACATATGATTTCGATCAGTATGAAAAGGTTGTTTTTATATGTACAAGCGTCTATCTAGGCTTGTTAGAAGCGTTGAATTGAGAGAATTGTTGTGTGTTGTTACTGCTAATAAGTTAATCAACTGATCAACTAAGTCAAATAAGATGAGTAGGTGAGAGGGAAGAATTACATTTCAGTGTAATATTGTTGTTTTACAGCTGAAAGTTTACTTAACTAATCGTTTTGTTATCTTAGATATGCTGCTTAACATGTCCCCCCGAAAAAAGGCATTTTGTTTCTAAATACACATCAACGAAGTTTTATTGATATACTAACATTTATCGAGTTATTTTGTGCTGACATACATGTTCTTATGTGTTATCTTCAGAGGACTAAATGATTCATATTGTTATTGCTTATACAAATTTGATATAGAAACTGTCATTTCTTATACAAATTTTATATAAAAACTGTCATTCTTATTGTTAAATATTATCATATTTCATTGTATGAGAATATGCAATACATGTATGTGTAATCATATGATGGTTAGTAAGTATAATACTATTATTTAAACAGTATTTTACTTCCATAAAACATGTGTTACACAAAATTCAGAATATATATACAAAAAAAAAAATGAAATGATTAAGATATCAAGTACATTGATGGAAATATACATTTGCAATTATTCTTACTAAACTCAAATTTATATTAAGCTTTGTCTACCTTACATTTGGTACAAATTTTAGGAAAGAGCTTTAAAAATCGTTTGGTATCATTTATGAAATGATAAACAGATATTATTAGGAATTCGTCAACACTCTGTGACAAAGATTTGTCGCCGTTAAGATAGATTTTAGTATATTGATATGATTTACTAGGGAATATTCAAGCCCTAAGTTGGCACTAGTGGAAAATATCTAAAATGTTGGGGAACCAGACTTTGATAATAGGAACTTTTAATTTTTTTACATTTGATACAATCAACCAAGTCGCCAAGTAGATAAACAAGATAATAATTTGTTAAAACAACATGGGCTTATGGTGTCTCCATATGTTGTTTTAGCCTAACAAAACCTACGGTGGGCAAATTGGTGCCCAATCATTCGTCCTCTGTCATACCAAGCTGTCACATTAGCACATTCAGTGTATTCAGTGCTGGATTCTAACGATGGAGAGTACCTTAATTTCTGCTTATAGAAGGTTTTTGCATGGATTATTCATTTCTTTGTATCCGGTACGTTTTTTAAATATATATTTTTAAAAAAGCAATTTATCACTAGTGTTGTAAAACTTGGATCTGTATTAGAATAACTTCATATCTTTGTTTGTTATAAGTTTATACCACCTTTTTGTAAAGAAACTAAGAAACAACTAAAAAACTATTATCTAAATATAAATCTATATATTGATCTGATTTTGTAATGTCGCTTAAGAAATATTATTCAATCAGTTATCAAATGGGACTTTGAATAATTGTTCGAGTAGTGTTAAATCGTTCGTACTCGATAACAGATGAAACCGAGTCAGAAAGTAAAGTAAATGAACATCAAATCAAATTTTCTTCGTAGATATGAAAAGAATAGAACAAAATTATCTAAAAACATGTTTTACTGACACAATTCATTATAAAATATGAATATTATTAACATGTTTTAGTATCCCCCGACCCATCTTAAGATGGGACGTCCCAACTTGGAATCCCAAGTTGGGACGCGTCCCATCTTAAGATCGGGCGGATCCGCAGTTGGGATGATACATATATACTATACATATTATAATATGTAAATGTGTGTCTGTGTTTATTATTTTCTGTTCTTTAAGTACTGTTTTTAAGAAGTAAGAGAATTGTCTCTCATAACATTTTACCAATATAAAATGTGCGATATCTAATGCAGTTTACTTGTCAGTTTCACTCTTTCTCTTTGTGTATGTTAATGAATTGAAATCGGACAAACCGCAAAACATAAATTGAATGGTGAAATATCACATGTTATATTCCTGTAAAGTATCAATATACAACACCTGCATCTATCTTCATGAAACTATAAAACAATCGAGACTTTATGGCACAAGGCTAGACAGTTTCCTTTCAAAGGCTGTCGCGAAACGGGGTGTGCTTTGATTAATTGGTCTCGCTACAGTGAGCAGCGTCTGTGGTCAGTGGCCCAGGCGTTGAGCCGTGAAGCTGTCTCCGCGTTAATGAGTTAAGCTCATACCATGTTAACAAACAAAGTTGCTGTCAAACTTAAAGAATGAACAGGAAAAATAAATGTATGATATAGGTTTGATTTGGTTCATATGGCGAGTTATAAATAACCCTTCATCATCACAAAAGAAAATGAACAAAGTAGTTATCTACATCACACGTTTTCTCCTGTCGTTAGGCTTAAGGGTGATTCTTTGAATGAACAATACACACATCGATCTTTTATGGATATTCACTGTAAATGTGTCTACTCTACTTAAAGGTACAGATAGGATATTGTCCCATGTTGTATTATGCATTCTTGTTTTGTGAGCCACAAGCTACGCGCTCTGTTTACCCTTCACCAATGCTTCATGGGGTGTTTGTTTTCATAAGCATACATGCATCCTGCTACATCAGAGTAGTTGAATCCGCTGATCCAGCTCCTTCCATATACCTTGATCTGATTCGAGTCAACTCCCTCATACGGCTGGTGCAGCTTGATGTGAGTCGTCTCATTGGCTGGTTAGATATCTACCTATACGATTGCATTCGGCGATGCGTTCTATGTTCAGAGCTATTGTGAAAGCGTAATTGAATCCGCTGATCCAGCTCCTTCCATATACCTTAATCTCATTCGAGTCAACTCCCTCATACGGCTGGTGCAGCTTGATGTTCGTGGCTGTGTTCACGTATCATTGTTTAAGCTGATGAAATGTCGTTATCAAATGAGCTGGAAGCTACTGTTTTGAGTTCAACGGAATTTTCATCCGGGTAGTGTCCCTGTTGCCGGATGTGAGTCGTCTCATTGGCTGGTTAGATATCTACCTATACGAGGCTTATGGCATAAAGAATATCAGGGTTTTTCAAAGGAGATCAATCAGCGGATTCACTTACGCTGATGAAGCAGGATGAGTTACCAAAAACAAGAGGTATAATCATGCATTAAGTATATCTTAATAATTTGAATTCTTGTGTCTTTTTCAGAAACGGATCGACCACAATGTTTATCATAAGAATACTACAATTCACCTTCTTCAGTATTCTTCTTCCTCTAACAATCACCACAACCCTACATCCAGGTCCTGCGGGAATACTGATGTGTAGACAAATATGTCTAAATACCATAGGCTGTGAAGTTTATAGATACTTAGCTGACGAACTGGCATGCCTAAATGGCAACACCTCAAATAACTTTAAAAGCAGCATTGCGATAAACCGTCTGAAGGTAATAGTTAACTTATTAGAAACGTGATTAGGTTGTCAAAGAATCTGTAAATTGAAAATGTTTGCAAGTGTTTATTATGAAACCTGCTATCATTTTCTCCCTATGCTTGTCTTTTCATTTATTCCTCTGTCTTTCAATCCCTTTATTCTTGACCCGTCCACTTTTGGGTTGAAAAACCAATTATACACTTTCTAACAATTTCAAAGATTTTTTATCTGGAAATTGATAGAAATAAAGAAACAATGTATCTTTTCTCAAAATTAGGTAAGATTTGCTTGTATCCTTTATATAGTAATTGTTTTGGGATGTGTTCATATATTTCATCAGGCGAGTACCCAGCGAGAGATTACAAATTGAGTGCCAGGGAATGTTAACGCATAGCGCTGTATAACGGGAATGTTCACCGTCAGTATTCCCTGCAATGATTTTGATACCAGAATAACAGTTGTCATAATTACAAAGTCTGAGGCACATATTTTCCACTCGGGTGACAACTCATGTCATATGGCAAGACATTTTTAAAAAAAATCAACTTTGATCTTTCAAGCAAGAGAAAAACAGATGGGCACCTTGTCGGGTGCTCCACATCCTCAAATATCATATTGCACTAGGCTAAAGTCTTAGCACAACAATTGTGTGCTGTGATGTCAAGGGCGAAGACTATAGAGTTGGAAATCTTTTTGTTTCGGCCGTGACGTTGTGAAGATGCTCACCTTACAAATTAGTATGTCCAAAAGAAAAAAGATAATCTATATTCTGTATACTATTTGGAAGCACTATGATATAGTTTTCATTCAAAAACAATAATATTGCAACGCATTTTGAAAAATCCATTGGGAAAAGAACAGTGAAAAAAACGAAACAATGTTGATTTTTCAGACCCTGCTGTCTTTCCTTCACTAAGCCTTTCATTCCGCTTTTTCCGTCATCTTTTCTATTCTTTCTCCCTGACCAGACCACTCTTATTGAATGTTTACATGAACCTGCTTAAAAACCGAAACAAAGTTGAAAACACGTTAACTCACTCACTTTCCATTCAATCTGTCTGTTATTATGTGGATTAAAGCAACAATTGTTTCATTTATTCTCTGATTAAATGACTGGTCGGCAACTTTGTCTATGAATAAACTGTTCTAAACAAAGCAAGGGTTGGTGCATTGCTAAACTGAATTTTAGCAAAGTAACACCCATGGTTCGATACCTTCAGCCGATGCTCGCAGGTTTCACTGCAATTCATAACGAAAATGGTGTTTGTGTAGCACTTATACTAGCAGTTGCGATATAAGTGAAATACTTTTGAAAGCTGTGATTAAAACTATTATTTTTTGTTCATTGAAAATCTGCATAAGGAAAAACCATAGTGTGCAGCGGTGGTTTTGAGCATTTCAACTCCTTCCTACATTTAGTTTGACCGTTTCCTTGGAACACCACTCAGAATTCCGTTCAAGGATAACAAAAATACCCGCAAGGTTTAGCTCTATGAAATCTGGTATGTGAAACTTTCATGGGTTTTTTAATTTCATCCTACATTTATTCTTTGGCAGTTTCCATAGAAACGCAAATTAAAATGTAGTTTTTGCGCAAAACTGGCATATTGAACAACGACCATGTGAAACGATGTCTTTTGGTTTTTTAAAATTCTCTTCTTTCATTAATTTTGGTCATTTCATGGAAATATAACCATTAATTTTGTATCCAGTCCAGAATTTAACTTATGGCACTTTTTAGATGGAATAAAGTTATGTGTACTGGTTCCTCTTCGGTTTTTCAACTTGTTCCTAATTGACTTTAACCGTTCCTACAGAACCAGCACTCACAAACCACAATGTCCAGATCATTAAACCTTTGTAGAACCATCATCATACCTGCACTGGCTGGTTCCATGGAAACACAAGGCATAATGTTGATTTCAAGGCTTAACCTAAGCATAATGTAAATAAGGATCTTAAACATTCATCTTCTAAAGATAAATGTATTACCAACTATCTGCTTTGGAACATTTTCAACTCAGATAATAGTTATTAAGGGTTTTGGAGGGAAATTCAGCTTCATTACATATCATGCTTTAGCCACTTGGCCGGGGATATAGCTAACTCTAATTGCTTGCTTTCATTAATTGATGCCAATAATTCCCATGAAATCATCTTATCCATGGAAATGTTTGATCAATTAAAACTTAGCATTAACAACCTTTGATATACTCATAAATCAAATTTCAAATTCATTCTAATATGTTCTATAACTCTATTACCCATGAATTTTCAAGCGCATAACATGTGTTTCTCATACCCTCTAATTTGGCTTACTGTTAAGATTTGTCCTTTAAATAAATTATATATTAGTAACACAAGTAGTTTACATAGTCCAAGATAATTGACTATTTCATATCAAATAAAGTTGTCTAATGATCACATTTAGAGAAATACTAAACCATGGAAAACATTCCTTTTTTTCAAATTTTTAAACAGAAGCCAATATCATATGATCATCTTCACTGCCCAACTTGGTCCAGGGTCTTCCGAAGCAGAAGGGATCGTCAGGTTTGCAGGGAAGAAAAGAACAAAATATCAGCAAATGGGTCAGGTTAGTTAACCTCCTATTCTTAATTTTTTTTAAAAACAACGTAATTCCACTTTTCAAAAACATAAAATAGAATATAAATAATTAAGTATAATTGACAGGTCTAAAAAGTGTAGTTTTGCGAAATAAGAAACGAACTTAGATCACAAAAATCTATTAACAGACCCTCTGCTTTTGTTGAAATATTCACTTCTTGCAAAAAAAGGACCGGTATCGGAAACTATATGAAAAGGTCAGCGGAGAAGCATTTCAAAGATGTGTACTCAAAATCAAAATGGACATTGACAGCGATAATATTAATTTAGAAAAATATCAACGTGTTCTGAACAGTCCCTCATAAGAATATAAGAAAAAACTAAAATGCGAAAATAAGGTTTCACTAATTTTTCCAATTCTATAAACTAAATACATTCACAGATGAGAATTCTGATGTGTGGATTAAAACCATAAATCATTTTCCAATATTCTTTTCAAAACGCATTCAAATATTGCCAGCTGATTTACCCCAAAACACAAGGAAGGAGACAAGTGGGTCAATATTAAAATTTCACAAATGTAGAGTTTTGAGGCCAGTGCACAGAACTCTCGCTAGTAACAGGAATCACAGAGTAGCAAGTGCGACCTTCCCGATCTTAGTCTGTCCTGTGTCTATCATGTCGGTTGGTAGCGCATTAACAGACTTATGATGGTGGTTTGGCTGCAGTTGAGGGTTGTTTGAGATCCCTCAAAGGGGATACACTGATCGTTTGGTTAGGTTACGCTTGCATAAGTTTTGGCATATTTTTTGTGCTCTTTCAGTAACTCAATGTCTGCTCTTTATAACGAGGGTACTTATGCAACATTGCTGTAAGTGCATTACTAATCATGCCTCAAAAGCACGTTTTACACGTGTTGTGAATGCACAATGGGTGGGTGGGTGTGTTTGATGCGATGCATTCGAGTAGAGAAAACGATGCAGTCATACTATCATTTCCTGCTAAGAATCAAACCCATACAAGGCCTATTAATGTTTCATGAAAAAAATACAAGTTAAAGTTTTTGTTTACTTGGGAGTTTCTAAGATGTTTTCCGCCACCCAAAAAGAAATGAAAGCTGTCGAAATCAACATGATAAAGTGCTATAAATCTTAGCATATGCTGTTTCTTAAATAACCATTTCATAAGCTATTAGAAAATAATTTATTCCTGTAAGCGGTCAATTGCAGGATCAATAACAGTTCCAATTTATGTATAAGGGGAAGATTTTCGATGAAGATAACTACCGGGCTTTCTTATTAATGAGCATCAGTAAGGACTCAGCAATTTCCTTTTCTGGTCCCCATGCATCTTTGAGAAACTTAACCTCTGAAAATACTTGCAATTAGGGGCTAAAACACACATATGAGTAGCTGAAGTTTGGGGTGTAACATAATTTTTAAATATTTGCAAATTTCGTAATACTTTGTAACCATGTTCAAAGGGAGATAACTTAAAAAGTTGAACTCACAATTGCAATTTTTTTCCAAGAATGTGAGACCATTAAAGCGACTTTACAAATCAATAAATACATTGGTCGCGAACAGTCATTTTCCTTAACCATAAACAATCAAATCAGCGAAAATACTTTTTAAAAAAATTGTAAATGGGCTTATTTTGAAAATGCACTTATAGACATGAAACATTACAAACAAAAAAGTAAATCATGCAGACAAAACATGCTGCTGAAGCTTAACGCATGGGAAGCTTAATAACATGCTATTTATGCACCGAATCTTTTTGCCGTTGCCTTACCTTGACATTGAACAACTCATTGTCAAAAACATCAATTGTAGATTTATTTTTAAGATGTCAAATGTACTTCAACGTAGCTTTAAAACACCTTCTTGAATGGTATACAGAAAATATGGTACATGAATTCTCAAAAACGATTTTTTAAAAGATGTTTGGTTTCAGATCCAAAGCCTATAAAGTGCTATTAAATCTAGATACTCGGGAAATATATATGGGCACCTGACATTAAACGACTTCAAAAATATCCGTTACTACCAATTTGGGACCCTGACTGTGATGCACAATAAAACTACTTTTAAAAGAAGATTGATCAGGGCTAATATTTAAAATGCACTTATAGACTTGAAAAAATACAAACAAAACAGTAAATCATGACAAATTCATTATATTTATTCGCATTTTCAAATACAGACAAAACATGCTGCTGAAGCTTAAAGGCACTAGGGCACGCTTTACTGTTTAAATTGGCTATTTCAAGGTGTAAGAGGACTTATGCATTCACTTAAGCTTTCCATCGATGCAGAAAAATACTTAAAATTATTTACAGTTGACCTGCAATCAACAATGAAAACGTTTAGACACAATGGTTAGCTATGCACAAAACGGATGAATTATGGACAGTTGAACGCCAGATATGCCAGATAGCCTTTCTGAATAAATATGTATTCATGAACCTTATTTCAGAAACGACTCGCGGCCTTTCGACTGAACAACTTGACACACTTCGCCTTAAAGGTTTGTGAATTGTCATTTGATGAGTTTTGTGGGTATTTTGTGTAAGTCTATGTTGTTCATATGTAAGACCTACTGAATTTATCTATTAGGCCAGTAGAAATCATGAAAAACCTGGACATTTTCGATAACATACAAATTTTGTTTTTGAATGGTCCAAATAGCAGTGTTGATGAACCATGAAAAACCCAACCAAAATCAACCACGGGCAACATGCATTTTTGGGGCAGAAACCTTAAAACATAAAGGAAATTAGGAATTATTTATTCAAAAATATAAGTATTGAAAAATAAACTGTTGTATTGATTAGGGTGATTAATGCTAATGGTTATTATAGAAAATCCTTTTATGAAAAATATATTTGTTGAAAAATATACTCTGTATTGACATATCTAGAATACAAGAATATGCATTTGACTTGTATATCTAAGATAACAAGTAAATCTAATGATGTGATTTTTATTCCTAATGAAAATCCCAATTAAATCAAATATGGGCGAATAGTTTTTTTATTTTATTTTAGGGGGTATAATCCTTGTGAAGCCAGCAGACTCGTGACAAACTGCTTGGTTGACTTTTAGGTGCACTAGAGCGTTTTTGGGCTGGCTGACATTGAACCCATGAAACAGTATTGTCACTCCAACACGTTTAAGATGCATTTGTATCCATTATAAAATAATGTAAACCTTATAATGCAACAGAAAACTAGGGATTTCAATATTAGTTTAAAGATAAACTACTTTAGCAGACGACGGTCCGTTTACCTTTAGGGCACCGCCATCTTGTAAGGGTAATAAAAAAATAGAGTGGGGATAGCCTAGCAGAGAATTCCATTGAACTGCAGTGTTGATAACATGGATTGTGTGGTTATTTAGTAATTAGAAGCCAGTTATTACATAAATATCCACAATGCTTGTTGATGTGAGTATAATAAAAGCATACGAGCAGATATGAAAATAGCATCTTGAATTAGAATCATACCCCTTAAGAAATAAAATATAATTTGTGTGAGTGAGTGAGTTTGGTTTTAACGTGCTTTCAACAATATAACAGTTATTAAGCACGTGAATGAAAGAATCCAAATGAGAATGGACAAACCAGGGAGAAAGGGATACAAAGAAAGACGGAAAGAAAGGCAAAACCACATACCTGATTTAGTTTGAAAAATACCCTACCCCTTTTTTTTGCACAAAGTTCAAGTTGTTTCCATGGAAACAAGAAAAATATTTAAAATTTTAGTCACCAAAGTAGCAAAACGAACATTTCCATCAACAGATCTAACCAAATACCAAGTTTTTAACAAAGTATTGGACGGTTTTTGAGATATACCTCGAAAACGAAAGCACTCCGCCTCTACACACTTCATATTAAAACTTCATGGAAACCGGGAAACAAATCTGAATAATAGAAATAGCAAAAGGCACTCTTGTTACGACGTAAGATGTAATAAACGCGGTAAGATGTAATAACTGCGGTAAATTGTAATAAAAACGCGGTAAGATGTAATACTGCGGTAAATTGTAATAAAAATGCGGTAAAGTGTAATACACATACGTGCGGTAAATTGTAATAGGGGGTGCGGTAAAATGTTAGCACTTGATATGCGGTAAATTGTAATACGATGTGCGGTAAATTGTAATAACATTGGTTTATATAAATGATTGAAATGATTGTGGGTGTGGTTTCTCATAACATGATAGAATCATTACTTTGATTATATATGTACAACGCCCTTTTGTTTGAGTGCAATTCCGCCACCAATGTGTTTCCTACAATCTACACTTATCTCGGTATAGACTAAGGGTATTGAGTTCTTTACTATTTATTCTCTTCCATTCACTTCTCTCTCTCTCTTTTGCGACTGCAGTTATGTCACGAAGAGTATCTTTTATGACGCCACAATGATACGAAAATACGAGAAGGCGTTGCTAGGCAAAAATTATTTGTGCACATGCTCTCTCCTACTAATATCGCTCTGCGATTTAAGGACGCTCCATTTTTTTTGCAATGAGCTTTACACTCTCTCAGGCCACAATATAATTTATCAAGTCTAACGGATGATAACAATAACTGTAAATATAACCCAAATTGCCAAGATAATAATCACAATTTTACTTGATGTTTCAATTTTATCAAAAGCAGTTTAAATTTCAAGCAGTCATTAATATTTCCAAGTTTAATTTAATAGACACAAGTGTTTAATATTCACTCAAATGCAAAAAAAAGGACTTAAAAGTGTTTTGTACACAGATTGACAACTATCAAAAATACAAAATTGTCGTTTTTGTTTTGGAATAAACATTTTCATACCATAAGAACAGACCTCATTAAATTGCTAATAGGTTATGTATATTCATTCTTAGTTGTTAAACGATGTAAGAGTCTTATTTCTGTGGCATTTTAGAGGTTTGTTTAATGAAAAAATCCAGATATATTCCTTCATCATATCAACTGCTAAAATTATTTTTGGTCATATGTACATGAACATGTATGTATTTTCAATGTTTAGTTGCATCTGTTTGCTTCTTGCATACGCGTACCCATCTTTACACAGACATCGTGCATGATTGAAATGTCTCTTGGTTGACATTTGATGCATGAACTGAAATCGAAATGACCAGAACAGTTTATTTACCATATCGTATACAGAACGATTAAATATGATTTAATTATGCATGAACAAACTGGCTTCACGTTACATTTTGTTATATTCATTTCTCATGTATATATACAAGCGCATAATATTAGATATATTCTAATTCCAAATACTCTTTTTACTTCTTTTAACATCTGCATATTCTCTTCTTGTTTCACGTGAATATGAGTTTCTTATCCTGCAACAAATGTTCATACATACACGAACCTATTAACAAAATCCTCTTTTGGTATGTGCCTATTTGATATAAATGCGTTTTAATTCATTTTTATTTCGTAGAACATTGCATACATTTGTTGCCAATGCCAATTCTCTTCTGAATCTCTTAACTACTCAATAACATCTCGTTAATAAAGTTCAGGACTATTCTCTTTTTATTATGGTGTTCTAATTTTACATGCCTTGAATGTAAAGAGATTATTACCTAAGACAGACATATGATACATTAGGATACGAATTAATTTCTGCATAAACAGAGCGAGGATATTTACATATTTGAGTTCCGTGAAAGTCATTTGTTACGTTTCTGGGCTTAATAATTTGCTGTATTACCGATTCTATTGCATTTTTACAACATTTTCTACTCGACAAACTTGATGTGTGCACATGTGCTTATATTGAAAATACGAATTACTTCATAAATATATATAGTCTAAAACTTTTATTCCGCAATAGATTTTGAGTGACGTCATGAAACAATGACCCATGACGTCAATAACAATCAGCCATGACGTCACTAGATATGCCTCTGATCAATTTGAGGCCGGACGTGATTTACAGAATATGTTTATATTTGGAGTAGAAATAACTTAAACACATAAAATTCGACATACTAGAAAAGAAACACAGTAGCCCTAACCATCTTGTGTTTTGCAATAAAGTATAGTTTTGCCCTGAACTATTATAGTTAAAGCATTAGACACAAGCCCTAATTGTTTGAAGCTATAATAGTACAGTGGCTAGCGCTACTTTATTTCTTAAAAAAAAAAATTAGCCCGTGACGTCAATAACATTTGGCTATGACGTCACTAGGTATGACCCTGATCAAGGATTTTTAATTGGCGGACGGACGTGACTTACAAAATAATTTTCGATTTGGAGAAGAAATAACTTAAACGAGTAAAAAACCGACATACAAGAAAAGTAATAGAGTAGCCCCAACAATCATGTGTTTTTCAATAAAGTATACTTTTGTCCTGAACTTTAATAATGTCGGCCTCATGCTTACACCATAATAGTTCGGGGCAAAATTATACTTTATTGCACAACACATGATGGTTAGGGCTACTCTATTTCTTACAAAACTAGAATGACTGATAAAACGATTTAATTTTATTTATAGATCTAGATGTATCTCCCCCAAACATAAAATAAATCCATATATCATCACAGGTACAAGCAGGGTTCTAAGATGGCCAACAATGGTTGAAAAATATTTACCAAGGTTGCGGAAAGGTTATTACATTTTACCGCATATTATATTACAAATTACCGCACCTTTTAGTAACATTTTACCGCACCCCCCTATTACAATTTACCGCACCTGTGTTTATTACATTTTACCGCATTATTATTACATTTTACCGCAATATTACATCTTACCGCGTTTTTATTACAATTTACCGCAGATATTACATCTTACCGCGTTTATTACATCTTACGTCGTAACAACTCTGCCACCACTAGGCTTGACCACATACCAAGTTTAGTAAAAACATATTGAAGTGTTTTGGAGATATCGTCCGGAAACAAAAGCATTTCGGAATTAAGGAATTTCAGACAGAACTGAAAATGTTATTATCTTCCTATTAATCTAGGTTACACCCATCCACCTGCCCAGCTTGGGTTCCCCTACCAGGAGCATGCTAGCTCCGGCTGACAGAGCTCTAGGAAAGCACGCAAACCACCACACCATGATAATGTATTGAGTCCAGTGGTGGAAAAGAACAATTTGGTCAAGTTCTACCTATAAAGAAATAATGAGAGCAGGGTACCAAATATTTTTACAGCTTGGAGGAAGAGTCAAGAGTGGCACTTTTAGTGTTGAGGGGCATGAGTTGTCACTTGACCTTTGCCATTGGTCAGTTTTGGCCTTTTTCACCCGTCTTTAAAAACCAGTCCAGATCTCTCACCGCTCCAAAGCTTAAATTATCTGGTAAGGGTCACCCTGACCTAGTCGACTGACCAACGGTTCTTTATTTTTGTCAACTGCATTAATTTCATTGCAATGTTAAAGAAAAGTTGAACGGAAAAAAAAATATAGTTAATCCTTAAACGAAGATGACATAGATTCACAAATTCATAAGGATAATAGTGAGTTAACTAATTTCCACAAAAGTCAAGGTCAAAGTAGTACTTCACTCAATACAATGATATCATGTCAACGTTGATAATTCACGCGCAATGCTTTCAGAATTTCATATATATAATGTTTGTTTTTTTAAATTGTGGGCCGTTGTATTGGCCACTATTAATTATTATTTTCTCGGAGTCATCAATTAAATGAAGATTAGAAATAGTAAACATGTGCATGTACATTTTGTATTTGGTTTCAATTGAAGGTCATTTTGGTATAATCATGAAAAAGCAAGTCTTGTACACAATTAACAGTATATATGAATAAGGGTTATTTTGACTCATGAATAGCGGTAGAAATAATACATTAATAATATGTCTTTCTGAAAATATAATTTGTATTATGATTGTTACGAGTATCAGCACAAGAACGTCGTACTTTCATCCTTTGGTGTTATCTAAGAAGCAAGTATGAATATTTTGAGGGAAGATGTCATTGAGAACATGTTAAGCGAAGCATCATTGAGAGTAAGCTCAAGGGCTTATGATAATAATGAAAGGATAAGCATAGTTCCAATCTTACAAAATCAGAAACCCTTGTAGGGATCTACAATTCCAAGACATTTGAACCTTCGTCAGAAGATAATATCTTGTTGTCGGGTTCGATTCAACCAAATATAATCCAACCCCAAAAAAAGAAGTTATGACTGCTTCCATGAGTAACCAACAAAGCCCATGATTTCTACATCTTGGTTAAGTCCCTCTTTTAATAAATGATAATTAACAAAAAGTCCCTATTTCAAGAAATATCCAAATGATAACAAACTTTCAAGAATCATAAAAGGATATTTATTCAACAAATGGACATATGTGCTTTGAGTGACTTTAAATCTGCCCATTCGACTACACAGTGATATGATATCCTAATATCATTTGTATAAAAACTGTTTATTAAAGATAATTACATGCTCTTATTTATAGGTATTTTTTATAAATCCTTTTGTAAAATGAAGACTAAACTTGCTTAAAAAGAACATATTTTAATTGGTATGAATGCAGGTCATCTTGATATGATATGAATTATCAAGATTATGTTCAATGTTGAAAACTATATGATATGAAAGGAACAGTGGAAGAAATTTAGTAATAATTTGTCTTCTAGAACATCATAGAAAATGATTTTTTCTGCATAATAATGTATTTGAACCTTTTGTCTTAATGAAGAAACTTTTGAAAACATTATTTATTTACAAAAATGACATTGAGAAATTATGTGAACATGTTTTTTTCAGCACCTGCCTCGCGACTGTAAATGATTAATTAGAAGCCCTGACTGCATGTTGACCTATTTTTACAATTTATAGTGTGGTTATTCTATAAATGATTGTTTTATACAAATTAGTTCGGGAATCCCGTGTGACAACGTGCCTAATGCCTCGAATTAATAACGAACATTGAATATAATTAGTTTGTACAATTGGTAAATTTTAGTGAAAAATGCAATAATTTTCTTCCCAGCATTGGAAAGTTATCACACAAATGTAAGTATGTGAGCAATATCCAGAACCAGAAACCTGGCGTGACTGCCAGCAGTTCATAGAGTTTGCATCATCATCGTAGTGTGGAACTATCTATCTACATATAAGTTATTATTTTGCATATCCAAGCATCATCCTCTAAGTAAATACCAGCCCTAGCATCCACGCCCCTTGGAATATGTCTTTTCCAACAGATTTAATGGCATGGTCCTTGCTGATTTCGTTGTCGCTTGATGTTTATAATTTCCTGTTCTTGGCCTCCTGCCATAAGCCATACTTTTTTTCAATTGGTAATAAAAAAACGGAAAATAAATCCAGATGTATCCGACAAAATATCTATTGATTAAGTAACTATTATACAGAGAAATTAAATGTAAGCCTCAGGGTCATTACCACATATTGCAACTTTGCCGTCGGCTCCTTTTGCACAACCATGGAAATTTTCTAACAGTCCTGACAGGGACGACACGACTTTTACAAAGTCGACAATCAAGACTAATTTCGCTTTTGCATGACACTTTTTTTTACCGTCGGACCATTTGTTACACCACTTCGCCAAAGTTACTTATGACACTGTCGGTGGTCAATATTATATTATAAGAATGTCAATTTTGTTGTCATATGTGACGACCTGAGCAAAAACAAGCGGATGATACCGGCTTTTATGGATCAATAGAGCCAAAAAGTTTGTGTCAAGTAGTTACATACCAACTCCAAAATGCCTGCTTATAGTCAATCCCTTGTGTCATTGTCGGATAACAGCCGCTCAGACTTAACCAATTCTAAAACTCATAAACAAATTTTCAGAAATCATTAAAACATAAATTAACCAACTATTATTTCACTTATTATCTACCGATGTGTGAATTAAAACCTTCTTACCATTGGAATTTTATAATGATTTTCTTGTTAATGTAAAAAATAAATTTTGGAACATAGCTTTCACATTCTTTTTTTGAAAAGTGTATCTCCAAAATAAAATAAGTTGTCAACAAGTTGATTGAGTTGTAAGTTTGTATAACCAAAATGAATTATTAATTTAGCAAACTGTTTCATTTGCAGGTTATCGTGAATTTATAAACGGAGATACCTTGTACTTGTATAAGCGTTACACAGACAAGAGAAACTGGGAAAATGGAATGAAACAGTGCAAAGAGGATGGCGGTTTGCTTGCACAATTGAACAAAGCATTTAAATGGGAACTGCTGCCAGCATTTATATCTCAATCAAACAACGGTACGTTTCTTCAAATTGTGTGTTAAACAAATGCGTTTGGTAAGTAATAAAGTAGGAGATTATTCAGTATAGGCCAAAGGGCCAAAAGTACAATCATTTGAAATAAAACATCTAGTTTGCAGACGGACAGGTTACTATATGATAAAAAAAAGTTGAATATCTTTTTATACGTTTCATAAATATCGCAACCGATATTAATTACATTTACATTTGATGTTGCTAAAAATTATTTGAATATTAATTCTGATGGGAAATTAAGATAATAGCCAGGCATATACAATTTTTTGGCACAGAATAAAAAGGACACACTAAATGAAATCTATCTTTTTTGATAATTAAAATCACATATCATCGTTGTTGATTGCTCAACTAATGGCTTTGAAATCGAATTTGCATTTGCAAATTAAATACAACCTACTCTACATCGTAAGTTATTTTTAAAGTTATGATATTATACTAGTTTGTTATAAATATCTTATATCAAATAGGGTGTTATATCATACATATTTTCCAGCCCACAACACTTGGATTGGTCTGAGTGATCAACAAAGGAATGACAAGTATGTCTGGGTTGATGGGACTGAACTGAAGGAGAAGGAAAGATGGTTTAAGGACGGTTTTTTCACTGAACCATCGCACACGAATTTGGGTCTTGAGGAGAATTGCGCAAGATTTAGTTACATTTACACAAGTAATACATATTGTCTTATTGATGCTATGTGCTCAATAAAGGAAGCTTTTCTCTGTGAAGTTAAAAGTAAATAGAGAGTCAAACAATAAACTCCTTTGTAACCTCAACCCAGGGTTACACGGTGTACACGAGGAGAGATATACCCATAGAAGAAATATCGAATAGACGAAGCAAAAGTCATGTAGGAGAGATTGTCATGAATTTATTCTTCATATATTCATAACAGAAACATCAAAATTGTTATTCTATAAGCGCAAGAATGAAACAACATTTAAAAAAAATATAATTGACAGTGTTTTAATCCAGTAATGTTGCCCCCTACATCTTTTCATCCTTTCGTAACCATTTAGTTTCAAGAAATGAATCCTAAAACTGCTTATTAAATCTATTTTGAATTTTGAAAGAGTCACCATCCTATTGAAAATTTTACTTTATGTTATGTATCATCGTTCAAGATTTCATGGAAACAAGTTCAATTTGGACGTTGATAGGGCGAAAGAACTAAAAAATCCTTTTTTATATATTTTAGTCCGTGTACGCACAAGCAAACTCCTAGATTTCCACAAAAACACGTTGATTTGAATTCATAGCAATCACAATTTCAAACTATTGAATTTTATATCCTAATGATGTCATTTGTGATGATTTTAGATCGCTGACAATTTGTTTTCAATAAACATTTCAAAGAGCAGTGATTTTGAGTTTTTCTATCATTTTATTAGCAACTTTATTTATTACATATATAAATGTATACAAGACTTAAATGGGACTTGAATCTGAAGTTGGTAGATTTATGCATGAAGAAAATGGTTTGTAAAACAATATTGGTGTTATTACTGTAGCAGTAGTTTATTTCAGTAAATCAGGCCTCAAACCCACTTTGCAATACATAGTTTTACATTTTAAAGCTGTTGCGCCACAAACACATATAACAATCAATTCACAATACACAGAAAGCGATATCCGGGACTATAGACATATGGATATAAAAGTTACAAGTTACAAGAATGTAAACTTAGCAAGATTATTAATTATAAGTTCATTTTTTTGGTAAACAGAAGTCTTAGTTTACACTCAGAGGGGAATTTGTAATACCAACTTGGCAAAAATATTCTTCTTAAGTAATAATAAAATGGACAGACAAGACAGACATGGTATTCTGTTTCTACATTTGGGATGATACAAAGTGGGCAAAGTCTTCTTAATTTCAAAATAAGTTTACAGAATTTATCTTGAACATGTAAAATATCTTTACAAGGATGAAATCCTTATATTTCTGAACCGTACAATTAAATGGGCATTACTTTAATGTCAATAATATGCATTAACATTTCCAAAGGTAGTTTATGAAAATTATGCACGGTTGATTTTAACAATAACATTGCTTTCCAAGCCTGTTGGCATAAGAATAACTTTTGAGTTTAATACCATGAACCAGAACTAGAAAGGTGTACTCCCAAATATTTATAGTTTGGGCTTATTTCAAGAGGATTGCCATCAAGAAAAAACTTTTCATACTTTTTTAACCTACCAGCCCTTCGAAAAACCATCATTTTAGTCATAACATTTTTTTCTTTTCAATTGTCACTTACTGCAATAGTCCACCAATTTGTCTAATTTTTTTTGTAATCCAATAACTGTACTGTCAAATAGAATAATGTCATCAGCAAACAGGAGTATAAAAAGTTCCAGCAAGTTTAGATTAACACAGTATTGATATTCCACACTTAAAAATTGCACTATATCATTTACAAAAAAAAATAAAATAAGAAAGGTGACAGTTGACAACCTTGGACTGAACCCATTATTATCCAAAACACAGGATTTTACATTTTTATACATATTACTTATAAGTCTAAACATTTTTCCTTTTACATTACCTGTTCACAATTTATAAAGTTAAGATGGTCTATGAACAGAATCAAACGCTGCTTTCAAAAAGACTTGACATAGGGGCATTTTTGAAAAAGTCTATTTGGAGGCCACTATATCCCGGGGTTTTCCCGCAATGCATACTTGATATAGCATCACGAATTTCAGACATAGATATATCAAGTTCATTTTCAATGTCAAGATTTGCATCAAAGAGAGTGCCATGAAGTCGTTTACAGAAATACGGATATCAAGTTCATCTGGATTATAGTTTGAACCACTGGAATGTGACGTTTTCAATAGAGACCAGAAATAATTTAGCAAATTTATTACTTTGGATTGAATGTTCAAGTTTGTTTACAAACACATCAGCCGAGACAGCTGATTAGCGCGAGCAGAGTTCTTTGTAGTGTCTCCGTGCCGAGATGTAGGTCAGCCGATCACGCTCCCTGTTACTTGAATGAAACGCACGCAGCAATCGACGAGCTGTCAATCTTGCATGTAAAAAGTCATCATCAAACTGATCACATTGTTTGTTTACAGTTCGAAATGTATTACACTGTTTTCGAAATTTCCCAGAGCATTTTTCAATCGTTGTCTGAAAAAAATTCAATGCATTGTCTTAACATCATTGTTATTAATGTGATTTCAAAAATCGTATTTGATTGAGTCCTTGAGATTATTCCATGAAGTTGCACACTCATCACGAAACTGATCACACCAGACATACTTCTGGCGTTCACTGAGAGATTCACGTTGACAATCTAGTGAATTGTGGATATAAACCATTGGTAAATGTGTACATTCTTTTTCATCTGAAACATCAAATTTTGTAAACAGATGAAAGAGACTTTCGTTACACAAAACGCAATCAACAACACTCTGGCTGTTATTGGCAAAACATGTTATTTTACCAATGCCACTTTCTGAACATAATGTACCGTTACAAATTCGGAGTCCTGTTGATTGACAAAAGCCTAACAGAGAGAGTCCAGGTTTGTTTACAACACTATCTTGTGAATCGCGTGGAAGTTCATCATCTTGAATATAATCTATATCATTGTCAACGGGCAGATAAGTAACATCATCGTTTTCAATAAAGTCTGGACGTGTACAATTACAAGTGCGAGCGTTAAAGTCTCCGTGAATAACTATCTCACAGTTTGGGAAGTCAGATCTTAAACATAAGATATCATTCTCCAGAGTATCAAATAAGTCCTCCTCAGAGTGTATACTGGACCCCTCCGGAGAGAAACACACAGTACAGATAAATAGGGTCGTATGTCCACCGTTGTACTTCATCCACAGAATGTTGTGAGACGTTGCTTTAAGTTGGGTCAATTGCGTCGAGAGATGATCTTCAATTTCCGCTATTTTCCCAGTTAAGTCTATAAAGTTTTCATTCATATCTTTTCTCGAATCTTTCAGTTCCACAACATTTTCGTCTGCTTTCTTCACGTCGTCGAGTGTACTTTGCCGTGTACACAGTGTTTTTGGTGGGCCTGGGTTCTTCTGGACATCGCCCCTTACCAGAATTAATAGCAACGAGGTGAAGTGACAAAGTTTCAAACCTGTCTTCCCGCCTCCTAGCATGCTTTACACGTGCATAAACATTGCGTGTCTTCTTTAGACTCGCTTCAGCATGAAAGATACATAAGTTGTCACAACAGCCTATTATGGACCTGTACGTTCAAATCACACGCCATTGTATACTCAGTTCGTTTGGAAGCTTCATTATAAAAAACTTTTCACACCTTTAACGTCACTTTTCAGCTTGTATTTTCAAAAATTTACGGAGCTCTCTGAGCATGCGACCTGTCAGTCTTCCCACTAGGTGGCGCTCTCCTTGTGGTGTTATTTTCAACATGGTATTGCAAGCACACATTCCATGAAGAAAATGTGGCTTGAAAGTTTTTAAATTTTTTTAACGCGGTACAACTAATTGTTTTTTAGCCGATGCTTGCAGGTTGTCCTGGATGTAGCGAGCACCTGTAATTGTCCCTTGTTGTATTATAAAATATCCAAATAAAAGTCGAAATTTCCACAAAGATATTAAAAGATTGACATATGATCATTAAAACACAATTTTGTATAAGCTACATCTGCAAGTTATCGTTCACACAGACTAAAAGATTTGGTCTGAACATGTGCCTCTACATCCTCAAAAGTAGAATAAAAAGTTTCTACGTACACATATTTATACTATACCAGTTGTGTTTACCATGCATTAATGGGATTACAATGATGGTAATTTTGATATGATTTGGTAATAAGAGAACAAAGTGACAAAATATAACCATATTTGTTTGTATGATCTAGACATCCTGCAGTTACTGGGAGAACATTCACCATGCATATAAACCTACAACTGATATTATCTAAACAAGGTATATCTCTTGGTCAAATACATGCCATTTCTCTAAGAGCACAAGTAATCAAAGAAAAATTTAGACAAATGTAATTATCTATAATTGATAAATATAAATTTTTTAAATATAATTTTCAATCCTGTAATGTATTTTTATAGACTCCCCTCATCTAAAAATGACACATTGGGTACAATTTACACACTTTAGCAGATACAGACAAACTATGGCAACAAAAACTCATTGAAGTAAAATCTTGTTTGGGTTAATATCTTATTCACACATGCTTTATCTCCAATGTATTTTAAAATCAGCACTTAATGGTACTCTAACTGACTTGACAGGTTAATCCTAGTAGAGTTAGTAATGGATTTAACACGGCTTTCCATACCATTACCATTTTATCTCGGCTGATATAGTAGTAATGCGGAAACACTGGCGTTTCTAGTTATTGTGGCGAGACATATCAGCATCGGCTGGAACCAATAAACCATAGTTGATACTGCGCTGAACTTCAGTGTTACCAAACCTTACTGCATGTACAGTTTTCTATTGTTATGTTATGTAATTCGGTATTTGGCCCTTTGAAATGGTACTAGCGGTATCCATGTATTTCTTTTAATAAACACATCCTCCGTCATCTACTGCCAAATCTTTTTCATGGTGCTTATATAATGTTGTCTTTACATACGGAGCATAGTAGACAAACATTCATCAATAGAAATGTGTGTGACAATGATATCATAAATAACTGCAAATAACAAAGGGATATGGATTAAAATATATTTTGATGTGAAAATAAATGTTCTCCGAAATTTGTCAATTAAAAATAAATGTTTTTAAATGTTTACAGAGGAAAAAAGATTTTATCCAATAGCAAGTAAATAAAGATTAAAAGATCATAAAAAATGTTTACCAGAGTAACCTACCTTTGTCAAGAAAAAGTGCAGATTAAAGGTACATATTTCTTAATAACTCTTCAGGAAAATTATGTAGTCTTAATATTTCAAGTTTTTATTGCTTTGAAAACATCATATTTATACACAATGTATTTGTGTTTGGCTGAGAAGATAATTATTATATCCTGTGATTAGTGACATAAAATTGTTTTCAGAAATTTCAATGCGTAATAATTCTACACTATCATATGACAAAATAAGTTTTTGTACTATTCTGTAGAAAAATATCTCTTCTTTTCAAATGTCATGTGATATGTGGCTATACTTTGAAAACTATTTTCCAAAATCTATTTTGTCAATGGTAATGTTTGCCTAATAAGATACTGCTGAGTCATCACTTTAACATGCCCTGGTATCATAACGAACAAGTATCCGAGGTGAACAGCAAACAACCAGGATCAAATATTAATGTATTGTTTCAGCCTTCACCAAAAACTTTATGTAAAACTGAGGAGTATATGGGCAGATTCATAGATTGTAAAGGTGTCAAAGATCGCTTATATATCAAACTGAGGAGGGATAGCCCAGCCGGCACACAAAGTTGGATCAACGTTGATTCAACGTTGAAATTTAGTTGTTTTTTTGACCTTTTATCAGCGTTGATTCAACAAGATTCTATCAACGTCTGAATACAATATACTTCCAACTAATTGATTCCTGTTTACATTTTGTTTTAAATAAATTGTAAATTTGTATCAACATTTTATTTTATAGATATATTGCTGTTTTTATTACATGAAACATTTCAGGCATCTTTTCATTTTAGAAAAAACAACCTGTAGTTTAAATTTATTATTTTTTTTAGCTTACTGCCTTTAGTTATTTGACATCAAAATGTTTCACTAATGATTGAATTAAAATCTTTTCTGGATGTAAGAATACCAAATCTTTTTGCTTTGAACATACTTGATCCTTTATCCGCATCGTAATCCCACTTTTATATTTATGTTTCGTTTTCAATTCACTATGCAAGTTTTGATGATAACCCAGTGTCGTCTGCTCCAGTGGATGTTACTCAAACTGCACCCAGTTAAAAGTAAGTATTTAAAAACTTGATAATCTTTTCATTGTCTGTAAAGTAACATCAGGACTGGTACACAAAATTTACTCTTTAATTTTGTTCATGTTTTCTGTTGTTGAGTATATGTTTTAGTAAAACCAAATTACTGTTTCAAAGTTACGGTAAAGTTGACATTCATAGGCTAATCATGTCAGTGTTTTGGCTTGGTGCACATTGCAAAAATGAATTCAAGAAATTGTAATCGATCAGTAACTGGGCTTTGAAGATTTTGATAAAATATTTTAATTGCTGTGTGGCCGGTAACTGAGACATATGCCATGGTGGGCAACGTTTTATAGGTCAGACAAAACAAATGATCATCACTGAATTTAATGGTTGAGTGATTACAAATATTATCATGTCTGGACGTTCATGTTTTTTACTGCCACCTGGATTCTTCCCCCAAAGATTCTGTTCTTAAGAGTGAAATTTAAACTAATTGGCGTGAGGTCAAAGTTCCTTGACGTTGAAAAAAAATTATGTCAACTCGCACAATATGTCTAGGCCTAGTCCAGCATATAACTAGACGTCTACGCACATAACAAGGTGTGCTTTAACGTCTAGCCGGCAAGTGAATTTTCTTTGACGCACTTTCTCCGATGTCAAGAGCAGTGGCGTTATAAGTTTAAATCGAGAATAAAATGGTGTTACTCGTTAATCAGACATCCAGCTTTAATCCGAGACACTTACCCTTAAATTTGATAGTAATAGTTTATTACTTGCAAGCTTTAAATTCTAGCTACCCCCCTTATTTCTACCAGATGTCGGCAATTTTGATATGCTAAATAGCGGTTGAGTACAAAACGGATTTGGGTTTAAACGGATCGTGATTAAATGACGCTTTGAGATGAAGGGTGTGAAAACGAAAGACACCTGTTTGTAAACACATTAATATTATAGTTTCCCTCTTCTTAACAACGAAACGGCCAATGTTTTATCTATTTGATCTGCATTTGATGTTTGAAAACAATATTTATGCAATTATCATTCATTAAAAATGGTATACCCTATATTAGAAAACAAGTAAAAGTAATGATCAGAGAACGATTTATTATCCGAAATAAAATTTAACAACATTAGAAGCCTGTTGTATAAAGGGCAAGTTACTGGATTGGTTTTCAAGTTACATTCAAAACAGAATTCAAAGAGTATCTATAGATAATTACAATTCAGATATGAAAACTATTCCTGCTGGGGTGCCACAAGGATCCGTCCTTAGACCGGTATTGTTTTAAGTTTACATCAATGATATTATAGATGGTATTGATAATAATATTCGTTTATTTGCAGATGATACTTCAGCGTATGTGATTGTTGATAACCATTATTCTACTGCTGCTTCCTTAAATAAGATTTCTAATTGGTCTGAAATATGGTTAGTTGATAAGGTAATATGATACATAAGTTGTCGTAATACAGTAAGAATGAGCCAATTATATTCCTTGCAGCAGAAGTCAAGAAGTCATGAAAAATGACAAATTCTTACTAATCTTTTCATCACCAGATGATAATAATGATTTAATGCTACTTCTGGGTCCTTTAATAGAAATTGAACAGGTACATATATTTTTCTTATTTCATATGATTTACAGTTAAAAACAATATGGTTTTCGTCTTCAATTGCGTCTTACATAATGGACAAATCCTTTGGTTTCTTTCAATTAACAGCATTCTTCCTTTATTTATCACTAAATTAAGTAGTCCAAGTCTTAATCTAATCAACCTACACCTCTAATCTCTAGCTGTGAGAATCGATAGATAGGTTTCTGGCTGAAGTAAACTTTCAAATATTCCATAATAATCATAACGTGTGCTATTATTCACACATGATTGCCATTCCTGATGAAATATATAAACATACCTATTGCGAAAAACTTTGATGAAATCATCACTATTTCCAGCGGTTTGATTTAACCAGACGAAACCAAAGCCGTGGGAAAACAATAAGATCTAACGTTTGATGCCCGAGTTACTTTCCCAATAATATCTAAATAAACCATCACATTATATGACAACTTTGGAGTACGATGATTAAGCATATGAATTATTTCAACTAGTATTTAAGACATCGTATCTGTGACTCAATATAGATGGAGTATCTACCACACTCTCCATATACCATAGTATGTGGTCTTGAAGGTCCGACTCCAAACAACATTTTACATGGTCGTAAATGAACTTTTTCTATACAGTCAAAACGTTGGAACCCCCATGTCTCTGACCCGTATACCAAAATTGGTTGTATTTGGGCCTCAACAAGTTTAAAGAACAGGACAGGTGTTAACATTCCAATTTTGTTTATTATCGATATCAATTGAAATTTTTTTTAGCTCGCAGGGCAAGATTGAAACACTTTTCTTCATATCAAATGTCTGATAAAAGCGATATGTGTAACAATCTACTGTTTTTCTCTCTTTGAGACATTGGACCAACCCTAAGAAATATAACAACATTAGTTTTATCACGATTACCTGGAAATTTCTATTCTGTAGTATAATCAGCGAAACTGTGAAGTTGTCTCTGTAAACCCGCCACTGTATCTCATTATATAAACACATCGTCAGCGAAAAGGCGCATTATTATTTCCTAACAACAGTATACCATGTTTCCCATCGCATGCAATTTTAGAACATAACTTACTTATAAAACAAGGATATGAAATAGAGCAAATATTCAAGTCTTACATATTGCCAATTTTTATTACTGTTCGCACAAATGGGGTAATTGCACAAAAGTACAAGACAAAAGCATTGGAAACTTGCAATTAGATGCATTACGGACGATTTGCGGGGCAGTTAGAGGAACAAGTCATGCATTAATTCATAAACTGATCGTCGATAAACACGTAAATTATCAACATTATACAAAATGACTAACAATATGGCACCAGATTATTTATGCCAAAAGCAAGAGTATCACAGTTAACTGAACATAGATCAGAAGCAGTAATAATATCCAGAATATCTACTGTCATACTGCTCTGTACAGAACACATTGGAGGCTATCAGATAATATTTCCAATGCACTAACAAAAGGCAACTTCAAAACTCTATTGCAATCTACAAAGCAGAAGTATGTATATAAGCTTAATCTAAATTTTGATACACGTTTCTGCCAAATAGTTCATGCTCGCCCTAGACTTTTTGCAGTGACTTCAATACACACGTTAAAGAAATTAAATGTATTTATATATACAAGGCTACAATCTCAACTCTGATGAAGTCTCCAAAAGAATATCTGTCCATACTTTCATCATAAACTCGCATTGGTTTGATACGTGATTAATTTTCCCCATGGGCTATACAGGTTTGTTTGCTCTCCTTCATGTATCGCATTAGTTAATATTCATTTATCTTGTGATGTATTGACGTTTATCTTGTGATGTATTGACGTCAAATAAATGTACTGGAGAGGTATTAATATAAGTCATTGTGGCGTGTTTACCGACTCTTTTTCAGTTTATTGAATAAAAATATGTTTACACCATTTTTCGATTTTTAGATTTCCATTAATGATAGTTAACAGGTAATCTGTATAACACTGTTTGGAGGCTGTTACTTTTTATGTACAAGTAAGAATTGTCATATGTGTATAAAGTGTGCATAATGAAATCAATAAATGATAATACAGGTAAACTTAATATCTAAAAAAATCAATAACACTAAAATTTTATTCTTCATTTTCTCTATTTGTCTTAAGTAAGGTTAACTGAGCATACTTACTATCTTAATAAACAAACAACACGAATTTCCTTTGGTATGTAATACTTGAATAGACACTGACACTTACAAAGTACAATGAAGGAAACTGAAGATGTGAGCAAGGACAAAATAGCATCAAAAGGACAAAATAGCATTAATTGGTTGAAAAACATAAACATAACAAGTAATTATACAAAGAATAATATGGGATCTGAATGGGTAAGTAAAACTCTTGGAAAATGAACGACATCGACACACCACTACATCAGCGTAACTGATCCAGCTCCCTGATCTCATTCTAGCCAAATTCCTCGTTCGTCTGGCGGGGCTTGATATTCGTTGTTGTGCTCACCTGTTATTGTTTAAGCCAATAGAATGTCGTTATCGAATGAGCTTGAAGCTACTCTTTCGAATTTAACGGAATTTTTCATCCCGGTTGTGCCGCTCATGCTGGATGCGAATCGTCTCATTGGCTTGTCAGATAGCTAGTATTACGAGGCTTTTGGCCTAAAGGATATCAGGGTATTTCAAAGGAGCTCAGTCAGCTTAGGCTGATGAAGCAGGATGTCCCAGCAGGATGGGAAATCAATAGAATAACAGGAATATTAGGAGAAACAAATGCCTTAGTCAGAACAAAAGAAACAAATTGAAATGATGTAATTTCCTAATGATTTCCCTTGCTTTATGTATATATTTTCAATGTTTTGTTAACAGGGCCGACAGTCACAACAAAAAACGAAGTCAAACCAATTCACACAAATGTTGAAGCAATTGATCTCTTATGAGTCATTACATACTAATTTTAGAGCAATTCACTGCTTTAGGTGTGCGTTATTTAAAGAAATCCTGACAAAATTTATTTTGACAAAGTAAGGCATTTATGATAAGTACATTGCATACATTCTGTTTTGGTGATAAAACTGTTATCATTAAAATTTACTTTATTTGTAGTAAACATGTAATCTCATTCGTTTCCAGAGACATTTTTTCATGACAAAATTGAATTTAAAAAGATGAATGTCTTCCATTCACATATATTAT
Organism: Phorcus lineatus; assembly: GCA_921293015.1. Lineage (NCBI taxonomy): Eukaryota > Metazoa > Mollusca > Gastropoda > Trochida > Trochidae > Phorcus > Phorcus lineatus. The sequence continues at coordinate 11,369,419 of OV121085.1, forward strand.
TTAAGGAGAAATGGAGTTGAGATGAATATGAGTTATCAACTTACACTGATTTACCCAGATGCTAAAAACTTGCTATCAGTTACACTGATGTTAACTTGCATTGTCTTATTTGTACATACCAAACAATCACTACTAAAATACTTACAATCAACATATGTTTCTGAATTATATTGCAATTCAATAATGTTATCACTGCTACATTTATCTAATATTTCACTATCAATTAAATACACCCACATTCATTTTAACTTTCAATAGAGTACTCTGTCACTTCTTGACGCAAGAGTTGAAAAAGGTTAGTGCAATTTCACATATGTCTGAAACTGTCTCCATTTAATAAGAAACCGATAAACTGTTAATTAGTTTTACTATTGAATTGTTAAACATCTTGTTACACTAGACACGGATACAACGGGCCACGTATCTAGAAAGTTCTAGAAATTTTGTAGAACGGATCTAGAAAGTTTCAAATTGCTATCTTTTTAGAGATATTCACACAATTTTAGATTTTTTAGAAACTGTTTGTCAACTTTTGAACAATCTTGAAATAAGAACTGCTTGACATAATAAAAAGCCGATATGCAACGTAAATTTTTCACTCTTTGAGCACATCCTCAATAAACGCCCCCTGCAAACCGTCGTTTACGCATAGTTAACTCGCCTCTGAGCTCTTAATTATGAGCTGTGACGTTGACACGTTGGCCCATGCAGTGTAGTTGATCATATATAGTTGGTAAATTACCTCTACTTACTCTCTAGAAAATGGAAAGATTTTAAGAGTTTCTCATATGTCTCTACATGAAAATGTGAACGTGTAAGCAAGCAAGCGCTTATGACGTTTGATTAAATTAAGAAAGTTTCGCTGTTTCAACAAGTCAATTGTCGTTTATATCAATTTTTCCCCGTTCTTGTTTGTCGTCGAACGGTACTACGCTTTTCTTTTCCCTCGCCCTCACCTTTGTTTATAGTATGAGATCTTACATATACGACTACTATTGCTTTGGGCTTGGAAATAGTATATTCAGGCTGTGGAAACACCTATACTAGTATAGCTGTTGGCCAAAATACAAACAAATTATGGTTATGTCTTTCTTTTGGATAGTTCTCAAGAAATATGTTTCAATTTGTAGAAGATGAAGGTAGGTTAATATTTGTCGCTTTGTAACATGTTTTATTATTTGACAGCATGGTTTGAAGAGCCATTCCGCTGCCTATTTTGCATACATTACTGCTCTTATTGCTTTCTGCTGGTACTCGATATTGATTAAAGCACGAAGGTATTCAAGTCAATAAACTAAAATATACTATTAAATCGATGCAATAACATTATCCCATGTTATTGTCAAATCACAATCGATAAATCTGTTTTGACCACTCGCCAATGACAGCAGAATCATGTATGATCTTTGGTATTGACACTGTGCAAATAATCTTTTAGTCAGACAATATGTTATAGCAACTTTATGTCCTTAAGATAACACCTCTTTCGCAATGCGTTTGTGCACACTGCTGGTCTTTGTCGCGTAACAACTATTTGATAAAAATGAACATATTATATAATTGGAAATATGCCTCATAGAGCGTCTTGGCGTATGCATACGTGCACCTCGTTTGCACTCATCGATTATGGCTCTGAAATACAGTCCTTTTCTGCATATAATATATTTCATGTACATTATATGTTATGATTCTTCTTTTCTGCATTACCAATGCTACTTATTCGCATGTACATGTTTACATGTACTTGCGATCAAAATTTTAATTACATGTTAAATAAATCATTGTGATCCATGCTTTAGTTCCGCCATTGTAGGTACGTAAAAGTATTCAAAGGTTTGAATAATCTTCTTCGTTGTTTATGGGTTTTTTTTATATGGTACACAAAACCAGTTTATCGAATGCTCAAAATGCAACCAACAATCTGTTGAATTTAAGCTGTGGGTATATCAAATATAACTTCTTCTTGTGACAGGTATATCCACCAGAGCTTATTGTTTATGGATGTTGTAGCTTGCGTTCAATCTCTGAAGTTGTGACACCATTGTCATGTATAAATCATCATAAACATAATTGGAATACTCAGGATTGTCAAACATCAAAGCTTATGTCTAAAAACCTAAGACGGTCAAGTCACTAAATATTAAGAAACAAATCACTTTATTATATATAAATGATCCTTATCGTCCACCTTCATTTCACACGTGACCTTTATGACACAATAAAACAATGAAGACTTTATAGTACTTGACATGGAATACAATTGCCCTTCGTTCCTCATCCCCACAGCTTAACCTTATTACGCCTGGGAGTGACCAGGCGTGGAGCCATGAAGAGAGTCCAGTCTTTAATGAATTAAAAAAATTATTTAAGTAAGTCAACTAAATTAAAAGATTTTGAATAATAGAAACGACTTCCCATTTCGACAACGAGTGATAGTATAGACTTGTTTGCATGGCGATGGTTACTTTGGAACTCTTGCATTTTTTCTGAAACGTAGTCTTGATAACCTAATGCTCTTATATCTATATAACTTTTGTCGCTCAATGAGCTTTGTGATTTTCACAGTAAGTTGAATATAATCTTTAATTAAAGCTTAATAATTTACCATCTGATATAACGTGCACCAGTGTGATGACCGTTTCCTAATTTGATTGAAATACTGAGGTGGTATCTTCCAAGATTTCCTTAAACCGTAAAAAACGGAGTTTAAGGTCGATTTCTTTTTCCCGGAATTTTGCTTGCACGTGATAGTCACGACGTAGGTCGAAGGTACTTTAAATACTTTCATTCTGAGCTTTTTCAGCAGTACAGGTTAGTCAGTGCGTACAGTGATTTTGCGGTTCTTTTCATTTGCGTTGAAGTCTGCTTGGCAATTGATCATTCGCACAAACTTCACCATCATTTTTGAGTGGCCGTTTGGCTGAACACCTAGTTGTCATTAACGTGGTCTGCGGTTAATGTTAAAATAGTCGAAATTTTTAGCATTTGGAACGTTCATATCGGTGAAAAGTCCTCCTACTTCTGTAGAATGTTAAAATAGTCGAAATTTTCAGCATTTGGAACGTTCATCTCGGTGAAAAGTCCTCCTACTTCAGTGTCTACCTCTCGATTATTAGGAATTCATACTGGTAAATTTGTCAGCCCTGAATACATCTTGTGTTGAAGATCGTTCTTTTCCATCTCCTCTCTTAGTTTACAGATTGCTGACTTCAGCAACTGAATTTCAGTCTTCTTTTCACCTAGAGTTAAAGTTTAATGACTCCTCGAAGTCTTCAATTTTGTGTTTGGAATTTCAGGATCTTTATGTATCATGGCCATTCGACCTGTTAGTGTAATGTCATATTATGTCTCCCGATATTTTTGACAGCAGTTTTTTTCTGTTTTGCAGCAGCCTGTAGTAAATCCATTCACTTTTCCTGCCAATTCACAGATTTTACGTACGTGAGTACTGTTCCATTAGTTTGTTCGTATCGAAGCCACCGCAATTCAGAAGTCCAATCTGTGTTGAATTCTCTTACTTTTCTAGGTTTAGATTTCATAGATTTTTCACCGATACAAGAAGAAGTCATCATTTTCCCTCTTTCTGTTTTTTGTTTCACAATTTTCCCTTTCAGAAACAACCGTTACCTCCCAAAAAATTTGAAATGGTGGTCTAATTGTTGTCTGCCATTTTGACACCCACATAGAAATCAAACAATCCGACAGCATCGTGATATGTAGTGTTTTCCTGAAACAACATTCATGACGTTACCTTTCAGGGTTACAAATACCACAAAAGTTTCTAAATGCCTAAACTTGCCAATTGCGTGTCATGTTAAAACTAGATTAAGAAAAAAACTTCCAAGGTATGGGTAAATTTTAGAGAGTATACTTCAGCAATATCATTTTGACTTTGGTAAAATATTTTAATGAAAAAGCAGGAAAAGTAGGTTTTTTTATCATACCGGGACACATTGACCAACAGCCTCTTAATGTACCAGTCCTGGGTATTTTTACCAGCCAAAAGCCGGTGTATACTGGAAAACAGAAACACTGAAGTTGTGAACATTGGTATATTTCAAAATGACAAATTTAAACTGGTTGAAAAACATATACATATAAAGAAAATATATTATATTAAAATATATCTTAAAAAATTAACGCCATGTACTTTATTACTAGTAAAAATCTACTCTAGTTTTATGATAAAATCACTTTAAATAGATGAATATCTTCCATTCGCATATATTATTAAAGAAGAAATGGACTTGATGTGAATATGACTTGTCACCTTACACTGATTTACCCAGATGCATGTGTCTAAAAAACTTGTTATCAAGTGAATCAGATGTAAACTGGCATTATTTTCTGTGTTACTTTCAAAGCAATCAGCACTAAAATACTTACTATCACCATATATTTTATATTAACTTGAAATTCAATATTGTGATCAATACTTTTATTTCCCTATCAATTAAATACACAAACGTTCATTTGAACTTTCAATAGAGTACTCAACCACTTCTTGAAGCAAGAGTTCAAAAAGGTTAGTGCAATTTCGCATATGTCTGAAACTGTCTCCATTTAATGAAAAAACCAAAAACTGTTAATTAGTTCATAAGTTTTATTATTGATATGTTTAACATCTTGTTTGCAAGTTACACTAGACACTGTCTGATTAAAATCGACCGTGTTCCGAGGAATAAAAGTTTCAGATATTGACTATCGAAATTCGAACTCTATCTGTCTAGGCTATCCTCTCCACAACGGTCTTCATGTAGAATGGATCTAGAAAGTTTCTAGAACGTATATGAAGATTGTTTTAAAAAACTATAGACAGTTTTAGAAAATCCGAAGTTCCTTTTTTTAGGATATTCATACAATGTTGGATTTTTCGGAAACTGCTTGTCAACTTTTTAACAATCTTGTAATAAGAACTGTTTCACTTAATTAAAATCCGCTATGTAATGTATTTTTGTCACTCTTTGCAACAAATCCTCATTAAACGCTCCCTGCTGACCGTCGGTTACACATAGTTAACTCGCCTCTAACCTCGTAATTATGAGCTGTAATATTCTTGGGCGTTGACACGTTGGTCCATGCAGTGTAGTTGATCATTTCTAAGAATCATATTGTTATAATAATTATTCTTGTTATTGTGTCTAATCTCATATATTGGCAATACAATTTCTGTTGTTGATATATTTATTGACCTTTAAGCTCATACCATGTTAACAACCTAAGTTGCTGCCAAACTTGAAGAATGAACAGGAAAAATATATGTATGATATAGGTTTGATTTGGTTCATATGGCGTGTTATAAATAACCCTTTATCATCACAAAAGAAATTGAACATAGTAGTTATTTCCGTCATACGTTTTATTCTGTCGTTAGGTTTAAGGGTGGTTCTTTGAAAGAACAATACACACATCGATCTTTTATGGATATTCATTGTAAATGTGTCTACTCTACTTAAGTGTACAGATAGGATATTGTCCCATGTTGTGAGCCACAAGCTACGCGCTCTGTTTACCCTTCACCAATGCTTCATGGGGTGTTTGTTTTCATAAGCATCCATGCATCCTGCTACATCAGCGTATGTCACGGACAAGTCTATCAATGAATGAAGAAAGATTTGAATTTTCATGAAAATATTTATTACAACAATAAACATTCAAACAAATATCTCGAAACGCATCCAAACACCCTCAAACATCAAATCACCCACATACACAATCACCTCGCGTTCCTGATACCATACATCACATGCAGATCCCCATCATACATTCTCAGACCTACGCTACTGCATGCACTCATTAGCAATCATGTTCTACATCAATCACATATGCAAAACAGACATCACATAACGTCACACTACCCACATGTTATATGCAACATTACCATATGCAGACACACAGGTTCAAGCAATCAAATGAACAATACAACAACGATTACATTAAATACAGTTCACAAAATCAACACATCAAGATGAAAGTTACGCCCACCAATACGTGGTTATAGATCAAGTCATAACACTTGAATGACAGTTCATGGGTCCTTAAGACACACGATATCTCATCATTTATGAGTGGTCTTCGTCACACACGAAGAATGAAGCTTAAGTCAATAACTTGACATGATACGTCCCTACACTGGACCGATGTAGATATAAACACCCGATCTATCATGTGTCCCATAGCCAGGTTTCCCACATGCCACCATCAGCCAGTCATAGCAGACCATTCCGAACAATGACGTCACATCAGTCTTGATGACGTCACCACGAAGCAAGGGTCAACGAACGTAGTCGACAGGTTACCGGTCCTATGGCATCTGTCCATGCACCCCTGTGTCCTAACTGCCTCGTCCCCAAGTCCTCCACTACAAAACAATATCATTCTAATTGAAAATTACTTTTTTCTCGAACTAACATTTCAAAGTGAAAAATATCCTTTTTATAAACACATTGACCATGTATAGTGTGACATGTTAATGTAATAATGACTCTCAACAAATTACAACATTATTTTATGAAATGCAAACAAAAATACAAATTCATTCAATTGTAAACATTTCAAACACGATTTTTAACAATGAAGGTCATAATATTCTCAATACTTACGGCTCACAACAGCCCATGCACTCTGGTCACTCGCCAGCAATTCATTACTCTGACACTCTGATCCTCGCGTACCTAGCTTATATACACAACAGTGCACGACCACGTCATGCAACACGCGCACTGTCCTACAACGATTGCGTTCGGCGATGCGTTCTTTGTTCAGAGCTATTGTGACAGCGTAATTGAATCCGCTGATCCAGCTCCTTCCATATACCTTGATCTCATTCGAGTCAACTCCCTCATACGGCTGGTGCAGCTTGATGTTCGTGGCTGTGTTCACCTATTACTGTTTAAGCCGATGAAATATCGTTATCAAGTTAGCTGGAAGCTACTGTTTTGAGTTTACCGGAATTTTCATACGTTTCATCATTGTGTCACTGTTAGTGGATGCGAGTCGTCTCATTTGCTGTTTAGATAGCTAGCGATAGGAGGCTTATGGCATAAAGAATATCAGGGTTTTTCAAAGGAGATCAATCAGCGGATTCACTTACGCTGATGAAGCAGGATGAGTTACCAAAAACAAGAGGTATAATCATGCATTAAGTGTATCTTAATAATTTGAATTCTTTTGTCTTTTTCAGAAACGGATCGACCACAATGTTTATCATAAGAATACTACAATTCACCTTCTTCAGTATTCTTCTTCCTCTAACAATCACCACAACCCTACATCCAGGTCCTGCGGGAATACTGATGTGTAGACAAATATGTCTAAACACCATAGGCTGTGAGGTTTATAAATATTTAGCTGACGAACTGGCATGCCTAAATGGCAACACCTCAAATAACTTTAAAAGCAGAATGGCGATAAACCGTCTGAAGGTAATAGTGAACTTATAAGAGACGTGATTAAGGTTGTCAAAGAATCTGTAAATTGAAAATGTTTGCAAGTGTTTCTCCCTATGCCTGTCTTTCCATCTATTCCTCCGTCTTTAAATCCCTTTATTCTTGACCCGTCCACTCTCTTTTGGAATACACATTTAATTAAGTATTTAGTTTGTTGAGTTAAAAATGAATTCTAACCCTAGATCTTTGGTATCAATGTTAATCATGCAAGATTATATACAAAATAGTGGTTTGGATAGCGTAGAGGATAACTCGTTCATCTTCAGATCAAAAACGAATTCATTTAAATGAAGTTCAGAAAATTTTTGGTTGAAAAACCAATAATACACTTTCTAACAATTTCAAAGATTTTTTATCTGGAAATTGATAGAAATAAAGAAACAATGTATATTTCCTCAAAATTAAGTAAGAATTGGTTGTATCCATTAAATAGTAATTGTTTTGGGATGTGTAAATATATTTCATCAGGCGACTACCCAGTGAGTGCCAGGGAATGTTAACAAACATGTCTTCCGCATAGCGTGGTATAACGGGAATGTTCATTGTCAGTATTCTCTGAAATGATTTTGATACCAGAATAACAGCTGTCATAATTACAAAGTCTGAGGCACATATTTTCCACTCTGGTGACAACTCATGTCAAATGGCAAGATATTTTTAAAAAAATCAACTTTGATTTTTCAAGCAAGAGAAAAACAGATGGGCACCTTGTCGGGTGCTCCGTATCATCAGATATCACTCTAAATGTCAATATATGACAAATAATGTAAATAGATAAGGAAAGTAAATTTAATGACAAAGTATGAAAAGTTTATTTCAGTTGAGTTGACAAGGAGTTACGTATACACAACTTCGCTCAATGTTTTCAGCTCATCGAAGGATTAACCCTTTCATTCCAACATTAGGTAACTACAGATATTGCTTTTAGATCAAAGAGTTAACAAATTACCATTACTTTCGACTCTTTACAGTTAATTTGTTTTATTGAAATAACGCTTTTTAAAGCGCGAAGTGATCCGTTTGGCTAACGGCATTTCATGACCAGTTTCATGACGTCAGTATGCTCTTTGCATACCAAATAATGGCCACTCATTGTACATTTTACTAAACGATGCATTTACTGCCGTGTTGATATTTCCGAAAATAACCCAGTCGTCATCAAGTTTAAACATATCTCATCTTTCAGTGTTTAGAATTAGAGTAATTTTCATCGTTTTTCTCCAACTTAACACAAAACACATGTTTCACAACGAATATTTCGCGATAACGGATAAATTTCTTTGCCGTTAACATCGTATGTGACTGCACTAGGCGATAGTCTTAGCACAGAAAATGTGGGCATTGATGTCAAGGACTAGGCGTGAAGAGTTGGAAATCTTTTTGTTTCGGCCTTGACGTTTTGAAGATGTTCACCTCACTAAAGTCCAATAGAGAAAAGATAATCTATTTTCTGTATAATATTTGGAAGCACTATATCATAGCTGTCATTCAAAAACAATTATATTGCAACGCATTTAGAAAAATCCATTGGGAAAACAACAGTGAGAACAATGAAACAATGTTGATTTATCAAACCCTGCTGTCTTTCCTACACTCAACCTTCTTTCCGTTTTTTCAGTCATCTTTTCTATTCCTTCCTGACCAGACTACTCTTTTCGAATGCTTACATCAACCTGTTTAAAAACAGAAACAAAGTTGAAAACACGTTAACTACTTACTTTCAATTCCATCTATCTGTTATTATGTGGAATAAAGCAACAAAATTTATATTGAATTTCTTCAAAGGCATTTGGAAGTTGGTGTAATGATACAGACAATATTATGGATGACAACCTCTTTTTTTATATTTCACAACGTTTCTGGGCTACTTCTTGCCCCTTCATCAGGTGGATAATGAACAAAAATAAGTTGGTACACTATATATATATGAATGCAGGAAGCCATTGATTCAATTAATTATGTGCCTTACTATAAGCAAGATCTTGGCTTCCAACGTCTATGATTGGCGCAAAGGAAAACTTCTCGAATCAATCTGCCTGAGACGATTAGCCCCTGAGATTAACAGGGATTAAGGGGATTACCTCACTACCGCCTGGCCAATCCACAAAGAAGCATAGACTACCCCACTGTATAAACATTCAGAATTGTAACAACACTCACTGTATAATTACCTTCTTTGTCTCACTTATACTTTTGTACATAATTAATTGAATCAATGGCTTCCTGCATATATATAAATATATAATGGACTATTTCAAATCAGATAAAGTTGCCTAAAGACCACATTTAGAGAAATACTAAACTATGGAAAACATTCCTTTTTTTAATTCTTAAACAGAAGCCGATATCAAATGATCATCTTCACTGCCCAACTTGGTCTAGAGTCTTCAGAAGCAGACGGGATCGTCAGGTTTGCAGGGAAGAGAAGAACAAAATATCAGCAAATGCGTCAGGTAAGTTAACTTATGTTAACAAGTTTCAGATTAATAAATCGGAAACATTGCATTTTCAGTCGGTAATTTCACGATCAGTAGCTTGCCCTAGATATTCAATTGTAGTGTACATGTTTGAAAGGTAGGCAAGAGATGTGTAATTATTCCCCATCCCGTCTTTTATCTAAAGTTTGTTCATAACAAAGTGCTGAAAACACATTGATATATTCGTGGATATAATTCAAAATCCAACACATTGATAGCTTTGATAAACTAGCGCTTATTCTTAATAGTTTTAAATATGTTGAAATATTCACAACTTCCAAAAACAAAAGAACCAGTATCCAAAGCTATAGCAAAAGGTCAGCGGTGAAACATTTCAAAGATCTGTACTCAAAATCAAAATGAACATTGACAGACATAATATGAATTTGGAAAAATATCACTCCCTTATCAGAATATAAGAGAAAACGATCAGGCGTAAATAAGGTTTCACTAATTTTTCCAATTTATAAAGTAAATAAACGTCTGGATTAAAAACATAAATCATTTTCCAATATTCTCTTTAAAACGCCAATATTGCCAATATTGCCCAAAGGACAAGGAAGGAGACAGGTGGGTCAATGTTAAAATTTCACAAATGTTGAGTTTTAACACCATTGCACAGAACTATCGCTGGTAACAGGAATCACAGAGTAGCAAGTGTGACCTTCCCGATCTTAGTCTGTCCTGTGTCTGTGTCTGTCATGTCTGCTGGTAGCGCATTAACAGACTTCTGATGGTGGTTTGGCTGCAGTTGAAGGTTCTCGGCTTCTCGGTTTGATATTGGAGATCCGTCAAAAATGGACACACTGATCGTTTGGTAACGTTACGCTTGCATGAGTTTTGGCAAATTTTTAATGCTCTTTAAGTAACTCAAAGTCTTCTCTTTCTAACGAGGGTATTTATGCAACATTGCTGTACGTGCATCACTAATCATGCCTCAAAACACGTTTTGCACGTGTCGTGAAACAACAATGGATGGTTGTGATCGATGCGATGCGTTCGTTTAGAGGAAAACGATGCAGTCATACCAGCATTTCCTGCTTAGAATCAAACCCATACTAGGCCTCTTAATGTTTCATGAAAAAAATACAAGTTGACATTAAACGACTTCAAACATATCCGTTACTAACAATGGGGGAACCCTGACTGTGATGCAACAATAAAAATACTTTTAAATAAAGATTGATAAGGGCTAATTTTTAAATGCACTTATAGACTTGAAACAAAACAAACAAAAAAGTAAATTATGACGAATTCATAATATATTTTCGCGTTATAAACTTCTTTGCAATACTTACAGTTTGGTTATGGGATTTGGTCAGACAAAATATGCTGCTGAAGCTTAAAGGCACTAGGGCACGCTTTTACGGTTTAAATTGGCTATTTCAAGGTTTAAGAGGACTTATGCATTCACTTAAGCTTTCCATCGATGCAGAAAAATACTTAAAATTACTTACAGTTTACCTGCAATCAACAATGAAAACGTTTAGACAGCCGCTGTCGGCTTGGATATATAAAAAAACAAGGGTTAGCTATGCACAAAACGGATGAATTATGGACAGTTGAACGCCAGATATACCAGATAGTCTTTCTGAATAAATATGTATTCATAACCTTGTTTCAGAAACGACTCGCGGCCTTTCGACTGAACAACTTAACATACTTCGCCTTAAAGGTTTGTGAATTGTCATTTGATGAGTTTTGTGGGTCTTGAGTGTTTTATCTATGTTGATCATATGTAAGACTTACTGAATTTACCTATTAGGCCAGTAGAAATCATGAAAAACCAGGACATTTTCGATAACAGACAAATTTTGTTTTTGAATGGTCCTCAAAGCAGTGCTGATGAACCATGAACAACCCAACCAAAATCAACCATGCATCATGCATTTTTGGAGCAAAAACCTTAAAAAATTAAGGAAATTAGCAATTATTTATTCAAAAATATATGTATTGCAGTACGACCTTTTTAAGTGGCTAGAATGAAAGATCATGCAACATTACTCAATTCCTAAGTTTATTTCTATTGTAGGTTTAACGCCATGGGTGAAAAAGAAAACGAAAATTGGAATAATTTATGAGAAGTGTTTATGTTGAAAAATAAACTGTTGTAGTGATTAGAATGCTGTATCATGCAATAATACACATTCCTCATGGTGATTAAGGCTAATGGCCGAACATAATGCCTGTTTTTTGGTAAAAAATATGAAAAATGAAAGACAATTTGAATATTTTATAAAAGGTTTATTAGTTACACAAAACACTTATGTGCCATTTACAATGTAAGATCATGCAATAGGACATACTTCTTAAGGCTATTATTACTATTGACTGACAATATCTTTTGTAGGTGGGAGGGGTGGGAGGATTAATTAGAAAATCGGAATCCTTTTATGAAAACTATATTTGTTGAAAAATATACTTTGTATTGACATATCTAGAATACAGGAATATGTATTTGACTTGTAATTCTAAGATAACAAGTACATCTAATGACTTGATTTTTATTCCTGATGAAAATCCCAATTAAATCAACTATGGGTGAATAGTTTTTTTTTATATTTATCCTTGTGAAGCCAACAGACTCGTGATAAACTGCTTGGTTGACTTTGAGGTGAAACAGTATTGTCACTCATACACGGTTAAGATGCATTTGTATCCATTATAAAATAATGTAAACATTATAATTCTAAAGAAAACTAGGGATTTCAATATTAGTTAAAAGTTAAACTACTTTAGCAGACGAGGGATCGTTTACCTTTAGGGCACCGCCATCTTGTAACGGTATTAACAAATTGGAGTGTTGATAACATGGATTGCGTGCTTATATAGTAATTAGAAGCCAGTAAGTACATTAATATTCACAATACTTTTTGATGTGAGTGTTCTAAAAGCATACGAGCAGATATGACAATAGCATCTTGCATTAGAATCATTCCCCTTAAGAAATAAAAATACAATTTGTGTGAGTGAGTTGGGTTTTAACGTGCTCTCAACAATATTACAGTTATTAAGCACGTGAATGACAGAATCCAAAAGAGAGTGGAGAGATCAGGGAGAAAGGGATACAAAGGATCAAAGGACCACATACCTGATTTAGTTTGAAAATTACCCTACCACTATATGCACAAAGTTAAAGTTGTTACCATGGAAACAAGAAAAATATTGAACGGGTTTGGAGATATGGCTTGAAAACGAAAGCATCCCTCCTCTATGCACTAAGTAGATATTGTTTCCATGGAAACCGGGAAAAAATCTGAATAACAGAAATAGCAAAAGGCACCATGTCACCACTAAACTTAACCACTTACCATGTTTCGTAAAAAAAACATTGAATGGTTTTTGAGATATGGTCCAGAAACAAAAGCATTTCGGAATTAAGGAATTTCGGACACAACTGAAAACGTTATGTCTTCATATTAGTCTGGGTTACACCCATCGACCTGTCCAGCTTTGGTTTCCCTACCAGGAGCATGCAAGCTCCGGCTGACACAGCTCTCGGGTTGCACGCAAACAACCACACCATGATAAGGTATTGAGTCCAGTGGTGGAAAATACAATTTGGTTAAGTTCTACCTATAAAGAAATATTGAGAGCAGGGTACCAACTATTTTTACAGCTTGGAGGAAGAATCTAGAGGCACTTTTGGCGTTGAGGGGCATGAGTTGACACTTGACTGTTGCCATTGGTCAGTTTTGGCCTTTTTCACCCGTCTGTAAAAACCAGTCTAGATCTCTTACTGCTCCAAAGCTTACATCATCTGGTAAGGATCACCCTGACCTAGTCGACTGATCTACCGTTCTTTTTTTGTCAATTGCATTAATTTTATTGCAATGTTCAAGAAAAGTTGAATGGAAAAATAGATAAATATTCAATCCTTAAGCGAAGATGACCAAAATGTTAAAAATTTTAACAACAATATTCTTTCTGTTGCTGATTTGTGATATAGATGATATTAGAGCGATACAGTGAGTGAGTGGGTGAAAATGTTTTGAACAATAGAGCGATATAAATAGATTCACAAATTGATCATACGGATAATAGTCTGCTTACTAATTTCCACAAAAGTCAAGGTCAAAGTAGTACTTCACTTACAATGATATGTCAACGTTGATAGTTCATCTAAGAAGCAAGTATGAACATTTTGAGGGAAGTTTGTCATTGAGAACATGTTAAGCAAAGCCTCATTGAGAGTAAGCTCAAGGGCTTATGACAATAATGAAAGGATAAGCATAGCTCCAATATTACATAATCAGAAACCCTTGTAGCGATCTACAATTCCAAGACATTTGAACCTTAGTCAGAAGATAATATCTTGTTGTCGTGTTTGATTCAACCAAATATAATCCCGCCCTAAAAAAGACATCATCGTTTTGTCAAAGCTGTGCAAACTACGAACCAAGTCCCTATTTAAATAGATAACAATTGAAAAAAGTCCCTTTTTCAAGAAATATCCAAATGATAACAAACTTTCAAGAATCATTAAAGGATATCTATTTTAACAAATTGACATATGTGCTTTGAGTGACTCAAATCTGCCCATTCGACTACACGGGGATATAATATCTTAATATCATTTGTATAAAAACTGTTTATTAAAGATAATTACATGCTCTTATTAATAAGTATTTTTTTATAAATTCTATTTAATAAATGAAGACTAAACTTGCTTAAAATTAACATATTTTAATTGGTATGAATGCAGGTCATTTTGTATGATATCAATTCTCAAGGTATAATATATGATATAAAAGGAGCAGTGGAAGAAGATTAGTAACAATATGTCTTCTAGAACATCATAGAAAATAATTTTTGATAGTTTCTGCATAAATAATGTATTGTGAACCTTTTGTCTTTATGAAAAAACTTTTGAAAACATTATTTATTTACAAAGTTATCACACAAATGTAAGTATGTGAGCAATATCCAGAACCAGAAATCTGGCGTGACTGCCAGCAGTTCATAGAGTTTGCATGATCATCGTAGTGTGGAACAATCTATCTACATATAAGTTATTATTTTGCTTATCCAAGCATCATCCTCTAAGTAAATACCAGCCCTAGCATCCACACCCCTTGGAATATGTCTTTTCCAACAGATTTAATGGCATGGTCCTTGATGAATTCGTTGTCGTTTGATGTTTATAATATCCTGTTCTTGGCCTCCTGCCATAAGGCATACTATTAACTTTGCCGTCGGCCCCTTTTGCAGAACCATGGACATGTTCTAACTGTCCTGACAAGGACGACACAACTTTTTCAAAGTCGACAATCAAGACTAATTTAGCTTTTGCATGACACTTTTTTTTACCGTCGGAGCATTTGTTCCACAACTTCGTAGGTCGATATTATAATATAACAATGTCAACTTTGTTGTCATATGTGACGACCTGAGCAAAAACAAGCGGATGATAACGGCTTCTATGGATCAAAAGAGCCAAAAGGTTTGCGTCAAGTAGTTACATACCAACTTCAAAATGGCTGCTTATAGTCAATCACTTGGGTCATTGTCGGATAACAGCCGCTCAGACTTAAGCAATTCTAAAACTCACAACCATATTTTCAGAAATCGTTAAAACAAAAAATTAACCGAATATTATTTTACTAATTATCTACCGATGTGTGAATTAAAACCTTCTTACCATTGGAATTGTATAATGATTTTCTTCTTAATGTAAAAAATAAATTTTTGGAACATAGCTTTCACGTTCTTTTTTAGAAAAGTGTATATCCAAAATGAATTAAGTTGTCAACAAGTTGATTGAGTTGTAAATTTGTATAACCAAAATGAAAAATTAATTCAGCAAACTGTTTCATTTGCAGGATATCGTGAATTTAAAAACGGAGATGCCTTGTATTTGTATAAGCGTTACTCAGACAAGAGAACCTGGGAAAATGGAATGAAACAGTGCAAAGAGGATGGCGGTTTGCTTGCACAATTGAACAAAGCATTCAAATGGGACCTGGTGCCACTGTTTGTACCTCATTCATGTACGTTTGTTCAGTGTGGTTTAAACATATTTTATTCATTTCAATGAAAACGTATTTTATTCATTTCAATGAAAACGGATTGGCAAACAAGCTGGAAGCTTATATTAATGCCGCTCAAATACAAATTATATTTTGAAACCAGGAAACATGTAACACAAAGTTATGACAAACCAATAAGATGTACAATTGCAACACAATTCAGAAAAGATATTCAATATTGCAAAGGCAATTTCTTCACGCTAATTAAGAGATAAAATATTTGATTTAAACATATTTTATTCATGAAATAATACATGAACGGATTGGCCAACAAGCTCCGAAGAGCTTATATTAAGGCCGCTCCAATACAATTTCATATATACAGATATACAAACAGATGTAAGATATACGTCAAATCATAATTCAAATTCAAAGATATATACAGAGATAATGCATGTCTACCAATTTGGCAGTCATAATTTTAAAGTGTTATTGGGGAATTCAAATCGATCGGATTTAGTGATATAATTATGAATACACTTTGATAATAAAGTTTGTTCATTGATTGTGAGCAATGCACATCCCCGTAGTACCGTATTGATAGAAAATCCTTTCGAATAGAAGAATGATTGATTTCTTAAGTCTATGTACTTTTGGCATATGAAAAAATAATGTACTGCATTTTCGGTCGAATAAAATTTCGATAAATTATTTCAACTCATTTCTTATCAAATCTACAAGAATTGGTGATAAAAAGGTAAACAGATTGTTGAATAGCCGAGTTGTCAACATCAGATAACTCTTAATTTCCATATAAAACTGTTTTTAAACTGTAACAATTGTTAGCAGTGAGTAATTTGGACATATGAGTAAATAATGTGATGTATCTTCGTGTTCTGTGCCGCATGATCATGACGGGTCATATGAAATATGTCTTTCAAATTTATGAAAATTTAGATTTTGTTCAGTGTGCGTACATATTGTATGTAAAATGTAATTCATTGCTTAAATATTACTTACCCTTCAACATAAGTTATTGTAAAAGTCGTTGAATCACATCAGACAGTCTTAGAAATATTATATATAACATAAAACTTATGTTCCAGCTAGCAACACTTGGATTGGTCTCCGCGATCAACAAAAGAACGACAAGTATGTCTGGAATGATGGGACTGAACTGAAGGAGAAGGAGAGATGGTTTACAGCTTCAACATATCCTGAACCAAGTCATGTAATCTGGGGTGTAGATGAAGATTGCGTCAGAATTCTATACAATACTCATTATAAGCAATATTTTTTTTATGATGCTACGTGCTTGTTTAAAACAAGTTTTCTCTGTGAAGTTGTAAGTAAATAGAACATGGAACAAAAACCTGTGTCAACTCATGCCAAGGCCCACAATATAGACATATGAAAACTATATCTACAGAGAATATATCGATTGGAACATAGCAGGAGTCATAGAGGACAGAATAATGATTATCATGATTTTCTTCTTTATATATTCATTACTGCAAAATGTGTCTGCAGTTGAAAACTGTTCTACACGCAGTAATCTTTTGGTGCAATGCGCCACTGATTTGCAGCGCAGTGCCAGATATGGTGATTTAGATCCAGTTGATACTAGGTTTCAACACAGTATGTCATCACATTGGAACTGCGGGCTTTCTTCCTTCAATAATGCTAGCCGTCGTGATAATAAGTAAAATACCATTGCAAGCGTCGTTACACCCCACTAAGCTCACCCCATTACATGCTACTTCATGTGTATATGTCAGTTCTAAAAGATTTACTATTTAACAGTATGTGATCACTGGTCTCCGGATGTTTCTATTATTAAATACTTATTTGTACGTGTTGTCGGTTTAGGATCAGGAGGTCGGCCTTCAGTCTCATAGTCACGTTGAGTGAAGAAAAAAAGTTGACATCCTGTGTTTTTCGATATTTCAGCAATTTTAGATGGATTATAATGACAAAGACTTGTAGTTAGAATAGGATAATCCGGATTATAAGGTTGAGAGCACACCTAATGAGAAAACGTGCCAACTAGATAGTGATTTACTACACAGAGCATATCAATTGAAATATGAAATAAGAGTCACGATGGACTTCAAGATGCATAGATTTTATATGAGTATATTAAAACAACAAACATTTCAGACACCAAATTCATTTATTTTACCACATGTGAAACGAGTAACGAATCACTACATTGTGCATACACTACATACATCAAGTGTTATATGTGCAAAAAAAGTGCAATGTTCATAGTCATAATTGACTTTTAGGTGAGATGCAACAGACAGGATCAGCAAATTGTCTGACAAATGATTGTCCATTTTGAAGCTGACGCCTCTGTTCACGTCACGGTACTTGTTTTTCTTCATTGGTTGACGTTTGACCACAGCCTACTTGTAGACGCTGTTGATTTGATACCATTCACTGCACATTTCCGGGAAACATATGTCTCTATTTAGTTAAATGTGTTCACATTATTTTTATAACTGATTTGATAAATTAATTAATGAACCGTGTTCACTTCACAACTGATGTTCAGTGAATATGAACTCATTGTGCGATGTGTTCAATCAACTACCAATGTTGGAACGACATCTTGTAGGAGATTATCCGCTTGGTAAAACAACACTCAAACTTCAAAGCTTACCACAAGTCGACCTCCTAAGATTTTAGAAAATTCAGAAGGTCGGCTTCCTAAGCTGACACCGTGTTGTCTAACGTCAGTATTCATAATATATTCAATTCTTTCCGCAACTGGATTGTTGGTAAACACTTTTGAAAGTGACATGATGTTTTAGATTTCAAGACAATGGTTAGATCTGATGTCCATCGAAAATCATCTTTATATGTTTGGTCACATAACATGAAAGGCAAGCTATACTTTGTATCATAAACACTATTATTGTCTTGATTCACAAAGTCGACTTAAAATATAAGTAATGTTTGATTAACAACCTCAAAATTTGTTATGCAATAGTTAAATAATTTCTTCACCACAGTTATCGGTATTTCAAAAGTAACATCAGTATCATAACAATATTGGAACGTTCCATCATTGAACGCAGAAGTTTTAAGAGAATCATATGAATGTTAATTAGTCACAAAAGTTTTCATTTGTATGAGAGAGAGTTTATTTCTGTAAAGGGGCCACCAGCCCATTATAATGTAAGTTGATGACACAATAAACTGCCGAAGCGCCATAAAATATTATGTACAGACAAAGCATAATGCAATTCTATGATGGACACTGTTGGGCATCAGTATGATGCAAAATGTTTGTTACGTTTCTTTTGAGCTAGAAAAATATATTTTGCAAGATTATTGAGTTCAATACTATTTGTTGATGTAAACAGTGAGTTGAGCTTGTTATCAGATGGGATCACATAGTATTACTCTTGTATGAGATCTGTTCTCTATAAAATGGACATTCAAGGCAAAATGCAATTCAGATGCAACAGTAGGTATAACACAAAATGGACAAAGACGATCTTTATGGTAAAGTTTTAGGCGTCTACCATACTTTATCATAAGGTTATGGTTCGAACAGCGGAATTTGCATAACGCAGTGCAATATGCTTAAATGTTAATCACTTTAAAATACATTTCTTCACAAAAATATACCTTAATTTGCTTGTACATCTTTAATTTAGAATATTTATCAAGATCTGAAAACCAATTTTGAACTTCAATGTCAATACATCTCTGTTTAAATTCCAAAAGAAAACTTTTAACATTGTCAACACGCTGATCAATCCACACCTTCCCAAAGCCATATGTAGATAATGAATTTTTAACTTTTAGTGCCCAACAATCTATATTTTTTTCAGCTAGCTTAAATTGATACCTATAAACATTATGCAAAAGTACGTTGTCCCTTTGACTTATACATCTTATCCAATACTTCACTATTTTGACATATTTATTAACATTCAAAGAATATCTACCAACTTCACCACGGGCTACTATATTCGGTGTAGTAACAGAAAGCCTTAGTATTTGCTTACAAATTTTATCATGAACATGAAGAATATTTGGCGATCTATGAAAGCCCCATACCTCTGCGCCATATAGCAAACTTTTTTTTTTTTTAATTTTTTTTTTTTTTTAATTTTTAATTATCCCAAACTCCATACAAAAAAACACATATTATCATAACAGTTCCCAACATAAACAAATTTTACACAAGTAATATTTCATTAATGTATGCTAGATATAATGGATAGGCAATCTTCAAAATAAATTCTGACAGAAGGTTGAAAATAGTAATAATTAAAAACTAATCTAATATTTCATATAAGAGTATGACAAATTGACCAGAAATTCATAAAGCTATCATATTTACAGTTTGTGTAAGCGTTAAATCGGTCAACAAAATATACAGATTTAATATCCTCTTTAATATGTTTAAGATTTGGGATTTTCTCCTGTTGTTTCATTTTAAATATGTTGTATTTCACAATGATTGTCAGTAAATTCAGAACATAGTTTCGTTTCTCGGAATATCCTAAGATGATGTTCTTTTTAGAAAAGATGATGGAAGTTCCTGTTTTTTCAAGTATCCATTCTTCCAATTTTTCCCATATAGATTTGATAAAGTTACAATCATAAAACAGATGTAAAATTGACTCATTTTCTGTTTTGCAAAATGTGCATTTGTTTGATTCTTTGTATCTCATTTTTGTTAGAAGCTCATTTGTTGGAAGAAATCTATGCAATGTACTATATTGGAGCCATGAATGTTTAGCACTATTGTAGGATTTAAATGTTAATCTTTCTATGGTTTCCCATGTATTTTCGCTGATGAACTCGTTTAATTCTTTTTGCCATTTTTCTCGGTATTTAAGAGTTTTTGTGCTTTTTCTGTTTATGAGTATGTCATATATATCTCTACAGCCTTTTGGATCACCAGTTATGTTTTGTAAAAAGAAGGGTAAAATTGGTCGGGATATGTTCTTTTCGATTTGAACATTTATTGATTTGCAGTAATATCTTATAGCTTCTATTATCCCTTGGTAATCAAGAAAATTTGTCTTGCAACCAAAATGTTTTCTTAATTGTTCAATGGTTAAAAAGTTACCATGGCAATCCAGGATGTCGTTTATGTAAGTGATCCCTTTAGAGGAGTAATGTTTATAATTGATAGGTCTTCCACTTATCTTGACATTGTCATTTTGCCAAATTGGTTGTGATAAGACATCTTCAGCTTTTTTAGCGTTTTGACCTTTTTTGTTAATAAATCTGCCCCACGATGTTAATGTATCTCTCCAAAAGTGATTTGTTCGGGGTGTTATTACAGATTCGTTTATGTGTGTTTCACATGTTTGTATAAAGCTGTCTATATTACTTTTAATGGTTGTTGTCAGCAATGTCTTTATTTTTGAATCGGAGTTGTTTAACCTTTTTATCCATGATATTTTTTGTGATTGAATGAAACATCTTATATCTGGAAGCCTTATTCCCCCTTGTTCATAGTTGTTAGTGATAGTATCGCGATTAACTTTGTCGGGTTTGTTTTTCCATATAAACTTGTAGCAGAGTTGTTCAATTTCTTTTATCATTTGATTGTTTGGGTTTGGTAAAGTTGCAAATAAATGGTTAAGTTGAGGTAAAAGTAAGCTTTTTAAAATGGTGTTGCGACCTAGTGGAGTTATGTCTCTTGCTAACCACTGATTCATAGATATCTTAAAGGTTTTAAGTTTATCTTTATAGTTGCGTTCTACCATTTCTGCTACATTGAGCGTAAATATGATACCAAGTAGTGTAAAGGTGTCATTCTTCCAATCTAAATTCCAGTTTTGACAAAGTTTTTTTTTGGAGTTTTTCGCAGCGCCTATCCATAGTACCTGTGTCTTGTTGACATTTATTTTTAATCCTGAAAAAGAAGCATACTGTTTCAGAGTTTCTAAAGTCGCCTGTAAGCATTTTTCACTACCATCTAAGATAAGTGAGGTGTCATCGGCGTATTGAGAAATGAGATATTCAGTATCACCAATGTTTATGCCTTTAATCTTTGGATTAGTTCTTATCATTATTGCCAAGACTTCTGCGCAAAGTAGAAATATATATGGAGATATAGGATCTCCTTGTCTACATCCTCTGGATATGTCAAAATAATTTGAGAGGAAACCGTTTACTACAACACATGATTGAATGTTATTAAAAAAAGTGTTTATCCATCTCGTAATAGATGACCCAAAATTGAAAAATTCAAGAACCTGTTGAATGAAGTTCCAGTCAACTGAATCGAATGCTTTCTCAAAGTCGATAAGAAGTAGAATACCTGGAATTTTCATAGTATCAGTATAGTCGATGTTATCGTATATCAAGCGGGTACATTCTCCAATATATCTTTTGGACATAAATCCTTTTTGGTCTTCGTTTATTATAGAAGGTAGGACATCTTTTATCCTATTTGCTATAGTTGATGATCCAATTTTATATGTAACATTAAGCAACGAAATAGGTCTCCAATTTTGGAGCAAGTGTTTTGGTTTACCTTTTTTAGGAAAACAAGTTATAACACCTTGTTTTTGGGTCAATGATAGTTCTCCTTTTTCATAGGCTAAGTTTAAGGACCTTATCAGGTATTCATGGATGTTTGACCAACAGAATTTAAAGAAATCGACAGTAAAAGCTACATAATACTTCTTCATATTTCAATGGACCTTCTAACTTATCTTTTTGCTCTTTAGAAAGTTTTGGGACTTCAGTGTTTTTGAATAATTCTGAAAGGTTTACCTTTTCGCATGGTTTTGCTTGGTATAGGTTATGATAGAACGATCTAGTTTCATATATTAAATCTTCCTTTTTCGTGACTACTTTATTTTGATTATTTTCTAGTTTATATATTGCTTTATTAAAAAAATTTCTATTTTCTAATGATAAGAAAAACTTGGTTGGTTTCTCGCCTTCTTCTTTCCATTTAGCTTTAGATCGTAATATTATACCATCTATTTCGCTTTTATTAATTGTCTCTAATTCTTTATTTGCTTCTTTTAATTTGTCTTGTAGTAATGTTTTTGAATTGATATCCGTTAATGAATCTATTTCTATTTCTAGGTTATCTATATCTTTTTCAAGTGTTTCTTTTAGTTTCAGCTTTTCTTTTTTCTTATATGACGAATATTTTATTGTATGCCCTCGAATCATCAATAAGAGAGTTTCAAAGTATAGTTGATCATTTATTTTGAAAACATATTTTCCTGTTTCATCTATGTATGATTTATATTGTTCTCTTGTTTCATATATTATATTCTTTATTTCATCTACATATGTCTTATCATAAAGTAAAGAATTATTGAATTTCCAGTAACTTCTTCCCCTTTCTATTTCACTTATTTTCAATTCGATCCAAATTATTGAGTGGTCAGATCTATACGCTGCTTCAATGGCAGTGTCTTGAACTGAACTTTCAAGGTTTTTTGATATGATAAAGTAATCAAGTCTTGCTTGTTTCATAGGCTTTTTTTGCCTCCAAGTGTATCTTTGGTTCTCTAAATTTTGTTCTCTCCAAGGGTCTACTAAGTCATTTTCTTCCATAAAGTCTAGCCATGTTTCTCTTGCTTTCGCATTATTAACATTTTTGTAATTAAAATAATCTAATTTGGGATCTTGTACGAAGTTCCAATCGCCGCATATTGAAAAGCTATCTGACTGCAATTCATTAATGACTGATATAATTTTTAAGTAAAATTCTGGATCGTCAGTGTTTGGGCCGTATAGTGTTATCAAAGTTAATGTCTTATTCATAATGTTTATTTTCAATGCTACGTAGTTTCCATTTTCGTCATATTTGGAATCTAAAATGTCAAAATCAAAGTTATTATTAAGCAGTATGGCTGTCCATCTGGCATTGCTTTTATAAGAACTAAAATAGCAGTATTTTGATCCCCATTCAATTTTGATTTTCTTTTCAAGATCCTTTGTAAAATGAGTGTCTTGGATACAATAGATATGTGCTTTTTTGTCTTTAAGATTTCGAAACACATCTGTACGCTTACGTTTGTTATTCAGGCGTTGACAATTTGATGATAATATCTTAATCGTATCGTGCGTCACGGTGGATGTTGAATTAGGATTGTTAGTGTTATGAAGGAGCTGTTGTGGTTAAAGATTTGTGTATGGAGGATATTTTGCTGAATTTGAGGTGAAAGTAGAAAAAGAATGTAAAGAGTAAGAAGGAAATGTATAAAAAGTATTGTTGTTACCTTCATTTCCATGATTTGGTCCGGTGTCTATGTGGAAATCCCGTGTTAGAAATTGTCTAAGTCATCTGTCTTAGCTGAGATACAATGTGCGGGTATCTTGCTTGAGTCGTGGCGTGGTGTGGAGTGTCGCGCACGTGCAGAGTAATTGACTTGTTCATTTCAGTGTTATCTAAGTTACGTGTATTTGTATTATTTGTATTCAGCAGATTTCTGTTGTTTTCATTTTACGTTGATATTAGAATATTTCCTAAGGATAAATACATTAAAGATTGGAAATAAAGTATATAGCAAACTTGGTAGAATTTTAATATCAAAACTATACAAGACTTTCAATGGAAGACTGTAAAAATTATTAATTAAGTTTTAGTAAGAGACAAAACTTTTCATACCTGTTCCGCTTAAATCTTTCCTGTGATATACGAACTTCCTAAACTCGTGAAATGGACACCTAAATATTTATAAGATTTGACAATTTCCAAGTTTTCCCCATTCAAACAAAAATATTCATATTTCCTTTGTCTACCAGCTTTCTTAAATACAATAATTTTACTTTTATCAATATTAATTTTTAACTTCCATTTTTGACAATATAAATTTGATTTGTCAATTCTCTTTTGCACACCAAGGGGAGTACTATCAAACAAAACAATATCATCTGCAAAAAGCAAAATAAATAACTCTATAAAGTCTATACTAATACATCTTTGATTATCAACAGCCAGAAATTCAACCAAATCATTAATAAAAAATGACTTCCTTATTGGAACTTTCTACAGAGCAGACAAAAGTGATACTTATTGGAACTTAATAGAGGTATCTATCAGTAACGCTGTTGATCTTGGTTTAGTCACAATAGTAACTGGTGACTTTAATGAAGATATTCTCTCAAAGTGTTCAAACAGAATTGATGAATTCAAAGTATTGAATGGATTATCTCAAATCATTACTGATCCTACAAGAATCACGCCTACTTCTAGCACTTTGATTGATCTTATCTTTATATCGCATGCTTCCCTTATAACCGACTCTGGTGTACTTGATCCCATATGTAGTGATCACTGTCCGGTTTATGTTTCCCTGAATGAAAACCTAAAGATCATCCACCTATAAAAGAAAGATTTTTGACTATAAGCTAGCTGACATTGATGCCTTCGCTGAAGAACTTAGTCTTGTTGACTGGAATGAAATACTTTCCTCTCATGATGTTAATCTAGTAACAGACCAGATAACCACTACCATGATGAATTTGTGCAACAAACATATTCCAAACAAAATTGTCACAATCAGACCAAACGATGCCCCATGGATGAATAGTGAAACTCGCAGTCTTATTCGTAAGCGTAATCGTATACATAAGCTGGCAAAACGGCGTAATTCACCTTCTAATTGGGAAAAGTTCAGACTATACAGAAACAAAGTGACATCATCAGTAAGAAATGCAAAACAACAATACTTAGACAAAATTGATAAAATGGTTAATGAAAGTCATGGCACAAAACTTTGGTGGCGTCTCATTAAAAATTTCACTAAAAACAAAATTTCCTTAGGAACGTTTCCTCCCGTACTTTACGATGATAAACTATATGATAATAGTTTGGATATTGCAAATATAATGAACCAATATTTCACTAATCAAACTAAAGTCAATTATCCTGACAGGCAAATTGAAGACGTTATTCCTACCATTAACAATCCTCTATGTGATCTGTATCTTTATACAAATGAAGTTCATGATATTCTGTCTTCATTAGATACAACAAAAGCGACGGGGCCAGACGGCATTAGTAATAAGTTCTTAAGAATGAACTCTGAACTGTAAGTGGGTCCTCTTACAGAAGTTTTTAACTTATTGCTTTTTAAAAAGATATTTCCGCAAATTTGGAAAGATGCCTCCGTTGTTCCTATTCATAAAACGGGAAGTATTAATGATTGCACGAATTACAGACCTGTTGCACTGACAAGCTGTGTGGCCAAAGTTTTTGAAAAATGTGTATTTAAACATGTCTATAATTTTCTCAGAGATAATAACATATTGTCTAACCTACAATCCGGTTTTACACCAGGGGACTCTACTGTCAATCAACTTATATATCTTTATGACTTCATAGCTGAAGCAGTAGATAAAGGTAAGGAAGTAAAAGCGGTCTTTTGTGATGTTAGTAAAGCTTTCGATAGAGTTTGGCATAAGGGCATAATTTACAAACTTAAAAAATTTGGAATAAATGGAAGTTTGTTAACATGGTTCGAGAGCTACCTTGAGAAGAGAGAACAAAGTGTTGTTATTAATGGTTTCCGATCTGACAACAGGCAAGTCTTCGCTGGCGTGCCACAAGATTCCGTCTTGGGGCCGCTTTTGTTTATCTTATATATCAACGATATAGTTGAAGGCATCAATTGCAACATACGGCTCTTCACGGACGATACATCCTTATACGCGATTATTGGGGATCCTGTTGAAACTTCTGCTGATATAAATGATGACTTGAAGCGAATTTCTGAATGGGCGGACAAATGGCAGGTATCATTTAATCCAAATAAAACTGTTTCTATTCGGTTTACTAGAAAATTGCAACCAGTTCAAATGCCAGATTTGGCCATGAATGATAATACTATTGACTCGGTTCAAAGTCACAAACATTTGGGCCTTACTTTACAACATGACTGTTCTTGGAATGACCATATAAATGAAACTGTTAAAAAGGTTGCCCTAATGGTTAATTGTCTTAGGAGTCTCAAATATAGATTGAACCGAAAAACATTAGAGATAATGTACAAACAGTTCATTCTTCCTGTATTTGACTACTGTAGTCATATATGGGATAATTGTACAAAACAACAAGCAGATATGTTAGAAAAACTTAATCTTGATGCTCTGAGAACTGTGTGTGGTGCCGTCCGTGGTACGAGTCATGATAAAATATATAAAGAAACAAATTGTAAACCATTAATCCATAGACGATATGTAAACAAATTAAGTTTGTTTTATAGTATGGTTAATAATAATACACCAAGTTATCTTAGCAACCTTGTGCCTCATAAGATATCAGATGTTGTTGATTACAATCTTCGTGATGACTCAAAACTTCAGACCATAAACTGTAAAACAGTAAATTATGCAAAATCCTTCCTTCCTGACACAGTTAAATTATGGAATTCATAACGATAGAACACATAAACTCCCCATCTTTATCGACATTCAAAAAAGCCATACACCCGGAAACTGAAATGCATACTAATTTCGACTTACATTATGGTAGTAGATTTTCTCAAATAATACATTCTCGCCTCAGACTTGAATGCAGCAACTTAAATGCACACAAGTATGAAAGATTCATATCATCAACTCCTGACTGTTCTTGTGGCCATAACTATGAAGATTCGACCCATTATTTCTTTTCTTGTCCATTGTTCATGAATATAAGGGAAAATATGTTTTTCTATAACAAAGGTTTTGACCTGAGATCGGTCCTATTTGGAAACCCAAATTGTTCCTCTTATGTAAATCATGAACTATTGATATCTGTGCACGAATTTATAGATTTAACAGGCAGATTTGCATCGGATCCATAATTGATATATTTTATTGTTATATTGGTAAAGCTTGTTGGCGACTATATATTCATATATAGATAAATCATATATTTTTTTATATACACCATGACATGTTCTTTATCTTGCTGGCGTATGTATAGATAAGTATATATATTCATTGTACAATCACCATGACATGTTCTATATTTTGTATTTTGGAGCGGTATTAACATAAGCTTCTAGCTTGTTTACCAATCCAGTTTTTTTCTGAAATGAATATGTTTAAACCATAAAAAATTAAAATAAGAAGGAAGACAACTGACAGCCAATCAAAAAAAGAAGTATAACCCTTTTCCAGAGAGACACATGGTTTTTACATTTAGATACATAATTTTAAGTAAATAATACATTCTACCTTTAATATTAACAAAGCAGAGTTTATATAAGAGACTTGTTTTATCTACAGAGTCGAATGCTGCTTTTAAATCTGCGAATGCACAGTAAAGCCTCCCTTTATACTAAGAAAGATATTTATTGATAACTGTATGAAGGAAAACCATGTCTAAAACCAGCCTGTTTGGGCTTTTGCAAAGATTTTCCCTGACACTTCCAATTAGGTTATTGGTCTATAATTAGATGGTACACCAGTAGAACCCTTTTTGCGCACAGGTAATATGACGCCTAAAGTCCAATCAGACGGATAAATGCCCGTAAACAAAATTGCATTAAACAAGAACGGTAACATCTGAATACAATATTCTGGGGCGCACTTAAAGAATTCAATACTAATACCACTCAAACCTGGGGCCTTACCAGAGTGCATTCCCGCTTTAGCATCTTTAACCTCCTGAACAGATATTTTCTTATCCAGTATATCCTCATCGACAGTAGATAAGACAAGATCTTTATCGATGGAATCAACATAAGAACTCACAACATCGTAGAACTCACTTTCCTCCATGGAAGTATGGAACCCTTTAAATAAGTTTTCAAAATAATCAATCCATTCAGATGGCTTGATATGACTAAACCCCAAGTATGTCGATCTTCGATGAATACATTTCCAAAGCAATTTATTATTTCTATGGTGTAAAGCATAATTCAGCATATACACACAATTCTGAGACTCAAGGGACTTCTTAGTTGAGCAAAGATGTCTATAACACGACCACGCCTCCGCGTATCGCTATCTATCGCTCTTACTGTTACTTGCATGAAACGCACGGAGAAATCGTCGAGCCGAATCACATTCTTTATCCCACCAGTTACTTCCCCTGCTAAGACGGCTATTGCTATTGATATTTTTCTTACAGTGATCAGCATACTACTGCATTATTGAGTGTAATAAACTTAAAGCTTGGGACAATTCGCCATTGTTTACAAACAAATAAAACTGTTCTTTTACATCAGGTGAAATGTTATTCCAATTAGAAACATATATAACACTACCGTCAGCTTTCCATTTTCACCTAGTTTGTTTTTATAAGATTATCATAAATTACTTTACTATCACCTCGACAAAATGAAAAAGAATAAACAATGGGTAAATGCGTAGATTCAACTTGATTACTAACATCAAAACTTCTGACCATTATATGATAAACAAAACATTTCAAAACAAATAATTTTTAAATATTATAAGCTTACCTCATAGAATGAATTATCCAGTCTATACATGATAAACAATGGTAAACTCCTCTAAACCAGTTCGAAATATAAAATCGTATCCTTCAATGTACTTCGATCACGACATCTTAAGATTCATACAACGTGGCAGTTTTAACCGCATGATTGACTCGCGCTGCGATATACACGCACGGACTTTTCACTCTGATTGTGTAGCGAACACGTGTAAACTGTCTACTATTCTATGCTATGAAAAGATATTCGTGGGGTAGACTTTCCTCTCGTTCTTATGAGTTTCTTTTTTGTTTTACGTTGTGTCTGTAAATGTTTATCCCTAAGCGGGAAAATGTTTTTGTTTGTCCTTTTCCATTACCGGAAGTATTTTTTACTAAAACTACAGGCAAAATCCAAAGAATCAAACATAGAATCCACTTATCTGAAAATAATCTATACCAAACTGGCTCAAAGTAAACAAGTATGTTACTTAGATAAAAATGACTGAGACTATAAAGATACTATGTCATAACTGTAGGGGCCTGAATAACAACTTTAAACGCAAGAAGGTATTCAATTTCTTAAAAAAGAAAAAAGGCAATATTTACTGTTTACAAGACATTCACTTTACCTCCGATCAGATTCAGAAGATAAAAGAACAATGGGGATATAATGAATGT
The DNA here is from genome assembly GCA_921293015.1 of Phorcus lineatus. Lineage (NCBI taxonomy): Eukaryota > Metazoa > Mollusca > Gastropoda > Trochida > Trochidae > Phorcus > Phorcus lineatus. Next base: position 11,399,369 of record OV121085.1, read on the forward strand.
TTTATTAGCTGCTTCAAAAGCAACGCCCGAGGAACAGCCATATTATTCAATAATAACTTCGAATTCAAAATACTAGATAGTAACACAGATAAGCTAGGAAACTACGTTGCTCTGAAAATTTTAGTTAATGAGGTAACTTATACTGTAATAAGCATATATGGACCTAACAAGGACAGTCCAGACTTTTTCCAGACTATCAGAGACATAGTTGCCAAGTATGATAGTGATGAAATATGTATATGTGCAGATTGGAATCTAGTTTTGAACAAACAGCTCGATACATACAATTATAAAAACATTAACAATCCAAAAGCAAGAGAAAAGGTTTTTGAAATGATAGATAAATTTGACCTAAAAGATCCCTGGCGTGAACTTAATCATGATGTTAAACGTTTCACCTGGCGGCAACCTACCCCTCTTAAACAAGCGCGGCTTGATTTTTTCCTTATTTCACATGGGCTACTATCTTCAGTAAATGATTGTGATATTCTTCCAAGTATAAATTCTGATCATTCATTAATAACGTTGTCCATAACATGCTCTACCTTAGCTCGAGGCAAAGGGTTTTGGAAATTCAATAATTCACTTCTTAGAGATAGAAAATACATAAAATTAGTAAAAGAAACCATCAAATCGACTTTAGACCAATATAAAAACACAGAAACAGAACCAAACAAATACTCAGTAGACGATCAATTGCTTTGGGAAACATTACTCCTCATGATCAGAGGCAAAACTATATACTATTCATCAACAAAAAAGAAAATTATGAAAGAAAAAGAAAAAAACCTAGAAACTAAGCTTGAAGATTTAGAAAAGAAATTAGACCAAAACGAGGATAGTAACGAGAAACAAAAACTGCTTGATGAAATAAATGGTATTAAGCAAGACTTAGATGAGATTGACAATCATAAGATAAACGGGATACTAACGAGATCAAAAGCAAATTGGATAGAAAAGGGCGAAAAACCAACAAAATACTTTTTAAAGCTAGAGTCAAGAAATTTTTTGAATAAGTCTATCAATGTTCTGGAAAAAAATGATGGAACATCCATTACAGATAGCAAACAATTACTTCAGGAAACAAAACTCTTTTATGAAAGATTATACACAGCGCAAAGTCACTCTAATATAGATCTTCCTAATCTGTTCAAAAATGATAATGTTCCAATTCTAAATGAACATGATAAAAATAACCTTGAAGGAAAATTGAAATTGAATGAGCTTTCATTTTCGTTAAGAAATATGAAAAATGAAAAAAGTCCCGTGCCCGATGGTTTTACCACTGAGTTTCTTAAATTCTTCTGGAAAGATCTTGGAGTATTTCTCCTTAATTCCCTCAACTTTGGCTATGAATACGGAAACTTATCAATTTCGCAAAAACAAGGATTAATAACATACATTCCTAAACCTGACAAACCTAAGAAATTTTTGAAAAACTGGCGCCCAATCTCCTTACTAAATACGTCATATAAAGTTGGTGCTGCAGCTATCGCAAATAGAATAAAACAGGTTTTGCCAAGCATAATAAATGAAGATCAAAAGGGTTTCGTCAAAGGGAGATATATCGGAGAGGTAACGAGGCTTATATATGATTTAATGGAACACACCGAAACATGCCAGATACCAGGCTTATTACTTCTAATTGATTTCGAAAAGGCATTCGATTCAGTTGACAGAAAATACCTCATCAATGTTTTGAAGTTTTTCAATTTCGGACCGAGTATTTCACATTGGATAGAAACATTTTATAATGATATTGAATCGAGAGTCCTGGTTAACGGTTTCGCATCTAACCCCTTTAAAATAAGCCGAGGATGCCGCCAGGGGGACCCGATAGCGCCGTATATTTTCCTACTTTGTGTAGAAATTTTGGGTATCATGATAAGAAATAACAAAAACATAAAGGGAATTAAAATAGGAAATATAGAATATCTTCTCTCACAGTTCGCAGATGATACAACTCTCACATTAGATGGATCAGAAAAAAGCCTTTATTCAGCTTTAAATACCTTGGAACTATTTGCCCGTTTTCCAGGATTGAAAGTCAATGTAGATAAAACAAAACTTATGTGGATAGGTTCCAAAAAGAGATCTCGATATAAGATATGTAAAGAATGGAATTTCGATTGGTCAAAAACAAATTTCACTCTTCTAGGAATAGAGTTCGATATCGATCTCGATAAAATGATCGAAATAAATTACGAAGAAAAGCTTTCTCATATCTACAGACAAATGAACATCTGGTCAGCACGTACATTAACCCCCTATGGCAGAAATACGATACTTAAATCACTCCTACTACCAAAGCTTAACCACCTATTCTCATCTTTGCCTAATCCCAAAAAAGGCGTCATTGAAAAACTCCAAAAAAAGTGTTTTAATTTCATATGGAAAAACAAACCAGATAAGATTAAAAGAGATGTAATGATGTTAAACCCAGAACATGGGGGAATAAAATCTCCAAATATTTGGAAAATCATATCATCACAAAAATTAAAATGGATTAAAAGAATAAGCGATAAAGACCTAAAATGGACATATTTATTTTACAATCAACTTGAAGAGAAGACCCCTTTTCTACTTTCGGATGGTATCTTCATAAAAGATAAAATAATTCCTCATTTAACAAATTCTTTTTGGAAAGACATTCTTTCAGAATGGTCAAACTTTTTATCCATGAATAAAAGGAAAATTGTAAATGAAGAAGATATACAAAGTCAATCATTATGGAACAACGACAATATTATGATTGATGAACATCCGTTTTTGTATTATGAATGGTATAAGAAAGGTGTTATTTTTGTAAATGATTTGATCTATGACGAGGGAAGACTGTTAACTTATGAAGAATTTTCCAAATCTTTTTGTATCAAGACTAACTTTTTGACTTACGAATCGGTGAAAAGAGCCATTATGACATATGCCCGTTCACTGAACATAAAGAAATATAAGAAAAGGCCACAAAATCCTATATATCCGTATAATGTATCCAAAATTGATACCATAATTGGGAGTAAAAAATTATATGCGGCTCTTATTAACTCGAATTTTGTTCGGCTGGCAAGCTTTTCAAAATGGGAAAAAGTTTTACAAAGTGATTTTGATGAAAAAGATTGGAAAGTTTTCAACATTATTGCTGATAAATGTTCGAAAAGCTCAGACTTAAAATGGTTGCAATATAGAATTATTCATAATATTCTCCCAACAAGACAATTTCTTTATAAAATAGGATATATATCATCACCACTTTGTGCGTTTTGCAAAAGTGAAATAGAAACCTTAAACCATATGCTTTGGGAATGTGAAACTATCCTCAGATTATGGAAGGAAATAGAATTATGGTTAAACTCTGTCCAACTGAAATTAGAATTTACTAATAAAATTGTTATACTGGGAATGAACGGAAAGAACAATAATCCTGTAAATGCAATCATTTTATTAGTCAAAAAGTATATTCATAGATGTAGCATTTATGGTTACAAACCAAAGTTAGAGCATCTCCAAGATGAAATTGTACGTTATTATGACCTATCTAGATATATTTTTCTGTCAACCGAAACTGAAGCAAAGTTTTTTCAATATTGGTCAAGTTTACACTTATTACTTGGAAAGTAATGTTATTTAGATTTCTTGTTTTAAAAAATGTCATAGCCAACTGTGGATTTTCTTGTATCTTTATTTATGTGACGATTGTTTGATTAAACATATTACTTATTTTTGCCTGTAACACAAATATGGAAAATGAAAAAAAAATATAAAAAAAATATAAAAAAACATCAAAACTTTTAAACAGTTCCAAAAATGTATCTGTACATAAAACGTAATCAACGACACTTTTTCCGAGGTTTGCTAAACATGTTATTTTCCCCGATACCTTTGTCTTCAAACAGACGACCATTACATATCTTCAAACCAGTGTCCTTACAAAATTTCAACAAAGCATATCCACGTTTATTTATTACACAGTCATGAGACACACGTGGTTCAATATTAATATCGCTTTGATAGTTCAAGTCATCATCGATTGGGAGATACGTAGGATCATCATTGTGTATAACATCAGATTTCGTGCCGTTTCCAGTCCTGGCGTCGAAGTCACCTTGTATAACTATTTGACAATTTGGATTGTCAAGTCGAAACTTTAAGATACTATCTTCCAGAATGTCAAATATTTGTTCATGAGCATATATACTTACTCGACCCAACAGGTGAACAATACACAACACTAAAATACAGCACTGTGGGTAAATCCGGCATTTGAATTTTTAACCACATAATATCATTACAATTAGTTTTCAATAGTGACACATATGTTAAAATAAATTTTTTAACAAAAATCAATATTCTTCCAGAGTTCCGAAAAGCACAAGGGGATTTAATTATCACCTGACTAAATTGAGTATAGTTTGGGATATTAAAACTGTCTTCTGCACATGCCCACGTTTCCATTAGGGCGATGGTACCGAATTCCTTAGCAAAGTTTATAATGGTGTCTGAAATTTGTTTTTGACTTCTTCATTATTCCAGAATAGCACGTTCATACATTTCACCCGGTCAAACTCAATAGGTTCTGATATTTTCATAGTGTTTGTTAGTGTTTGATAGGATATCAGTTAGTTTACTCACTGTAACGTCGTAAGATTCCCCTGTAGATTCGTCAATGTTGAAGAAAAAAAGGTTATTCTGGCGGGAGGCATTTTCAAACGCATCCAACTTCTCAGTAAGCCCAGTAACAGTGTTCCGTAACTCGGCGTTTTCTTCTGATAGCTCACCAACGGTATTCTCTATGGAGTCGATTCGGTCTGTTAACTTTTCCTTCGGTTCCAACCGCATGCCCCTTACTTCTGACCGCATATCCTTCATGTCGGACCGCCTGTCTCTCAAATCGCGTAAAATGTCTGAAGTGGAGAATTCTCCGTGAAGTAAAGTTGTTTGTCTTTTCGGTGGACCAGGGTTTAGTTCTACGTCGTTAGACAGTAAGAGTATAAGCGCCGCGAGTAGACAAACTGTGACCGCATGTCACGGCATACGCACGTGCAGCACGCTTACATGCATGGCCGACCTTCGTTTTGCCTTTTTGAGCGAAATGTCTGAAAACCACAACCTTTGTTTCTTCGATGTCGACCGCACAGGATTTAGTCTTGGAAAAAAAACTTACTCGCATAGCAAGGTTAACTAAAAAAATGTGTTTTTCAACGGAGCTCTTTACCATGTGTCCTGTCCAGACTGCCGCTAGGTGGCGCTTTAAATAAAATAGACTATTTCAAAGGCATACCCTTTTAATTTCAAAGTATGTGCAGAAATTTAAAAGTAAAATAGTTAAGTTTAATTGTTGCTTGGCAATGTAGGAGAAAACTGTGACTTCACGCTGGTGACATAATAATATGATGTAATTGTGAACTATTGTGCAATAATAGCCCCTTTAATATTGTGATTGCTTCAATATAAAGATGTAAATGTAAGTTGAAATTTCAATTGACACATTTCTGAACTAAATGCTGCTTAACAAACATTAGTATACTGATATGATATCAGATTCAGACCATGCTATTTTATACAATCCAGTTACCTTAGCCACTTCAGAATAATTTCTGAAATTTTTCATAATACTATACAATTATTGACTTCAAGTGAGGTTGATCCAATGATTTATCGACCTTTGACATGTGATCTTCACAGAGGCGAAGCCGAGGTGAATATCACACGTCAAAGGTAGATAAATCATTGGATCAACCGAGTCTGAAGTCTATAATTGTTTTATTATTTGAATTAGGTCTTGAATTAACTTTCTTCTCGTATTTCCGGTAGACCAGGATTTTTAAAATCTATTTTTATCCATCGGAGGTGTTTGGATTGTTATATCAACCCTTCGCGATCCACACAAGTTGACATCGCTTGACGTCATTGATGTCATGTGACCAAGTAGGCCAAACAGAATGACGGAAATAATCCATTCATATAATAATGACAATTATTATCCCCATGTATAATCGCCATTATATATGTAATCTATGGCAGACTTTTATATGCCTGACATTTGTACCTTTTATGTATTTTTATGCAATGATTAACCAAACCTTAGGCTAAACAAACTTACCCTAAAATTCGTCGACAGGAATCCAAGGGTTACAAAAGAGAGTTTTCTGTTTTCTTTTAAGTCTTGATACGAACCTGAGACAATGGTTCGAAAAGTAAATTTAACAATGTATGTACACACCCACATCATGCCATTCGTCCTCACTGGACACTTAGCAATCTTAGACCTTACTTACATAGAAATGTTTTATACAAAAACAAATGTTCCTCGCTTACAACTACATGAACCCCATTTCTTACAATTATGTTTCTTTCCACGAGTACTAGATGGGGGTTGATATAACTCAATATCGCCAGAAAATTGGGGTACTTCACTGTAATTCTATAAATAGAAGGCAGGGTAAAATAGACAAATTCACATTCTATTTGGTAATGTTAGTCTGCACGCTGGGTATCAGGGTAATTCAGATATCTCTCTTACTACTACTTTGTTGTGGAGATGTTCACCCTCACCCCGGACCTGTTACCGCAGATCTAAGTACTGCACATACAAATGTCTATAGTCTTAATGACCAAGTGGATTTAGTTTACGCAGAACTACACGAACACGATGTTTTATGTATATGGGTTAAACATATTTATTTCAGAAAACAAGAAGCTTATGTTAATACCGCTCCAAAATACAAAATATAGAACATGTCATGGTGATTGTACAATGAATATATATACTTATCTATACAAACGCCAACAAGATAAAGAACATGTCATGGTGTATTTACAAACTATATGATTTATCTATATATGAATATATAGTCGCCAACAAGCTTTACCAATATAACAATAAAATATATCAATTATGGATCCGATGCAAATCTACCTGTTAAATCTATAAATTCGTGCACAGATATCAATAGTTCATGATTTACATAAGGGGGACAATTTGGGTTTCCAAACAGGACCGATCTCAGGTCAAAACCTTTGTTATAGAAAAACATATTTTCCCTTATATTCATGAACAATGGACAAGAAAAGAAATAATGGGTCGAATCGTGTCAGGAAGGAAGGATTTTGCATAATTCACTGTTTTACAGTTTATGGTCTGAAGTTTTGAGTCATCACGAAGAATGCAATCAACAACATCTGATATCTTATGAGGCACAAGTTTGCTAAGATAACTTGGTGTATTATTATTAACCATTCTATAAAACAAACTTAATTTGTTTACATATCGTCTATGGATTAATGGTTTACAATTTATTTCTTTACACACTTTATCATGACTCGTACCACGGACGGCACCACATACAGTTCAGTGTTTTTCTAACATATCTGCTTGTTGTTTTGTACAATCATCCCATATATGACTACAGTAGTCAAATACAGGAAGAATGAACTGTTTGTACATAATCTCTAATGTTTTTCGGTTCAATGTATATTTGAGACTCCTCAGACAATTAACCATTGGGGCAACCTTTTTAGCAATTTCATTTATATGGTCATTCCAAGAACAGTCATGTTGTAAAGTAAGGCCCAAATGTTTGTGACTTTGAACCGAGTCAATAGTATTATCATTCATGGCCAAATCTGGCATTTGAACTGGTTGCAATTTTCTAGTAAACCGAATAGAAACAGTTTTATTTGGATTAAATGATACCTGCCATTTGTCTGCCCATTCAGAAATTCGCTTCAAGTCATCAATATCAGCAGAAGCTTCAACGGGATCCCCAATAATCGCGTTTAAGGATGTATCGTCCGCGAAGAGCGGTATATTGCTATTGATGCAACAAAATCTTTGATATATAAGATAAACAAAAGCAGCCCCAAGACGGAACCTTGTTGCTTGTTATCAGATCAGAATCCATTAATAACAACACTTAGTTCTCTGTTCTCAAGGTAACTTTCGAACAATGTAAACAAACTTCCATTTATTCCAATTTTTTTAAGTTTGTAAATTATGCCCATATGCCAAACTCTATCGAAAGCCTTACTAACATCACATAAGACCGCTTTTACTTCTTTACCTTTATCTACTGCTTCCGCTATGAAATCATAAAGATTTGTAAGTTGATTGACAGTAGAGTCCCCCGGTGTAAAACCGGATTGGAGGTTAGACAATATGTTATTATCTCTGAGAAAATTATACACATATATAAATATCAAATAGACATTTTTCAAAAACTTTGGCCACACAACTTGTCAGTGCAACAGGTCTGTAATTCATGCAATCATTTATACTTCCCGTTTTATGAATAGGAACAACAGAGGCATCTTTCCAAATTTGCGGAAATATCTTTTTAAAAAGCAATAAGTTAAAAACTTCTGTAAGAGGACCCACTAACAGATCAGAATTCATTCTTAAGAACTCATTGCTAATGCCGTCTGGCCCCGTCGCTTTTGTTGTATCTAATGAAGACAGAATATTGTCAACAGCGTTTATCGATCGGCTGTAATCACGTTGAGAAGATTTTAGGGGTGGATAGACATTTATGTTGACAATACGAACACTTGTATAAATCAGTTTGCTATAGGTATCTGCCTTGCTCTCAGTTGTGATATGGAACTGAATCCAGGACCAAAGGATCACACTGATCAGTTGGACTTTCAAAAGGAAATCCTAGCAGAGGTAAAATCTATAACAAGGACATAATTGGAATGTCGAAAGAGATTAAAGCCCTCCGTTCAGTTACTTGTAAAATAAACGGTACGCTTATAGGTATTAAGGAGGATATAGATGGTGTGTGAAGGCTCAACAGGATATAATGAAGTTAGATATTGATTACATGGCTATACGGATAGAACGTTTAGAAGACAACTCACAATCGCAGTGTTGGAACGAGTCATGGGATAAAATGAACAGTAAACTTAAAAGCATGGAAAAGGAGATAGAGAGACAGGAGCAGTACAGTAGACGGAAGATATCAGAGAGAGGGGAGGAGACTGCAGTCAAGTGTAAGGAGAGTGTGTGTGAAGAACTCAACAGTAGGCGTGAGACAGGGGACTCATCCCTCACTACAGACCGCATCATCACCGCTCATAGACTCGGCCACCAGTCATCCCAGAGACGCTCCACACGGCTATTGACAGCTAAATTCATGTATGGTGAGGACAAGATATGGACCCTGAGACAGAGGGAAAACCTGAAAAAAGACTCTATCGGCATAGCAAATGATCTCACCAGTAAACAACAGTCATCTCTGAAAGCAGTAAGAGAAAATAACAAATTCAGCTACTTTGAAAACGGAAAACTAATAGTGACGGACGTTGTAGAGCAAGCATAGGGAACACGAGACTCGACGACCTACATCACGACAGACGACAACGACACTTCAGGCGCAAGTCGAATTGATGACGTCAGAGCTCACAGGCCGCCTCGAAACTTTTGAATGTATATCAGACAATTGCAATTTAAAAAGATTTTCATGTGACAAAACTGTTGATAAGTACGGTAGAAAATTACTCGATGTATGTGCTACAATGAACCTTAATATACTATAGGCGAATCGGCAGCGATGGAGGAACAGGGCACTTTACGTTCAACAGTGAAACTGGTTCCAGTGTTATAGACTAAATCATCGTCTCCAATATTTCCCTTGTGCATGTCATTTGACCTAGTGTCGAGAGAGAATCCCAACACTTGATCTAGTATCGAGAGAGAATCCCAACACTTGCCAATAACTTGTACATTTCGGTCACGTGATCTATCGCAGCAAACTGATAGCCGAGATGCACGTGCTGATAGGTTTAAGTATGTGTGGGACAGTCAAAAGATGTCCGATTTCGGAGATAACTTGCTTTCATCGGATATCACGGACTTGTTAAAGGCATGCTGTGACGCTGCCGTCTCTGACGTAAACTCTGCTGTCGATTTATTCACATCCGCTATACTTAATGCAGCCGAGAACATGAAACGAAAAGTGAGACATTCAGTAAATACTCAACCTTGGTTTGACTCTGACTGTCTTTATCACGGCATGGAAAGAGACAGATTGCTTAAAACGTTTCGGCGAGTAAGGGGCGATATATCACGACAGAAGTTTATTAAAGCTCGAAACATGTACAATAGTGTTATTTGTGTAGGCAGTTCGGATCAAAAACATAAATTCATAAAAACTTAATTATTTTACTATATCCTGATCATGAACCAACTCAACAGAAGAAAGCTTACCGTTTTCGCGAAATTTGTTTGGGGAAATGTACTTTATTGCCCAGAAAGGTGTGTTCTGTTAGTTGTTGTTTTCATCTCCCGACAGCAGCTAAGCCCCACCCATTTACTGCTTGACCCCCTTTTCTGCATATTCAAATATGTGTGTCGGACACGAAGTGGCTTAGCTCCCCTGATTATCTTAGGGACCAGTCGTTACAAAGTGTTAAAATAATTTAACAATATACAGTTGGAACGCGAATCATTCGTAAAATATCAACTTTTGAAAAATATTTCAAGCACTTCATAGTGCAAACGAAACTTTCCTTTATTTTTCAAATAGGATCTGTATGCAAATAACTCAAGAATAAGCGTCAATTTCTAGTATCAATTTTTCATTTAAAAATGTCATAGAGTTGACCATGCCCTATTATAAAATTGCTATCCGCACATCGATGTAACGCAGCTAAAAACAAAACTACACTAACTGTCTATATGCATTTTCAACTTCTTTCTGCAAAATCTAGAAAAATTTAAGATCAAATTGTTTGAGAACATTATGTGTATTTTTAGCTAATTTGTTTTACTATTTCATGCATATTTATAGAGGGACATGTATGTATATATGTATATGTATATGTATATATACAGCAGACCGTCAAATTAATTAAGATATTTTTAACAAGGCTACTATCTATTTACTAAGTTTATCTTGTACTACTCTTTAGATTACAAAGACATCACAGAAGAAAACCTCCACAAATGTTCAATGCACTGTACTAAAACTATTGAACAAGTGATAACAATACAGCCAGCACACATGAACTCAAAATTAAATGAAATATTTTACGACGACTCCCGTACTTTTTTTGATCAACTGACTTGCTGCGCTCTGTGAACAATTCTTGGTCCCTATCCCATAATATTAATTCACAGTAAATTAGAAACATTATTAATGCTGTCGCTAGTTTGTGGTGGTGTTAATAGAACATATCATGATCATGTGACACGCCATTTTCTAAAATATATTTCCCTAAAGTTTCCCTGACTCTCAATCCAATGTGTCATGTAATATTGTGTGATCGCTGTGTTTAGGACAAACAGATGCGGGATGGGAGGGTTTCAACACTTACGATTTTTATTTAGATGATTTAAAATATTCACCCAAAATATATACGGCGAATATTCAAAAAGCGCACAAGGAAGCACATATCCACGTGTGGGAGAGTATTGCATATCATTAGATGACGTCATTAAGATCAAGTTTTCTCTGACAGTAGGAGATACGCATTAGAACTCCGAAATACATAATTTGTGACAAGAGAGACATTACATGGAACAGATAAGAGACATGCTAAGACTTATCTAAAGTGGTAGTTTAATGGTATCAAATTGGAATGTGAAAGTTCGTATAAATATCTTGGCTTGTTGTTTACAAGGTCACTTTCATGGCGGAAACATGTACATAATGCAGCCCTTCAAGTTAAGAAATTTGTATATGGTAGTTTTGCCTCTTTACATAAATTAAGGCCTCTCTCGTTTAAGCTTTTCTTAAAAATATTTGATTGTCAACTAACTCCTTTATTGTTGTATGTATCAGAAATTTGGGATTGAATAAAGACATCTGTTTGGAAATAGAAAATCAAACATATGCAAGCTTGAAAACGGTTCCTTGGTGTCAAGTCTTCAACATCTAACCATATTGTTAGAGGTGAATGTGGTCGCTAACCTATGTATATTTCTGCATATAAAAGAGTGATTTCATATTGGTGTAAAATCTTAGCTATCCCTAATTACAGATATGTTATAAAATGTTACAATATGCAGTTGCAAGCTCTTAATAATGGTAAAGTCAATTGGGTTTCTATTGTAAGAGATATTTTATGTTGAAGTGGTTTTGGTTATGTTTGGGAACATCAGTGTATTAATAGTATATCAATGTTTGTTAATGAATTTTGTTATGAACAATAATGGCATTTTGCTGTACAGGATTGTCCTAAGGCTTATTTATATTGTATGTATAAACATAATTTTTCAACAGAATTATATATTACCCTTTTAAACATGTGACAAATTTAAATATGTACTAGCTCGCTTACGATATTGCTCTAGTCATCTAAGAATTGAAACTGGTAGACGTAATAAGGAACCTAGGAATGAAAGAACATGTAATGTATGTAAATGTAATTATAAAGAAGATGAATATCATTTTATTTTAATATGCACTTATTATGCTAATTTAAGGAATGAATTAATTCCAAAAAGATATTGGCAATTTCCAAGCAGACACAAGTTTTATGCTCTACTGTCTTCATCCAACCCATATACAATTAAGCAGTTAGGCACTTTCATTGTTAGAGCAATTCAATTAAGAACATATTTTCTGTAACACACGTATTATATTTATTTGTATCATGGGCCAATGGCCTACAAATGCAAATAAACAACTTTATCATCGTAAAGTACGGGAGGAAACGTTCCTAAGGAAGTTTTGTTTTTAGTTAAATTTTTAATGAGACGCCACCAGAGTTTTGTGCCATGACTTTCATTAACCATTTTATCAATTTTGTCTAAGTATTTTTGTTTTGCATTTCTTACTGATAATATCACTTTGTTTCTGTATAGACCGAACCAGTCGAGAGTCATAAGGCCCCGCCCCCTAAAATGTGATTGGCTGAAATATTTGGGGGGACAAATTTCAAGCTCTAGTGAGCCGGACCGCGTAGCTCAACAACGTCACTAACAAAAATGTTTGGCTTTTGTTTACACCGACGTCGTTCTACACGCACATTATCCAAATTTGTGTTTTTAAAACCGTAATAACATTCATAATTTCTTTATTCTTAAATATCTATGAAGTAATTTTATGAAATCACAGAGCGATTGATCAAACTCGACCACTTTGTAAACAAACACCTTCACTGAGAATGATTCTACAATTAACATGATTCTAAACTTTAAAAACATACTATTACCAGTAAATTGTTGTATCTCACTTATACTTAAAAAGTGAAGGTCATTTAATATTGAAAAAGTTTCGTATGATAATTAATTGAATATTTCTTTTACGTAGTTGTATAGGTCAAGGTCGCACAAGCTTGTTGACACTGTCAGTGTTACACTCATTGATCTCCGGGCTAGCTAGTCAACATTCCTTTGACAAAAATATTCAAAAATACATTGTCTAAGCTTTGATTATAAACGTTGACCAAAGATTTTATAATGCAAATGTATTAGGCCTATTAATTTCAAGAAAAATATCGATAAAAATCAATCAAAGTTGCATCAAAATTTCTTAGCTTTCTTTTGAATAAAGGTTTACAGCTAGCCAAATTTCACAAAAATAAACAACAGGCTGTGTATAAACTTGTCTATTTGTTCCTCAATGGTTATGTTGAAATCACAAACAGAAATTACTATAAGTAATTGAGGTTGAGAGCCAAATATTTGAAATGGTCTAAGAAAAGTAGTCATCAAAATATAAACAGGAAATGAATTAAAAAAATCATCGAACATGGATAGACATAGGTCCTCATATAGTACTAGTTTGTAAAGACACAAACTATTTTAAGTATTTGACAGTGATGACTTCGAGTCTGGATTTGGACATATCCATATGATATTCTAGATATCCAATTCAAATTGTTTAAAGGCCTGAGAGAAAAGATGAAAATAGCATATTTTTTTAAATTTTAAAAGATACAGCCTCTCATTGAAATGTATCTGGATTTTTAATCAAAAAAATTTACCGATCATAAAATTGAATAAGTAGTACATAAAATAAGTGAGACTATCAAGAAAAGGGAAATCACACCTCACATAATATAGGATGTTGAGTTAATTTCTTTTTTGAGGAATCTACTAAAATTAATCAATATTCACGAAATAATGGCTGTTTATGTGTTCCTGGTTTCAAAATGACAGAGATAGTAACGGGATTTGGAATTTAATATTTATCAGTGAATGGATGTTTTAACTGCAACAAATTTATTATGTGAATGTATATTATAAATATTATTTCAAGTTTAAACTTAAATATCTTTAAATTGATTTTTATATTATTGTTTGTGTAAATATATCCCTTGTTACATACAGATCCATCATGATGAAAGTTGATTTAATTGCATCATGTCTGTCTGTTTCAGTTAAACTCAGAAAGGAAAGGTTATTTTTTAGTTTTGGTTTATTTAGTTTCATATTTATGAAAACTTATGAGACATGTTGCTTGATTATTACATACATTGATTAATTACCACATGCAGCATGATTCTTGGAAACATAATATGTGATAACGTATCACATAGAATCATATCCAATGACTGAGTGGTTGTTTTTTTTAATTTTCAAATTATAGTTTAATGAGATATTTTGCACAACACAGTGATTGTTTTCAATATGACAAAACTTGACAGGAAACTTACCCAAATGTTATCGGGTAAAATCGCAAAAGATTATCTCAACCAACTTAAAAGGGTTCTTGATTTAAAAATTTGAGGTCATAAAGTGACATGGTGAAAAGCTTTTTAGAGCTGTCACCTTGTAAGCATTATCTTAGAGCGCTTTGAAAAGAGTACAAATCTTGCAATTTCTCACCTCAGAGCACTCATCTGACTCGCGATTGGTTTTTTACTCATTATTGCCCCTTTTCCACAAATTCACGATTAAAAACGGTAATCCTTGTAACTTAACACCTTGAGAAATACATATGCCGTGACATCGATGAATGAAAAGTGTGTAGAACCATAGAATGTCATATTTAATAATACGTGCAACCACCGAAACATATCGCCATTACCGGTATGTTTGTCCCCGGAAGTAAAGTTGACAAATTAGCGTGGTGCTATCGCCGCTCTGATTGGCAATTTGATTGACAGACTGGATCGGTCTATTGTCTGAACTTTGCCCAATTAGAAGGTGAATTACGGCATTATACCAGCTTATGTATACGATTACGCTTACGAATAAGATAATTTTATGTGGAATATGTTTGTTGTACAAATTCATCATGGTAGTGGTTATCTGGTTTGTTACTAGATTAACATCATGAGAGGAAAGTATTTCATTCCAGTCAACAAGACTAAGTTCTTCAGCGAGGGCATCAATGTCAGCAAGCTTATAGTAAAATATCTTTTTTATCTTCATTAAAGTCACCGGTTACTATTGTGATTAAACCAATATCAACAGCGTTACTGATAGATTCCTCTATTAAGTCCCAATAACTATCACTTTCGTCTGCTCTGTAGAAAGTTCCAATAAGGTAGTTACGTGTTTTACATTTGATCTTAACCCATAGTGCCTCGAGAGCAAGCAGGTCTAAAAGGTCCATACACTCAAAGGTAAAGCATTTTCTTATATACCCCTCCACCCCTGGTCTGTCTATCTTTTTAAGTGGTAAATGATAATCTGGGCCTGCTTTCACAAAGCTACCTTAACTAAGGTTAACCTTAACTCCCATACTTTAACATTGCACTAAGGTTACCTTAAGGACTTACGATGTTACGACTTTGTGAAAGCAGGCCCAGGTATTTCTAAATTTTTACTTTCTATATCATTATGTAACCATGATTCAGTTATACAAATCATGTCATATGGTTCTAGTTCAGCTTGGAGTATATCTAATTTATCTCTTAAACTACGTAAATTCAAATGTACAATTTTAAGATCGGATGTATGCAATGGTCCTGGATTTGGGTGTACATCACCACAGATCAGTAGAAGAAAGGTAATAAGCAAGGAAACTCGGCTGTAAAAAAGACAAGGTATTGAAAAAAAGATAGCATTGTTTTCTAAATTTAAACGCAGATCTGCTTTGATTGTGATTAACAAAAGAACCCACTGATTGTCTATATTGCATGATATCAATCATTGTTAAACAAGAATATATAAGCATCAGGGTTTCTTTGGGTTTTTTTGTGTTGTTTTTTTTACCCAGTGTTTTTTTATTTGTTCACGTTATCAATAACAGGCAGAAATTAAATGCACATGAACACACAGAGTCCAATAACACATCGACATCAAGCTTTTGGTTAAGTACAATGTTGCCACTAATTTTGCCATTAATAAGTACACTTCAATCATTAAAGATTGGGAAAAGGGGTAACCATTTTTTTTAAAACCTCTCAAAATTATTGTTTTTTCAGGCTATAAATTTTTCCACAGTGAAAAAATCTTTCAGTAATTTTGGAATAAAACTGTTTAAAGTGCAAGTGTATATATATTATTTTTGCAGAGAGTAATAAATGGTGTAACAATGGGTAATTACCTAATATCCCAAACCAAATCAGAATTTTTGTTATTTTCAATATCTGTATATTTTCGGTTATCCAACTTTCAAGATCTCTCCAGAATGTTTGGGTAACCCGACATTCCAAATTTAAATGACATAAGGTTTCATTATCCAAAAACTACATACTTCATTGTCAACAAGATTCATATTAAAAAGTTCAAGAAGTTTAACATCTTTCAAATTCATTCTTCAAGTATCAAAAATCATTTGCCAGTTCAAATATGCACCATGAAATACATTTTCACTTCTGGAATATATGAGGCTTAACATTGTCAATTAAGAGTTTATCATAAAAAAAACCTTGAACCTTTTCTTTTCAAAAAATTCCTTATGCGATAGATTTAAATCAACATCAAAGGCCTCGATATGTCTTTGTTGTCTTATAGTCATCTTCCAAGACTCGGGCAAAATATATAAAACATAATCAAGGTCCATATATGTACCTCTTAAATCAAATTTGAGCTTCATTTCTTCGAAGGACATGAAATCCCAAATTCACATTTGAAGTCAGTTTTTTACACCGCCCAGTCTACTAATCCCTTGATACACATTCAAGGGATCATCCCTTTGCTATTCATTCTGGTTCCGAGGACTAAACCATTTACACCTGATTACTTCATTTATGTTTATCAAGTTGCCACTGTCATCTACCATCGAGAAGTTGAGTCGTCTGAAAAGAATTGCTGTCATCATAACCACAAATGTAAGTGCCTTTATATGTGACATGACATCAAGGATAAATTTATTTTTTATGTATATCTTATATTATCATATATCATAATGCACTACAGTTAGAATGTGGCGTAGTCGCAAAAATTACAATTAACATAAATACGTCTGAAAAAATCAGCCATCTTTTCATTAAACATTAAACTTAGACACTCTAATCAGTCAATGGTAATTTAAAAATGTATTAATCGTAGCGTCGTCTGCTGCAGACAAATTGTTCAAAAAAGTCTAGCTTACTCAAATATGTGATCACCTGTTCAACAAGATTGCCAGTTTTAATTCGATGTTACTCTCATCGTTAAATATCATGTTTGTTGTAAACATAACTTCATATACATCTAAATATCTACCCTTCATCTCATTCATTAAACTACCGTTTAAGGCTATACACCAAAACATCTCGTTCCTATGCAAAAAGGAGATGGATATTTATAAAATGTTAAAATTACAAAACCAAACGTTGGTTGATTTGAAAATAAAGAAAATATATTTCAAATTTGTAACACAAGTAACGTAGCAAGATGGAGTCAACTAACCTCTGTGTTGAAAACGAGTAGATGGTATCATTTCCAAATTGGCTCCGGAACGTGTTACATCATTTCAGTAAATTGGAGGTGAGATTAAGATTCAACACTATGTCTATGTCACCTCCCTTTCTCTTATGTCCTTATAGTTAAAAACGTACTATAAGGAGTACAATTCGATTTCAAAACATGAATGACGAGGTCCCAGGATTCTGAAAGCTACGTCCAATTCTGCTACATCAGCGTATCTGTATCCACAGAGCTCTCAAAATTTCTTAATATCAACCACATCCGATGCAGCGTATTGCCTTATATGAATACATGTACAATGGCTTACATAAATATTGTCACTACCTGGGTAACAGATCTGTTTAGTTCCGTTTAGTTCGGATAATGTCCTACGTGCCCTTCGCTAAACATCATTTATTGGCTGAAAAATGCGTATTTACACAGCCATGAATAACCACCTGTCTGGAAAATCAATGGAAGACAATGTTGTCAGCCAGACAGGATATGGCTAGAAATGCTTAAGTTCAAACTCAGCTATGCATGCATAGTTTGTAAATACTGGTAAACTTTCGAGGCAAAACCTCACGAGAATGTATACATTGTCAAACACTCTCTTGTCATGATATTGTCATGTTTTTCTTCACTGCGATCACTTTATGAACCAAAGAAACGTTTTTTACGGTGATCTTTTTCATACAACTGATATTGAATTGTATATTCAAACTGAAATGATTGATAACGATGATGATATTATAGCTCTATTCAGTGGCGCTAATGCGATACCTGACATAACTGTACCAACAAAGAAAAATATTATATTATATTTTGTTGTGTACCTATCTACATTGAAATCATTTCTAATGTACATTTTCTGATATGCTTTGTTTTGTCAATATATTTTCTTGCCTTTGGCAATGACTTTGTAGTTACATTTACATGATCTCCGTTTGTGGGAGGAAATCAAGCCATTCATTCATTCATTCATTCATTCATTCATTCAAAGGAAATGGACAAAATTGGACTGGTTGAAAAACGTATACATACAAAGAAATCATGTAGAGAATAATGTGGGACTTGATTTGCAAAAGAAAACTCTGAAAAAATATATGACATCTATTGAAGGACAGAATAGCAGGATTATTAGGAGAAACAAAGGCTTGAGTTGGTCTGAAACAAGTTGAAACGATGTTTATGTTCATGATGCTTTCCCTTGCCAAGTTTCTGCATATCTTTTCGATATTTTTCTCAGGGCCGACAGTCACAATGTTGCAAGTTAAACCAATTCACACAAATGTTTAAGCAGTTGATCTTTCTTGCATCATTACATACTAATTATAACGGAATTAACTGCTTTTAGATTAAAAGGTGTTGTTATATAAGATACAAGAAACATTGACAAACTTGTTTTAGCAAGGTAAGTCATTTATGATAAGTACATTATAAACTTTTCATTTTGTTGATAAGATTGTTATCCTTTACATTTACTGTATTTATAGTAAGCATGCACTATATTTTGTTTTCAAATACATTTTGATGACAAAATTAATATAAATAGATGAAAATCTCCCATCCAAATAGATTATTTAAGAAGAAATGGAGTTGATATGAATATGACTTATCACCTTACACTTATTTACCAAGATACATGTATCTAAAAACCTTGTTATCAAGTGAAACAAATGTAAACTGATATTATTTTCTGTGTTACTTAAAAACAAACACTACTAAAATACTAACTATCAACATATCTTTTGAGTTATCTTGAAATTCAATAATGTTATCAAAGCCACATTTGTCTTATATTTCACTATCAATTAAATACGCAAAAGTTCATTTTAACTTTCAATAGAGGACTCAACCACTTCTTGACGCTTGATTTGAACAGGTAAGTGCAAATTCGCATATTTATTTCGCAAATTTATATTTATTATAACTGTCTTCATTTAATGAAAAAACGATAAACTGTTAGTAAGTTCATATGTTTTATTGTTGCATTTATCCAAGGATGTTTTTATGGATCTTGTCTTATGCACTTCAGCAAGAGGTAAGGTATTTAAATTTAAAGTCCAGGCTCAGGTTCTTGTCCAACACATGCACACAACACAACTTCAATGAAAACACAAGGCAGGGCTCGGTTTGGAGACGTGAAAGCAGCGACCCGGATTTATTGATGTACACCTCTCACATACCCTCACACGTTCGGGTCCTGCAAAAGGCCACAAGCCTCACTTCCAGCACTCTCTGGATGTCTCTAAGAATTCGAAGCCGCCTACGTTATACTCCAGCCAACCATCGGTCAAGATCACCCCACCTAACCTTTTGTGGACACCTTGCTCCCGGCCCGGGCAGTGCTGAGCTAGCTTTTCTACCTGTAGTCTCAGAACTGCGCACCTTGCCGTTGTCTCCTGTCGTAATTCATACCCTTACTTACTTTCGTCTAATTATATCTGCCTTTCTCCCCCACCGGTCATCCCAAGGTTAAGACCCCAGTTCTCTATCGAAAATAACCTATGTCGACTGCTCATTTCCCATTCCTTCATTCCAACCTTACTTATTAATTTGATATACGTTTATCTTACTTTTACCATTTTAAATCCTTGGACACATTGTTTAACATGTTTTTTGAAAGTTACACTACACTAGGATATCGGATACAAAGTAAAACAATCTAAAAAAAGACAACTGTGAAATCGGAATACTGCACGAATTTTCTAAGAAACTGGAAAATTAAAACTTGAGTCGGGCCTGCACAAGAGAACATGTTGTATCCATGTAATATTTTATCAAACGTGTCTGGTATCAATTAAGTGTAAAGTTTTCAAGTTACATTAAAAAAAAAGATTTAAAAACCAACGATTAAAACTATATAGCCAGGCTATATGGTACGAGGATCAAACATTTATGGTAAAATATTATATAACCAGAAACTCACCCCAAAGTGTTGAAAACATTATATTTTAGATAGTTGTCTACATGCAACATGTCTAATTTGAGAGTAATAATCAAGTTGGCAATTTACTTTCTTGATTATTGACAACGTAAGAGAAAATGATGAGATAAATTCATATTTAATATTTGAAACCTAATGTATAGTTAAGAATGCTTAGTTTGTCATGTACTTAATAGAACTACGTGGATATATTTTTTGTTAGTGTTAATATGATATATATAGATATCACGATATGTGTACTCCTACTTAATACATAGAGGATTTTTGACATATGTCGTCGAATACCATGAATATCTCACCGAGTGAAGTAGAAATTTATATTTTCACGAATGGCGTAGCCACGAGTGTAAATATATGATTTTCTACTTCACGAGATGAGATATTCATGGTATTAGACGAGAAATGTCAAATGTTCTATTTATTATGTTTCCAAAAACCCCGTAGCTTCGCTAGGGCGGCGGTTGCATGACGTTGCATGACGTCATTCAATTGTTTCATGACGTCACAGACGACGTCATATGATTGTTGTATCATTTCACGGAGTAGAATACCATTATTATTTCACTCAGTGAAAATAAGGGTTTTATTTTCACCGGTAAATGGCATATTTCACCATTCGAAATATAATAAATATTGTTATCATCGAACTATCTAACTTTATTTTTGTCTATCAAATAAATGTATTAAAAACACACTCAAACTAAAATGTACTTGGCAAACATTTTCACCCTTTAATAACAAATGTAACTAATCGAGTGAGTTCATTTAGTTATGAAGCGATTAAAGGTTTCATCGCACTTGTGTCCTTCATGTTGTTTTCGTAAAGGATATTTTCTTCTAAAAATGTTGGCGAAGTTTATGGATTTTTTTAACATTCGGCAAAATCTATCTATAATAACAGTACATGTACTTTTGGATGTAGGTCGATCTTTGGTTTTAGTTTGATTTCTCGTAGCTGCCATTTTCTTAGATGAAGGTTGATTGAAACCCGGCATGCTTCATAACCAGAAGACTTCTTTGTGAAAGATGATTGACTCTTGATGGCGATGGTCACTAGCAAACAGTTGATTGAAAAACATCATTTCTGTTGGGTAGCTTACATCAAATCACTTGTTAACATGCAAGACTATAATCATATTTCCTCCTGTAAGAAAGTTTTGCAGGTTGTTTTAATTTTGAAGCTGTGGAGAAGAGTAATGTAGTGTAGAGAATGTAAGAAAGGTGATGTTATCATAATGAAGTATGGCAATGACTTAATGTCTTTACATATTGGCACGTTAAATCGACTATTTGTAAGATGAGAAAATTCATGAGTACATGAGCTTTAGTCAGATGCAGATGGACTTAATTTTCTCGGAATTGAGGATGCAAAAGGGGGAGATCACATTCACATTCAAAAACATATTTCATTAACAAAATTCATATTTGAATATAATATTATTAGCATGTTTTCATATCCACCATACACTTTAAGTTTTCTCTACAGAACACATACAGTGAAGATCAAAAGAAACTTTTCACCCTAAAATTTAGAATATTTCGAAAATGGATTTGAACCCATGCCTGTAACTTGTAGGAGCAGTGCACACATTTCCAAAGGACCAAGCTTGTACATTTGTCGGGGCACGTCTCAAAAGCCAAAAAATGTTTGTTTTTTCATTTTCATGGAATCTGCATGCACGGATCACTATATTTACAAATAGAAATTGTAGCTTGCCATAAAAAAAAATCATCAAAACAATGCCTCGTTTGACTGCTGAAAAGAGAGAAGCTATGGGCAAAGTGGGGACAAATAAATCAACAATATCCAGAAGACTTGGAGGTTCACGCCAGTGCATGTCTATGCTGTTCCAAAGGTCTTGCCAAAGTTCGATGAGCACAACGTGCTAGCAGCAAAATTGGCAAAAGAAGCTATTTAACAACGAAAGTAAGTTTAATCTTTTCCATGCAGATGGGTGAGTACGAGTATATTGTCGTGTAAAGGAAAGAGCAGCTCCTAATTGTGTTCAAGAGGTCCATCAACAAGGCGGAGGTGGTATTATGGTTTGGGGCGGCATTTGTGGGGACCAAAATACACGTCTGGTGATCATATGTGGCAACATGAATGCACAACGCTATGTGGATGAAGTTCTGAGGTCAGTAGCTTTGCACTTCCTACAGCAACGATAAATGGGGACCCTTCTACAGCAGGACAATGGGCCTTCCCATACACCCAGCCAGGATCACTCAGGACTATCAAAACAACGACAACGTCAACAATTGCCCTGGTAAGCACGTTCACCTGATCTGTCTCCAATAGAGCACCTATGGGATGATCTTGGTAGAAGGTTAAGGAACCGTCCCAACCCAACAGCTACTCTCCAAGAACTTGAACACGCCTTAACTCATTAACGCCGAGAGCGGTGTTTATGCGTCAAAATAATGCGATCCTCACAGTGAGAGCCGCATATAAGCGTCCGTTAATTAGCAGTTTCTCACAGCGAGAGACGCCTATGTGCGTAAATAGAAAGCATCTCTTATTCAGCGAGAGCCGCGTATGTGCGTCCGTCGTATAGTATAACAATGAACTTATTTTAAAATAAGTTTAGCATCCATAAGTGTAGATAACAGTTTCGTAAATAAGATGCTATCCTCAGGAAAGCAATGATAAATGAAAATCGTTGCTCTTTGTGCAAAAATATGCTACGTTTGGTAAATGAAAACATTCTGCATATGTTGGTCTTGGAAGGGAAAAATAAACACTTTGAAAAGAAGGTTTACTTAATCAGATGAAACGATTGTAGTCTTTGTGAAGTTACCAATTTTGAAACATTGTTAGATACATTTTATTTGTTAAACGCATTGAATTCATATATCTAAGACGAAACGAGAGGAAGCGTTATTATAAACATTTATGTACATGTATTCATAAATCATTTGATAAGAATTTGAGGCTATTGAAAGTTACACTTTGATTTTAACTTTACTTCTTGAATGCATCCCTTTGGGATGGCATGTCATGAATTATCAATTTGATAATTGCATGTAATTAATATATTTTGAACACCAGTGTTGTTCTACTTTGAATACTATTATTAATATGACAGTTTGTTCGAATAATACTTTATTGAACTAGCTGAGCGCATCCTATATCAATCATGGTCAGTAACTGTCCTGTGACAATAATAGTCATAGATCCACGACCCTGTCTGCCATTGAATGGATACATGCACATGTTAAATTATAATTGTTGACAAGGTCCCAACAGAATAAATCACTTGGTCAATATTAATAATCATTACATTCGTTAATGTTACGTGCTTTCTCTTAAATCGGAATATCATCTCTATAAATCCTTCATTATTATTCAGATAGTTGAAATACCGACACACCGTATCTACTCAACATGATGTGTATATATGCAGTATTTGTATTTACAAATGAAAATGCATATAAATCAACGTATGTAAAAATATGAGTTACGTAATGTGTTTATGTGTTAGTACTTGCAAAGGAGTGAACACTATACCGCCATCAAATCCCTGTGGTAGATTGAGAAAGGCAATCTAACATGAAGATTGACAAATGCTTATAAGTAATATTTGGTTATGTATATACTTTACATATTATAATATGTAAGTGTGTGTCTGTGTTTATTATTTGGTGTTCTTTAAGTACTGTTGTCTAGGTATAAGTAAAAGAAATTGTCTCTCATTACATTTTGACCAATATAATAGGTTTATTTGTATTAATAGTTTATTTGTCAATGTTATTTGGTGAGACTATGAAAACAATTTCACTCCCTCTCTTGAGAATGGTTATGAATTGAAATCGGACAAACCGCAAAATACCAACTGAAATATCACATGTTATATTCCTGTGAAGTATCAATATCCAGCACCTGCATCTATCTTCACGAAACTATAAAACAATTAAGACTTTATGGCACAAGGCTAGACAGTGTCCGTTCAACTTAGGCCCACAAAGGCCCCCGCAAAAGACCGGTGTTTTGAGCTAATTGGTCTCGCTACAGCGAGCAGCGTCTGTGGTCAGTGGCCCGGGCGTTGAGCCGTGAAGCTGTCTCGGCGTTAATGAGTTAATAATGTATTTTGAACCTTTTGTCTTATTGAAGAAACTTTTGAAAACATTATTTATTAACGAAAATGACATTTAGAAATTATGTTTTTTTCAGCACCTGCTTCGCTACTTGAAATGATTAATTAGAAGCCCCGACTGCATTTTGACCTTTTTTTTACAATTAAAAGTGTGGTTTTTGTATAAATGATTGTTTTACACAAATTAGTTCGGGAATCCCGTGTGACAACATGCCTAATGCCTCGAATTATTAATGAACATTGAATATTATATTAGTTAATATTAATAATATTAATATTAGTTTGTACAATTGGTCAATTTTATTGAAAAATGCTACATTTTATGGTTTTCTTCCCGGCATTGCAAAGGTATTACACAAATGTAAGTATGTGAGCAATATCCAGAACCAGAAATCTGGCGTGACTGCCAGCAGTTCATAGAGTTTGCATCATCATCGTAGTGTGGAACTATCTATCTACATATAAGTTATTATTTTGCTTATCCAAGCATCATCCTCTAAGTAAATACCAGCCCTAGCATCCACATCCCTCGGAATGTGTCTTTTCCAACAGATGTAATGGCATGGTCCTTGATGAATTCGTTGTCGCTTGATGTTTAAAATTTCCTTTCCTTGGCCTCCTGCCATAAGGCATACGTTTTTTCAATCGATAATAAAAAATCGGGAAATAAATCCAGCTGTATCCGACAAAATATATATTGATGAAGTTACTATTATACAGAGAAAATAAAAGTAAGCTTCAGGGTCATTATTGCACATATTACAATTTTGACGTTGGTGCCTTTTGCACAACCATGGACATTTTCTAACTGTCCTGACAAAGACGACACGAGTTTTTCAAAGTAAAAAAACAAGACCAATTTTGCTTTGCATGACACTTTTTTTACCGTCGGACCATTTGTTACACGACTTCGTCAAAGGTATTAATGACACTCTCGGTGGTCGATATCATGTTATAACAATGTCAACTTTGATGTCATATGTGACGACCTGAGCAAAAACAAGTGGGTGATAACGGCTTCTATGGATCAAAAGAGCCAAAAGGTTTGCGTCAAGTAATGCGTCTCCAAAATGAAATTAGTTGTCAACAAGTTGATTGAGTTGTAAATTTGTATAACCAAAATGAAAAATTAATTTAGGAAACTGTTTCATTTTCAGGTTATCGTAAATTTAAAAACGGAGATACCTTGTACCTGTATAAGCGTTGCACACACAAGAGAACCTGGGAAAATGGAATGAAACAGTGCAAAGAGGATGGGGGTTTGCTTGCACAATTGAACAAAGCGTTCAAATGGGACTTGGTGCCACTGTTTGTACCTCATTCATGTACGTTTGTTCATTGTGGTTTAAACATATTTTATTCATTTCAATGAAAATGGATTGGCAAAGAAGCTGGAAGCTTATGTAAATGTTGCTCCAATACAAATTATATTTTGAAACCAGGAAACATGTAACACAAAGTTATGATAATTGCAATAAGATGTACAATTGCAACACAATTCAGTTAAGATATTCAATATTGCAAAGGCAATTTCTTCACGCTAATTTAGAGATAAAATATTTCAACTCATTTCTTATCAAATCTACAAGAATTGGTGATAATTGGTGATGTTGTCAACATCAGATAACTCTTTATTTCCGTATAAAATTGTTTTTAAATTGTAACCATTGTTGTAGAATAACGTTTTATTTCTTAGCAGTGGTTAATTTGGACATATGAGTAAATAATGTGATGTATCTTCGTGTTCTGTGCCGCATGATAATGACGGGTCATTTGAAATATGTCTCTCAAATTTATGAAAATTTAGATTTTGTTCCGTGTGCGTACATATTGTATGTAAAACAAATGATTTAGACAAGTTGTATTACAATTCATTGCTTAAATATTACTTACCCTTCAACATAACTTATTGTAAAAGTCGTTGAATTACATCAGACAGTCTTAGAAATATTATTCATAACATAAAACTTATGTTCCAGCTAGCAACACTTGGATTGGTCTCCGCGATCAACAAAAGAACGACAAGTATGTCTGGAATGATGGGACTGAACTGAAGGAGAAGGAAAGATGGTTTACAGATACAACATATCCTGAACCAAGTCATGTAATCTGGGGTGTAGATGAAGATTGCGTCAAAATTTTATACAATACTCAGTTTAAGCAATATTTTTTTTATGATGCTACGTGCTTGTTTAAAACAAGTTTTCTCTGTGAAGTTGTAAGTAAATAGAACGTGGAACAAAAACCTGTGTCAACTCATGCCAAGGCCCACAATATAGACATATTAAAACTATATCTACAGAGAATATATCGATTGGAACATAGCAAGAGTCATAGAGGACAGAAGAATGATTATCATGATGTTCTTCTTTATGTATTCATTACTGCAAATGTGTCTGCAGTAGAAAACTGTTCTACACGCAGTAATGTTTTGGTGCAATGTGCCACTGAGTTTCAGCGCAGTGCCAGCTATAGTGATTTAGATCCAGTTGATACTAGGTTTCAACACTGTATGTCATCACATTGGAACTAATAATGCTAGCTGCCGTGACAATAAGTAAAAAACCATTGCAAGCGGCGTTACACCCCACTCAGCTCACCCTATTCCATGCTACTTCGTGTGTATATGTCAGTTCTAAAAGATTTACTATTTAACAGTATGTAATCACTGGTCTCCGAGAGTTTCTATTATTAAATACTTATTTGCACGTGTTGTCGGTTAAGGCTAAGGAGGTCGGCCTTCAGTCTCAAAGTCACGGTTGAGTGAAGAAAAAAAGTTGACGTCCTATGTTTTTCAATATTTCAGCAATTTAAGATGGATTATAATGACAAAAACGAGTCGACTTGTAGTAAGAATAGGATAATCCGGATTATAAGGTTGAGAACACACCTAATAAGAAAACGTGCCAACTACACTGTGTTGTCTAACGTCAGTAGTGATAATATATTCCATTCTTCCCGCAACTGGATTGTTGGTATACACGTTTGAAAGTGACATAATTTTTGAGATTTCAAGACAATGGTTAGATCTGATGTCCATCGAAAATTTTGTTTATATGTTTTGTCACATAACCTGAAAGGCAAGCTATACTTTTTATCGTAAACACTATTATTGTCTTGATTCACAAAGTCGAATTAAATACTTAAATAATTTCTTCACTTCATTTCTTATTGGTATTTCAAAAGTTACATCAGTTTCATAACAATATTGGAACGTTTCATCGTTGAACGCAAAATTTGTAAGAGAATCATATGAATGTTAATTAGTCATTTATGTTTTCATTGAAGCATATGAATGCTAATTAGTCACAAAAGTTTTGTGCACCCGAATTCGCATAACGCAGTGCAATATGCTTTAATGTTAATCAATCTACAATACATTTCTTCACAAAAATATACCTTAATTTTCTTGTACATCTTTAACTAAGAATATTTATCAAGATCTGAAAACAAATCTTGAATGTCAATACATCTCTATTTAAATTCCAAAAGAAAACTTTTAACACTGTCAACACCCTGATCAATCTACACCTTTCCAAAGCCATATGTAGATAATGAATTTTTAACTTTAAGTGCCCAACAATCTATTAGCATATGTTTTTCAGCTAGCTTAAATTGATACTTATAAACATTATACAAAATTACGTTGTCCCTTTTATTTGTACATATTATCAAATACTTCACTATTTTGACATATTTATTAACATTCAAAGAATATCTACCAAGTTTACCACGAGCTACTATATTCAGTGTAGTTACAGAAAGCCTTAGTATTTGCTTACAAAATTTATCATGAACATGAAGAATATTTGGCGAGCTATGAAAACCCAATACCTCTGCGCCATATAGCAAAATTGGTAGAATTTTAATATAAAAAATAAACAACAAGACTTTCAATGGAAGACTGTAAAAATATTATTTAAGGATCAAGTGAGAGACAAAACTTTCAATGCCTGTTCAGCTCAAATCTTTTGTGTGATATTCCAACTTCCTGAACTCGTGAAATGGACACCTAAATATTTATAAGATTTGACAAAACACATTTAAATGACTCCAACATTTATTAAGTTCATGAAGGTATAAACTTTAAAACTGATGTGCAAACTCGGCGTAAATCCGCTATGCGGATTCACACAGTTTGCACATCGGTTTTTAAGTTTATACCTCCATGAACTTAATAAATGTTGAAGTCAATTCTTATAAATAAATATATACATACTAGTTGTTTTTAAAACATTTTATTGCTCTGAATATACATATTTGCACCAAATAGAGCTGCACCTTATACGCTAATGAATTCAACGCTCAAGAGCATGAAAGAGATAAAATGTCAATAAAAACGTCATCGGATCCCTAGCCCCGCCTACAGCGTTCATCAGCCAATGAAATTCT
Source organism: Phorcus lineatus (assembly GCA_921293015.1). Lineage (NCBI taxonomy): Eukaryota > Metazoa > Mollusca > Gastropoda > Trochida > Trochidae > Phorcus > Phorcus lineatus. The sequence continues at coordinate 11,428,533 of OV121085.1, forward strand.
ACAACGCACGTGGCCATGAACTTATCGGACGTCCGTCACACGTGGCCTTGACATTGTTACTTCTCACAGTTGTAAACACAAATCGCGAACGTAGAACTTGGAGAGGAAACCAGCCGACTTTACCCTCGTTGATGCCATATACTGGTGGTGTTAACGGAATCTGGTTAAACAGCACACAGTTCTTAAACTTGTTGAGGAGCCAAACTTAACTCTGTTCATGAACTTAACGACATTACTTTGCCAACCTCCGTGAACGGCCGCGAGAGCATGACATTTTCCTTCTGTTGGGTGGAACACGATCGGTAGTAATTTCTGATGGAGCTCTCTTGTTTATTATGAAAAGGACTACCTTTAGAACCTGTGACAACAATAAATATTTCATACTGAATTATGTTAATTTTTTATTTACCTTCTTTTAAGAAGTGCCATTGCACAAAGTGTTGCTATTTTTAGAAAGATTTAACTTGTTTAAAAATAGTTCCGTCGATGGGCGTGGCTTAAAATGATGTGACGTCACGAAATTAAGTTTATGGAGGTATGAACTGAACTTCTATTAACGTGTTCAGCGAATCAGATTGACGCAAAGCAATTGCTATTTATTTATTCTACCTTTAATATTACCAAAGCAGAGTTTATATAAGAGACTTGTTCTATCTACAGAGTCAAATGCTGCTTTTAAATCTACGAATGCACAGTAAAGTCTCCCTTTATACAAAGAAAGATATTTATTGCTAACTGTATGAAGGAAAACCAAGTCTAAAACCAGCCTTTTCGGGAGTAAAGAACTGCTCTTGTTCTGCCCATACTGACAATCTTTTACTTATAACTTTTGCAAAGATTTCCCCTGACACTTTCAATAACGTTATTGGTCTATAATTAGATCGTACATCAGTAGAAGCCTTTTTGTGCACAGGTAATATGACGTCTAAAGTCCAATCAGACGGATAAACGCCCGAAAAGAAAATTGCATTAAACAAGAACTGTAACATCTGGATACAATATTCTGGGGCGTTCTTAAAGAATTCAATACTAATACCACTGAAACATGGGGCCTTACCAGAGTACATTCCCCTGAAGAGATATTTCCTTATCCAGTATATCCTCATCGACAGTAGATAAGACAAGATCTTTATCGATGGAATCAACATAAGAACTAACAACATCGCAGAACTCACTTTTCTCCATGGAAGTAGGGAACCCTTTAAATAAGTTTTCAAAATAATCAATCCATTCAGATGGCTTGATATGACTAAACCCCATGTATGTCGATCTTGGATTAATACATTTCCAAAACAATTGATTATTTCTATGGTGTAAAGCATTATTCAGCATATCCATATAATTCTGAGACTCAAGGGACTTCTTAGTTGAGCAAAGATGTCTAAAACACGACCACGCCTCCGCGTATCGCTATCTATCGCTCTTACGGAGAAATTGTCGAGCCTCACAACGAGCCGAATCACATTCTTTGTCCCACCAGTTACTTCCCCTGCTAAGATGGCTATTGCTATTGATATTTTTCTTACAGTGATCAGCACAATACTGCATTATTGAGTGTTATAAACTTAACGCTTAGGACAATTCACCATTGTTTACAAACAAATACAACTGTTCAATTACATCAGGTGAAATGTTATTCCAATTAGAAACATATATATCACTACCGTCAGCTTTCCATTTGCACCTAGTTTGTTTTTATAAGATATATACGCGTATATGCGTCAAAATAATGAGATCCTCACAGCGAAAGCCGCATATAAGCGTCGTTAATTAGCAGTTCCTCACAGTGAGAGACGCTTATGTGCGTAAATAGAAAGCATCTCTTATTCTGCGAGAGCCGCGTATGTGCGTCCGTCGTATAGTATAACAATGAACTTATTTTAAAATCAGCTTAGCATCCATAAGTGTAGATAACAGTTTCGTTAATAAGATGCTATCCTCAGGAAAGCAATAAGAAATGAAAATCGTTGCTCTTTGTGCAAAAATATGCTACGTTTGGTAAATGAAAACATTCTGCATATGTTGGTCTTGGAAGGGAAAAATAAACACTTTGAAAAGAAGAACTTTACTTCTTGAATGCATCACTTTGGGATGACATGTCATGAATTATCAATTTGATAATTGCATGTAATTAATATTTTGAACACCAGTGTTGTTCTACTTTGAATACTTTTATTAATATGACAGTTTGTTCGAAAAAACTTTACTGAACTAGCTGAGCGCATCCTATATCAAGCACGGTCAGTAGCTGTCCTGTAACAATAATATTTTAAGCATGTACATGGGTTTTTTTAACTTATACAATATCCTTCATAGATCCACGACCCTGTCTGCCATTGAATGGATACATGCACATGTTAAATTATAATTAGAGTTGACAACGTCCCAACAGAGTAAATCACTTGGTCAATATTAATAATCATTACATTCATTATTGTTACGTGCTTTCTCTTAAATCGGGATATCATTTCTATAAATCATTAATTATAATTCAGATAGCTGAAATACCGACACACCGTATCTACTCAACATGATGTGTAGATAGGCATAATTTGTATTTACAAATGAAAATGCATATAAATCAACGTATGTGAAAATACTCTTTGAGCATGTTTATGAATTGAAATCGGACAAACCGCAAAATATCAACTCAGTGGTGAAATATCACATGTTATATTGCTGTAAAGTATCAATATCCAGCACCTGCATCTATCTTCACGAAACTATAAAACAATCGAGACTTTATGGCACAAGGCTAGACAGTGTCCGTTCAACTATGGCCCTCAAAGGCCCCCGCGAAAAGACGGGATCTTTGAGCTAATTGGTCTCGCTACAGCGAGCAGCGTCTGTGGTCAGTGGCCCAGGCGTTGAGCCGTGAAGCTGTCTCGGCGTTAATGAGTTAAATACACATTTTTCAAAAACTTTGGCCAGACTTGTCAGTGCAACAGGTCTGTAATTCGTGCAGTCCTTAATACTTCCCTTTTTATGAATAGGAACAACAGAGGCATCTTTCCAAATATGCAGAAATATCTTTTTAGAAAGCGATAAGTTAAAAACTTCTGTAAGAGGCCCCGCTAACAGTTCAGAGTTCATTCTTAAGAACTTATTGCTAATGCCGTCTGGCCCCGTCGCTTTTGTTGTATCTAATGAAGACAGAATATCATGAACTTCACTTGTATAAAGATACAGATCACATAGAGGATGGTTAATGGTAGGAATAACGTCTTCAATTTGCCTGTCAGGATAATTGACTTTAGTTTAATAAGTGAAATATTGGTTCATGATATTAGCAATATCCAAACTATTATCATATACTTTATCATCATAAAGTAGAAGCTCCCTCAGCGAGTGAATCCATGTGTGTCAATCTCTCGGAGAAAATTACAAATTATGACTGAAAGGTATACGTGAATACCACCAGAGTTGTTATAAACCTTCATCTCACTCCAGATAAGCTTCTGATACAAATGGAGATTGGTGTCGAACTCTATCGAGCCAGAATATGAACTTTTCCTCCTACCCAAGTGAGTAGAAATCGCCTCCATTGTGGCCAGTACACTCCACACACAACATTGTCCGAAAACACCACATTCCGATACAGGTTGCTGTCTACCCTCATGGTGTTGTGCAGTATATATGTCGTAGCTGCCACAATCAGTGATGCATATCATTACACGCTGGACATAGACGCACATGATTCAGGAGTCAACAGCGTTTATCGATCGGCTGTAATCACGTTGAGAAGATTTTACGGGTGGATAGACATTTATGTTGACAATACGAACACTTGTATAAATCAGTTTGCTATAGGTATCTGCCTTGCTTTCAGTGGTGATATAGAACTGAATCCAGGACCAAAGGATCACACTGATCAGTTGGACTTTCAAAAGGAAATCCTATCAGAGCTAAAGTCTATGAACAAGGACATAATTGGAATGTCGAAAGAGATTAAAGCCCTCCGTTCAGATACTGGTAAAATAAACGATACGCTTATAGGTATTAAGGAAGATGTAGATGGTGTGAAGGCTCGACAGGATATAATGAAGTTAGATATTGATGACATGGCTACACGGATAGAACGTTTAGAAGAGAACTCACAATCGCAGTGTGGGAACGAGTCATGGGATAAAATGAACAGTAAACTTGAAAGCATGAAGAAGATGGAGAGACAGGAGCAGTACAGTAGTGTAGCACAATCACCAGGCATACACTTCGCAAGATTCAACAAGAAGACGAGACGTGTATTTTCTTGGCTTTTATTACTTTTAAGTACACTCGCGATCAAAAGAAAGTATAGGTCCACTTCATATGCCCATAAAATAAAAACAAAAGACGATATTAAAGTTCCGTAAATTGGATTATATTAAGCAATCAGATGACAATGATTTACAGAAACAAACTGCATTGGTTGATTCCATTGATCGACTGTATAGTCAGTGAATCACATAGGGGGTCAAAATTCAATAATTTAATGTCTCTCTATTGTCTGTTGAGAAGCCACAAACGAACTTTGCTATTGTCAATAACGCGTAGCGTCAATAGAGGCCCTGACACGTCTCCTCATCGACATGGTCAAACGTCGAATGACGGCCGCTGGTATCTGTTGCCATTCTTCTCTGAGAGCACGAACAAGTTCCTGTCGGTTTTGTGGGACGGGTCTACGGTTCCTTATCTGCCTGTTGAGGTGATCCCACAAGTGTTCTATTGGATTTAAGTCTGGGGAACAGGCAGGCCACTGGAGAACATTGACGTTGTTTTGTTGCATCACGTTAACTGTGGCTCGTGCAGTGTGGGGTCTTGCGTTATCATGCTGGAATATGATACCCTGGCGTTGTGCTTGCAGAAGAGGGAATACAACTGGCTGCAGAACTTGTTGAATGTATTGCTGTGCATTCAGGTTTCCATTTATAATGACGAGTTGAGTTTTAACGTCACCACAGATACCGCCCCACACCATCACACCACCACCGCCGTAACGATGAACTTGTTGGACACATGGACGAGCAAAACGTTCACCACGGCGCCTCCAGACCATCTGTCTTCCATCATTATGGTACAGACAGAAACGACTCTCATCTGTAAATAAGACACGCCTCCAGTTCCGTGCTTGCCATCTGTACACTCGCCTTGCCCATTGGAGTCGGTTACGTCGGTGTCGAGGGGTCAAGGCCATCGCTCGGTAAGGTCGGTGTGCCCGAATACCTACTGTACGCAATCTTCTTGACACTGTGTGTCTACTGATACGATTGCCGAATGCCGTTGGCGCTGTTTCCGTTGCCGTTACGAAGCGATTTCGGAGGTGAATGGTCCGGATGTACTGGTCTTCTTGTGGCGTGGTCACACGTGGTCTGCCACTTCGGGGTCTGTCTTGGGTCCGACCAGTCTATCTGTAACGTTGAAGAAGCCTGGAGACTGTCAGTGTCGTGCAATTGAACGTCCGAGCAATGTGGAATCAACATAAGAACTAACAACATCGCAGAACTCACTTTTCTCCATGGAAGTAGGGAACCCTTTAAATAAGTTTTCAAAATAATCAATCCATTCAGATGGCTTGATATGACTAAACCCCATGTATGTCGATCTTGGATTAATACATTTCCAAAACAATTGATTATTTCTATGGTGTAAAGCATTATTCAGCATATCCATATAATTCTGAGACTCAAGGGACTTCTTAGTTGAGCAAAGATGTCTAAAACACGACCACGCCTCCGCGTATCGCTATCTATCGCTCTTACGGAGAAATTGTCGAGCCTCACAACGAGCCGAATCACATTCTTTGTCCCACCAGTTACTTCCCCTGCTAAGATGGCTATTGCTATTGATATTTTTCTTACAGTGATCAGCACAATACTGCATTATTGAGTGTTATAAACTTAACGCTTAGGACAATTCACCATTGTTTACAAACAAATACAACTGTTCAATTACATCAGGTGAAATGTTATTCCAATTAGAAACATATATATCACTACCGTCAGCTTTCCATTTGCACCTAGTTTGTTTTTATAAGATATATACGCGTATATGCGTCAAAATAATGAGATCCTCACAGCGAAAGCCGCATATAAGCGTCGTTAATTAGCAGTTCCTCACAGTGAGAGACGCTTATGTGCGTAAATAGAAAGCATCTCTTATTCTGCGAGAGCCGCGTATGTGCGTCCGTCGTATAGTATAACAATGAACTTATTTTAAAATCAGCTTAGCATCCATAAGTGTAGATAACAGTTTCGTTAATAAGATGCTATCCTCAGGAAAGCAATAAGAAATGAAAATCGTTGCTCTTTGTGCAAAAATATGCTACGTTTGGTAAATGAAAACATTCTGCATATGTTGGTCTTGGAAGGGAAAAATAAACACTTTGAAAAGAAGAACTTTACTTCTTGAATGCATCACTTTGGGATGACATGTCATGAATTATCAATTTGATAATTGCATGTAATTAATATTTTGAACACCAGTGTTGTTCTACTTTGAATACTTTTATTAATATGACAGTTTGTTCGAAAAAACTTTACTGAACTAGCTGAGCGCATCCTATATCAAGCACGGTCAGTAGCTGTCCTGTAACAATAATATTTTAAGCATGTACATGGGTTTTTTTAACTTATACAATATCCTTCATAGATCCACGACCCTGTCTGCCATTGAATGGATACATGCACATGTTAAATTATAATTAGAGTTGACAACGTCCCAACAGAGTAAATCACTTGGTCAATATTAATAATCATTACATTCATTATTGTTACGTGCTTTCTCTTAAATCGGGATATCATTTCTATAAATCATTAATTATAATTCAGATAGCTGAAATACCGACACACCGTATCTACTCAACATGATGTGTAGATAGGCATAATTTGTATTTACAAATGAAAATGCATATAAATCAACGTATGTGAAAATACTCTTTGAGCATGTTTATGAATTGAAATCGGACAAACCGCAAAATATCAACTCAGTGGTGAAATATCACATGTTATATTGCTGTAAAGTATCAATATCCAGCACCTGCATCTATCTTCACGAAACTATAAAACAATCGAGACTTTATGGCACAAGGCTAGACAGTGTCCGTTCAACTATGGCCCTCAAAGGCCCCCGCGAAAAGACGGGATCTTTGAGCTAATTGGTCTCGCTACAGCGAGCAGCGTCTGTGGTCAGTGGCCCAGGCGTTGAGCCGTGAAGCTGTCTCGGCGTTAATGAGTTAAATACACATTTTTCAAAAACTTTGGCCAGACTTGTCAGTGCAACAGGTCTGTAATTCGTGCAGTCCTTAATACTTCCCTTTTTATGAATAGGAACAACAGAGGCATCTTTCCAAATATGCAGAAATATCTTTTTAGAAAGCGATAAGTTAAAAACTTCTGTAAGAGGCCCCGCTAACAGTTCAGAGTTCATTCTTAAGAACTTATTGCTAATGCCGTCTGGCCCCGTCGCTTTTGTTGTATCTAATGAAGACAGAATATCATGAACTTCACTTGTATAAAGATACAGATCACATAGAGGATGGTTAATGGTAGGAATAACGTCTTCAATTTGCCTGTCAGGATAATTGACTTTAGTTTAATAAGTGAAATATTGGTTCATGATATTAGCAATATCCAAACTATTATCATATACTTTATCATCATAAAGTAGAAGCTCCCTCAGCGAGTGAATCCATGTGTGTCAATCTCTCGGAGAAAATTACAAATTATGACTGAAAGGTATACGTGAATACCACCAGAGTTGTTATAAACCTTCATCTCACTCCAGATAAGCTTCTGATACAAATGGAGATTGGTGTCGAACTCTATCGAGCCAGAATATGAACTTTTCCTCCTACCCAAGTGAGTAGAAATCGCCTCCATTGTGGCCAGTACACTCCACACACAACATTGTCCGAAAACACCACATTCCGATACAGGTTGCTGTCTACCCTCATGGTGTTGTGCAGTATATATGTCGTAGCTGCCACAATCAGTGATGCATATCATTACACGCTGGACATAGACGCACATGATTCAGGAGTCAACAGCGTTTATCGATCGGCTGTAATCACGTTGAGAAGATTTTACGGGTGGATAGACATTTATGTTGACAATACGAACACTTGTATAAATCAGTTTGCTATAGGTATCTGCCTTGCTTTCAGTGGTGATATAGAACTGAATCCAGGACCAAAGGATCACACTGATCAGTTGGACTTTCAAAAGGAAATCCTATCAGAGCTAAAGTCTATGAACAAGGACATAATTGGAATGTCGAAAGAGATTAAAGCCCTCCGTTCAGATACTGGTAAAATAAACGATACGCTTATAGGTATTAAGGAAGATGTAGATGGTGTGAAGGCTCGACAGGATATAATGAAGTTAGATATTGATGACATGGCTACACGGATAGAACGTTTAGAAGAGAACTCACAATCGCAGTGTGGGAACGAGTCATGGGATAAAATGAACAGTAAACTTGAAAGCATGAAGAAGATGGAGAGACAGGAGCAGTACAGTAGTGTAGCACAATCACCAGGCATACACTTCGCAAGATTCAACAAGAAGACGAGACGTGTATTTTCTTGGCTTTTATTACTTTTAAGTACACTCGCGATCAAAAGAAAGTATAGGTCCACTTCATATGCCCATAAAATAAAAACAAAAGACGATATTAAAGTTCCGTAAATTGGATTATATTAAGCAATCAGATGACAATGATTTACAGAAACAAACTGCATTGGTTGATTCCATTGATCGACTGTATAGTCAGTGAATCACATAGGGGGTCAAAATTCAATAATTTAATGTCTCTCTATTGTCTGTTGAGAAGCCACAAACGAACTTTGCTATTGTCAATAACGCGTAGCGTCAATAGAGGCCCTGACACGTCTCCTCATCGACATGGTCAAACGTCGAATGACGGCCGCTGGTATCTGTTGCCATTCTTCTCTGAGAGCACGAACAAGTTCCTGTCGGTTTTGTGGGACGGGTCTACGGTTCCTTATCTGCCTGTTGAGGTGATCCCACAAGTGTTCTATTGGATTTAAGTCTGGGGAACAGGCAGGCCACTGGAGAACATTGACGTTGTTTTGTTGCATCACGTTAACTGTGGCTCGTGCAGTGTGGGGTCTTGCGTTATCATGCTGGAATATGATACCCTGGCGTTGTGCTTGCAGAAGAGGGAATACAACTGGCTGCAGAACTTGTTGAATGTATTGCTGTGCATTCAGGTTTCCATTTATAATGACGAGTTGAGTTTTAACGTCACCACAGATACCGCCCCACACCATCACACCACCACCGCCGTAACGATGAACTTGTTGGACACATGGACGAGCAAAACGTTCACCACGGCGCCTCCAGACCATCTGTCTTCCATCATTATGGTACAGACAGAAACGACTCTCATCTGTAAATAAGACACGCCTCCAGTTCCGTGCTTGCCATCTGTACACTCGCCTTGCCCATTGGAGTCGGTTACGTCGGTGTCGAGGGGTCAAGGCCATCGCTCGGTAAGGTCGGTGTGCCCGAATACCTACTGTACGCAATCTTCTTGACACTGTGTGTCTACTGATACGATTGCCGAATGCCGTTGGCGCTGTTTCCGTTGCCGTTACGAAGCGATTTCGGAGGTGAATGGTCCGGATGTACTGGTCTTCTTGTGGCGTGGTCACACGTGGTCTGCCACTTCGGGGTCTGTCTTGGGTCCGACCAGTCTATCTGTAACGTTGAAGAAGCCTGGAGACTGTCAGTGTCGTGCAATTGAACGTCCGAGCAATGTGGACTTGTGTAGCCCCCATTTCCGCCATGCCAATAGCTCTCTGTCGTTCTTCCTGTGTCAATCGTGCCATTCTTTTTGTGTGTTTTCAGTTGGTTTGATCCTACGGTATTCAGCAGTGCCATTTATACCTGTTTTCGGCACATAAATTTCATGCATTTGCATTTAAACACAATTCACGATTTTTCCGTTTTTTTTAGTCCACAACAACCTTGGTTGCGTTTTTGCGATGTGAATTATGTTTCTGAAGGCTTACCATCATATTCATAATCACTAACGATGGATATCATAAGAAACTTTCAATTTCTATCAAATTGAAAAACCTATACTTTCTTTTGATCGGGAGTGTACTTTGAACCAATCTGGCCGTCGACCTTTCTCGCCGCTTCTCTGTGCACCCTCACGACACCCAGCTGGTCTCCGCTCACATGTCTTGTCGTGACTGTCACCAGCCCAGGGCTGAGTCCTGGCTGAGACACAGCTCCTCAGTCCCGTGGCTGAGACTCAACCTTCTCTCCAGGTCGATGGCTGAGAACGAACTTCCTTCTTAAGAAAAACCTGGGTCTTATATACCCACAGACTCAGTTGTCAACACAATGTGACTTGACAACAGCCTATGGATTATTTCTTAGGGATTACTTGGGGATGGGATTAGCAGTTTATAACATAGGTTTCATAACAGCTATCTTTCAGTAGACGGAAGAATGCCATCCTCTATGGGATATCAGAGAGAGGGGAGGAGACTGCAGTCAAGTGTAAGGAGCGTGTGTGTGAAGAACTCAACAGTAGGCGTGAGACAGGGGACACACCCCTCACTACAGACCGCATCATCACCGCTCATAGACTCGGCCACCAGTCATCCCAGAGACGCTCCCCACGGCAATTGATAGCTAAATTCATGTATGGTGAGGACAAGATATGGACCCTGAGACAGAGGGAAAACCTGAAAAAAAGACTCTATCGGCATAGCAAATGATCTCACAAGTAAACAACAGTCATCTCTGAAAGCATAGAGAGAAAATAACAAAGTCCGCTACTTTGAAAACGGAAAATAGTGAAGGACGTTGTAGAGCAAGCATAGGGAACACGAGACTCGACAAACTACATCACGACAGACGACAACGACACTTGAGGCGCAAGTCGAATTGATGACGTCAGAGCTCACAGGCCGCCTCGAAACTTTTGAATGTATATCAGACAATTGCAATTTAAAAAGATTTTCATGTGACAAAACTGTTGATAAGTACGGTAGAAAATTACTTGATGTATGTGCTACACTGAACCTTCATATGGTCGAATCGGCAGCGATGCAGGAACAGGGCACTTAACGTTCAACAGTGGAACTGGTTCCAGTGTTATAGACTTAATCATCGTCTCCAGTCAAATATTTCCCTTGTGAATGTCATTTGACCTAGTGTCGAGAGAGAATCAAAACACTTGATCTAGTGTTGAGAGAGAATCCCAACACTTGCCAATAACTTGTACATTTCGGTCACGTGATCTATCGCAGCAAACTGATAGCCGAGATGCACGTGCTGATAGCTTTAAGTATGTGTGGGACAGTCAAAAGATGTCCGATTTCAGAGATAACTTGCTTTCATCGGATATCACGGACTTGTTAATGGCATGCTGTGATGCTGCCGTCTCTGACGTAAACTCTGCTGTCGATTTATTCACATCTGCTATACTATCGCAGCCGAGAACATGAAACGAAAAGTGAGACATTCAGTTAACACTCAACCTTGGTTTGACTCTGACTGTCTTTACGGCATGGAAAGAGACAGATTGCTTAAAACGTTTCGGCGAGTAAGGGGCGATATATCACGACAGAACTTTATCAAAGCACGAAACACGTACAATAGTGTTATTCGTGACAAATAGAGACATTACATAGAACAAGTAAGAGACACGCTATTATCTAATGTGAACAATGCTAAGTTATTCTGGAGAACTTTGAAGGCAGTCAAATCCGATACCAGAAAGGTACCATTGCCATAAATAAAAAATCTATTGAAGGACAGAATAGCAGGATTATTAGGAGAAACAAAGGCTTGAGTTGGTCTGAAACAAGTTGAAACGAAGTTTATGTTCATGATGCTTTCCCTTGACAAGTTTCTGTATATCTTTTCGATATCTTTTCAGGGCCGACAGTCACAATGTTGCAAGTCGAACCAATTCCCACAAATGTTGAAGCAGTTGATCTTTCTTGCATCATTAGATACTTTTTATAGAAAAATTAACTGCTTTTAAATTAAAATGTGTTGTTATATAAGATGTGCAGTTTTTAAAGAAATATTGACAAACTTGTTTTGGCAAAGTAAGTCATTTACGATAGGTTCATTATAAACTTTTCATTTTGTTGATAAGATTGTTATCATTTACATTTACTTTATTTATAGTAAACATGTACCATAATTTGTTTTCAAATACATTTTTATGACAAAATTAATATAAATAGATGAATATCTTCCATCCAAATACATTATTTAAGAAGAAATGGTGTTGATATGAATATGACTTACCACCTTACACTGATTTACCCAGATGCATGTTACTAAAAACCTTGTTATCAAGTGAAACAAATGTAAACTGATATTATTTTCTATGTTACTTAAAAACAAACACTACAAAAATACTTACTATCAACATATCTTTTCAGTTATCTTGAAATTCAATAATGTTATCAAAGCTACATTTGTCTTATATTTCACTATCAATTAAATACACAAACGTTCATTTTAACTTTCAATAGAGTACTCAACCACTTCGTGAGCTTGAGTTGAAAAGGTAAGTGCAAATTCGCATATTTATTTCGCAAATTTATGTTTATAATAAGTTTCTCCATTTAATGAAAAAACGATAAATTGTTAGTTAGATCATATGTTTTATTGTCTTTTTTGCAAGTTACACTACACTAGGATACAAAGTAAAACGTAGTTAGAAACTTCTAGAAAGACTCTGGATCCATTCTATAAAGTTGTAGAACGGTTCTAGAAAGGTTCTAGAACGGATCTAGAAATTGTTTTCGAAAAGTATAGAAAGTTTTAGAAATCAGCATTTTCTTTCTTTGTTGAGCTATTCACACACTTTTAGATGTATAGCAAATTGCTTGTCAACTTTAAACAATCTTGGAAAAAGAACTGATTGAGAAAATTAAAAGCCGATATTTATGTAAATTGTTAACTCTTTCAACACGTCCTCATTAAACGCCCCCTGTTGGTTTGAGCTCGTAATTATGAGCTTTGATATTATTCGGCGTTGACATGTTGGTCCATGCAGTGTAGTTGATCATTTCTATGGTTTATATTGTTAAATTGTTTATCGTTGTTATTTTGTCTTAACTCATATGTTGACAATAAAGTTGTTATTGTTGCTATTGTTTACGACCTTCATGCTAATGTCATGTCAACAACTTGCGTACAGCTTTGCTCTGAAACGTAAAGAATGAACAGGAGAATTACATTTATGATGTAGGTTTGGTTTGGTTCATATTTGGTTAACACTTTTTTTACCAATCACCAATGCTTCATGGAGCGTTTTGTAAACATACATGCACCGAGCTTAAATTCATTGTTTATAGCTCGGAACAACAGTCCTATTTAGAAGATAAATAGTTGCATTTGTAAAATTGGCGGGATTCATTGTTATTCAGCACCCATAAATTTAGTTCAAAACCTACGGCAAACGCAACTATTTATCGATATTGTAACATGACCGTTAGTTATTAGAACTTTAAGAGCGAACTCTGTTTTAGCGTGATTACTTTTGTGTGGAAAGGACTTTCTATTTCTATATCTGTAAGAGGTGTGACAAGGTCTAACTAACATGAATTTACATGACAAACACAGTACTGGTAATACTAAATAGCGGCATTCCTTACAGCGAGACCTAACAACATACTTAATTAATTTGAGACCGAAATCAACAATTATAAAGCTCATAGAAAAATATCTTAAAACCCCAAGTAAGAAATCCTTAAACTAGCCCAAGACCATTGTGACAGCGGCGCAAGCATTGTAACGTCAAAACGTTTGTCCTTTGTGACGTCATGCCATGGGAACGGCATTCAAAAGAAGGCGGCCACATGAAACTTTGCGGCAAACTTTCTCTAAGTAAGCCAGTTGAAAATATTTCTATTCTTCAAAAATAAATCATATTAAGATCTAATTGTAATATCTACCGGGAGACACAATCTAAAATATGACAAAGACAACTGTGAATTCGGAGTATGGCACCAAATTTTCTAAGAAACTGGAAAATTAAAACTTAGGTCGGGCTGGCACAAGAGAAGATGTTGTATTAATGCGCAAATAATAAAAAATGTTGTTAATCAGGGCCGGATTGATCAAAACTCGGTTATCACTTAAGCTGCCATTCAATCTATTCAACCGACCATTAACTTTAACGGAGCAGTTAATTTGTCTATAATGACTTCCATAAAATATTTTATCAAATGGGACTTGTATCACATAAAATATAAAAAAAAGGTTTCATCGCACTTGTGTTCTACGTGTTGTTTTTGTAAAGGATATTTTCTTCTAAAAATGTTGGCGAAGTTTATGGCTCCTTTGAACTCTGCGGCAAAATCTATCTATATTAACAGTACTTTTGGATGTAGGTCGATCTTTGGTTTTAGTTTGATTTCTCGTAGCTGCCATTTTCTTAGATGAAGGTTGATTGAATCCCGGCATGCTTCATAACCAGAAGTCTTCTTTGTTTAAGATGATTGACTCTTGATGGCGATGGTCACTAGCAAACAGTTAATGTAAGAACTGATCATTTCTGTTGGGTAGCTTACATCAAATCACTTGTTAACATGCAAGACGATAATCATATTTGATGTTGACATTTTGAAGCTGTGGAGAAGAGTAAAACATTTCTGGAGGTTGGATTCAATTGTGAAATCCGTCAGAATTGGAAAAACATGTAGAGAATGTTAGAAAGGTGGTGTCATCGTAATTAAGTATGACAATGACTTAATGTCTTTACATATAGGCACATATATGAGAAGAATCCCATGGGTACATCACCAAGATTTTGTCAAAACAAGAATGCCAAAATATATCATCAGACAATAATTCCTCCCTTGAACATAAATGACTTTGTAAACAATACCTACTTTAAACATACATTTGATGAATAATCGAAATAAGTGGATGGTGCATTATCAAAACATTGAAAAATTATCTTTTTCTGCGGTTCGGCATCCATAAGAAAACATATCTCTTGTTTTAGCAAAGCTACGGTCTAATTGTATCTCATTTATGACTGAATGCTGGTTGTCATTAAGGACTCAAGCTCACATACTCTAACATGCCTCACTGTCAAATTTACATCTCAACTGTGTTCATTCCCTAGTGAATACCATTGTAGGATACATTGATAGTTCGGTTATATAGAGTTATTGAACGGAATAGTTTCTCTGTAAAAAAGGTAAGTCATTTTCATGTTTTTAAAAGCGATGTATCAGTAGTATTGATTAACTTTGAAAACATTGAAAAATTATCATTTTCTACCTTTTAGCATGTTTCAAAATTGCAGAAACAAAATTTTGTCAATGTTTGTATTGTAATTTGATAATGCGGAATATACATTTATCCTTCAAATGCATGTTTACATCAGTTGTGTTTACAAAACTTTTTATATTAAATGGCTCCCAGTCGATGAGAGATAATCAAAGCCAGTAAGTCAAGTAAATGAACATAAAATTACATTTTTTATGAAGGTGCACACAATATCTACCTAAATGATTCAAAAACATATTTCGTTAACAAAATTCTAATTTGAATATAATACTATTAGCATGTCTTCACATCCACCATACACCTTAAGTCTTCTCTGCTGAACACATACGCTTCATTTGCATATTCCAGTGTGACAACATATATGGTATTCATGCATTCGGTGTTTTCATTGGCTAAAATATTGCCAGGTAGTTGAAGGTACAACTTTGTGCCGGTATGGGAACCTGCTGGAAGCACTAGAAACCTTCCTAAGACAGAGTTTGTACAGAAATTTTTATTGATCTACCTCTGTGTGGAGAGAATGTTGTTGAATGGAACAGATAAAAAGCTATATACTCTTGTTGAGTTACCAAAAACAACACATATAAACATGCATTAAGTATATCTTAATTACATATTAGAATTATTTTGTCTTTTTCAGAACGGGTCGACCACAATGATTATCATAAGAATACTACAATTCCTCTTCTTCAGTATTCTTCTGCCTATATCGCTCAGCACAACAACCGTACATCCAGGTCCAGTGGGAATATCAATGTGTAGACAGATCTGTCTAAATACCATAGGCTGTGAGGTGTTTACATATTTAGCTGACGAACTGGCATGCCTAAATGGCAAACCCCCAATTCAACCCCCAATTACCTCAAAAAGCAGAATGGAGATAATACGTCTTAAGGTAATAGTTACCTAATTTTCAAATATTTGAATACGCTTTAATGTTGAGTCCTTATGAAATCTGCTGTTTTCTCTCCATATGCACTTGTTTCCGTCTTTTCCTACGTCTTTCAATCTTTTTATTCCTGACCCGTCCACTCTCTTTGTAATCCATGTTTAACTGGGTTTCATTTCAACGAATTCTAACCCTAGCTTCTTTGGTATCAATGTTAATCAAGCAAGATACGAAATACTGGATGGGGGAGTGCAGAGGATAGCGTGTTCGACTAAAAATCAAGACAATCCGTTGTTCCATATGAACTGATGCCTTAAGGTTTTTTAAGTTCTCTTCCTACATTAATTTTGGCCATTTCATGGAAAAGGAACTTTAATTTTCGTTTCCAGTCCAGAATTAAAAAAGACTTAGCTCATTGAAACTTTCTAGATGGAACAACTTTATGGTAGTAGTGTTTTTTTGGTTTCCAACTTGTTCGTATTAGACTTAAGGCGTTCCCATGGAAACATAATTTGGAGATTTAGTTTCCGAACCAGAACTGACATTGAACCAGAACTCACAAACCATAATGTCGAGACCATTGAAACTTTGTAGAACAATCATCATGTTTCAGTGGGTGAATTAGAATCTTTTGTGGCTGCTTCCATGGAAGCACAGGTCATAATACTTTTTTCAAGGTTGAACCATAAAACCTTCAGGCGCAGCAAAATGTTAATAAGAATCTTCTGAGGAAAAAATGTATTACGAAATATCTGCTTTGGAACGTTTTCAACTCAGATAATATCTTATTGAGGGCTTATGAAAAAAAACCCAGCTTCATTGCATATCACGCTTTTGCCAATTGGCCGGGATACAGGCTTGCTTGCTTGTTTTAATTAATTCATGTTAATATTGCACTTGCAATCATATAATTAATATTAAATGTTTGATCAATTAAAACTTATCTTTATCAACCTTTGTTATACTCATCAATCACATTTCAAATTCATTCTGATGATATCTATAACTCTCTTGAGCATGAATTTTCAAGCTTATAACATGCATTTTTCTTACTAGGCTTACAGTTTGGATTTGTCTTTTAAATAAAAAATGTATTATTAACATATTAACATTGTGGATACTGAACCATGGTGAACATTTCTTTTTCAAATTCTAAACCAGAAGCCAATATCAAATGATCATCTTCACTGCCCAACTGGGTCCAGAGTCTTCAGAAGCAGAAGGAATCGTCAGGTTTGCAGCGAAGTGAAGAACAAAATATCACCAAATGGGTCAGGTAAGTTAACTTATGTAAACAAGTTTCAGATTAATAACCCGGAAACATTTTGCATTTTCAGTCGTTAATTTTATAATAACTAATCTGCCTTAGATTTCAGTGCACATGTTTGAAAGGTACGTAAGAATCCATCCTCCTTAATTAATAATAAAAAGATAAGTGTTATTGGTGACAAGATTTAGAGCGTCTCCTAGCAATTACATTAGTTGAAAATATTTTGCAACCAAGAACAGACACGATCTGTGAAAAGACTGTCGGCTTTTGGTGAAATATTCACTACTTACAAAACAAAGAATAAATCGTCAGAATTTTTCATAAGTACATTTCTTTTAAATTCATTTATTTGAAAAATAAGTGAAACCATTTTTAGCCTGGTAGTTTATTAATATATATATATATATATATATATATATATATATATATATATATATATATATATATATTTGAAAATAAAATACTGCAGACGTCACTTGCTGTAGATATAATTTTAATGATGACTGGATGCGTCGCATTTCGACTTTATAACAAGTCTTTTCAACAGTCTATATATGTAAAAGAGAATAGGTTTTTCACGTGAAGGAAAGTTGTATATACGAAAGAGTAAACATCGGATGGTTCTGACTGGATCAATCTTCTTTAATTCAATAAGATGAATTCATTTCGACCCGTGTATCGGTTTTTTCAAGTATTATACTTATATAGTTATATATAAACCTTTGCAGATAGCGTTTCTGAATGAATATATATTCATGAACCTCTTTTCAGAAACAACTGGTGTCCTTTCAACTGATCAACTTGAGAAACTTCGCCTTAAAGGTTTGTGAATTGTCATTCAATAAATGTTCTTGGTCTTTTGCTTATCTATGATTTTGGTGAAATTGCTTATTGATAGCCCAAGTTTCCCTCTCACGGTAAAGAGTTGGCAAGTGTGCTAACACGAGTACTTTGATCAAAGACAACACAACACAAGAATTAGATTAATGATGGTATGTATTTCTCTGTGACTGATACAATTATGCTGACATTGTTTCCAAGTTAGGCGAGCAGGGTACCGAAGATTTGTTTAAAAAAATTATATTTTCCATATTTTGTGATACAAGCAAAACAAGGAAACATAGATACATCTAGAAATATTTACAAATCCACATTTGGCTCCTTTAATTCATTGTGCTAACAAGACAAGACCATCTTCCAAGTAATAAATATAAAGATGACCAATATCGAAAAAAAAATTCTGTTTCTGTTGACAAATAATAAATCTTATCAAATCATAATGACATACATGCTACGTTCTAAGTTATTTCAAATTCGTTTTAAAACCACTAATGTTGCTTCTGTAAAGACACTGTTTGACTACTAAATTAATTGCATTTATAGAATTATTTTTTTACCCTTTATTTCCAAAATGATAGTTTTATTTGTGAATTATAATTTCAATTGAACAGAATTAAGCCATGTTTATATTTCTTTCCATAATCTGAAAAGAGGTTCACATTCCAATAGCTTATGGTTGACAGTTTCTATTTCTGTTTGTTAGAAAGGATAGAGTGGCGAGGATGTATATCAAATTGTATAAAGACATTTTTTGTTGGTACAATATTTTGAATAATAATATGTCGCAACCATTCTGTGCAATTTGTTTGTGACCAGTCGAAATGCCCTTCTTTACACATTTTATATCGGGATTTCGTTTTTGGAACCTATCCGTATCAGTTTTGTTTTATTGATATTGACTCTCAAATCTGAAATGCGTTATGTTCTTGTTATTCCGTATTATAAGACCCAAGATTTCTACACATAGTAGAAAGATCTAAGGCGCTATTTGGGCCCCTGACGGCATCCTCAACTTGGCATCTTCAACTTTGCGTTTTCCTGGGCATGGTCAGTTTAGCCTTATCTCCTCTCCCCTCCCCCCCCCCCCCCTGTCTGTAAAAATCCCTCCAGACACTGTAAGGGTCACAGTGACCTAGTCGTCTGACCTGTTTGTTAATTAGTATGGCGGGCAGATTTCATATATATCAAATACACAAATATGGGTCTGTTACTTCATTGTTGCTGATTTGTGAGTTACCCCTGATATGAGAGCGATAAAATAGATGCATAAAGTGTTCATAAGGTCAATTCTCTGCTAACTAATTTCTACAAAAGTCAAGGTCAAAGTCGTACTTCCCTAAATACAATGATAGCATGTCAAAAGTCTTTTGAAATTTCTTTTTCGTATAAAAATGTGGCGTTGTTTAAAGTAGAGACCGTTTTTTAGGCCGTTATTAATTGATAGTTTCTCGGAGTCCTAACAATCAAATGGAGATTAAAAATGGTTAACATGTACATTTTGTATTTGGTTTAAATGAAGAGTAATTTTGATATAATCATGAAAAAGCAAAATGTCATGTACACTATTAACAATATAAATGATTTAGGGTAATTTGGACTCATGTTTAAGCGGAAGAAAAAGTACATTAGTAATATGTGTTTCTGAATACACAAACGTCGTACTTTTGGTGTTATCTGAAAAGCAAGTTCCCAGCAGGCACAAGGCGTCAATTAGACACGTCAATTAGACATCTAAATTAAATCTAGATCGGGTCAGACGTCATTTAGACGTCTAAATTAGGTCTAGATCGGGTTAGACGTCTATTCGTCTATGGCATCTATTCAACTCACCTATTTGGATGTGTAAAAGACATCAAAAGCCGTCTTATGGTTGACCTTCATTTTCATACAATTTTATTACAACCTAGCGGGCACATAGACGTCTATTAGCCTGAAAATTTTGAATTTATTCCCATTTTAATTTAGCTCCCATATCTAATTCTAAAATTATATCTATTACAAGGCATTATATTGTTTAAAATAGTTGAAAGAAATGAGAACCCGTGGCTGAATTATTACCTTTTAACAATAAATTGTGTGGTTATTCTGGACGTCAATGATCGTTTAATACAAATTCATTTGTGAATGCTGTGTAAGCAACGTGCCTACATTTCGAATTATTAACTACAATGATTGACGCTACAACGTTGTCAAACTTTCGCTAGAAGCTATAAGAGTGTTCACTTAGGATGGTATTCACGATGCGGCTGTTTTAAGTTCCAGTGACAATCTGATATCAATCCAGAATTGAAGACTTTGAATTGGGTTTTCGACAGCCTCTAGTCAGCATAACCCACACTGCCCATGCTCTTGTTATATTCATTCACAATACATTGTTTTGTATTTGGTTCCCCAGTCACTTTGTTCTTTTTTCCTGCGTCTCTACAATTTCAGTGTCTTCAACTAAGACATGATGAACAACACCGATCCCCATTTCAAGCTTACATACATTGACAATTGAACAATAGAAATTATCCATAAGCACATAGTTTCCTTTGAGTGTTAACACAACACAAAGTTCATCAACAAGTCAAAAGTCCTCCAATCTTCAGAAAAAGTTTCAGAATGGTAACTTTTAAACTTCAGTTTCCTTTTCACAGGCACAAACATTTCGTCAATGTATATCAGCTAGTGATGCTTGTAAACTCATGAAAATCGATATATGATTAGTTCGTACAATAGGCCAAGTATGTTGCATGTTGATTATCACACAAACGTAAGAATGTGAGCAGTAACCAGAACCTGTTGAGAGGGATGCTTTTCACCCTGCTTAATCAGCGTATTTGAAAACGCTCTCACACCTTTCTAATACCCTATTCTCTCCCTGGGCAAAAATCGGCTTGATATAGATATGTTGTTTAGTTTACCTGTTATTATGTCAGCTAATGACATGTCGTTATCAAAGGAGAGCGAAAAAATATGTTTTGCAATGTTTCTCTTTTTCTGGACCACTTTGACCGACAGATCTCATAATCAAAATCAATATCGCTCTCATCAGTAGTCACCTTTCCAGAAGATTCTTTGACATCCTTGTTGATGAATTCGCTTCATGACTTTCTGACTGCGGACTACTTGTTTCATGACTTGCCAAAGGTACGATCCCACTGACGGCTGTCGATATTTTGCTAACATTGTCTACTTTGTTGCCATTTTTGACTTCCTCTGCAAAAACACGGCGAATTCCAAGACTGACCATCATGTTGCAGAAAGTGGCAAAGGCTTTAATACTTAAGACTTCATTGACTTAATTTTCCGAAACAATTATAGACAAGAGTTTACGTAAACTTAATGCAACCTCACGAAAACAAATGACAACTTATACATTACCAAATATTGTTTACTTATTATCTACTGGTGTGTGAATTCAAACATTCATGCCATTGAAATTTTATGATAATTTTGTTTTTCATGTACAGAAGTAAAATCTTTGAAACATAGTTTTCACGTTCCTTTTTTGTGTGTATCTCAAAAATAAGATAGGTTGTCACCAAGTCGATTGATTTGTAAACTATGTATTTCAGACATTACAAAATTATTTGTCAAACTGTTTCATTTGCAGGGTATCGTGAAATTAAAAACGAAGATACCTTGTATTTGTATAAGCATTACACAGACAAGAGAACCTGGGAAAATGGGATGAAACAGTGCAAAGAGGATGGCGGTTTGCTTGCACAGTTGAACAAAGCGTTCAAATGGGACTTGGTGCCACTGTTTGTACCCCATTCATGTACGTTTGTTCAGTGTGCGTACGAATTGTATGTAAAACAAATGATATAGACATGTTGCATTACAATTCATGGCCTAAATAGTACTCAGCCTACAACATAAGTTATTGTAAAATTCGCTGAATCACATTAGACAGTTTTAGAAATATCATATATAACATAAAACGTATGTTCCAGCTAGCAACACTTGGATTGGTCTCAGCGATCAACAAAAGAACAACAAGTATGTCTGGAATGATGGAACTGAACTGAAGGAAAAGGAAAGATGGTTTACAAAGTCAACTTACACGTATCCTGAACCAAGTCATCGAACCTGGAATTTAGACGAAGATTGTGTCAGAATTGTATACAATTCCCGTTATGAGCAATATTTTCTTTTTGATTCTACGTGCTTCTCTAAAACAAGTTTTCTCTGTGAGGTTGTAAGTAGATAGAACATAGAACAAAAGCCTATGTTAACTCATGCCAAAGCACACAATATAGACTTATGAAAAACTATATCTTCAAAGGGATATATCGATTGGAGCATAGTTAGAGACATAGAGGACAGAAAATTGATTGCCATGACTTTCTCCTTTATATTTTCATAAACGTTCTACACGCAGTGATGTTTTGGTGCAATGCGCCACTGATTTTCAGCGCATTCTCGCCTCATTTCACATTAAAGTGTCTGTATGTCAGTTCACAAAGTTTTACTTTTTCACAATATGTGAGCACTGGTCTCCGGACGTTTCTACTATCAAATACTTATAAGCATATGTTGTCTCACATCAGTAGTGATAATATATTCAATTTTTGCCGCAGCTGGATTGTCGTTAAACATACGTTTGAAAGAGACGTGATTTTAGAGAATCCAAGACAATGGTTTGATCTGATGTCTAACATCTTTTTTATATGTTTGGTCACATACCCTGGAAGGAAAGCAATACTTTGTATCATAAATACTATAAATGTCTGGATTCAAAAGTTTAAAAGTTCAAAAATCATTTATTTACAGAATATTTGATAACATCTACAAAATGCGTTATGCAATACTTGACTACGAAAATAATTTCTGAACAACAGTTATCGGAACTTCAAAAGTCACATCAGTTTAATAATAATATTGGAAAGTTTCATCATTAAACGCAGAATTGGTAAGATAAGCATATGCATATGCCTGCTATTTACTCATTTATAAGTCCACAACTCAAATGTTTCAATATAAAAGATGTAAATGTCAGTCGAAATTTCTACTTCTGCACCCAAATCATTATCATAACTGTTTGCAATAAGAATGACAAAAAGTATAATTCCTCATTTAAAAACAAAGGTGTCACCAAATACAAAGTCATCATAATCGGTTGCTTTCAATTGCACTGGGGTTATATTGTTCATGTTGTTGTATATTGTCATGCAAGGCAAAGTAGATTTAAGTGCTAATGTTACATGAAAAATAACATGAACAAATATTTATGGGAAAATATGGGCGCAGCTTTATTAACTGAAACACATGCGGAAGTCGCTAGGCAAACGATGTAGTCACTGTCTTTGCGTCCGAGGATTGTTTAGCTACACATCGTGACGCAAAGGATATGTGTAAATGTTCATCATGACCATATGGGCCGGAAAATAATATCATGACCAAATGGGCCGGAAAGTAATATCATGACCAAATGGGCCGGAAAATAACATCATGACCAAATGGGCCGGAAAAACAATATTATGACCAAATGGGCCGGAAAATAAAAATCATGACCAAATGGGCCGGAAAACAGTACATCACGACCAGTTGAGGCCGGAAAGGATGAAATAACTCGGTTCCTCCTCCGGGGGTTACACACGCCGTGAGAGGCCAGGTCCATTCCATCCTGAGCTGTGCCACACACTACCTTCCTCTGTGGATGAGTCACGACATGAGGAGCAGATAGCACAGCAAAGGTTAAGTTCCGGTCCCGATTTCATGAGCAAACTTGTTGTGCCTGCCACGACCTCCGCCACTGAGCTTGGTCTATAGCAAGCTCATTCCCCTAAATTGCTACGCCCATTTGGAAAGTAATTAATTCTGAAAAGATACTCTGTCCTGAGTATTACTGACGAAGAGCTCAAGTCCACCTTGCAAGGAGTTCAAGAAAATGTCATTACCTATATCCGACAGGTGGACGCCGTCCAGTCTGAATAAGCCTCGGTCTTGGACGTTAATTTCATTGTGGCTGATGACGCATCCTGCGAGGTTTAGCATGCCTTTCCTTCCAAATCTGTTGAATCTTTTGCGCTTGCGCTCCATTATTCTACCATCTTCAATTCCCCGCCACGTGGTCCTCTGCAGGATATCCGACCAGATGATACAGGTTAGTGGCATCATGCGCTGTATCTTGTTGAGGTCACGCTTGACATTATGTAGAAGTTCTGTGGTAGGGGTATCTGTGAGGTCGTTGGAACCTAAATGCAGTAGGAGGAAAGCTGGAGGAGCTCTGGTATGTAATCTTTGTTGAAGAAAGGCAATCAAAGTTGACCACTTCATTCCCCTTCTTCCATGCCATGTGATGTAATATCCCTGCTTGTTGAGGCCGAGGTGTGTTCCAACTGGTCCAACTACTGCTCTGCGCTGAGCCCAGTAAAGCAAACTTGATCCAACTAGCCAAATCTCTGTTGAAAAGAAATCATGTCAAATTAATACGTATGTATCTGGCATATGAATTGGATTTCCACCTACCCCAACTGCAAAGTAAGTCGTGCGGAATCCCAATCTGTGCTGCGTAAGTAGCCGCCCCGATCCTAAAGGAGTGGGTATTGTAGTTCCTAGTATCTATTTCAAGAAACTGTAGGCATTTTTTCAAGACTGCAAGGAACTGATACCTGGTTACTGGCTTGCCATTTAAATGAATGAAGAGATGGCCTGGCTGTGCTGGGCGAAGAGAGATGTACTCAGTTAAGGATCTGACTGGGCAGACTTCTTTGTTAGCTTTCCATGGGATTATCAACATTGTACCCTTCCCTTGTTGATCAGTCTTCGAGAAGCGAATGATGATGTGGAGTGCCTCTGTGGCGAAAGTAATATCACTCAACTGTAATGAATTGTGCTGGTTTGCTGTTGTTGTGACGACTAATTCGCCTATCCGTAGAAAACCGAAAAATGCTAGGTTGAACAATGATGTGAATAGACAAGCTTCATACCTTGTAGTGCAGACAGCTTTGAGAGTGTCAGGCAATCTAGTTAAAATGTTGATGGTAATTGGAAACCTTGTGTCAGCGTTCGCTGGATGTGTTTTCCGGTAACCTTGCATACATTTCCGTACCAAGAAATGGTCTGTTGGGTCAGGCATTCTATGAATCTTGTGGTGTCGGGCAAAAGCTGACAAGTGTAAGGCTATTGTTGAGCTAGAGAGTTGCTTCACACACAAACTGGCTATGTAGCAGAGGATATTATCAATAGTTGCTGGCCATACCTGTGTAAGTTGAGATTCTTGGCGAAAATTGTCGAAAGCTTTAACCGCTGCTTCATATGATTGAAGTGTTCTGCTTGAAACAGATGCTTGAATAAGCTGAAAAGCTTGTGATTTCAAATAAGCCACAGTTTCCTTGGCACGTGAGTTGGGTTGTGTCTGGCTTGTGGCCTCAGTTCGCGAAATTTCTGCAAATCAAAGCGGGATAATGCATTGCAATAATGTTAACACTACCTGGTACATATTGAGCTTTTATCAACAAATTAATCTTCAGGCACTGCAAAACAAATTTCCTTACAAATTGCATGGTATCTTTACATTTAGTTGATTGCTTGTTCAAAATGGACACTACAGCTTGATTGTCGCTATGTATAATCAATTTCTTGCCCATGAGTGCTCCTGACCAAATGTGTACGGCGACATATACTGGAAAAAACTCCAATAAAGTGATGTTTCTGGTTAATCCTTGCGCATGCCAATGCTTGGGCCACAATCCATTTGTCCACTGGCCAGTGAAGTAGGCTCCAAATCCACTAGATGCACCTCCCGCGCTGTCCGTGAACAATTGTAGGGTGTTGGCCGCAACCCAACACTGGTCAGGGAAAAGAGAAATACCATTATGGTTGTGAAGAAATGCTAGCCATACCTGTAGGTCCTCTTTCATACACCTAGTTACTCTGACGTTATGATGGGGTTTTTGAATACCGCAAATGGAATCAATTTATCTTCTCAAAAAGGCTCTGCCAATTGGGATTGCTCGACACAAGAAATTTAATGAGCCAAGTAGACTTTCGATTTCTTTTTTCGTCGCTTTCTGTTTGGAAAGGGCCCATTTTAACTTGAGAATGGTGTCTTGTATCTTTTCAGCCGGGATAGTTAACTGCATCCTAACTGTATCTAGCTGAAATCCTAGAAAGGTAATCAAAGTAGTTGGATAAACTGTCTTATGGTGGGGGATTGGGATTCCAAGTTCCTCACAAGTACCAAGTAAGGTAGAGAGAACTATCTGGCACTCTGCTTTGTCACTTGCAGATCCACCACAAAGATAATCATCTAAATAATGCATAAGTTCACCTTGAGATTTAAGCTTGTATTTGGTTATCCATTGCACAAAGCTTGAAAATTTTTCAAATGTAGAACAGCTTATGCTACAGCCAAAAGGCAATGCTTTATCAAGATAGTACTTTTTGTTAAATTTAATTCCCAACAGGTGTATGTCTTGTGGGTTCACCATACACAGCCTAAATGCACTTTTGATGTCTGCCTTTGCAAGGTATGCACCGGGACCAAGATGTTGGATCATCAATATGGCGTCATCAATCGAAGTATAGGCAACAGTACAAAGTTGGGGATCGATGAAATCGTTGACTGACATCCCATCAGGATAAGATAAATGATGTATAAGACGATACTCGTTTTGCTCTTTTTTGGGAATAATTCCGATCGGTGAGATTCGGAGGTTTGGTATAGGAGGACATGAATAAGGGCCTACCATCCTGCCTAATTGTTCTTCTTTTTGCAGCTTTTGTTTTATGATATGCTTAAATTTGGGATCCTGAGCTGAATCTAAATTATGGCATTGCAAACTAGCCTCTCTTGGGCCTGTGTAATGCAGTTTGAAGCCCTTTGTGAAACCATCGCGGAGTGCATTTGCCTCGGAGGGAAAAGGATAGACTTGTAAGTACTGTAGCAGTTTATTTACTTTGACTGGTGTATTGCCCAGTGTTGTTAGCTCTAGGTAACTTTCTTTTGTATGGGCGAAATGAATCCACAATTCTGGGTTGATAGTGCCCCAATCGGGTAGTGTATGTTTACTCATCCTTAATCTGAACTGTTTGTCATAGTTTTGCCAACCTTGACCCCTGTGAGCAGCCATTCTAATTGTGTAGAGATACTTTAACATACCTTGATGCATGTTTGGAAATTTCTCAAGAAAAATGCTTGTGTATATGATGAAAGCTGTTGTCCAATCTTCGATTGAGTGCAAGTCTTTTGACTGACGGGACATTTCAAGTTGACCATTCGAATTTACTGTGATGGTGTTGTTTATATTCTGTTCCTTGCCGATACCTTTTAACAAAATAGCTAGGTCAATATATTCTCTATTGTGGATCTTGTCCCTTACATTTTGAGAAATAAGCGAGCCAACATTGTCTGTCGCTAACGCTATCCTGCTCTCTGAATTGGGTGTCTGGTGAATCAGCGTTGTATTGCCCCTAGCAACCATGTCGTGGTCTGTGATAAGTGACGTGTTAATATTGGGGGTATCTAAATCAACAAGAATTTGTGTGGGTTGTGTTACAATGAAATTGGTATCAGATATATCACCTGAATTATGCTGGGTAGGCTGAGTTCCACCGACGGATGAAACGGAATCTGTTGGCATGGGGGCCGCCATGTTGGTTTGGTCGCCCGTCGTCTGCTGTGCTGAATCTGTCACTCGCGACGCAATTTTCCTCGCAGATGGCTTGCTTGCACGGGTCGACTTTCGTGCAACAGCGCCCTTAACAGGTGGAGAACTCTTTCTCTTCCTAGATTTCCGTCCAGACATGTTTGCGACGATAATTACTGGCTTTGAATTCACTCTGACATCGAAACGAACTTGCTCACTTGACGCGCCGATTTGAAAGGAAGCCCATGTGGTAATTGCAAAGGGGGGTAACTCTCTCAAAGTGATGGCTTAGTGGGTACGCGGTAGCGTTCCCGTACACTCACATCTTCTTGCATGACTAACCTGCCACTTAAACAAATTTGTTTCACACAAGTCTTCACAAATTATATTAGGCGGAATAGTAAGTGCGTTTGGCTTCGGATCAAGAAGTCCGTGGTTTGAACCCCGCCAGCTGCACGCCAACTCTGTTTTCAGTAGAGAACTGTTCAACACTCTGTAAGGTTGGGGTGCAATGCTTCACTGAATTTCACCGCAGTACAATCAATAGTTATAGTTTCAGTCGATGCTCAGAGGTTTCACTGAAATTAACCAAAATGCATATCCACACCGCTGTTATGATCTTTTCACCTTCAATGAAACTACCAGTGACAATATAAGTGAAAAGAACCGAATCACTTCACTAAATCAACAAGACACGCACGTATACACATGGATCATTTGCACCTTTCTTTGACATACCTTTTTTGTATACGGAGCTTGTGATATTGTTGGCCGTCTTGATGAAACGATGAACATGTAATAACTTATACCCACACTCTGCAGCTGCTTCTACTGTTTATTGACCATACGTGTTTTACATACACACGTTATGACATTGAAAAAACGTGTGCTCCAACCCCCCAACATAATCATTTGATGTGATGTCTCGAAATGAAGTCGAAAGTTGTTAGCTAGGTTTTATTTGCTTCAAGCGTACTTTCATGATGGGGGAATCTATAACCAGCTTAATATCATCAAGTTCATAAATCAAATTTACAAAATACTACGGAAATAGTCAAACGATTTTTTTCCATAAATATCAGGAGACACAAATAAGAATTTATGATAAGGTACTCGGAGAATCAATATTGAACATTTTATTTGACATTAAACGAAATCGAAATTTTGAAAATGTGACCCCTACTGTCTATATCAATATGCCATAATTCGAATTTTTGCACGAGAGACCAGACGATTCCATAATGAGTTCATGGACAGTGGGTGAGTCAGTGTCAGTTTTCCTAAAGTTATTCTATTAATGTTGTAACGAAACCCAAATTTCATGATATTTGCGATTCAGTGTTAAGTGAACAAACTTTCGTTATGCAGCTGTACGTCTATATACTTAAAAGTTTCTTGATAATATTCGAAGGTTATTAATGAAAAGCACCAGATTTGATGCTAAACAAACACGGCCCAAGTATCAATATTGATGCCAATTGTAATGATATGTTCCCGATTCACGATGTCATGCTCCCGAACATATCAGTAGCATTCGCCGAGACTGCAGTGCATGTTTACGGGTTCGCGTTTGTCCTTGTAACCTTCAGTCCTGTATTAAGCCTTGTGATGTCAACTAGTGTCCTCGTCGTGTCTCCGGTGTTCGTTCTTCATGTTATAACAATGACGCTTCAAATTGCGATCCCTTTATTTCCCTATATAAAGTCACCATCACACAAAATGAACGGATTCTAAAATACATAAATGTTCGTGAAAATTCTCCTTAAGAGTCCTTGTTCACTTAACAAGCATCCTACGGGCTTGTCAGAGACGCTTAACGGTCATCTTTTAGCGTTTTTACGGGTATTATGAACACTTCTGATATGAAATATTTCAGAAACTCTGCAGCGCTCTACAAACCGTTTTCTCTCCTTGCAAAGATCGAGATTAGAGCTTATAGATATAGAATAAGTGTATACATCATTAAACTCGAACAACTATAAACTGTTATGGCAAATTGTTTGTTTATGGTTATATTTACACTGATTAAGATTAATCACTCAGAGATGACCTAATAATAGGATGATAAATCAACTCAGGTCTTAAAATAGTCTATTTCAAATCTCAAATTCTCATTTGAAGACAGTTTTTACAATAATTAAAACAATTTTTTAAGTTTAAACAATAACACTTTTTTA
The DNA here is from genome assembly GCA_921293015.1 of Phorcus lineatus. Classification (NCBI taxonomy): domain Eukaryota; kingdom Metazoa; phylum Mollusca; class Gastropoda; order Trochida; family Trochidae; genus Phorcus; species Phorcus lineatus. Next base: position 11,458,571 of record OV121085.1, read on the forward strand.
ATAATCAATATGTAAATTGTAAAGTAACAGGTCTTAAATTAGTCTAGTTCCCAACCAAAAGTTCCAAGTCACAAGCCTTTAAAATAGTCTATTTCAAATCCCAAATTCACATTTCAAGTCTGCTTTTTACACCCCCCAATGTACTAATCCCTTGAAACATATTTTTAAAAGGGATCATCCCTTTGCTATTCATTCTGCCTCTCAGGACTAAACCATTTACACCTTATAACTTCATTTATATTAATGAAGTTGACACTGACACTCGATCAGTTGAGTCTGCTGAAAAGGTAGGCATAATCATTCTCATAACCACAAATGTACGCATATAACGCATTCTTTAAATGTGCCATGACATCAAAAATATAATATTTTCTTATATATTAAGTATAATAAACACATAATAAAATAATTGACTTGATTGTGACCTTAAAGAGAAAACATTCTATATTGACAAAGTGTGGACAAATATCGAGAATTAGACAGACAGAGAGACAGACAGACAATTCATTCAGTATAAAGGCCAAAGGCCCATAAAAATACAAAGTATATTTCCAATAGTTTAACAAGCGCAAATAAAGGGTTACAGGATTTATGCATTTACAATTTTAGCTCTAGTTTTATTAATACATTTCAGGAATTTACATACATTTAAGATAATATTTCTATCTTTACTGTTAGGGAGGTAATTGAATTGTGGTTGTACTGCACAATAGTAGAGTAATAAACATATTTCTAGCATCATCATATAGTTTACAATCAAATAGAATGTGCAATTCATCTTCAATGCTGGTAATATTGTTTATTTTGCAGTAAGAACATACTCTGTCAGGAATTGATAAATTATTGTATCGTCCTGTTTCTATGCCTAGCCCAAAATTGCCACACCCTAATTTTGCTAGGAGAGATTTAAGATAAGGAGATATTGATAATGTAAGAAAGCTTTCCTTTGTAGTAATGTTTTGAATTGTTTATAATCAAATGAATCTCAAAGCTTATGAATATTGGCAAACCATGATTGTTTCAGAATATCAGAAAGTCTAAGTTTAAACTGTTTCATAAAAGCCTTGCTATCCCCAACATCTTGTGAGAGCCATACGAATCCAAAACCATATTGATATAAGATATTCTTTATGTATGAAACCCAAGTTGGCCAACCCGAATCATTAAGAGATTTTAACATATTATAACCCTGAGATGGAAGTCTTTGTGGATCTAGTTGAATTAACCTACACCAATATTTGACCGTTCTAGACATATAATTAAACTCTTAGGAACTGCCAACAAACTTTAATTTGGAGGCTTTCAATAACTTTACAATAAGATGTTCCATAGATTTCAGATCCATCACACTAAATAGGCAGAATTATAGAATCAAACAGTTTAAATAGATCATTAGGCAACTAGGTTCCAAAAGATCTGTGAAAAGAATATATACAGATAAGTGCTTTATCACCCTTTATTACCTTGGAAGGTGAGACAGTGTTTAGCCCTAGTCCACGAAAGTCTAGGAGTGAAAACTATACAAAGATACCTATAAGATGATACAACCTCAATCTGTTTCCCTTCGAAAAACCATTTTTCATAATGCCTCAAATAGCCTGAATTGTGAAACACCATAATCTTTGTTTTATTTAAGTTTACCTTCATGCCAGTGTGCCTACGAAATAACTCTAGTGCATTTAACCTTTTCCGCAACTGACGTGTTGTATCAGCAACACCTGACAAATCATCCGCATACATTAATGCATAATGGTTATCCACATTAGCACTTATATTTACACCATTCCTCTAAAACTGTGAAAAGCTTGTTAATGAAGATAGTGAATGTTAAAGGACTTAATATACATCTTCGAAGGGTACCTTGGTTACATTTGAAAGTATCAGTGAGGCCACTTGGAGTCCTAACACAAGCTACCAGCTTTGAATACATTGATACTTAGATTTTGAAGAATTTACCAGTTATACCAACATCCTTAAGACAATCAAAAAGAACTTTATGATTAATAGTATCAAAGCCTTTCGCAAAATGTATAAAGACACAATCTAATCTTCCCCTTCTCTTATAAGCATACTTTTGTACTACAGCATTTCGTGAAAATATATGGTCAACAGTGCTATATCTAGTTCTAAATCCAGCCTGATACTAACTAATAATATAATTTTTCTCACACCACTTCTGCAACCTAGATGTTATACTACAAGTAAACAATTTACAAAGTGAATCTATTAGAGAGATACCCCCATAATTATTAGGATCTTGCCTAAATCCTGATTGAAAAAGTGGGCGTATTATACTTCCACCGTAAACAGCCCAAGTGATTTATTATTTCTAAGTTTGTCAATGTTAGAATTCACCTCCTGTTCAGTAATGATATCATTCAAGTCATCATCACACACAGTATTACACACTGCACCTGGAGTGTCACATGAAGGCAACTGTAAGTCCTGTTCACATGATAAACGAGATGAGGAATGTTTTACCCAGTCACATGGCTGAATATTGTCAATTGAATCAGATGGCTTTCCAATTGATTTTAAAATCTGCCAAAACTTTCTAGGATCATTCTCGGCTTCCACAACTTATAGTTGTTTATTTCCATAATATTTCCTCTTTTCAGCTTAAAGAGGCATTTCAATGATGATCTTAATGTTTTAAAAATGTCAATACCAAAGTCTCTATGTGCTCTCAGAGCAGCATTTTTGTTTTATGTTTATTTACATCCAGCTCTTGATCCCACCATGGAGGCTGTGTAAAGGATTTATTTCTGTAGGGTCTATATAATTTCCCAGCAAAATGCAGATTTATAGAAAATCTTAAGGATAGTTAATATTGCTGAGTCAATGTTATTTATTATTTTGTCAAATAGGGTTTCGTTTTCAGTTTCAATTAATCCTTTGAAGTTATTGATGAAGTTTTCTGATGAGTCTTGATCCCATACCAACGTTATCCACTCACGAGATGATTGTTTATGTACAGTGGCACCATCAGAAAGTTCGGTATCTGATTGCCTGTCATTATCACAATTATTAGATTTTAACACCGGTATATGAGCCAGTCACAAAAGAACAAGATATTGGAAAATGGTTTGAGAAGTCAACATCTTCAACTTTAAATCTGTTAAGCATGGAAATACCTTTGTTGAGGCTATCATAAAATCCACAACAATTGACCCATTAAAGGTATAACAAGTAAATTATCCATGTTTATCTGAAAGCATTCTACCATTTAATATATGGATACCAAAACTTCTGCACAATTCTAAAAGCTTTTTGTGTTAGTTGTTCAAACACTGATCTTTATTAGACCTGGGGGTATCAAAATTATCACATGGATAATCATCTGTGTCATGTTGAATAAATTCAATATTACCACATGGAATACAATCTAGAAGATTTTTAGTTCTTTCATTTAGGTCACCAGCCAGAAAAATAGTGGAGATAGTCTTCAAGATGATCAAGACCATCACAGTCACTGTTTTTATAGATTGGTAAATGTTCTGGCGATATGTAGGTAAAAAACAAAATAACATCATCCAAAGTGTGCTATGTAGAAATAATATAACACAATTTTCGAACACATGATATATTCTTGATATGTAAACCTTCATTGATCAACTTTTCATTAAAACAGACACCCCGCCACTGAATCTACCAAATCGCTTTCTTATTTCTCTCACACAGATCTCGGTAATATAGCCTTCCAAAAAGTAAGAAATCATAAAATATAAAATCCTTAAACTTACTGCATTTTGAGTATTTATTGAGTCCCTCTTTGTTCCATTTCGGACCTTGGACATCACGTTTGGGTGTTGTTGTTATATGGAATTGAAGTGGCCTCCCTTGACGTATCAGCGCTTCAGGGTCCAAACACTTGGCTGTCAGTTTCCGCCCACTTCGGAATATTGTTTTGTTGACCTGCAGGACTTATTTTCATAATACATTGTGATCCCCTGTCGTACTTAAACACATCTCCATCTACAAGGAGTTTATTAAGTCTCACTTTAGGACGTTTCCCAGCCTGTTGAGCCCGTGTAAACCAGTGCGAGAGAGCACGCCTGTCCTCAGGAATGTGTTGTGGGAAATTTTCGTTCACTCGGTATTGTGAGTTTCTGTCTAAAATCTCTTTTACCTGTTTTTGGACAGAACTCTTGTCTGTAGTTGTCACAAATTTCACTATAATTGGTGAATTTTTCTTTCTTGTGTTCAATTGGTGAGCTCTTTCTATATATATGTCGTTTACATTTTCAACGTCGAGTGTGGTAGAGACGAACTGCCGAACTTTTTCTTCAGATTTTTACCAAGTTTCATTGACTGTACCTGGTATAACGTCAATTATCAGATTATTTCTTCTGCTAGATTATTTCTTCTCTAGACGTTCGCTAATTAGTGATAGTTCTGTTTTAAGAGACTGATTTTCTAATTTCAACCCCTCCAATTTCTCGTGCACTTCGGCCGCCATGTTGTCTAGCTTATTGTTTAAACTCCTGGGATAGATTGCTACGACCTGATTTCAATTCCTTTAGAATGTTCAATACATCCGAAGCATCTTTGTCTGTCCCCTGTAGTGCAACAGCCCCTGTTGGATCGTCCGATAACGTGGTTTGTTGTCGTGTAGTGAGTCTGGGACCCGGGCCGGTGTTAGACTCCACATTGCCACTTGTCACCAACAGCGTACTTAATAACAGTAGTAGTCTCATACACATTGAAACATTATGTTTTTGCAGAAAATAACATCTTATATTCTTCATAACCGTATTAGGTTCACTACAACAGCCGATTTTGGCTCGATATTGAGCCAAACATATTCCCATTTTGAGAGCTCCACGATACACGTCCTACCCGGTCTCTGTCATGCGCACCTCACATCAAGAATTAAACACCGTTCAAAGTTAATCAATATGAATTACCAAATGAGTATCACAATGCTTGAAATGTACCACAGAAAAATGTCATGAAGTAGCAAAAATGTTATGTAAATACGTCGGCCATCATTTCAAAGCATTAAACTCTTGTGATATATTCAAATATTCTAATAAGTGAATGAAATAAAAAAGATTATCAATCTTAGCGGCCTTTGTTGCAGACCAATTGTTCAAAGAGTCTATTCAAATATGTGATCACCTGTACATCAAGATTGGTGGTACTCGCCGATAGTCTCATAAAAAATATCATGTTTGTTACTGTAATCATAACTTCTTATTCATCTATATATCTCCTCTTCATCCCTTTGTTTAAGGATTTACACCGACACGTCTCGTTCTTATGCATAAAGAAGATGGATATGTTTCAAATATAAACACATTGCACTTTACTTCAAAAATGGCGTTGCGATTTTAAACATGTTGCATACATGTTTCACTCATAACATGTTGCTAAATGTGTTTAAATGCTAAACGCATAATTTATTAATTGTTGTTAATCAAAACATGTTTCAAATATAAACACATTGTACTACGCAGATTATTCTCATATTAGCTAAGTATAAAAAACTATGTAGACGTGATATCATGTTGAATGCTTACAAGTTGCTATAATGTATCATTTGATATATCGTATATCCTTTTTTTTAATGTCACAAAAACAAAATGTGAAATTATCAGTTGGAGTAACATTTATATTAAAGTTGACGACAACGTTGATGATTATATTATCATTATCATTATTATTTTCTTTTATCATCCGAAGAATCAACAGAATAAATTACCCTCGCGTTGCCTGTTAGTGTTATTGCCGATTATAACATACATCCTGAAAATAGATGACAATTTTCGCTATGACAATACAATACATGCCACAACTTCAAATTGTTTATGGGTTTTTTTAAAACACAGGTCGATAGTGTACGTTAGCATTTAAATTGATGTTGATATAATATTATGTTTAAGATATTTACATGGCAATTGAATTATTTCATTTTCACAAATAATTTGAAAAGTATGTCTTTAATTATTTCTGGTAAAGTAAAGAAATCATTAGGCTGCTTAGAGTTTATTTTTAGTATCAAAGAGTCTTTTGTCACCAAACACCTTGAATTTCATGTACTTAAATATTTAACAAGAGCAAGCAAAGCAAACTGTTCAAATTACTTATTTTCCTGATAGGAAACAAAAGTAATGTGCCATTTCTCTTTGTTTCAAACCTATTACACGTGGTTCAGAACAAAGAAATTCAGTGTTCAATTAGAGTTACTTGCCCCTTGATTATGATTATTGCGTGAAGTTGTTCCTTTGTTCGATAGGTTTTTGTTATATACGCTGAAAACGGACAATACCATCAAACATGAGTGTTCAAAGTTTGAATGAAGATGCAAAGGTACAAGGTGTTCTTGAGTTCCTTCGACAAATGAACTATTCAGACCAAGGAATCAACATTTTGCATGGTAAGATTTGGTCCAATACACGAGACATCACAAAATTATTATGCTATAACGAAGTCGGATAATAATGAAAATAAAGGATAAATATTAGAGTGTTTTGTGGACCTGACATACCATGAAGCAAAACAATACTTGTTCAAAACTACCATTCGAATATTACAGGCTTCTCTTACAAAAATATTCATATTGATAATTGTTGTACGGATTGGATAAATCTTGTAAACATTGTTATTTCGTCACTATGAGGATTTTAATCTTCACAAAGTTATGCTGATCCATCAATAACTTATTTCATGAAAATTATGAAGAATTTTTCCTTAAATATTTTCAAAGAAACATAAGTCTATGCCAAATGTATTGTCTACTGACGGTCAAAACTTCTCGTTACACAACCCGAACATATGTAGTCCTAGAAAAATATTCATCTATCATGCAATTATCAGTTGCGGGCATTTTTGTGAAATGAATGGTAATTATCATAGCTTAAGCAAACATTGTATGTTTATTTAAAAATGTTTCTTTAGATAACAAAAAACATTGTCATGGAATTTGAAAAATTTAATTTTTTTTTATTGAGATCCCATTTTTCATCTAAAACAAAGTGGCATATTCCTTTTAGCATGTATAGTCAGTCTTTGGAAATAATGCTGAGTAATTTATGAAGAAAGCACGAAGTGATACGAATTCAAGGAACCTTCTGTTGTTTTAGGATGAAGATCTTGATGAACCATGAGACACCTCCGAGGCTGTTTTAGAAAACTTAGCCATGACAGTCCCAAGAAACAGCAAAAAGGCCTCGCCAAACATGGTCTCAAAAGTTTATGTAAAAATTTATTGCTTGATATTATACTAAAACTAATTATTTTTTAAGGTTGCGTTTGCTGATTGCATTTTTATGGGGTAATTACCAAAGCATTTACAACAACTTTACATACACTGTTTGAATCGTATGCAGCTTCTTTAATTATATTTAAACTACCTTTTTTTGTGGCAAAGTTATTGCCAAAATAGCTACCAGAAAAGCCTCAGATAATTAAATTTTTTATTAACTGCTGCTGTCATAATTACATTTGATAGCAGAAGACACTTTGATGAGATTCCTTATTTGAAGTTCTTCACTTAAATTCAGTAGAACAGTTAGTGTAGCATTTCTCACTTTTCTTTAGATTCCTTTTGATACAAAATCAAATTTTATATTATTCATAAAATTATCGGTTATCAGTTATTGACTTCAAGTATTTAAGGTGTTAAAAGAACTAATTTCATCAAAATGTATTAAAATTCTTTCTATCATATGGTGAGGTGCTAGAAGGTTGTTTATGAACTAAACTTGCAAAACTAATATTTAATTCATTGCCGTTTGTGATTGTTTTCTGTTTCCTTAAGATTACACCTTTTTTTGTTTAAAGTCTTGAATATCTTACAAAATATTTAATTTAATAGTTTACAACATGGTTCATACCAATACTTGTCACAACATGTTTTAAATCAAAACACTTTTCACATGTTTAATACCAGAACACTTTTCACAACATGTTTAAAATCAAAACACTTTTCACAACATGTTTAAAATCAAAACACTTTCACGATATGTTTAAAATCAAAACACTTTCTACAACATATGTGTTTTGGTTTGTGTTTAATATCATTTTTGCAGTGTAAGATGGCAAGATGGAGTCAACTAACCTCTGTTTTGAAAATGAGTAGATGTTATCATTTAATTATTGGCTCCGGAACGTTTTACATCATAGTGAATTGGAGGTGCGATTAAGATTAAACACTATGTCTATATCACCTTGCTTCTTTTCCACTCCAATGTCCTTATAGTAAAAAGCGTACTATATGGAGTACAATTCGATTTCAAGACATGAATGACGAGGTCCCAGGATTCTGAAAGCTATGAACATTTCTGTCATGCTTAAAATTATGTTTATTGTGAGTTTCTCTTCTGTCAAGAGTTATGAACGTCCAATTCTGCTACATCAGTGTATCTGTATCCGCAGAGTTCTCAAAATCTCCTGATATCAACCACGTCCAATGCAGTGTATTGCCTGATATGAAAATAATGGCCTCGATTAATATTGTCACTACCTGGGTAACAGATCCGTTTAGTTCGGATAATGTCCTACATGCCCTTCGCTAAACATAATTTATTGGCAGAAAAATGTGTATTTACACAGCCATGAATAACCACCTGTCAGCGAAATCTATTACATCCTCGGAGGAAAAGCAATGGAAGACTAGGATATATATGGCTAGATATGTTTACGTACAAACTCAGCTACACATACCTAGTCTGTAAATACCGGTAAACTCTCGAGTTAACACCTCACGAGAATGTATTCATTGCCAAACACTCTTTTTTTTTATTATGATTGTCATGTTATTTTTCACTGCGAGCACTTTATGAACCAAAGAAATGCTTTTTACGGTAATCTTATTGATACAACTGATATTGAATTGTATGTTCAAATTGAAATGATTGATAATGATGATGATATTATAGCTCTATTCAGTGGCGCTAATGTGATACCTGACATAAAGGTACCAACAAAGAAAATCATTGTTTTACATTTTGTCGTGTACCTATCTAAATTGAATTTCTGATAAGCTTTATTTTGTCAATTCATTTTTTTGACTTTGTAATTACATTTATATGATCTTCGTTTGTGGGAGGAAATCAAGACATTCATTCATTCAAAGGAAAAGGACAAAATTGGACTGGTTGAAAAACGTATACATACAAAGAAATCATGTAGAGAATAATGTGGGACTTGATTTGCAAAAGAAAACTCTTAAAAGAAAAAATGACATCAATTGAAAGACAGAATAGCAGGATTAATAGGAGAAACAAAGGCTTGAGTTGGTCTGAAACAAGTTGAAACGATGTTTATGTTCATGATGCTTTCCCTTGCCAAGTTTCTGTATATCTTTTCGATATTTTTCTCAGGTCCGACAGTCACAATGTTGCAAGTCAAACCAATTCACACAAATGTTGGAGCAGTTGATCTTTCTTTCATCATTACATACTAATTATAGAGGAATTAACTGCTTTTAAATTAAAAGGTGTTGTTTTATAAGATGTGCATTATTTCAAGAAATATTGACAAACTTGTTTTGGCAAAGTAAGTCATTTATGATAGGTACATTATAAACTTTTCATTTTGTTGATAAGATTGTTATCATTTACATTTACTTTATTTATAGTAAACACGTACTTTAATTTGTTTTCAAATACATTTTGATGACAAAATTAATATAAATAGATGAATATCTTCCATCCAAATGTATTATTTAAGAAGAAATGGAGTTGATTTAAATATGACTTACCACCTTACACTGATTTACCCAGATGCATCTAACTAAAAACCTTGTTATCAAGTGAAACAAATGTTACCTGATATTATTTTCTGTGTTACTTAAAAACAAACACTGCTTAAATACTGACTATCAACATATCTTTTGAGTTATCTTGAAATTCAATAATGTTATCAAAGTTACATTTGTCTTATATTTCACTATCAATTAAATACACAAACGTTCGTTTTAACTTTCAATAGAGTACCCAACCACTTCTTGACGCTTAAGTTGAAAAGGTAAGTGCAAATTCGCATATTTATTTCGCAAATTTATGTTTATTATAACTGTCTCCATTTAATGAAAAAACGTTAAAGGTCACAGTTTGATATAACAGTGTATCCTTCTCATATCATTTAAGATTAGTTTATATACTCAACCTGCTTTGGAATGTGAGCTATATAATTTGAATTATATTTATAACCAAGTAGGCTTTTGTTTGATCTTTAAAAAAGTATTCACCTCTCTTAACCCCACAACTGCGTGCCCAATGTTAAGTGCTGTAAAATACACTCATGAACTTTGAATTGTATTTAGAACCATTGTATTGACCAATTTCCTTCATAATATTGATAAAGCAAATAAATAAGTACTCTGAAATAAATGCATCAGTCCCAATAGATGAAGGTATTGTCCTCTAATGTCCAGAAGGTAAGCACATGGAATTCTTTTCTTCATCTTCCATTCGAGGTTTGAAATTATCTTTGTGAAAGATTTTCAAGGTGGCAACGAGGAAGTCGTTGCATTTTGCTTCAAATTGAAACATAGATTTCGGAAACAATTTCAAGGAAATGTCAGTCACCGGCTCTACTTTGTTTAAAGATTTGCAGAATGCAGACGTTGTTATTATTCAACTTGTCGATGTAAAGGGTTCTGTAGTAACATGAATGTACACAGTTCAAGAAAGGACTTGAGTTCTGACACAGAGAGAGAGACAGACAGACACAGAGAGACAGACACAGAGAGAGACAGAGACAGAGAGAGACAGACACAGAGACAGAGACAGAGACAGACAGACAGACAGAGAGAAAGAGAGAGAGACAGACAGACAGACAGACATACAGACAGACAGACAGAATGTTAAAAAAATGTGAACACATAGTCATAAGTATCAGTGGTACAATGTGATTGTAAATATTGACCCATTCCTGAACTTAAAAGATATTCTACGAGAAAGCTTATTTGGAATGCAAGCTCACGAATTTGTTGGTTTTACTCAAGGGTCATCATTATAATCAGTTATCTTAACAAATGTCCGGACAACAAGATCAAGGAATCACTTTGAATGAATTTAACAGTAGAACATACTGGATACTCCCTTGTGTTTCAGATTAAGAAAAGTTCTAATCCCCATTCCAGAGTAGACAATCTCCCGGACAGTCTTGAACCAACCCCATGTTGTGTCGGGTGTGCAGATTCTTCTTTGTGAAAGATTTAAAAAAAGAAAAGTTCATGTTTACAGTGCATTTCCATAACATTTATATACACAATTTACTTCTTATTGACGTCTAGGGGTAAAGTTTATTGTCTCCTTGAAGTCGTAGATTTTATGTTTGGTATCTTCAAGATCTTTTATATCATGTCCATTCTCCCGTTTAGTACAATGTTATCTAATCTAGTGAGTTTATCTAGGTCTGAAGCGATCAAAGGTTTCATCGCACTTGTGTCCTACGTGTTGTTTTTGTAAAGGATATTTTCTTCTAAAAATGTTGGCGAAGTTTATGGCTCCTTTGAACTCTGCGGCAAAATCTATCTATATTAACAGTACTTTTGGATGTAGGTCGATCTTTGGTTTTAGTTTGATTTCTCGTAGCTTCCATTTTCTTAGATGAAGGTTGATTGAAACCCGGCATGCTTCATAACCAGAAGTCTTCTTTGTGAAAGATGATTGACTCTTGATGGCGATTGTCACTAGCAAACAGTTATAGTTAATGAAAGAACTGATCATTTCTGTTGGGTAGCTTACATCAAATCACTTGTTCACATGCAAGACGATAATCATATTTCCTCCCGTAAGAAACTTTTGCAGGATGTTGACATTTTGAAGCTGTGAAAAAAAGTAAAACGTTTCTTGAGGTTGGATTCAATTGTGAAATCCGTCAGAATTGTTAAAACATGTAGAGAATGTAAGAAAGGTGGTGTCATCATAATTAAGTATGACAATGACTTAATGTCTTTACATATTGACACGTTTAATCGACTATTTTTAAGATAAGAAAAAGTCCATGGGTACATTAGTACATGAGCTTTAGTCAGGTGCAGATGGACTTAATTTTCTCGGAGTTGAAGTTGCAAAAGGGGAGATCACATTTACCTATTTAACTACTTAAAACTGTTTGTGTGATGTGTGAAGTTAGATGATCACCAGGATTTTGTCAAAACAACAATGCCAAAATATATCATCAGAAAATCACCCCTCCTTTGAACATAAATGGCTTTGTAAACATTAACTACTTTAAACATTTATTTGATGAATAATTGAAAAGAGTGTATGCTGCATTATCAAACCAAAAAAAATAAACATTGAAAAATTATCTTTTTCTGCGGTTTTGGCATCCATAAGAATATATAATATATATATCTTGTTTTAGCAAAACGGCGGTCTAATTGTAGCTCATTTAGGACTCGGTGACGTACTCACGTACTCTAACATGCCACACTGTCAAATTTACATCTCAACTGTGTTCATTCCCTACTGAATAACGTGGTAGGATACATTGAAAGTTCGGTTATATAAAGTTATTGAACGGAATATTTTCTCTGTAAATAAGGTAAGTCATTTTCATGTTTTTTAAAAGCGATGTATCAGTAGTATTGATTAACTTTGAAAACATTGAAAAATTATCATTTTCTACTTTTTAGCATGTCACAGAATTGCAGAAAACTAAATTTGTTCAATGTTTCTATTGTAATTTGATAATGCGGAATAAGCGCTTTTATCCATCAAATGTATGTTTACATCAGATTTTGTTTACAATGCGTTTTATATTAAATGGCTTGCAGTCGATGAGAGATAATCCAAGTCAGTAAGTCAAGTAAATCAACATTAAATTACATTTCTATGAAGGTGCAAACAGCATCTACCTAAATGATTCAAAAACATATTTCTTTAACAAAATTCAAATTTGAATATAATATTATTAGCATATTTTCATATCCACCATATACCTTAAGTCTTCTCTACAGAACAGATATTTGGATATTCCGGTCTGACAACATATATGGTATTCATGCATTCGGTGTTTTCATTGGCTAAATATTGCCAGGTAGTTAAGGGTACAACTTTGCGCCGGTTTGGTAACCTACTGGAAGCACTAGAAACCTTCCTATTAAGACAGAGGCTGTACAGGAATTGTTATGGATCTTCCTCTGTTTGGAGAGAATGTTGTTGAATGGAATAGATGAAAAACTATATACTCTTGTTTAGTTACTAAAAACAACAGATATAAATATGCATTAAGTATATCTTAATTACATATTAGAATTCTTTTGTCTTTTTCAGAAAAAGATTGACCACAATGATTATCATAAGAATACTACAATTCATCTTCTTCAGCATTCTTCTTCCTCTAACAATCACCACAACAACCCTACAGCCAGGTCCGGTGGGAATATTAATGTGTAGACAGATCTGTCTAAATACCATAGGCTGTGAGGTGTTTACATATTTAGCTGACAAACTGGCATGCCTAAATGGCAACCCCCCAATTACCTCAAAAAGCAGAATGGAGATAATACGTATTAAGGTAGTAGTCATCTAATTAGAGATGTGAATACCCTTTAAAGTGGTGTTATTCATAAAATCACCTCACCTTATAGATGAGATAATTTACTGTTGTCCAAGAAAAGATGACAATCTGAAAAATTTCTCTTCCGAATACTAATTGGAAGCATTTATCTATATCTTTAATCCAAAAATCTAAAATATTTGATCAACGGATTTGATAAATACATTAGGAAAACAACAGTGAAAAACAATTTTCGTCAAACCCTGCTGTCTTTCCTTCACATAGCCTTTCCTTTCCTTTTTTCCTTTGTCCATTCCATTCCTTTTCCCTTCTTTCATCCGTCCACTCTTTTTGGATGTTTACATCCACCAGTAGAAAAACAGGAACAAAGTTGAAAACACGTTCAATTCACTCAGTAACCATTTCATTTATCTGTTATTACGTGCAATAAAGCAATACAATTTCTTTTTATTCTACGACTTAATGACTGGTTTCGATGCGAAACTACACTGCAATAGTGCCCATAGTTTGCTAGATTCAGCCGATGTTTGAAGGTTTCACCGGAACACATAACTACAATTCCGAGCTTTCTCTCAGAAATACAACTAGCAGATGCGATATAAGTGAAATACTATTGAAAGCTATGTTCAAATCATCTCACCTAATAAGTGTTGAGTGTTATGTGAAGCCTTTTGGAGTTTTAAATTTCGTGTTATATGAACGTTTGTCCGTTTCCTTTAAAATGCAATTTACAACTTCGTTTTCATATCAAAACTCAAAATTTATAAAGCTTTGCTCATTGAAACTTTTCATGTCGGGGGAAAAAATAGTGTGTCGCGAAGGTGTAGGGAATTTTAAGTCCTTTCTACATTTATTTTGAACGTTTCCAACACCGATCATGAGAAGTTGTGCTTTTGTTTTTTTCCTACATTTACGTTTTGGAAGTTTCGATAAAAAAGCAAACTAAAATTTAGTTATCTGACAAGAACTCAAAAGCCGTAATGCTTTGGTCATTGAAACTTGGTATTAGATTAATCATAGTTTTTAGTGTTGACATTTTGGGTTTTCAACTTCTTATAACATTTATTTGTGGCCTTTCTAGTGGATACGCAACATAAATTCATAAACTATAAGGCCTAGCTTATCGAAACCTGGTATATTGAAAAGCTTCCATATGAAGTGATGCCTTAAGGTTTTTTAAATTCTCTTCCTACAGTAATTTTGGCCATTTCATGGAAAAGGAACTTTTAATTTTGTTTCCAGTCCAGAATTTTTAAAAAACTCAGCTCATTGAAACAACTGTATGGTAATAGTGTTTTTTGGGGTTTCCAACTTGTTTGTATTATACTTTAGGCGTTCCTAAAAAAACATAAAACATAATTTGGAGATTTAGTTTCTGAACCAGAACTCACAAACCACAATGTCGAGATCATTGAAACTTTGTAGAACAGTCATCATGTTTCAGTGGGTGATTGAATTAGAATCTTTTGTGGCTGTTTCCATAGAAGCACAGGTCATAATATTTTTTTCAAGGTTGAACCATAAAACCTTCAGGCGCAACAAAATGTTAATAAGGAACTTCTGAGGAATAAATTTATTACCAAATGTCTGCTTTGGAACGTTTACAACTCAGATAATATTTTATTGAAGGCTTTTAAAAAAAAACCCAGCTTCATTACATATCACACTTTTGCCAATTGGCCGGGATATAGGCAACTCTAATTGCTTGTTTTCATTAATTCATGTTCATATTGCACTTGCAATCATATAATTAATATGAAATGTTTGATCAATTAAAACTATGCTTTATCAACATTTGTTATACTCATCAATCAAATTTCAAATTCATTCTTATGATATCTATAACTCTCTTGAGCATGGATTTTCAAGCTTATAACATGCATTTTTCTTACTAGGCTTACTGTTTGGATTTGTCTTTTAAATAAAAAATATATTATTGGCATATCAAATACAGTTGCCTAATGGTCGCATTTGGAGAAACATTGTGGATACTGAACCATGGTAAACATTTCTTTTTCATATTCTAAACCAGAAGCCAATACCAAATGATCATCTTCACTGCCCAACTGGGTCCAGAGTCTTCAGAACCAGAAGGGATAGTCAGGTTTGCAGGGAAGTGAAGAGCAAAATATCACCAAATGCGTCAGGTAAATTAACTTATGTTAACAAGTTTCAGATTAATAACACGGAAACATTTTGCATTTTCAGTCGGTAATTTTATAAAAACTAACCTGCCTTAGATTTCAGTGCACATGTTTGAAAGGTACGTAAGAATCCATCCTCCTTTTCCCAAAGTTTATTTATCTCAAATTGCTCAAAACAAAACATTGATTATAATGACAAAACGTTGATATTATGTTCATTTACAATTTCTTTTTTACTCATTGATATAAAATATGACCAATCTAAAGAGAACGTCTCACCAAAAGGAGTTTGAGATGAAGGCTATATCTCATTTTAAATAAAGCCACCATCTGTAATTAAAAGAATTGAGTTTTCATTTTTATTTTATCTTTATATAGATATGTCCATTTAAGGTCATTACTGTCCATTCGTTTTATCCATTTTACTTGTGATGATATGATTTTACTATCATTTGGAGCTATTACGCCCCCTTGTTCTATGGTAAGCACCACTACATCACTTTTAATCTCCCTTCCTAATTAATTTCTTGGTTTTGGTACTTGGTTTTGACAACGACAAGAGGTGATGGTTAGGCTTTGGTAGTAGAGTTAATTTAAGAACAGTATTTCTGCAATAAACAAGGGGTTCATTAAATGTACATTTACCTGTCAATTCTAGGAGAGTTTTTCGTTGTAGTTATAATCAATCATATTATCTAGATCATTATCAAAGTGTATTCCTTTAAGAATAAATTTGTTTGTGACCAGTCAAAATGCAATTCTTTGTTTTTGCAATTTTGTTTTATTGAAATTGACTCTTAAATCTGAAACGCCTGGGAAAAAAATCAAGAATTCAAATCTTTTTTCAGATCCATCTAATGTAAGAGTAGTATGATGTGCAAAATGAAAGAAGATATTCTGTATTTCCTTTATGTTATTGTTATCATGAGACCCAATATTTCTACACATAGTAGAAAGATGTAAGGCGCTACTGGGGCCCCTGACGGCATCCTCAACTTGGCATCCTCAACTTTATGTTTTCCCGGGCATGGTCAGTTTGGCCTTTTCTCCCCCCGTCTGTAAAAATCCTTCAAGACCTCTCACTGACCAAAAGCTTGACATCTGGTATTACACTGTAAGGGTCACACTGACCTAGTCGACTGACGTCTTTGTTAATTAGTATGGCGGGCAGTTACACAAATATGGGTCTTTACAGGTACATTACGTTTATAATCGTTCATATTTTTTTCAACTGCACTAATGTTATTCCAATGTTCAAGAAAGACTTAAACAAAGAAGATGACTCAAATGTTTAAAGATTTAACAGAATATTTTCACTGTAGCTGATTTGAACTCTTTTAATGGCATTCTAGAAGTTGTAGTACTAATGAAGTACACGATTGTATGGATATTCAACATCTTTTTAAAAGATTGTCGCAAATCTGTTAATAAAGAAGTTGAACATCCATAAAACCGTATACTTCATTGTTGCTGATTTGTGACTTACCCCTGATATGAGAGCGATAAAATAGATGCATAAAGTGTTCATAAGGTCATTTCTCTGCTAGCTAATTTCTACAAAAGTCAAGGTCAAAGTAGTACTTCACTAAATACAATGATAGCATGTCAAAAGTCTTTTGAAATTTCTTTTTCGTGTAAAAATGTGGCGTTATTTAAGTTAGAGACCGGTTTATAGACCGTTATTAATTGTTAGTCTCTCGGAGTCCTAACAATTAAATGGAGATTAGAAATGGTTAACATGTACATTTTGTATTTGGTTTAAATGAAAGGTCATTTTGATATAATCATGATAAAGGAAATGTCATGTACACTATTAACAATATATTTAATTTAGGGAAATTTGGACTCATGTAAAAGCGGTAGAAAAAGTACATTAGTAATATGGCTTTCTGAGTACACAAACGTCGTACTTTAACCTTTGGTGTTATCTAAAAAGCAAGTTCCCAGCAGGCACAAGACGTCAATTAGACACGTCAATTAGACGTCTAAATTAGGTCTAGATCGTGTAAGACGTCTACATGACGTCTATTTAAAATGACGTATATTCAACTTTCCCATTTGGACGTGGAATAGACATCGAGAGACGTCTAAAGGTTGACCTGCATTTTCATAAAATTTCTATAAACCAGCAGGCACATAGACGTCTATTAGACTCTTTTAAACATTTATTAGACGTCTTTTAGACGTTTATTAGACGTCTTTTAGACGTTTATTAGACGTCTTTTAGACGTTTGTTAGACATATATTAAACCTCCATCAGAAGTATAAATACCTCCCAAAATATCTAACAGAAGTCGGAAAAAGTCCTTTAGTCGTTGTGTTATACCCCAGTATAATAATGCTTTGCAGTGGAAACTTCATCAGGATTCAGAGCTTCAAATAAAAACCTGTATTTTGTAAGGCTCAATTGCATATTTTAGATGGAAATGGATACATTTAAACCAAATTATTTCACTATTTCAAACAATATAATGACTTATACTGGATAACTTTAGAATTTGATATGGTAACTTAATTACATGTTTAGGTTTAAATTTTCTTATGAATAGATTCATATGCACAGATAATATTTCCATGCAGAGTGGCGACCCTTACATCTCTCCACGCATGCGCTGTAAAATAGGCGCCATTTATACATTCTTTTGTTATCATGAGAGATGGGATTTTGCGATATCATCCATCTGAAGTGGTTTTCCGTACGGTTTCTTTCGTCTACAGTTTACGGTAAGATTTTGCTGTCTGTATATAGGACACCCTAATTAGTTTTACCTTGTAAGTAATCAATGCTCATTCGTCAGTATCTTTCCTTTGTTTACAATGGTCGTAAATAAACACATTTAAAAGCCTATAATATTGTATAAGTACTACTTAATATGTGTTGATTGAATAAATCATCTTTTAATATTGAATAATTATATTGTTTTATTTGAGTTTTTTTCTTGTTTGTTTTCAAGGCACAATGCTCATCAGTTAGCCTGACCATTTTGAATCTATTCATAAGAAAATTGTAAACCAAACGTGAAATTAAGCTCACATTATAATTCTAAAATTTTATCTATTACAAGGCATTATATATTATAAAATAGTTGAAAGAAATGAGAACCCCGTGGCTGAATTGTGACTTTTTAACAATAAATTGTGTGGTTATTCTGGACGTAAATGATCGTTTAATACAAATTAATTCGTGAATGCCGTGTAAACAACGCCTACATCTTGAATTTTTAACTACAATGATTATCTCTACAATGATATAAAGACTCTTAAATGTTGCTAGAAGCTATTAGAGTGTTCATTTAGGATGGTATTCACGATGCGTCTGTTTTAAGTTCCAGTGTCGATCGGATATCAATCCTGAATTGATGACTTTGAACTGGGTTTTCGACAGCCTCTAGTCGGCAGGAACAACACTGCCCATGCCTTTGTTATATTCATTCACGATACATTGTTATGTATTTGGTTCCCCAGTCACTATATTCTTTTTTCCTGTGTCTCTTCAATTTCAGTGTCTTCAACTAAGATATGATGGACAACACCGATCCCCATTTCAAGCTTACATACATTGACAAATGAAGAACAGAAATTAACCATTAGCACATACTTTCCTTTTGAGTGTGTAACACAACACCAAGTCAATCAACAAGTCAAAAGTCCTCCAATCTTCAGAAAAACTAACAGATTTTCAATCCGGGTTTTGCTGCTGTCGCTAAATGCGAGTCGTCTCATTGGCTGGTTAGATAGCTAGAGAGGCTTTGAGAAGATATCAGGGTATTAGGAAGGAGCGAGAGCCGTGTGAAAGAACGACAACGACATCACATCACTTGTTGAACAAAATTGAGAACAAATTTCTCTTTACTGAAGACTAGACACATCGTTATAGAAATTCTTTCCCCGTCTAAGCATTCGTTTTAAACAAATTCCACTACCACAAACAGGGCTTCAAAACAGCTCCTGTTGTTGAACATATCAGTTGGTTTCTGTAGTCATTGTTTCATAATCATCATCATCATCTATGAACAGGTCCAAAAATTGCTCAGCATGAAGCTCATTAGGCAAGTCTCTGAACTGCAAAATATAAGACGTGTTATAGTCCATCCTTACAGCAGTTAATAGGTTGCATGATCATGTGTCTATCTTAGTAATGATTTGCTCAATCAAGCAACTGTTATCTTCCTCTAGTGAAATACAAGCCCTAGCGTCCACACCCCTTGGACTCTGTATGTTTTGCAATGTTTCTCTTGTTATGGACCACTATGTCCGACAGATCTCATTATCAAAACTCGATACCGCTCTCATCAGTAGTCACCTTTCCAGATGATTCTTTGACATTGTCCTTGTTGATGAATTCACTTCATGACCTTCTGACTGTCGGACTACTTGTTTCATGACTTCGCCAAAGGTACAATGTCCACTTTGTCGCCGTTTTTGACTTCCTCTGCAACAACACGGTGAATAGCGGATGACAACGACATCTGTTAATATGTGTGCGTCCAGTATCTACCAATTCCAAAATGGCTATCACAATGTCAATCACTTTTGTCATTGTCGGGTCAATGCCGTTCACGCTAACAAAATTCTAAAATCCGCAACTATCCGCAATCAACAATTCGTTAACATTTTACATGCACCCAATATGCATCCAGTTGTGACAGAGAGGGAGTCGTTCTAGCTTCATCACCCCGTCAAATACAGCTTAAATTGATTTCTTCTATCTTGCAAATCACGTCAATATCTGGCTTTTTCAAATATCATATTCCAACTCCAGTATAACAACAATTGAAGAAACTCCGTCAATGCATACATAAACATCACAAGAAGAGCTAATATTTCCAAGACTGACCATCATATTGCAGAAAGTGGCAAAGGCTTTAATACTAAAGGCTTCATCGACTTCATTCTCCGATCAATCGCGGAACAATTATAAAGAAGAATTTACGCAAAATTAACGCATCCTCACGTAAACAAATGACAACTTACATATAACCAAATAAGTTTTACTTATTATCTACTTGTGTGTGAATTCAAACCTTCATGCGATTAAAATTTTATGATAATTTTGTTTTTTCTTGTACAGAAGTAAGTTTTTTGAAACATAGTTTTCACGTTCCTTTTTTTGTATGTATTTCAACAATTAAGTGCCATCACAGTCCAAACAAAAAGTAAATCATGACGAATTCCTAACTAGCATAGTTTTTTCGCATTATCAACTTCTTTTCAATAATCACAGTTTGCTTATGAGATTTGGTCAAATACATAACTTACTGTTTACCGCTAAGTCAAAAAGCATTTGAAGGTCAAACACTGTGTGTAGGTCAAAAAGGAAGTCTTGAAGACCTAAGTACTGCCTCAGCAGTCCTAGTTAAGGATTCAGCAATTTTGCTGTTAGGGCTTTGAACCCAATTAACTTTGCTCATTACATGGCAACATTAAATGGAAGATAACTTGTAAGTTTGTTTCAGAAATAAATTATTTGACCCAGCAAATTTGTTACCTAGGTATGTAGAGTATGTATTGTGACGTCTTTTTGCGTTTTCGTCTTCAAACATATCCATTACTACGAATGGAGTAACCTGACTGTCATGCAGAAACTGAAATAAAGGTAAATCATGACACCCTTAGAGGGGCTGTAAAAGTGAAGTACAATAATTTTCTATATACCTATGCAAAATTGTTTTTATGAATGAATATATATTCATGAACTTCTTTTCAGAAACAACTGGCGTCATTTCAACTGATCAACTTGAGAAACTTCGCCTTGAAGGTTTGTGAATTGTCATTATGATAAATGTGGTGGGTCTTTTTCTTATGTATGGTTTAGGTATAAAACATTTTTAATTGTTCTTATTTTTTCAACTTCACTAACGTTAATGCAATGATCAAGAATGTAGTTGAATGAAAGAATCGATAAATATATTGATAAATATATAAGCCTTGAATAAAACAAGATGAAACTTGTGAAATTGTTTAAATTGTCGATAAGTTATTATTCTTGTTTTAGTGACTTTAAACTGCATATTTGACTTTACAGTGATGTTGAACGTGAAGATTAAAAACTGTAACATTGTCTAGTCTGCAAAATGTACATGGACAATTAAATGCCTAAGTATCATTTACTGTCAGATAAAAAGAACTTTGATTCTTCTGATTCTATTCCAACATTGACCAAATTGGTTTTAACACGATGACAGTTAAAGAGGAATATGGCAACCCAATGCATCTATGATCGAGAAGTGACAGAAATGGCTTTTCAAACAGTATCTAACATCAGTGGATCAACAATTGAATAAACTCGATCATTGTATACTTCAACGTCACGAAGGGTTCATCATTTCATATACTAACCATTATTTTGCAGATAGAGTGGCAATTGCTTTCAGAACAGAGACTTGATCAAATTATTCAATCCATCCTGAAACAAGAATTGCTGCAAAATTGTCAGGGACGGGGGCTGATTCTAACGCCACCCTATAAACAATTTTATAACACAGCCAACAAATATTAACTTGAAGTCAACCGATTTGTAAATTCAAACCCTCATCATTGAAGATTTATTATAATTTTGCTCTTGATTTAAAGCAGTAAATTATGTGAAACATAGTTTTTACTTTTTTTTTTTTTGAAGCATGTTACATAAAAATGGTTTATGGTTGTCATTACGGGTTGTTAATATCAATTTATTGATTTCTAAACTATGTATTTCAAACATTCCAAAACTCATTTTCCAAACTGTTTAATTTGCAGGTTATCGTGAATTTAAAAAGGGAAATACTTTGTACATGTATAAGCGTTACACAGACAAGAGAACCTGGGAAAATGGGATGAAACAGTGCAAAGAGGATGGCGGTTTGCTTGCACAATTGAACAAAGCGTTTAAATGGGAACTGCTGCCAGCACTTATTATACCTCAATCAAAAAACGGTACGTTTCTTCAAATTATGCGTGAAACCAATGATTTTGGTATGTTATGAAGAAGAAGAAGATTATTCAGTATAGGCCAAATGGCCAAAAGTACAATCGTTTAAAATGAAACGTACAGTTTGAGGACGTACAGGTTAATATGATAATAAAAGTTGAATATTTTTTACACAGACAGGATACATTTCAGAAATATTGCAAACGATTTTAATTACATTTACATTTGATGTTGCTAAAAGTTGTTATAATATTAATTCTGATGGAAAATTAAGATAAAAGCCGGGCATATACAATTTTCTTTGCACAGAATAAAAAGGACACACAAAATGAAATCAATCTTTTTGATGATTAAAATCACAAATCTTTGTTGTTTACTGTTCAACTTATGGGTTTGAAATCGAATTTGCTTTTGCAAAATAAATACAACCCATTCTACATCATAAGTTATTGTTAAAGTTATGATATCATATCAGATTGTTATAAAAATATCTTGTATCAAATAGGTTGTTATATCATGTTCCAGCTCAAAACACTTGGATTGGTCTGAGCGATCAACAAAGGAATGACAAGTATGTCTGGGTCGATGGGACTGAACTGAAGGAGAAGGAAAGATGGTTTAAAGGTTATTTTAGTGAACCATCCTACAGCACCTGGAATGTAGAGGAGAATTGCGTCAGAATTAGTTACATTTACCAAACTAATAAATATTGTCTTTATGATGTAAGGTGCTCATTTGAGCAAAGTTTTCTCTGTGAAGTTGTAAGTAAATAGAAAGTGGAACAATAAACCTTTGTAACCGCAAACCAGGAATACACAGTATACACTGAGAACAGATATATCTACAGAACAGATATCGATTAGACAATAGCAAAAGTCATATTGGACAGACTGTCATGAATTTCTTCTTCATGTACGTATTCATAACTGCAACATCAAAAACATGTCCAATTTATTAACTGTTATTGTATAAGTTTTTCACTACGAAATAAACAACTATAAAAAGAAAGACAATTGACAGTGTTTTCATCCAATTATGCTTTTGGCTTAAGGATATCAGGGTCCATTGAAGGAGCTGGATCAGCGGATTCAATTACGCTGATACAGTAGGATGACGATAATGTTATTACAATTATGTTGAATTTGATATCATTTGGTAATGAGAAAACTTTTTATTTTACCAAAGTGTCAAACTATTCTCATTTGTGTTTATATATTCCTACAACTTGTACCATCCGAACAAGGTTTATCAATTTGTAAAATAACAAGCACTTCCCTGACGTCTCTAATAGCACATGTAATCAAAGAAAAAGTCAGACAAAATTAATAATATAATAGTTGATAAATATATACAATATTTATATTTTCAATCCTGCAATGTATTCTTATAGACTCCCGTTAGCTAAAACTTTACACATTTTCCCAGATATGTGATAAGCTGCAGACACTGCGTGAAAAAATGATATTTAAAATCTTGTAAATATCTATTAAAATTGTTTTTTACAAGATATTTACAAAGATTAAAATACTTCTTTACAAAATAATAAATATATTAAATATCATCTTTACAAGATATTTTCAAGATATTTAATCCCTTTGTAAATATTTGAAAAGGTTTGTAAAGTTTTGTAAAGTTTTGTAAATGTTTGTAAATGTTTTTAAATGTTTGTAAATGTTTTTAAATATCATTTTTAATCTGAAATAAATGTTTGTAAATGTTTTTAAATATCATTTTTAATCTGAAATAAATATTTTTAAATATGATGATTAATTTGTAAATATCATGTTTAATCTGCATTAGATATTGAAAAATACATCTTTAATCTGCATTTTGATATTGAAAACTACATCTTTTATCTGTATTAGATATTATAAATAAAATATGTATAAAATAGTGTCAATAAAAGCTTTAATCTTTATTAGATATTGTAAAGAACATCTTTTTTGTCGATAAAAATGTTAATCTTTTTTTAATATTGAACTTAGATTCGTATAGGTTTGTACCTTGGTGCCTTGCTTATATCATTGAAAGAGAATAAGGAGATATCTGATAAATAAAGTTACTTTGTAATGAAAGATATTGATAAAAAGTTTCGTAAATTTGATAGCATTGCCTTTGGAATGGGATGATCAACATTCTTTTATTCCCTTATCTTCTAAAAGTGGATAAAAGATGAACGGTAGTTCAAATGGAAATCCGATTGGATTTGCATGATTTTTCACAAAGACTCATATACAGCGAGGTTAATTATATAATTCATTTTGCTCCTTTTTAAAATTCATAACCAACAATATTTTATTTAAATATGAACTTCGATCATCAATTGCTGTATATACTGCTCCTAAATACTCTTACAGTTATGTTAACTTACTGACTGGGATTACCTTTGAATATAAAGTGCATTGATTACAATACCACTGTATTTGAATTTTTTTATATATTTGATTTTAAATACTGTTCCTCAATTAATATGAAAAAAAAAGATCTATCTGCATTTTGACGGTCATTATAACTAGTTCTATCGAATCAAACGGCATAAAAAGTCACTCATGGTTAGATGAAAACCCTTTCTTTTAAAAGTTATAACAATAATTCAAAGTTAATGTTGTATAAATCTAGCGTCCTTCTTAAAATCAGTTTTGACAATATATGTGGTAAATCTGACTTGAAAAAACCCTTTGTAAAGTGACCTACCTCAGACACTGTTATATATTATCCATTCTTGCAACTTGTATATCCTTATACACAATGTAAGCTACAACAGTTTCCATTCAGCACTGAGCATGCACAGTGTTAATCTGACAGCTTGGCATGAGAACGACAGATTGACATTGAGTCATAAATGACAAACAGTAATTAGTGGGCACCCCTTGTGACTGGTGTATGGCTAAAACAACATACACAGATCTCGGAATGGTCCATGTTGTTTTAACAAATTGGGCCCTGTTTGCATTGATCATGTAGATACTTTAATGTCCTGCCTCATACTCAAAATTGTATTACTGTAATGTGGATGAGGGGTTCAATGAACCCAAATCTGAAATAAAATGCTGTTCTGTTCTGTTCTGTTCTGTTCAATGAATAGAAAAAATTGTTTAAGTTTTAAACATCATCTTGCATGATATTTCATATGTTTCGGTCCAATGTATGTCACATACTTGCACAGCTTACAATTCGACCTGCTTATCCTTATGGAAATTTACAAATTACCAGTACTATGTAATAAATTACTAACATTTTGAAACTAAATGTTATGTTCCTACATGTAAATAAATCAATTTTAGTATGATACATGGCTTCAAGAATCTTACAAAGGTATATACGTCGGTCCCATTTTGAAATTTTATCAGTTTTGACTCAAAATGCGTTTAGTCTATTGACTAACGTTTTGAATCTGAAATACAACTCTATAAGGTGTTCTATTTATCAATGGAAATACATTTTAGCAAACAAAGATTCCCACTCCAGCCACGACTTTGAAGTGGCACACGTTTTTTTCTCAAAGATATATCAAAACTATTGTAAAAGATAAGTGACTAAAAGGTATAATACCTTGCACTTTCAGTGAGTGAAATGTTAACTCCCGCTTCACGATTTGCATGTGTTCCATGAGTCTCGATAATCTTCTCTGAATTGGTCATATTTAAGAATTCAAGATTCAACTGTCTGGTGACATATTTTTATTGAACAAGTTGATAATGTGGGATGGGCAGGATAGGGTGTTTCTTGAAGGAGGAACAAATTGAGACGTCTTTCCCCTGGCTAATGCCATATTTTACAGCCACGTTCATTACATAATTATTGTCGTAAAGACTCTTCGATCCTTATGATCTCAAGACTAATTACAGGAAAGGCTAATTAGTTGGCTCCAGTCAGTCTATTGGGTCTTATCACAGGTGCACAGATGTACTTTTCTTGTGCAAGGGGAGAGTGTTAAGCAATCAAAAGTTCAGGAGACATGACATGTGACAATATATTAGCTTAAACCCGTTACAATTGGTCAAAACTTAGTATATAACAAAATTTAAAGAACTGGATTTACGCTCTTTAAACTCTTAACTTAAGTAAGTAACTGGATTTGCGACTCTTGCTCGTGTGGTGGTCAAGATGCAAGAACTCCTCTGGTGAGTAACTTAATATTTTTTTATGGGTTTTCATCCTTGTTATTGATATAGGTATACAAGGTAAGTGAGATCTACATGAGGTATGGAAGGATTTACTCATGTCATCTTGGTTAAAACAATATCTATTTCAAAAAGAAAAGGATGTCATGTCAATTTTAGTATGTTTTTACTAAACTAATTTACGTGAATCTGGCATTCATTCAACACTATACCAGGATAAAATGTTATCCATAATTCAGTAAAATAAATATTATATAATATAACATGCGGACTGATTAGTTTGGTAATACAATTAACGCTCATTTAACAAGATATATAAAATGGTTATGTAAATATGTAATATAAATATTAATATGTACACTGGATGTATTGTGTAAACAAAAGACTACAAATGAATTACATATCTATTTTTCACACATAAAGGAAACATTAGAAGTGAGTCATTTAGAAATGAAACAAACCACTGCAATAAAAACACAAGTGCACAAGATATGTTTGATTACAAGGAGCGAACGGTTAATGCCACTGTATAAACAGGGTAAAACCTCAAATGATATCTATCTTCTCTGCCATTGTTTACTTCCGGATCAATATACACTGTAACCAAAACGAAGAATACCATAATGATCCGGGACAAACCGCGCCAGTTACTTTCAGAATAAATGATGCGATATAAAACAGTTTTTCTCATTTTCTGTATCATGTTGGAAATACTTTTGGTTGAAGTAATATGTGTTGTTTATGCTGAGTTACTTAGATCTGTAAACAAAGTAAAGCTTTTTTAACAAAGCTACTGAAATCTATGACTCATGTACACAATTAGATTTTGTGTTTTTTCAACAAAGCTTTTGACATCTTAAACTCTTAAATGATCTGCCGTCATCAATTACCAAAGTATTAATGAGGTGATTTAACTTCTTTTAACTTTTAACTGTATATAGATGTTGTCAGTTGTTGGCTAAACAACATACGCTGCGCAATACAGATATACACTTATATTAAAAGCTAAATCTGACATAAGTTCCAAACATGTCACCTTTAAGCAGGGACATAAAACTAGCCTTGCCTGTTTGATTTATCACCTAAAACCTGTAGCCTAATGGTATACCTTTTAGAGCTTTATGGAATACTTGATTTTGGTTTTGGCGCGTTATCCCGAGATCAAACCACCAATTTCCCAGGACCGAGAATACCAAGTAACCCCTTAAAGCAGTTGTGGGTAAAAACTGAAATAGTCAGGGTCTAGTTATAAATCGGATCATAAATTATATAATATATAAAAATAAGTATATATATCATAAACGAATCAGAAATAACTTGATATGAATGTTCCGTATCAACCTACTTGGTGATCCTTTTTCACAAATAAGTTGGGGACTGACTAAAGTGACCCATGGAAACTTTCCTGATTCATAATATATGTATTCTAATTTGCCAATACTTGAATTAAAATTTTCGAAATTGGCCAATAAACAACTTGATACTGCTTTTTTAATCACCAGCTAATTAGCACCAGTGACCAGAACTGAACTGGCCCGTGGTCACTGAGGCGTGTCCTGCCGCATGACGTGCTAGTTTGCGGACAAACAGATTTTTGTCTCACTGGTATATTTAACCAATCGCACAGCGATTTATGAGAGACACTGATACAGTTATAATGTAAAGTAAAGGCAAGTACATTAAAGCACTAAAATACTAAAACATGTCATCTGCGTAACATATTACGTCATAAGGATATCATAGCAGGCCTTGGCACTATCAAGAGTTAAAACGGGATTATCAAGTATAGAATAAAACTATTGGTTTGACGAAAGCATATTAAAAACCTTCCTAATTATCAAGACAAGATACAAACAATTCCTCTAATAGACTGATATAAAGGGCAAAACAATAAGTAGGTAAGTATAACGAAAGTATAACCTCCTTAATGAAAAAACAACAGGATATCTCAGTCATAACAGCTGTTTAGAAAAAGGATTAGGTCATCCAAACAACTCAAACCTCAGATAAATTGATGTTAAATATATCTTTAATTGTTCCAAGCGAGAGATAGTGTTTTAATATGATGCTATGCGTACTATACTATTGAAAACTTTTTTTTGCAACTTCCTTTGAATTTATCATCATGTCCGTCATGTAAGCAGAAGACAGGGGATGAATTTCGATATATGCCAGAGTGTAATCTCTTTAATGATTTACGAGATAAAGATCTTCCTGCACATTATTGTAAACATTCATCAATTGAAAAATATATTTCATGTATGTCCATCACATATAAACCGATTATTGTTACGACTCTTTGTATAAAAATGGTCTGCGTATGCTTGATATGTCTATTAAGTTATATTCATGTATGTTTTGTTCACTCTATGTCATCATTTATGACTTTTGAGATAAATTTGACTTGATTTGACAAATGAAAACAACTCACTAGCTAACACATACCTTTCTGTTTTCATTATTAGTATTTTATTTTCAAATAAAAATATCTTATTTATTTCAAAATTAATCTCCCTTTTGATCAGTGTAAGCTAGGGGAGCACTAATTGGGACTGTTCCATTTCAGCCAAGTGTCTAAGATATGGCTGGGACATAGTCTTTTACCAGGCTATTACCGTAACAATGCAATCAGACGAAGCGTAACGTTGTTATTTGAATGAAGCCTTAGTGATTTGGGTTAATACACGTGTCAGTAGGTATTTAGTGGAGATCAAAGGAAACTTGTTACACCCTGTGCAACAAAGCGTATCTATCATTTCAACTGAACGACGGTTTTATCACTAAACGGCACTGTTAAATCACAATAAGATATAGGTTATATGGAGGACAGGGCAATGTATTATTCGATACTGCAAAGAGTATTATGGTTTAAACATATTTATTCACAAAATAAGTGATGGGATAGGCAAACAAGCAAACATTTGCTTATCTGAATGCCGCTCCCTACAGGCATACAAATATAAACATGGAAGAAAAGTGACGTTCACAGAAAAAAATCAAAGCTTACATTACAAAGATGAGTTACTAATAGAAGCATTTAACAGCACTTATCACTGAGAAGAGTTGAAGGCATATATATTTACAAGGCATTTAAACTATTCTGAAAAATTTGGAAATCTACGAGAGTGTACAATAAAATCATGCACAGATTTTAATAGTTTTTCATTCTCTTTGTTGGTTGAGCCTATATTTCCGATTAGAATAGATGTCAGGTTATAACCCTTAGTGAAGAAATATGAATTTGTTCTTATGTCGTTGTAATTTGGACAGGTTAGAAAGAAATGTAGTGCGTCCTCGAGTTCATGTCCGCAGCTGCAGGCAGGGGTATCGGATATAAATCTTGCGAATTTGTCACCGTTAAGATCGCTGCATGCAAGCCGAAGGCGGGAGTGAATTACCTGGCAGTATCTTGAGCCATGGTGTAAATTGAAGTGAACTGGGTTAGTGTTGATTTCCTTTAATTTTCTTTTAAATTCTCCGAAAGTGTTTGAATTAACAACATCTACGGGGAGAGAATTCCAGATATTAATTGTGTCAGGTAGAAATGATTTTAAGTAATTACTTGTGTTACATTTTATGGTTTGTAAATCAGTATGGTTTCTTAAGTTGTATCTACTTGCGTCAGACACATTATCAGGTACTAAATTCGATAAATACTCAGGAGTCAGTTTATTAACCATCTTATAAAACACATATAATTTTTGACGATGTCTTCTTTTTTCAAGTGAGCTAATATTTGTCTCTGGGTACAGTTTTGAATGGCTGGTGCCACGGACTGCGCCACAAATAGTTCTGAGTGCGTCTAGGTTGAGTTTTTCAAGTAGTAGGGACTGCTCTTTTGTACAGTTGTCCCAAATGTGACACGAGTAGTCAAAAATTGGTAATATGAAAGATTTGTACCTGGTCTGAAGGGTTTTTCTGTTAAGGCGATATTTAAAACTTCTAAAGAGTATTATCATATGCCCTTGGCATCAAACATTAAATGTCTCTAGATATATAGTTTTTACCAACGCACAAAACAATTTTCTTAATGTATATAAATGTGTATTTGATTGTTTGATTTATTTTGACTTATTATACATAGTATTATGTATATTTATATATATATATAAATAAGTTAAGTTTATGTGGCAGCTTTGCATAAGGCTAAAACAAAATACAGACAGCGTTGTTGTACATGTTCGTGTTGTACAAGCAGACCATTATCTTACTATATCACTATATCAAATAGCTAAGTTGACATAAAATAGAAAAATATTAGAGAAGTAACATCATTCATTGTTCGTCCCTAATTGTAATATTAATTAAGTAAAGAATGTCATTGCATTTTTGTATTATAACCGTCGCTTAGCTGTAAAGTTAAATGTTATTAAACAATCGAAATGACTCCTACTCACCGTTTTATTTTGAATTTTTTTCTGCCTCAACTAGAAACTCATAAAAAATAAACACTTACATACCTAAAGTAACCGTCTGTCTATCTTCAATAATATTTGTTACTATCAGCAATATGAACATTACTCTCCCAAACGGCTCATCTTTGAATAAAAAAGTGATTCTAAACTAGGACGGCAGTGTGGATCAATAACTGTCAACATAATTATGTATAACTTAACTTGTAATAAACGCTTAGAGTAACAGCTTATTGAGTAGGAATAAGCTTAGTTTAAAAATAGTTTATTTTGAAAACTGAGAGAAATTCCAAGTTGGAGTGCCAATACAGAGAAGTTGGGGATTAACAAGAGTCATTTTGTCTCTGAATAAAAAGGTAAGATATGTATTATTAATAAGAATATCGTCTTAGTTTCATAATGTTTATTTTCCTCACTATTGTCTTATTAGTTTGTAAACTATATAAGTATTGAGGCTAGGTAAGGTCCTAGACGTTCAACAATGCAAAGTATTAAAATTTTTGGACACCCGACTTTCAAAATATGATAAACGATGTAATTTGCAATTCTTTGTCTGATAACACCGTAGGATACATTGATAATTTGGTTATATACTACGTATCAGGTACGTTATTTCAATTTCAATTTCAATTTCAATTTCAAAAGAATATGTATTCTTCAACATGGATCTCTATAAGAATGATTTCTGCCTCGGTCAATAATTATCTGTATTTTTTTTAGGAAAAAAACAAGGTATTGGCAAAATAGATTTGTACATTTCATATTTTTTACGACAATGTTAATAAATATGTTTAAAACGAATGCCTTTGCATGTCGTTTAGTGTTTTCATTCTGTATATATCGATTCAATTTTTGTTGTGGTTGAACACTTTAAAAAAAGCAGAAAACAATACTTTTTCCAATATTGTACTTTTGGGATATATAACGACAAAACTTAATTCAATTATTTGTTTACAATGCATTTTATATCCAATTGCTCGTAGACAATGACAAATACAAACGTTAAGTAATTAAGGATTCCAAGTTAGGATGTGTCCCATCTTAAGATATATATAAGATTTAAGAATGTCATATATAGTTTATCTATTTTGTTAGGTCAAACAATTGCAGACATACAGCTTAAATTTCATATAAAAAAATAACTAAAAGAGATTTTAAAAAATGTATGAAATCATATATTTCATACAGATTAAAATGATATTTACAAAGATTTCATACAGGATAACGATGATATTTACAAGACTTAAAACGATGCTATTTACAATATTTAATAAAGATTAAAGATGTTATTTACAATATTTAAAAAAGATTAAAGATGATATTTACAATATTTAAAAAAGATTAAAGATGATATTTACAAACATTTACAAATATTTAAAAATATTTACAAATATTTACAAATATTTAAAAATATTTACAAACATTTACAACGGATTAAACATGATATTTACAAAATGTAAATATCTATTAAAGATGATATTTAATCTTTTGTAAATGTTTGTAAATATATTAAATATCTTCTTTTCACCCAGTGAGACATACAATGGCAACAGATCTACTTTGAAGTAAATCTTGTTTCAGGTTATATCATGTACACACATGCTTTATCTCCAATGTATCTTAAAATCAAGACAAAGTGGTACTCTACCTGTCAGGACAGGTTATCTTTCAATCCTAAATGGGGTTGAGGTGAGGTAGTTAAGGGTTTAACGCCGCAGTCAATAGAATTTCACATTCAATAGTATTTCACCTATATCTCGGCACCAACAATATTATTTAATGTGTTTAGAGATGTCAGCATCGAGTGAAAGCAGCAAACCATAGTTGTTACTGCACTGAAATTCAGTTGAATATTGCTTCCTAATGATTCTGCATGTACAGTTTTCTACTGCAGAATGTTAACATGAGATAGCGAGCCGCGCATGCGTGGATCAGGCTTTAAATAATATGTGAAGCAGATTTATAATCACTCGCCCATTAAGAGTGGGTTAAAGGGAGGGCATGTTACCTCCTAATCACTACAGACTGGTAGGTAGAATCATAATCAAACTTCACCTTACAGGTAAGTCTCGTTTAATCATATTATTCAATTCTACCAACAAGTCACTTGCGAGGAGATCCCATGAGACTTCAAAGTTAAATCTGCTAAATAGTTTCCCTCACCAATCATAACACCAGTGACGACCCCAACTGGCGTCTCAAGATCATTTCAATCTCATTAAAATAAAATCTAATATTGCTGCACTACGTTACGCAGATAATAGATCTCACTTGGCTCCCTTACTAAAGCCGTCAGATTAACCTTTGCTTCTGTTTGACCTCTAAAGATACCTTCTAGCAATCGCAATGCCCGTCTCTTGGTGACCTTCAAAGAGATTGCATAATTTACGCCAAGTAGAAGTTGAAACTCTTATAGATTTTCCATTTTACAGAGAACAAGTTGAAGTCATTTACATATGTCTGTTAATACCATTAAACCCAGCAGATTTAGTTATAACATTTCAGTCTTTGACGAAACAACGGTCAATCTCATTAGCATATAAACGTCGTATACGACTAATATAAAATTATTTAAAAACCTAGTATCGGTATTTGTACATGTTTTGGTTGTTTTTGTTTCTAAGCATGTTTATGGTTAATTTGTTTCACGAAATTTGATATTATTCAATGAATACTACAAACTAAAAGACGAAATGTTTATTCAACGTGTCTGTTTCCAGAATAAGCATTTGGCATTGTTACAGTCTACTAAAGGATAACGTTGAGGAATGAAGAGTTTGCATAGCGAAAGATAACTTCATAGCTTTCGATTTGACTTGTTTGTCCAACAAACCGAGCTAGGATAAATCGAATGTACATAAAATACATTATTTCCGGTATTTAGGCAGTTCGACATTCGGTTTTGGTTTCCGAGATCTGAAAAGTGTACAAGCGAAATACAATTCGGCTGCACCATAGACTACGGGGCGAATTCGATGATTGGCTAATTTGAATTATGTCAGAGGCAAACCTGACGGCTCACGTAACAGAGCCTGGTGAGACCAACACGCGTAATTAAGTGGAGCATGTAGTTTTCATTTCAATTAGACTGAAGATCATTTAAGACTTCGAGATCATTTAAGAGTTCTGAGTAAAAACATCATAAATGTTTTCAAAATGTAAACTTTTGGAGCACTTCAACTCAATTGGTGACAACATCACAACAAATTAAAATAATGAGACTTTTACATGTATTTGTATATTTAGGATTATCATATATCATAATGCACTACAGTTAGAAGGTCGTGGAGTCGCAAAAATTAAAATTAACGTAAATACGTCTGGAAACATCAGCCATCTTTTCATTAAACATTAAACTTAGACACTCTAATCAGTCAATGGTAATTAAAAAACTATTAATCGTAGCGTCGTCTGCTGCAGACACATTGTTAAAAAAAGTCTAGCTTACTCAGATATGTGATCACCTGTTCAACAAGATTGCCCGTTTTCAATTCGATGTTACTCTCATAGTTAAATATCATGTTTGTTGTAAACATTACTTCATATCTCCTCTCCATCTCATTCTTAACTACCGTTTAAGGCTATACACCGAAACATCTCCTTCTTATGCAAAAAGGAGATGGATATTTATAAAATGTTAAAATTACAAAACCAAACGTTGGTTGATTTGAAAATAAAGAAAATATATTTCAAATTTGTAACACAAGTAACGTAGCAAGATGGAGTCAACTAACCTCTGTGTTGAAAACGAGTAGATGCTATCATTTCTAAATTGGCTCCGGAACGTGTTACATCATTTCAGTAAATTTGAGATGAGATTAAGATTCAACACTATGTCTACGTCACCTCCCTTTCTCTTATGTCCTTACAGTAAAAAACGTACTATAAGGAAAACAATTCGATTTCAAAACATGAATGACGAGGTCCCAGGATTCTGAAAGGTACGAACATTTCTGTCATGCTTAAAATTATGTTTAGTGTGAGTTTCTTTTCTGTCAAGAGTTGTGAACGTCCATTTCTGCTACATCAGCGTATCTGTATCCGCAGAGTTCTCAAAATCTCTTGATATCAACCACATCCGATGCAGCGTATTGTCTGATATGAATGTAATGGCCTAGATAAATATTGTCACTACCTGGGTAACAGATCCGTTTAGTTCCGATTAGTTTGGATAATGTCCTACATGCCCTTCGCTCAACATCATTTATTGGCTGAAAATGCGTATTTACACAGCCATGAATAACCACCTGTCAGCGAAAGCTATTACATGCTCAGAGGAAAATCAATTGAAGACGCATGCATAATCTGTAAATACTGGTAAACTTTCGAGGTAAAACCTCACTAGAATGTTAACATTGTCAAACACTCTTTTTGTATTATGATTGTCATGTTATTCTTCACTGCGAGCACTTTATGAACCAAAGAAATGCTTTTTACGGTAATCTTATTGATACAACTGATATTGAAATGTTTGATAATGATTGATAATGATGATGATGTTATAGCTCTATTCAGTGGCGCTAATGTGATACCTGACATAACTGTACCAACAAAGAAAAAAATATATATATATATATTATATTATATTTTGCCGTCTACCTATCTACACTGAAATCATTTATAATATACATTTTCTGATATGTTTTGTTTTGTAAGTATAGTTTGTTGCCTTTGTCAATGACTTTGTAATTGCATTATTCTGATCTTCGTTTATCGGAGGAAATAAAGACATTCATTCATTCATTCATTCAAAGGAAAAGGACAAAATTGGACTTGTTGAAAAACGAAATCATGTAGAGAATAATGTGGGACTTGATTTGCTAAAGAAAACTCTGAAAAAATATATGACATCTATTGAAGGACAGAATAGCAAGGGTATTAGGAGAAACAAAGGCTTGAGTTGGTCTGAAACAAGTTGAAACGATGTTTATGTTCATGATGGTTTCCCTTACCAAGTTTTTGTATATCTTTTCGATATTTTTCTCAGGGCCGACAGTCACAATGTTGCAAGTCAAACCAATTCACACAAATGTTGAAGCAGTTGATCTTTCTTGCATCATTACATAATAATTATAGAAGAATTAACTGCTTTTAAATTAAAATATGTTGTTATATAAGTTGTGCATTATTTAAAGAAATATTGACAAACTTGTTTTGGCAAAGTAAGTCATTTATGATAGGTACATTATAAACTTTTCATTTTGTTGATAAGATTGTTATCATTTACATTTACTTTATTTATAGTAAACATGTACTATAATTTGTTTTCAAATACATTTTGTATGACAAAATAATATAAATAGATGAATATCTTCCATCCAAATACATTATTTAAGAAGAAATGGTGTTGATATGAATTTGACTTACCACCTTACACTGATTTACCCAGATGCATGTAACTAAAAACCTTGTTATCAAGTGAAACAAATGTAAACTGATAATATTGTCTATGTTACTTAAAAACAAACACTACTAAAATACTTACTATCTTTTCAGTTATCTTGAAATTCAATAATGTTATCAAAGCTACATTTTTGTTATATTTCACTATCAATTAAATACACAAACGTTCATTTTAACTTTCAATAGAGTACTCAGCCACTTCATGAGCTTGAGTTGAAAGGTAAGTGCAAATTCGCATATTTATTTCGCAAATTTATATTTATAATAAGTGTCTCTATTTAATGAAAAAAAAATTAAAAAACTGTTAGTTAGTTCATATGTTTTATTGTTGAATTGTTTAACATTTTTTTGACAGTTACACTACACTAGGATACAAAGTAAAATGTAGTTAGAGATTTCTAGAAAGACTCTGGATCCATTCTATAAAGTTGTAGAACGGATCTAGAAAGTTTCTAGAACGGATCTAGAAATTGTTTTCGAAAAGTGTAGAAAGTTTTAGAAATCAGCAGTTTCTTTCTTTGTTGAGCTATTCACACACTTTTAGATGTATAGCAAATTGCTTGTCAATTTTAAACAATCTTGGAAAAAGAACTGATTGATAAAATTAAAAGCCGATATTTATGTAAATTGTTAACTCTTTCAACACGTCCTCATTAAACGCCCCCTGCAAACCGTTGGTTTGAGCTCGTAATTATGAGCTTTGATTTTCTTCGGCATTGACATGTTGGGCCATGCAGTGTAGTTGATCATTTCTATGGTTTATATTGTTAAATTGTTTATCGTTGTTATTGTGTCTTATCTCATATGTTGACAATAAAGTTGCTATTGTTGCTAGTGTTATTGACCTTCATGCTAATGTCATGTCAACAACTGAGGTCGGCGTACAGCTTTGCTCTGAAACCTAAAGAATGAACAGGAAAATAACATGTATGATGTAGGTCTGATTTTGTTCATATGGCGAGTTATAAATAACCCTTTTTCATTTCAAAAGTAAATGTGTATAGTAGGTATCTACGTCTTACGTTATATTCTGCTATTAGGTTTAAGGGTGTTTCTTTGCATGAACATCAAATACATTGATCTTATATGTGTCTTCACGTTAAATGTGTCTACTTTACTTAAAGGTTTGTTGACGCGAGTTGTGCGCTTGACAGGCTTGCACGCATGTTTTTTTTGCTCTCTTTTATGTATGATTTTCATGCATTTGCGACTTTGTCACAGATTTCAAACTTGGCTTACAGTTCTATGAACATATGAACTTTCCAATGGAAGAAAAACATTCCTTGAATTGTGTCATTGAAATATTGACTTTATTCTGTTTATTTGTCAATGCTTGTACAAATCTACAGAGCAGGTTTGCTTTCAACAACAATAGACTTGTCACTGTCCATTGTTCTACGATCAACACCCCAAGCTTCAGCATGGGTCCACCTGGGATGATTACCTACACCAGAGACGAACTGCTTGGTTTAAGACAAAAGGCCAGTCCACTCAAGACAAGCCCTGATATCTCTATGCATGACTCTCTCTACTGTACTCATTACCCAGAAAAGCCCATTCGTCGAGGGAAGAGAAAAGGCAGGAGGAAAGTGAGATCAATCAAAGTTGTTTACAATCAATCTGAAACGGAGTTGAATGGACCCTTGTGTAACTCACAGTCAGGGGTGACTAACGGTAACCTCATCTATGCGACTTCAACCACCAAGTCACAGACGAGAAACAACAAACAACTAACTCTTTGTCTACTTAATGCACGCTCTGTTCGTAACAAAGCATCTGAACTAAATGAGTATATTTGTGATCATGATATTGATATATTCATTGTTACTGAGACCTGGTTGAAAGAATCTGACACAATTGTGAAAAATGACCTTGTTCCCGACGGGTATGCCATCGTTGCGGACCACCGCCAGAATCGGACTGGCGGAGGAATTGCTGTTATCCACAAACTTTCAGTCAGAGTCGAAAACAGAAACAACAACCAACGATCATACTCATGCTTACAGAGTTTGGATCTAAACGTGACAATCAACAATCTCCGACTCAGATTATTAACTGTATATCGTCCCCCAAACTCCGGCTGCGACAGCATCATCATTGACGAATTAACACAGCTTTTTGAATCTGTATCAATAGGAAACGAAGAACTGCTTTTTGCTGGTGACTTCAATATTCATATCGAAGATGAAACAAATTCCTTAGCTACCAAGTTCAAGCAGCTACTGTACTCCCTGGATCTCCAACAGCTAGTCACTGAATCTACCCACAAAAGTGGACACATCATCGACTTACTCATAACCAGATCTTCAAGCAGCATCACTGACAACGTCACTGTTATCGACCCGGGCATATCAGACCATGCAAGCATATTCTGCTCTATAGCAACTACAAAACCCAAGCCTGCACGTAAACGTCTAACATACCGAAAAACAAGAACTGTAAACCCAACTGACTTTCAGGCAGATATCATGGACAAGCTTCAGCTTAGCAGAATGGACGACACCACAAGTTGCATTGATGCTGCTCTCCAAACATACCACACAGTTATGACTGAGATTCTTGACAGTCATGCCCCTTTGCGGACTCAGAATATTGTTATCCGCAGGAATAGCGAGTGGATCAACGATGAAATCATGTCGGCTAAACATGAAAGAAGATCTGCAGAGAAGAGGTGGCGTCACAGTAAATTGGAAATACACAAACAGCTATTTCATGCAGCAAGAAACAGAGTCAACATTCTTGTCAGAAAAGCAAAGCTGACTCATGTGCACACAAAAATTGTGGACAGTGGACGCAATTCAAAACTTCTTTTCTCAATCACTAAACGACTCACTGAGACTACCTCTACAGCCCCAGTGCAACCCTCATCAGAAAAGGAAGACAAGGCAAAGGCAGATGAATATGCTAATTTCTTTGTCTCAAAAGTGGATAACATTAGAACTAACATTCTTTCAGAACTTGACAACCAAGACTCAAAAGAATTCCTATCCTCTGACACTACATACACTGACGCACCAATGGTGGAATTTGGACCTTCCAACTCAGAGGAGATCACAAGACTCATCAAAGCGGCTCCTTGTAAGTCATGTCCTCTAGATCCAGCCCCAACATGGATAGTAAAGGCATGCTCAGATTCACTATCAACCATCTTTGCTGACATTTTCAACTCCTCCCTCAGACTAGGCTATGTCCCTCCTTGTTTCAAACAAGCTTTGATCACTCCTATTCTCAAGAAACCCTCTTTGGACGTGACTGCCCTAAAGAACTTTCGACCAATCTCAAACTTGCCATTTCTTTCCAAGGTACTGGAAAAGATCGTCCTATCACGACTCAAAGAACATCTTGCAGACCACCAATTATTCGAAGTATTCCAGTCCGCCTACAAGACCAGACACAGCACGGAGACAGCACTGCTAAAAGTCCATAATGATATCCTAAGATGCATGGACAGACAAGAAGTCATTTTGCTTGTGCTCTTGGACCTCTCAGCGGCCTTTGATACGGTGGATCAGAACATCCTTCTCACACGCCTCGAGCACACTTTGGGAATAAGTGGCATTCCATTGAGTTGGTTAAGCTCCTATCTTAGTAACCGAGACATGACTGTTACTGTATCTGATTCAAAGTCCGATCATCGTCTCCTGACTTGCGGCGTACCACAGGGTTCGGTACTGGGTCCCGTGCTTTTTCTGATGTACATCACTCCGCTGGGAAACATCATCCGTCATCATGGGCTGGACTTTCATGGATATGCTGACGACAACCAGCTGTATGTCAGCACAAAACCTGCCAACATCACCAACAAGAGGGAAATAATGCAGAACTGCATAGCTGACATCCGGCAGTGGATGTCACAGAACTTCCTCAAGCTCAACGACGAGAAAACAGAGTACATCATCATTGGCACAAGGCAGCAACTTGGGAGAGTTCGAGACTCTCCAATACTGATTGGTTCTTCCCACATACCTCCAGTTGACAAAGTAAAAAACCTAGGGGCTGTATTTGACAAATCACTGTCACCCGAAAGTCATGCCCTCGCCGTAGTGAAGAACGCCTATGTCCACCTCAGGAAGATCGGGAGGATTCGGGACTACCTGGACATTGAAAGCACAAAAGTCCTGGCTCAGAGTTACATAATGTCCCGCCTCGACTATTGCAACTTCCTCCTCAGCGGATCAGCAGCCACAAGCAGAGTACAGCGAGCCCAGAACACAGCCGCACGAATCATCACAAGGAAGAAGAGGACGGATCACATCACTCCTGTCCTAAAGGATCTACATTGGCTCCCAATCAAACAACGAGTCCAATTCAAGATCCTCACGATGACTTTTAACTCTCTCAAAGACGAACATTTTCCACTCTACCTCCAAGATCTTCTCTCGACCTACAAACCCTCCCGGCATCTGAGATCCTCTGACTCATTTCTTCTCTCTGTACCAGACACTAGGACCAAACTAGCAGACAGAGCCTTCTCTGTCCTTGCACCAAAGTTGTGGAACTCTCTTCCAACTGATCTAAAGAAATCCCCAAGCATAGACTCTTTCCGCAAAAGACTAAAAACCTTCCTTTTCAAGGAAGCCTACAACCACTAAATTTCCTCTTGTCACAGCGCCGGTGAGCAGCTCCAAAGTTGGATACCTAGGCGCTATAAAAAATCCATTATTATCATATTATCAAGGTACAATAGTTCAGGGTATTGTGGCATGTTGCATTATGCAATCTTGATTTGTGAGCCACAAGCTATGCACTCTTTTTACCCATTACCAAAGCTTCATGGAGCATTTCGTAAACATACATGTACCGAGCCTAAATTCATTGTTTATAGCTCGGAACAACAGTCCTATTTACTATTTAGAAGATAAATAGTTGTGTTTGTAAAATTGGCGGGATTCATTGTTATTCAACAACCGCAAATTTAGTTCAAAACTGACGGCAAATGCAACTATTTATCGATATTGTAACATGACCGTTAGTTATTAGAAGTTTAAGAGAGAACTCTGTTTTAACGTACTTATTTTTCTGTGGAAAGGACTTCCTATTTCTATATCTGTAAGAGGTGTGACAAGGTCTAACTAATATGAATTTACAAGACAAACATTGTACTGGTAATACCAAATAGCAGCATTCGTAACAGAGAGAACTTACAACATACTTGATTAATTTGAGACTGAAATCAACAATTATAAAGCTCGTAGAAAAATATCTTAAAACCCCAAGTAAGAAAGTCTTAAACTAGCCCAAGACCATTGTGACAGCGGCGCAAGTATTGTAACGTCAAAACGTTTTGCCTTTGTGATGTCATGCCATGGGAACGGCATTCGAAACTAGGCGGCCACATGAAACTTTGCGCCAACTTGGACTAAGTAAGTCAGTTGAAAATATTTCCGTTCTTCAAAAATAAATCATGTTAAGATCTATTTGTAACAT
This sequence comes from Phorcus lineatus, assembly GCA_921293015.1. Classification (NCBI taxonomy): domain Eukaryota; kingdom Metazoa; phylum Mollusca; class Gastropoda; order Trochida; family Trochidae; genus Phorcus; species Phorcus lineatus. Next base: position 11,500,473 of record OV121085.1, read on the forward strand.
CTACCGGTAGACACAATCTAAAAAATGACAAAGACAACTGTGAAATCGGAGTATGGCACCAAATTTCCTAAGAAACTGGAAAATTAAAACTTAGGTCGGGCCAGCATAAGAGAAGATGGTGTATCCCTGCGCGAATAATAAAGAAGGTTGTTATTCAGGGCCGGATTGATAAAAACTCAGTTATCGCTCAACCTGCCATTCAATCTATTCAACCGACCGTTAACTTTAACGGAGCAGTTAACTTGACTATAATGACTTCCATGAAATATTTTATCAAATGTGACTTGTATCACATAAAATATATCTTAGTTATAAGTTCCATTAAGAAATGATAAAAAAAACAACGATCAAAACTAAAGCTAGGCTATATGGTAGGAGGATCAAACATTTATGGTCAAAGTTGATATAACCAGAAACTCACCCCAGTGTTGAAAACATTATGTTTGAAATAGTTGTCTACATGCAGCATATCTAATGTGAGATTCATAATCAAGTTGGCAATATACTTCCTTGATTATTGACAATGTAAGAGAAAATGATGAGATATATTCATATTTGATATTTGAAACCTTATCTATAGTTAAGAATGCTTAGTTTGTCATGTACTTAATAGAACTACATGGATATATTTTTTTGTTAGTGTTAATATGATATATATAGATATCACGATATGTGTACTCTTATTGAAAAAAAAAGAATACATATTGTTATCATCAAACTATCTAACATTATTTTTTCTTTCAAATAAATGTATTAAAAACACAGTAAAACTAAATATATTGAATAAAAATGTACTTGGCAAACATTTTCGTAGCTTTTGATTTATATGTACTAATGCAGGGAAATTCACAAATATCTGTGCCAAATGGCCAGGATCGGCACATGCCAACCACATCTTAAAAACCTCCGCACTCTTATGGTGCTTATGGTGAGGACCTACACGTAAATCTCTGATGGCTTGATATCTTAAATTAATATGACGTACAATATTTACATTCTTTACAAATTGGTTTACATAAACACATTTAAATTGGGAATCACAATCTTGTGAAATGTATAGGTAAACTTCATAGGTGCATATTTCATGACCAGAAGTGCACTTTTAAAATTGTTTACAAGCAGGTGGGTTCTTTGAAATCTTGCATTTTTCTGAAATGTAATCCTGCTAACCTTATGCTCTAATATTAACGTTTCGTTGCCATCGGGGATTTTGAAGTTTTCACAGTAAATTAAACATTACTTTTTACAATATGTTTGATAAAGTACCATGGGATAAGAATACTTTTCCTTAATTGATTGGAATACTGAGTTGTTTTCTTCAAAACGTCAAAATGCATTTACAAAATTCTAATTGTACGTATCTTGACTGAATAATGTATGTAAAGGAAAACGCTATATTATTTCAATTTATTTAATGATACAAAATTATTTGTTTTTTAAGTTCATCTGATCGCGTGTTTTATTCAATAGAACCATGGTTCAGCAACACAGTTTTGATGTGCGAGATAAGGTTGCCTGACATTGTATGATGGAATGACAAAGATAAAAAGACTTGACATATTCAAGATGGGATTTGTCATTCATATTGTTAATATACCTGTACCTCAGATGTGCTAAAACTATTTAAAAGTTGTCACTTAGTAAAGATCTTAAGGTCTAAATTTCTCAACTTATCACGTACTCGCTTGCTCAAGTTCAGCTCGAGATATCTTGTCTATGTTTGGTCCAGATCGAAAACTATAGACACAAATAAATATCAAATACATATTTTGATAAAAGTCATGATTCAGTTTAAAGTTACTAGAAAAGTGGGCACTCATTTTCCCTTTTGCGCTAAAACGGGTAATTTTCATTGACTGGTGAGGAGTATGTGCAGTTGTCTAGCGCGTATTTAACTCAGTGAACCGTATCTCCCAAACATGCATAACATGAAAACAGTATGTCGAAATGTTAAAGGTATCAGTTTGATATAACAGTGTATCTTTCTCATATTATTTAAGATTATTGTATATGCTCAATTTGCTTTGGATTGTTAGCTGAGTATATAATTTTGAATTATATATTTATAACCAAGTAGGCTTTTGATTGATTTTTAAAAAAATGTTCGTCTCTCCTACCTCTAAAACTGCGTGCCCAAGGTTAAGTGCTGTAAAATACACTCAAGAACTTTGAATTGAATTTGAATTTAGAATATTTCGAAAATGGAATTGATCCCATGCCTGTAACTTGTAGGAGCAGTCACACAAACGCAACATGCTCATTTCCAAAGGACCAAGCTTGTACATTCGTCGGGGCACGTGCAGTGTCCCAAAAGCCAAAGAATGCGTTTTTTTCCATTTTCATCAAATCTGCATGCACGGATCACTATATATGCCAATAAAAGTTTTAGCTTGCCATAAAAAAAATCATCAAAACAATGCCTCGTTTGACTGCTGAAAAGAGAGGGCTATTGGCATGGGCCTAGTGGGGACAAATAAATCAACAATAGCCAGAAGACTTGGAGGCCGAATTTGTGGGGACCAAAAGACACGTCTAGTGATAATATGTGGCAACATGAAAGCACAACGCTATGTGGATGAAATTCTGAGGCCAGTGGCTGTGCAATTCCTACAGCATTGAACAGTGGGAACCCTTCTACAGCAGGACAATGTGTCTCCCAACACAGCCAGGATCACTCAGGACTATCTAAACAACGCCAACGTCAACTATTGCCCTGGCCAGCACGTTCACCTGATCTGTCTCCCATAGAGCACCTATGGGATGATCTTGGTAGATGGTTAAGGAACCGTCCCAACCCACCAGCTACTCTCCAAGAACTTGAACACGTCTTAATGGTTACGTGGGAGCAGATTCCTGCCGACGTCATCAGAAGATTGACGTCTTCCATGAGAAGAAGGTGTGAAGCGTGTATTCGTGCCAGGGGAGGTCACAGAAGGTACTAGTGACATGTTTACAGTTACTAGTAACAATTTATTTATTATAGACGTTTGCCACAGATGGGCGAAAAATGACTTTTTGGACCCCTGGTTTCTGGTCTTCAGAGACTATAACTCGCTGAATTCCATGGTCAGAAATTGGATTTTTTTTTCATGATTTACCACATATGAATGCATTAAACATATTTTATTATATGAAACCATTATGAGTTTTCATTTTTATTTTAGTGTCAATCAAAAAAGGTGACAAGTTTCTTTTGATCTTCAGTGTACGCTTCATTTTCATATTCCGGCGTGACAACATATATGGTATTCATGCATTTGGTGGTTTCATTGGCTGAAATATTGCCAGGTAGTTAAAGGTACAACATTGCGCCGGTATGGGGAAACAACTGGAAGCCCTAGAAACCTTCGACAGAGGTTGTATAGGAATTTTTATGGAGCTACCTCTGTTTGGAGAGAATGTTGTTGAATGGAAAAGATGAAAAAACTAAACACTCTTGTTTAGTTACCAAAAAACAACACACAATAACATGCATTAAGTATATCTTAATTACATATTAGAATTCTTTTGTATTTTTCAGAACGGATCGACCACAATGATTATCATAAGAATACTACAATTCATCTTCTTCAGTATTCTTCTTCCTCTAACAATCACCACAACAACCCTACATCCAGGTCCGGTGGGAATATCAATGTGCAGACAGATCTGTCAAAATACCATAGGCTGTGAGGTGTTTACATATTTAGCTTACAAACAGGCATGCCTAAATGGCAACCCCCCAATTACCTCAAAAAGCAGAATGGAGATAATACGTCTTAAGGTAATAGTTACCTAATTAGAGATGTGATTGGGTTGTACAACAATATGAATAATTAAAATGGTTGGAAGTGTTTACTTAATTATTTTCAAATATTCGGAAACACTTAAAATTTGAGTCATTATGAAACCTGCTGTCTTTTTCTCCATATGCCGTTATTTTCGTCTTTTCTTACGTCTTTCAATCCTTTTAGTCCAGACCCGCCCACTCTCTTTGTAATGCATGTTTCATTGGATTGCATTTCATATCGTTTGTTGACGTATTCTAACCCTAGCTTCTTTGGTATCAATCTTAATCAAGCAGTATGTGAAATACTGGGTGGGATAGCGCAGAGGATAGCGTGTTCAACTTAGGATCAAGGGAATCTGTTGTGCAAATCCCATGAGGGACTCGGCAACTTATGTGTGCAACTAAATCTGTGCTACATGCAGTAAGGTTTCGATGCGAATCTACACTGCAATACCGGCAATGGTTTGCTTGATTCAGCCGATGTTTGCAGGTTTCACCGTAATCATTACCACAACGGTGCGGTCTTTCTTCCTGCAAAAATACTACCAGTATCGATATAAGTGAAATACTCTTGAGAGTGGTGTCATTCTTAAATCACCTCACCTTATAAATAAGAAAATAAATATAAATGAGAAAATAATATAAATAAATAAATAAATTTACTGATGTCCAAAACGAAAGATGACAATCTGAAAATTTTCTTTTCTGTATACTAATTGGAAGCATTTAATGATATCTGTAATCCAAAAATCAAACATATTTGATCAACGGATTTGATAAATACATTAGGAAAACAACAGTGAAAAACAATTTTGGTCAAACCCTGCTGTCTTTCATACCTCATCATACCTGCACCTGAATTAGAATATTTTGTGGCTGGTTCTATGGAAACACAGGTCACAATGTTTTTTTCAAGATTGAACCTTAAAACCATAAGTTTTAGCTCTTTGAAACCTTGTATGTTAAACATCGATCATGAGAAGTGGTGCTCCAGGGTTTTTCCTACATTTACTTTAAGGTAGTTTCGATAATTAAAATTTAGTTATCTGAGGAGAACTCAAAAGCCATAATGCTTTGATCATTGAAAATTATTATTAGATTGATCATAGTTTTTAATGTTGACATTTTGGGTTTTCAACTTCTTGTAACAATTATTTGTGGCCTTTCCAGTGGATACGCTTCATAAATTCATAAATTATAAGGCCAAGCTTATTGAAACCTGGTATATTGAAAAGTTTCCCTATGAAGTGATGCCTTTTGGGTTTTTTTTTAATTCTCTTCCTACATTAATTTTGACCATTTCATGGAAAAGGAACTTTAAATTTCGTTTCCAGTCCAGAATTTAAAAAAGACTCAGCTCATTGAAACTTTCCAGATGGAACAACTGTATGGTAGAAGTGTTTTTTGGGTTTCCAACTTGTTCGTATTACACTTTAGGCGTTCCCATGGAAACATAATTTGGAGATTTAGTTTCCGAACCAGAACTCACATTGAACCAGAACTCACAAACCACAATGTCGAGATCATTGAAACTTTGTAGAACAATCATATCTGCTTTAGAACGTTTTCAATTCAGATAATATTTTATTGAGGGCTTATGAAAAAAAACACAGCTTCATTACATATCACACTTTTGCCAATTGGCCGGGATACAGGCAACTCTAATTGCTTGTTTTCATTAACTCATGTTAATATTGCACATGCAATCATGTAATTAATGTGAAATGTTTGATCAATTAAAACTAAGCTTTATCAACCTTTGTTATACTCATCAATCACATTTCAAATTCATTCTGATAATATCTATAACACTAGTAAGCATGAATTTTAAAGCTCATTTATAACATGTATTTCTCTTACTAGGCTTACTGTTTGGATTTGTCTTTGAAATAAAAATATATCATTAACATATATTAGTAATGAGTAATTTACAAAGTCGAAGATAATGGAACATTTCAAATCAAATAAAGTTGCCTAATGGTCGCATTTGGAGGAATATTGTGGATACTGAACCATGGTAAACATTTCTTTTTCAAATTCTAAACCAGAAGCCAATACCAAATGATCATCTTCACTACCCAACTGGGTCCAGAGTCTTCAGAAGCAGAACGGATCGTCAGGATTGCAGGGAAGAAAAGAACAAAATATCACCAAATGGGTCAGGTAAGTTAACTATATAGATAAGAATCCATCCTCCTTTTCCCAAAGTTTATTTATCTCAAGTTGCTCAAAACAAAACATTGATTTAATCGTGGATACAGTTCAAAATCCAACACATTGCTAGCTGCAATAAACAACTGTTGATTCTCTATTAGTTTTTAGATAGCTCGTTAATCCACTTTTCAAAAACTTTGAAATAAACAAAGAATAAAGTATAATTGATAGGTCTCGAAGTGTAGTTTTGGGAAATCAGAAACGAACTGAGTTCCCTTTCAAGTTACGCACACAATGAATTGCAGATAAAAAAATGTAATGTATGCAATTCTCTGCCCAAAATGCAAACTAACATACATAGGGCAAACTAGTAACCTACAAGCACGAGTCCGGGTTCACAAACAACAAATTAATGACCCTAACCTCCGCCATCTGAAGATAAGCAAACACATTGCGAATTGCAATAATGGAAATTTTGCTATCTTTCCTTTCTACAAAGTTTATACAAAGTCAGAAAATACAACCATTACTCTTGAAACAAAAGAGACATTTTTTATCAACAAGTTTTCTCCATCATTGAACTGTTAGCTCACATAAGGAAGCGATTACTATTGTGATGTATTGGATTATGAGTGTTTAATTGCACTTCTCGGTCCCATCAGTGATTAATGCAACATTGCAGAATCATCAACCCTGAACAACCCCATTGTGTTCGAGTCACACCCAATTAGGGGTGCCTGAGGCTATTATTACGTGATTGGCAACGAATGACTGATTAACCAATACACATACACACACATACATACATACATATCTAAACCTATGCCAGATAGCGTTTCTGAATGAATATATATTCATGAACCTCTTTTCAGAAACAACTGGCGTCCTTTCAACTGATCAACTTGAGAAACTTCGCCTTAAAGGTTTGTGAATTGTGCTTGGTCTCTTTCTAATCTATGTTTTTGGTGAAATTGCTTATTGTTAAGTCAAGTTTCTGTCTCACGAGTACTTTGATCAAAGACAACACAACACAAGAATTAGATTAATGATGGTATGTATTTCTCAGAGTGACTGATACAATTATGCTGACAGTGTATCCAAGTTATGCGACCAGGGTACCGAAGATTTGTTTTTAAACGTTATATTTTCCATATTTTGTGGTACGAGCAAAACAAGGAAACTGTGATACATGTAGAAATATTTACAAATCCACATTTGGCTCCTTTAATTCATTGTGCTAACAAGACAAGACCATCTACCAAGTAATAAATGTAAAGATGACCAATATCGAAAAAACATTTTTCTGCTTCTGTTGACAAATAATAAATCTTATCAAATCATAATAACGTACAATTTCCGTTCTAAGTTATTTCAAATTTGTATTTCACTTATATCGCAGCTGTTAGTATTATTGCAGGGAGAAAGCCCGCAACACCACTGTGGTTATACATTGTGGTGAAACCTGCGAACATCAGCTGAAACTAGCGAACCATGGATGGTGCTGCGCTTAACTAATATGTAGCATTGCACCCAGACTTTACAACGTGCAGAACAGTTCTCTACTGCAGACAAAGTTGCCTAGCCCCTGGCGGGATTCGAACCACTACACTATCGATCTGAAGCCAAACTTGTTAACCACAGCGCTATCCCGCACCTCGAAAAGGCTTTGGAAATTCTTCATATGTTAACAGTCTGCCTTCTTCATTTCGCAGATCAAAAACAACACCCTTTTTATAACACTCCTTATAGAAGAAGTTTTTTTTGCCTATAAGGATATTGACGTTGTTCCCAAAGGATTGAGATTTTATATAATGTTCATTTACAATTTCTTTTTTACTCATTGATATAAAATATGACAGACCTAAAGAGAACGTCTCTCCAAAAGGAGTTTGAGAAGAAGGGTACTATCTCATTTTAAATAAAGGCACTATCTGTAATAAAAAAGGAGTTTTCATTTTTAGTTTATCTTTATATAGATATGTCCATTTAAGGTCATTACTGTCCATTCGTTTTATCCATTTAAGTTTTTGTGATGATATGATTTTACTAACATTTGGACCCTTTACACCCCTTGTTCTATGGTAAGCACCACTACATCTCTTTTAATCTCCCTTCCTAATTAATTTCCATGATGCAATTACTTGGTTTTGACAACGACACGAGGTGATGGTTAAGCTTTAGTAGTAGAGTTAATTTAAGAACAGTATTTCTGCAATAAATTAGGGGTTCATTAAATGTTCATTTGCCTGTCAAGTCTAGGAGAGTTTTTCGTTGTAGTTATAATCAATCATATTATCTTGATCATTATCAAAGTATATGCCTTTAAGAGTGAAATTTGTTTGTGACAAGTCAAAATGCCATTCTTTACACATTTTATATCGGGATTTCTTTTTGGAACCTATCCATATCAGTTTTGTTTTATTGATATTGACTCTCAAATCTGAAACGCTTGGACAAATTATCAAGAATTCAAAGCTATTTTCAGATCCATCTAATGTAAGAGTAGTATCATCTGCAAATTAAGAGAAGATATTCTGTATTTCCAATTTTGATTAACTTTATGTTCTTGTTATTCCGTATCACGAGACCCAAGATTTCTACACATAGTAGAAAGATGTAAGGCGCTACTGGGGCCCCTGACGGCATCCTCAACTTGGCATCCTGAACTTTGCGTTTTCCCGGGCATGGTCAGTTTGTTTCCCCCCACCCCCCCCCCCCCCCCCCCTCTGTAAAAACCCCTCCAGACCTCTCACTGTCCAAAAGCTTGACATCTGGTATTACACTGTAAGGTCACACTGACCTAGTCGACTGACCTCTTTGTAAATTAGTATGGCGGGCAGATTTAATATATATAAATACACAAATATGGGTCGTTACAGGTACATTACGTTTTTAATCGTTCTTATTTTTGTCAACTGCACTAATGTTATTCCAATGTTCAAGAAAAGTCGAAAGAAACAATAGATACATATTTAAGACTTAAACAAAGAAGATGACTCAAATGTTTAAAAATTTAACAGCAATATTTTTACTGTTGCTGATTTGAACTCTTTCAATGGCATTCTAGAAGTTGTAGCAGTAATGAAGTACACTATTTTATGGATATTCAACTTCTTTATTAACAAATTGTCGCGAATCTGTTAATATTGAAGTTGAACATCCATAAAATCGTGTACTTCATTGTTGCCGATTTGTGACTTACCCCTGATATGAGAGCGATAAAATAGATGCATAAAGTGTTCATAAGGTCATTTCTCTGCTAACTAATTTCTACAAAAGTCAAGGTCAAAGTAGTTCTTCACTAAATACAATGATAGCATGTCAAAAGTCTTTCGAAATTTCTTATTCATGTAAAAATGTGGCGTTGTTTAAGTTAGAGACCGGTTTTTAGGCCGTTATTAATTATTAGTTTCTCAGAGTCCTAACAATTAAATGGAGATTAAAAATGTACATTTTGTATTTGGTTTAAATGAAAGGTCATTTTGATATAATCATTAAAACGTAAATGTGATCTACACTATTAACAATATATATGATTTAGGGAAATTTGGACTCATGTAAAAGCGGTAGAAAAAGTACATTAGTACTATGAATTTCTGAATACACAAACGTCGTTATCTAAAAAGCAAGTTCCCAGCAAACAGAAGACATCAATTAGACACGTAAATTAGAGGTCTAAATTAGGTCTAGATCGGGTTAGACGTCATTTAGACGTCTAAATTAGGTCTAGATCTGGTTATACGTCATGTAGACGTCTACTTTAAATCTATTCAACTTCGCCATTTGGACATGGAAAAGACATCGAAAGACGTCTTAAGGTTGACCTGCATTTTCATACAATTTTATTACAACCCAGCAGGCACATAGACGTCTATTAGCCTGAAAATTTTGAATCTAGTCATAAGAAAATTTTAACCCAAACGTGAAATTAAGCTCCCATATCTAATTCTAAAATTATATCTATTACAAGTCATTATAATGTTTAAAATAGTTTAAAAAATGAGAACCCATGGCTTAATTTTGACCTTTTAACAATAAATTGTGTGGTTATTCTGGACGTCAATGATCGCTTAATACAAATTCATTCATGAATGCCGCGTAAGCAACGTGCCTACATCTTGAATTATTAACTACAATGATTGTCTCTAGAATGTTATAAAAACTTTTAAATTTCGCTAAACGCGATTAGAGTGTTCATTTAGGATGGTATTCACGATGCGGCTGTTTTAAGTTCCAGTGACAATCTGATATCAATCCTGAATTGATGACTTTGAACTGGGTTTTCGGCAGGCTCTAGTCTGCACGAACCACACTGCCAATGCCCTTGTTATATTCATTCACGATACATTGTTTTGTATTTGGTTCCCCAGTCACTATGTTCTTTTTTCCTGTGTTTCTACAATTTCAGTGTCTTCAACTAAGATATGATGAACAACACCGATCCCCATTTCAAGCTTACATACATTGACAATTGAACAATAGAAATTATCCATAAGCACGTAGTTTGCTTTTGAGTGTGTAACACAAAACCAAGTCCATCAACAAGTCAAAAGTCCTCCAATCTTCAGAAAAAGTTTCAGAATGGTAACTTTGAAACTTCAGTTTCTTTTCACTGGCACAAACATTTCGTCAATGTAAATCAGCTAGTGCTGCTTGTTAACTCTTGAAAATCGATATATGATTAGTTCGTACAACAGGCCAAGTATGTTGCATGTTGAAAAATTTGGTGTTTTTCTTCCCGCCATTGCACTGTTATCACACAAACATAAGAATGTGAGCAGTAACCAGAACCTGTTGAGAGGCATGCTTTAATCAGCGTATATAAAAACACTCTCACACCTTCCTAATACCCTATTCTCTTCCTGGGCAAATGCCTCGTATGGCATAATCGGCTTGAATTATGTATGTTGCTTACTTCACCTGCTATTATGTCAGCTAATGAAATGTCGTTATAAAAGGAGCGTGAAGCAACTACCTTGAAACTAATGGATTTTCAATCCGGAAAAAAATGTGTTTTGCAATGTTTCTCTTTTTCTGGACCACTATTTCCGACAGATCTCATTATCAAAATCAATATCGCTCTCATTAGTAGTCATCTTTCCAGAAGATTCTTTGACATGGTCCTTGTTGATGAATTCGCTTCATGACTTTTTGACTGTCGGACCACTTGTTTCATGACTTCGCCAAAGGTACGATGTCGCTGACGGCTGTCGATATCTTGCTAACAATGTCTACTTTGTTGCCATGTTTGACTTCCTCTGCAACAACACGGCGAATTCCAAGACTTACCATCATATTGCAGAAAGTGGCAAAGGCTTAAATACTAAAGACTTCATCGACTTCATTTTCCGATTAATAGCAAAACAATTATAAACAAGAGTTTACGTAACTTTAACGCAACCTCACGTAAACAAATGACAACTTATATATAACAAAATGTTGTTTACTTATTATCTACCGGTGTGTGAATTCAAACCTTCATGTCATTGAAATTTTATGATAATTTTGTTTTTCATGTACAGAAGTAAATTCTTTGAAACATAGTTTTCACGTTCCTTTTTTGTGTGTATCTCAAAAATGAAATAGGTTGTCAACAAGTCGATTGATTTGTAAACTTTGTATTTCAGACATTACAAAATTATTCGCCAAACTGTTTCATTTACAGGGTATCGTGAAATTAAAAAGGGAAATAACTTGTATTTGTATAAGCGTTACACAGACAAGAAAACCTGGGAAAATGGGATGAAACAGTGCAAAGAGGATGGAGGTTTGCTTGCACAAGTGAACAAAGCGTTCAAATGGAAACTGGTGCCAATGTTTGTACCTAAATCAGGTACGTTTGTTCAGTGTGAGTACAAATTGTATGTAAATAAATGATATTGACATGTTGCATTACAATTCATGGCTTAAATATTACTCCCCCTGCGACATAAGTAATTGAAAAAGTTATGATATCACATTAGACAGTTTAAGAAATATCTTATATAACATAATGTTTTTTAACATAAAACATATGTTCCAGCTAGTAACACTTGGATTGGTCTCAGCGATCAACAAAAGAACGACAAGTATGTCTGGAATGATGGGACTGAACTGAAGGAGAAGGAAAGATGGTTTGCAAAGTCAACTTACATGTATCCTGAACCAACTCATCGAACCTGGGGTTTGGACGAAGATTGCGTCAGAATTTTATACAATTCCCATTATGAGCAATATTTTCTTTTTGATGCTATGTGCGTCTCTAAAACAAGTTTTCTCTGTGAGGTTGTAAGTAGATATAACATAGAACAAAAGCCTATGTTAACTCGTGCCAAAGCACACAATATAGACATATGAAAAACTATATTTACAGAGAATATATCGATTGGAACATAGCAAGAGTCTTAGATGACAGAATAATGATTATCATGATTTTCTCCTTTATATATTCATTACTGCAAAATGTGTCTGCAGTTGAGAACTGTTCTACACGCAGTAATAGTAGACTTTCAGCGCAGTGCCACGTATGGTGTATTAGATCCAGCCGATACTAGATTTCAACACAGTATATAATTACATTGGTACTGCGGGCTTTCTTCTTTCAATAATACTAGCTGCCGTGATATATAAGTAAAATACCATTGGAAGCGGTGTTAAACCCCACTCAACTCACCTCAATCCATGGAACTTCATGTGTAAATGTCAGTTGTAAAAGATTTACTATTTCACAGTATGTGATCACTGGTCTCCGGATGTTTCTATTAGAAAATACTGTTTTGCATGTGTTGTCTTACGTCAGTAGTGATAATATATTCCATTCTTTCATTTCTCTCCGCAACTGGATTGTTGATAAACATACGTTTGAAAGAGACATGATTTTTGAGGTTTCAAGACAATGGTTTGATGTGATGTCCATCGACAATCATTTTTATGTATTTGGTCACATACCCTGAAAGTCAAGCGATACTTTGTACCATAAACATTATTATTGTCTTGATTCAAAAGGTCGAATTAAAATGTAAGTAATGTTTACAGAATATTTGATAACATCTACAAAATTCGTTATGCAATACTTAAATACGCAACTAATTTCTTTACCACAGTTATCGGTATTTCAAAAGTCAAATCAGTTTAATAACAATATTTGAACGCTCCATCGTTGAACGCAGAATTTTTAAGAGAAACATATGCATGCTAATTAGTCATTTTAAGCCCACAACTCTCTTAACATAATGATAAACCACCACTTGACTCAATACCTTATCTCTCACTGTGCCTTTCTTCCCGTCTTTTCCATCATCCTTTCGATCCCTTTCTCCCTGATCTGTCCACTCTCTTTTGGATGCTTGTCATCCACGTGTTTAATAACTGAAGCACGTAAAACCCCAACTCACTCACTCATAATGATAACCCTCGTTAGAAACTGTGTATATTAAGTCACCAGGTCTTATGGCAGAGCCATGCATGATTTATGTCCGCAAGGATGGATTGGTTAACTTAGGGTTTAATGTATTCTCACCAATATTTCAGTTATTAAACAGGTGAATGACAAGCATCCAAATGGGAGGGGTAGATCAGGAAACAGAAAGGATGAGGGAACAGATGGAAAGAAAGGCATAGTAAGGGATAGAAAGCAGGTCTTAGAAGTACTCAAATTTTGTTCTACCCGTCGACCAGATTGGGTGCAACTACCAAGTGCATATATAAGCTCAAGCTGGCATTTAGCTATCGGGGTCTTTTAAGCACGCAAACCAACACACTATGATAAGGTGTTCAGTCCAGTGGTGTAGTCTGGAAGGATAATTCAGTGGTTGTTTTCATTGGTGAAATAAAATAATCCAAAGGCATACCCTTTTATTTTCAAAGTTTGTGGGTAAATTTAAAAGTAAAATAGTTAAGTTAAATTGTTGCTTGGCAATGCAGGAGAAAACTGTAACTTCAGTCTGGTGACAAAATAGCAATAATAGCGCCTTGAATATTGTAATTGCTTGTAAGTTGAAATTTCGATTGACACATCATTTCTGAAAATGTTCATAATACTGACAATTATTAATCCCATGTATAAACGCCATTATATATGTAAGACTCGAATTCATGGCAGGCCTAAAATCTGTGGCGGATTTCCAAATCTATGGCATACTTTCAAATGTCTGACATTTGTACCTTTTTTGTATTTTTCTGCAATGATTAACCAAACCTTAGGCTAAACAAACTTACCCTAAAATTCGTCGACAGGAATCCAAGGGTTACAAAAGATAGTCTTTCAATATCTTTGGGCTAAAGAAGACAGACTCACCAAGGGCTAAAAGATCCTACAAACTAAACACAATTGATGTGGCATAAAACCGCAAATGTCTCATTTATATATAAGATATTGTTTAATGAAATTCCGTAATTCGAATATGGACTATAATTATTTGGTTGTTATCCGTTTGCAAAATCTCTCTGTGACTTCCCTTATTATTTCGCTAGCGATGCAAGTGGGCCTTATGACGGGAACAGTTAAGTTTATGACGGCATTGCACAATGACATCACTTAGCATGACGTCATGAAACAGTCTATTAATCAAACGCGCTACAGATAAGGAAATCCGCCATAGATTAGAGACCCGCCACACATATGAGTCGTTTTGGTATATCTTATTCCCTGTAACTTTATTAAAATCCACACTGACGAAGTGACATGTTACCTAGTATTGAATACTATGATAAAATCTGGAATTTTGGATTAGGTGCAAGTTCCTTTTACTTCACAAAGGAAGTCCGTTGCTTAAACATTTTTAATATTTCAGGAATGTTCACAATTAACACCACTGTGTCACACTGAGTTTTGAGGTGAAAATATTGAGGAATAGTACCACAAACGGTGACTTTGATATCAATTTCACACTATTACAACCCGTAGGGAAAATGATATATCAATTTCATTAATGCAAACAGCAGTTAGAGTATAAGTACATACACACCTAAATTAACTTGACCTCACTTTCCTGTCATACCTAAATGATGTAGACAATTACATGCACATTTCAGTGGCGGCTTCTCAAGCAATATAACAAATACAATATCGATATGGTTGGTTTATCTCCTTCCCACCAAATGCAATGACACTTTTATTATAGATTCCAAGAATGGTGATTTCAAAATTCACAAGTGAAAACTCATCAAGCCTTATAATAATCATAATTTGATATATGTTTTGGATTATAGGGCAATTATTAACAAAGAAACATTAAATAAAGACTCCAAGAATGCTGGTTTGAAAATTCACACGTGGAAGCTCATAAAGAAGTGTTCATTTCATTAAATTCCTCGCCGCTAATGGCTGAAATATTACCCATGCGGCGTTAAACAATAACTCACCCACTCATCAAGTAGTGACATTTAAAAAATGGGAATGTGGTTAGGTTAATTTACAATAATGACGATTGATGGAATTGATTTAATTCAATTAACAACACTTTTGCAAAACAAAAAAATTAAAAATAATTTTCAGTCAATAAATGTACCATTCCTTAAACATGAACAATTAAAAATACCTTTATATGATTATTAATATAGAGATTAGTGTGTATTTATATGCTTACATGATATTTCTACTCACATGCTTTGAAGCAAGTCAGAGGGTTTTTTTATCTATTTTAGTTAATTATTTCAAAGATATTATTTAATATAAGAGAAAATAATTATTTTACTTGCAAGATTTTTCATTAAATTCAATTCAAACAACAATTTAGGCCTGCACTTTTTGCTCAAAATCAAAATGTTTTCTTGTTTCTAATTGACATACTGTAGATTAAACAATTCCTTCTCTTCCTTCAGAACAGTCCAAGTGTTTAATGGCGATAATAATTTTGAAATTTCACGTAAGCATAAAATGATAAAATTTAGGTTTTCAAAAAGTCAATGTTATCAAAAAAGATATAAACTAGTGTCCAAAAAAAAGTACCCACCAATAAATTTTATATCAATTTTTTGGGACCACCTGGAATTGAATATTCTATTCAGAACAAAACGATCTGCACATATATATGCATTGATTGTTACTTTGTGTTAAAAAAATACTCTGGCTACTTTCGTTTGGACATTAGTTTAATTAGATGTAAACTAAATATTCTGACTAAATTGTCATAATCATTATAATTATCATTTTATATATCAATGCAAACCATATTGTATTTATTTGATTATACAAATATGATTTCATGAGCTCTTTGTTAGAGTATTCAACTCATTAGTTAAAGACAAGAATTCATAAACCGTAAATGATGAAGAGCTTTAACATTTGAAGATATATGATTTGGATAATGGGATGCTTTAACTGTTGCATGTGTCTATAACGAGGTAAAATATATTGTTAGAAATGAAATTGTTTTATTTTGAGTTGTTTATTGATAACTTTATCAATAATATAACGCTCAACTATATATTTTATTAAACTATGGTGATTTCTCAATTTGATGTACAGGTGGTGTTTGAATATTATTTTTTGCTGAAACTTGAATTAAACACTAAGGCATATTAAATGATTATCACTGTCTCCATTGTGTTTCACTTTCAAACATAAAACACTTACTTACCGCGCATATCAAAACATTGATGTGAGATACCTGTTTATTTGGATCTACATATTTGTTTTTGGAAACAAGAATTCAATGCTATGATTCGGGACCAAATCTTATTCCAACTTTCATTTCACATTCACCCTGTTTATGTTCTGTAAGAGCTTAACTTTGAAGCTCAATAAACAAATTCGACAAATGCTCATTTATACAAATTCCGTAAATCCTTGATATCAAGAACACTGATAACATGTTAGTCATGAAAATTGTAACCACTTTGTTCGATCTCATCTACAATGTATTTTAGTGTCAAAATTAATTTAACGCTTAAAATTTTGTCACCTTACGTTTGTCTGAAAAGAGGAACAGTTTGTTTGACAGAGAGTACAAACGAGTCACCAGTAATAGGAGGTTCCATGTTAAATTTTCCTGATGCTGATGTTTATAGCCATTTGCACTTCTTTGGCAGTTGTGTATCTCGTTCACATCATACAGTAAAACTACTTCAACGCTTCAGTTTTAACAGCGTTGCTTGTTGAGTCATCATGAATGAACGCAGATCACGTCTATGCATTGTCCTTGAATATAGAAGCGTCACAAAAACAGATGAGTTGAACAAAATAAGTTTGTGTCAGGAAAAGGTTCTCCAGATCGTCGTAAAAATATCAAGCAGACAGAGTCAGCTACATTCCCCGCCAAGTGAAAATGTATATGTGAAATGTGAAATGTATATTAAAAAATGTAGGAAGGTGTATTCATTCATTCCCATTCAATAAATCCTTTTCTTCCTTGCAAAGATCAACCTTTAAGCTTACAAACATAAAACAAGTGTATACATAATTAGACTCGAACAACTGTAATGGTAAATTGTTGCCGGAGGTAAACATTTACTGTTATATTTACACTGGTTAAGATTAATCACTCAGAGATTTCGATAAATAAATGAACCCGAATGAACTAATTATAGGATGATAAATCAAAACGTATGGCTCAGGTCTTAAGTCTTAAAATAGTCTATTTCAAATCCCAAATTCACATTTGAAGTCAGTTTTTTACACCACCTCGTCTACTAATCCCTTGATACACATTTAAGGGATCATCCCTTTGCTATTCATTCTGGTTCCGAGGGCTAAAGCATTTACACCTGATTACTTCATTTATATTTATCAAGTTGCCACTGTCATTAAGCATCGAGAAGTTGAGTCGTCTGAAAAGAAAGGACAAAGTCATTCTCGCTATCATCATAACCACAAATGTAAGTGTCTTTATATGTGACATGACGTCAAAGATAAAATATTTTCTTATGTATATTTTATATTATCATATACAGAAGGAAATATTTGATTTGATTGTGAACAGAGAAAACAGTATTTATCGAGAAAGTGTTGACAAAAATCAAGAAATGTAACACTGTTTATAGTTAAACAATAGGAATGATTATCACAATGCATCAAATGCACTACAGTCCTGGAGTCGCAAAAATTAAAATTAACGTAAATACATCTGAAAAAATCAGCCATCTTTTCATTATACATTAAACTTAGACACTCTAATCAGTCAATGGTAATTAAAAAATGTATTAATCGTAGCGTCGTCTGCTGCAGAAAAATTGTTCAAAAAAGTCTAGCTTATTCACAAATATGTGATCACCTGTTCAACAAGATTGCCCCTTTTCAATTCGATGTTACTCTCATCGTTAAATATCATATTTGTTGTAAACATAACTTCATATACATCTAAATATCTCCTCTCCATCTCATTCTTAACTACCGTTTAAGGCTATTCACCGAAACGTCTCGTTCCTATGCAAAAAGGAGATGGATATTTATAAAATGTTAAAATTACAAAAAAAAATGTTGGTTGATTTGAAAATAAAGAAAATATATTTCAAATTTGTAACACAAGTAACGTAGCAAGATGGAGTCAATTAACCTCTGTGTTGAAAACGAGTAGATGGTATCATTTCCAAATTGGCTCCGGAACGTGTTACATCATTTCAGTAAATTGGAGGTGAGATTAAGATTCAACACTATGTCTATGTCACCGCCCTTTCTCTTATGTCCTTACAGTAAAAAACGTACTATAAGGAGTACAATTCGATTTCAAAACATGAATGATGAGGTCCCAGGATTCTGAAAGCTACGAACATTTCTGTCATGCTTAAAATTATGTTAAGTGTGAGTTGTTTCTCTTCTGTCAAGAGTTATGAACGTACAATTCTGCTACATCAGCGTATCTGTATCCGCAGAGCTCTCAAAATCTCTTGATATCAACCACATCCGATGCGACATATTTTCTGATATGAATGTAATGCCTTAGATAAATATTGTCACTACCTGGGTAACAGATCCGTTTAGTTCCGTTTAGTTCGGATAATGTCCTACATGCCCTTCGCCATTTATTGGCTGAAAAATGCGTATTTACACAGCCATGAATAACCACCTGTCAGCGAAAGCTATTACATGCTCAGAGGAAAATCAATTGAAGACTATGTTGTCAGCCAGACAGGATATGGCTAGATATGCTTAAGTTCATAGTCAGCTACGCATGCATTATCTGTAAATACTGGTAAACTTTCGAGGTAAAACCTCACGAGAATGTAAACATTGTCATGTAGAGAATAATGTGGGACTTGATTTGCAAAAGAAAACTCTGAAAAAATATATGACATCTATTGAAGGACAGATTAGCAAGGGTATTAGGAGAAACAAAGGCTTGAGTTGGTCTGAAACATATTCATGATGGTTTCCCTTGCCAAGTTTTTGTATATCTTTTTGATATTTTTCTCAGGGCCGACAGTCACAATAATGTGTTGTTTTCGAATCGACAGACGCCGAGTCAGCCACTAGCTCCAGACAGCGAGTATTCGCTCCGTGACGTCACTAATATACTCGCTGCCATCAGAAGGCTTCAAGGTGAAAAAGCTCGAACACAGCGCGTGCAACAAACGATTGATGTCACGCACTAAATGTGAAGCTCATAACTCATAGGATTCACAATGCAACTCCGAACAACGACTCAAGAAATGAGTACGACGAACGAAACTTTTTGTTATCTTATTAAGTTGTCTTTGAATTTTCGAAACGTAACAAACTGTCCACCATATACTCATCAAGAACAAAATTATATTTGAAGCAAATTACACCAACTTTTGTAATATTCATAGAATTTCATACTCCTAACGTTTAAAACATACTCTCGAACCAATTTATTGGTATGTAAAATAACAATTTGGTTCGAGATTATCGATGACGTCAATTCCTATTGTTGTCAAGAATCTTGACAACAATGCCCCCGCAAGTGAAGGCAGGGCAACTACCGTAGAGGTACTCGAAGGGAAGGCGCCCTGACTTGGAGGTTGAGTCAGCCATGATGGACAATAGCCCCTTCAAGTTTAATCAATGGACTTAGCCAATATGACGTCATTTGTAACGTTACTGAAATGACGTCATTAACCTCGCGCATGGTTGTATCGTCAAATAAAGCACATCGTCGGTCCCATTGTTCGCCACTGTTTTAATGCAGTGGGTATCTTATATTGTGTCTTATCTCATATGTTGAGAATAAAGTTGGTATTGTTTCTATTGTTATTGACCTTCATGCTAATGTCATGTCATGACTGAAGTCGGCGTACAGCTTTGCTCTGAAACGTAAAGAATGAACAGGAAAATTACATGAATGATGTAGGTTTGATTTGGTTCATAAGCAAACTACACATAACCCTTTTTCATTTAAAAAGTATATGTGCATAGTAGATATCTACCTCTTACGTTATATTCTGCTATTAGGTTTAAGGGTGTTTCTTTGAATGAATATCAAATACATTGATCTTATATGTGTCTTCACGTTAAATGTGTGTACTTTACTTAAAGGTACAATAGTTCAGGGTATTGTGGTATGTTGCATTATGCAATCTTGATTTGTGAGCCACAAGCTATGCACTCTTTTTACCCATTACCAATGCTTCATGGAGCGTTTCGTAAACATACATGTACCGAGCCTAAATTCATTGTTTATAGCTTGGAACAACAGTCCTATTTACTATTTAGAAGATAAATACTTGCGTTTGTAAAATTGGCGGGATTAATTGTTATTCAACATCCGCAAATTTAGTTCAAAACCGATGGCAAGCGCAACTATTTATCGATATTGTAACATGACCGTTAGTTATTAGAAGTTTAAGAGAGAACTCTGTTTTAGCGTACTTATTTTTGTGTGGAAAGGACTTTCTATTTCTATATCTGTAAGAGGTGTGACAAGGTCTAACTAATATGAATTTACATGACAAACATTGTACTGGTAATACCAAATAGCGGCATTCGTAACAGCGAGACCTTACAACATACTTGATTAATTTGAGACCGAAATCAACAATTATAAAGCTCGTAAAAAAATATCTTAAAACCCCAAATAAGAAAGTCTTAAACTAGCCCAAGACCATTGTGACAGCGGCGCAAGCATTGTGACGTCAAAACGGTTGGCCTTTGTGACGTCATACCATTGGAACGGCATTTGAAAGAAGGTGACCAACTCTGCGGCAAACTTGGACTAAGTAAACCAGTTGAAAATATTTCCGTTCTTCAAAAATAAATCATGTTTAGATTTATTTGTAATATCTACCGGTAGACACAATTTAAAAAATGACAAAGACAGCTGTGAAATTCGAGTACGGCACGAATTTTCTAAGAAACTGGAAAAATTAATACTTGAGTCGGGCCGGCACAAGAGAACATGTTGTATCCATGAGCGGTGATTAGCCTTAGCTAAATAAGGTATTCATTGTCATTCAACATAGGGTAATTTTTTCAAATCAACCAATCAGAATAGAGAATACGACGAAGTCATGTTACAATAAACATTTATGCATTTCATTATGAATTATGTTTCCGCTTCTCAAAATAACGAATGTTGTTATTGAGGGCCTGGTTGATCAAAATTTGGTTATCACTTAACCAGCCATTAAATCTATTCAACCGACTGTTAACTTTAATGGAGCTGTTATCTTGTCTCCAAGGAAACTACATGAAATATTTTATCAAATGTGACTGGTATCACTTAAGTGCAAAGTTTTCAAGTTACATTAAAAAAATTTATATAAAAACAAACGATCAAAACTATAGCTAAGCTATATGGTAGGAGGATCAAACATTTATTGTCAAAGATGATATAACCAGAAACTCACTCCAAAGTGTTGAAAACATTATATTTGAAATAGTTGTCTACATGCAACATATCTAATTTGAGATTCATGATCAAGTTGGCAATTTACTTTCTTGATTATTGACAATGTAAGAGAAAATGATGAGATATATTCATATTTGATATTCGAAACCTTATCTATAGTTAAGAATGCTTAATTTTTCATTTTGTACAGAACTACTATAATTTTTGTTAGTGTTAATATGATATATATAGATATCACGATATGTCTACTCTTACTGAAAAAGGATACATATTGTTATCATCAAACTATCTAACATGACTTTTTTCTTTCAAATAAATGTATTAAAAACACAGTCAAACTAAATATATTGAATAAAAATGTACTTGGCAAACATTTTCGTAGCTTTTGATATATAAGTACAAATGCAGGGAAATTCACAAATATCTGCGGATCGGCACCCATGCCTGTAACTTGTAGGAGCAGTGCACACAAACGCAACATGCTCATTTCCAAAGGACCAAGCTTGTACATTCGTCGAGGCACGTGCAGTGTCCCAAAAGCCAAAGAATGCGATTTTTTCCATTTTCATCAAATCTGCATGCACGGATCACTATATATACCAATACAAATTGTAGCTTGCCATACAAAAATCATCAAAACAATGCCTCGTTTGACTGCTGAAAAGAGAGGGCTATTGGCATGGGCCTAGTGGGGACAAATAAATCAACAATAGCCAGAAGTCTTGGAGGCGGAATTTGTGGGGACAAAAAGACACGTCTGGTGATCATATGTGGCAACATGAACAACACTATGTGGATGAAATTCTGAGGCCAGTAGCTGTGCAATTCATACAGCATTGAGCAATGGGAACCCTTCTACAGCAGGACAATGTGTCTTCCAACACAGCCAGGATCACTCAGGACTATCTAAACAACGCCAACGTCAACTATTGCCCTGGTCAGCACGTTCACCTGATCTGTCTCCAATAGAGCACATATGGGATGATCTTGGTAAATGGTTAAGGAACCGTCCCAACCCACCAGCTACTCTCCAAGAACTTGAACACGCCTTAATGGTTACGTGGGAGCAGATTCCTGCTGACGTCATCAGAAGATTGACGTCTTCCATGAGAAGAAGGTGTGAAGCGTGTATTCGTGCCAGGGGATGTCACACAAGGTACTAGTGACATGTTTACAGTTACTAGTCACAATTTATTTATTATAGACGTTTGCCACAGATGGGCGAAAAATGACGTTTTGGACCCCCGGTTTCTGGTCTTCAGAGACTATAACTCGCTGAATTCCATTGTCAGAAATTGGATTTTTGTCATGATTTACCACATATGAATGCATTGAACATATTTTATGATATGAAACCATTATAAGTTTTCATTTTTATTTTAGAGTCAATCAAAAAAGGTGACAAGTTTCTTTTGATCTTCAGTGTACACTTCATTTTCATATTCCGGTGTGACAACATATATGGTATTCATGCATTTGGTGGTTTCATTGGCTGAAATATTGCCAGGTAGTTAAAGGTACAACGCCGGTATGGGGAAACAACTGGAAGCCCTAGAAACCTTCGACAGAGGTTGTATAGAAACTTTTATGGAGCTACCTGTGTTTGGAGAGAATGTTGTTGAATGGAAAAGATGAAAAAACTATATACTCTAGTTTAGTTAACAAAAACAACACACAATAACATGCAGTATATCTTAATTACATATTAGAATTCTTTTGTATTTTTCAGAACGGATCGTCCACAATGATTATCATAAGAATACTACAATTCATCTTCTTCAGTATTCTTCTTCCTCTAACGATCACCACAACAACCCTACATCCAGGTCCGGTGGGAATATCAATGTGCAGACAGATCTGTCAAAATACCATAGGCTGTGAGGTGTTTACATATTTAGCTGACGAACTGGCATGCCTAAATGGCAACCCCCCAATGACCTCAAAAAGCAGAATGGAGATAATACGTCTTAAGGTAATAGTTACCTAAGTAGAGATGTGATTGGGTTGTACAACAATATGAATAATTAAAAATGGTTGGAAGTGTTTACTTAACTATTTAAAAATATTTCCCACCCACTCTCTTTGTAATCCATGTTTCACTGGATTGCATTTCATATCGTTTGTTGACGTATTCTAAACCTAGCTTCTTTGGTATCAATGTTAATCAAGCAAGATGTGAAATACTGAGTGGGATAGCGCAGAGGATAGCGTGTTCGACTTAGGAACAAGGGAATCCGTTGTGCGAATCCCATGAGGGACTCGGCAACTTATGTGCGCAACTAAATCTGTGCGACATGCAGTAAGGTTTCGATGCGAATCTACACTGCAATACCGGCAATGGTTTGCTTGATTCAGCCGATGTTTGCAGGTTTCACCGTAATCATTACCACAACGGTGCGGTCTTTCTTCCTGCAAAAATACTACCAGTATCGATATAAGTGAAATACTCTTGAGAGTGGTATCATTCTTAAATCACCTCACCTTTAAAATGAGAAAATAAATATCAATGAGAAAATAAATAAATTTACTGATGTCCAAAACGAAAGATGACAATCTGAAAATTTTCTTTTCTGTATACTAATTGGAAGCATTTAATTATATCTTTAATAAAAAAATTCAAACATATTTGATCAACGGATTTGATAAATACATTAGGAAAACAACAATGAAAAACAATTTTGGTCAAACCCTGCTTTCATACCTCATCATACCTGCACCTGAATTAGAATATTTTGTGGCTGGTTCTATAAAACACAGGTCACAATGTTTTTTTTCAAGACTGAACCTTAAAACCATAAGTTTTAGCTTTTTGAAACCTTGTATGTTAAACACCGATCATGAGAAGTGGTGCTCCTGGGTTTTTCCTACATTTACTTTAAGGTAGTTTCGATAATTAAAATTTAAGTATCTGAGGAGAACTCAAAAGCCATAATGCTTTGGTCATTGATTTATTATTAGATTGATCATAGTTTTTAATGTTGACATTTTGGGTTTTCAACTTCTTGTAACATTTATTTGTGGCCTTTCCCGTGGATACGCAACATAAATTCATAAACTATAAGGCCAAGCTTTAAATTTTTAAAACTTTAAATTTCGTTTCCAGTCCAGAATTTAAAAAAGACTCAGCTCATTGAAACTTTCCAGATGGAACAACTGTATGGTAGTAGTGATTTTTGGGTTTCCAACTTGTTCGTATTAGACTTTAGGCGTTCCCATGGAAACATAATTTGGAGATTTAGTTTCCGAACCAGAACTCACATTGAACCAGAACTCACAAACCACAATGTCGAGATCATTGAAACTTTGTAGAACAATCATCATGTTTCATGGTGGCTATTGGGTGATTGAATAGGATCTTTTGTGGCTGCTTCCATGGACGCACAGTTCATAATATTTTTTTCAAGGTTGAACCATTAAACCTTCAGGCGCAGCATAATATTAATAAGGATCTTCTGAGGAATAAATGTATTACCAAATATCTGCTTTGGAACGTTTTCAACTCAGTTAATATTTTATTGAGGGCTTATGAAGAAAAATACAGCTTCATTACATATCACACTTTTGCCAATTGGCCGGGATATAGGCAACTCTAATTGCTTGTTTTCATTAACTCATGTTAATATTGCACATGCAATCATATACTTAATATGAAATGTTTGATCAATTAAAACTAAGCTTATCAACCTTTGTTATACTCGTCAATCACATTTCAAATTCATTCTAGTAATATCTATAACTCTAGTAAGCATGAATTTTCAAGCTTATAACAAGCATTTCTCTTACTAGGCTTACTTTTTGGATTTGTCTTTTGAATAAAAAATATATTATTAACATATATAAGTAATGAGTAATTTACAAAGTCGAAGATAATGGAACATTTAATATCAAATAAAGTTGCCTAATGGTCGCATTTGGAGAAACATTGTGGATACTGAACAATGGTAAACATTTCTTTTTCAAATTCTAAACCAGAAGCCAATATCAAATGATCATCTCCACTGCCCAACTGGGTCCAGAGTCTTCAGAAGCAGAACGGATCGTCAGGTTTGCAGGGAAGTGAAGAACAAATGGGTCAGGTAAGTAAACTTATGTTAACAAGTTTCAGATTAATAACTCGGAAACATTTTGCATTTTCATTCGGTAATTTTATGATAAGTAGCTTGCCTTAGATTAAAGAACGTAAAAATCCATCCTCCTTTATCTATAGTTTATATCTCAAATTGCTCAAAACAAAACTTTGATAAAATCGTGGATACAATTCAAAATCCAACACATTGTTAGCTGCAATAAACAACCGTTGATTCTCTATTAGCTTTTTGATAGCTCGTTAATCCACTTTTCAAAAACTTTGAAATAAACAAAGAAGTATAATTGATAGGTCTCAAAGTGTAGTATTGCGAAACAGAAACGTACTGAGTTCCCAAAAGTTTAGCAATATGACTGCTGCAAGTCCATAAGACAACTGCTAAAGGGCAAAGGATAGTTCTATTTCTAATTGTATTTGCCTTTACACGTTGATCATATCAATTTTCAGTGATTTTATTTTTAATTAATAATAAAAAGATAAGTGTTATTAGTGACAAGATTTAGAGCGTCTCCTAGCAATTATATTAGGTGAAAATGTTCTGCAACCAAGAACAGACACGATCTGTAAATAGACTGTCTGCTTTTGGTGAAATATTCACTACTTAAAAAAAAGAACAAATCGTCAGAATTTTTCATATCTACATTTAAATTCAGTTACTTGAAAAATGAGTGAAAAATGAGTGAAATATATATATGTATATCTAAACCTATGCCAGATAGCGTTTCTGAATGAATATATATTCATGAACCTCTTTTCAGAAACAACTGGCGTCCTTTCAACTGATCAACTTGAGAAACTTCGCCTTAAAGGTTTGTGAATTGTCATTGGGTCTTTTTCTTATGTATGTTTTAGGTATAAAACATTTTTAATCGTTCTCATTTTTTCAACTTCACTAACATTAATGCAATGTTCAAGAATGTAGTTGAATGAAAGAATAGATAAATACATCGATAAATATATAAGCCTTGAATAAAACAAGATGAAACTTGTGAAATCGTTTAAATTGTCGATATTGGAACAAGAAGGCCAGTTATTTTTCTTGTTTTAGTGACTTTAAACTGCATTTTGACTGTACAGTGATGTTGAACGTGAAGATTAAAAACTGTAACATTGTCTAGTCTGCAAAATGTACATGGACAATTAAATGCCTAAGTATCGTTTACTGTCCGATAAAAAGAACTTCGATTCTTCTGATTCTATTCCAACATTAAGCAAATTGGTTTTAACACGATGACAGTTAAAGAGGAATATGGCAACCCAATACATCTATGATCGAGAAGTGACAGAAATACCATTAATCCACCTTGAACACAAACCTCGCCTGCTCCCATTTATGAAAGAGAGAAATAGTTGTTTCAGCATCATCACCGAATTCATGGACAGCTTCCATTGTTTTTTCCTATCTTTCAAATCACGTGAAAAGCTTGCAATGGCTTTTCAAACATTATCTAACACTAATGGATCAACAATTGAATAAACTCGATCATTGTGTACTTCAACGTCACGAAGCGTTCATCATTCCAAATACTTACCATTATTTTGCAGATAGAGTGGCAAATGCTTTCATAACAGAGACTTGATCAAATTATCCAATCCATCCTGAAACAAGAATTGCTGCAAAATTGTCAGAGACAATTCTAACGCCACCCTTTAAACAAATAACAATTTTAACACAGCCAGCAAATATATACTTGAAGTCTACCGATTTGTAAATTCAAACCCTCACCATTGAAAATTCATTATAATTTTGCTCTTGATTTATGTTTTTTGTTTTGAAGCATGTTACATAAAAATGGTTTGTGGTTGTCATTATTGGTTTTAATATCAATTTATTGAGTTCTAAACTTTGTATTTCAAACATTCCAAAACTCATTTTCCAAACTGTTTAATTTGCAGGTTATCGTGAATTTAAAAAGGGAAATACTTTGTACATGTATAAGCGTTACACAGACAAGAGAACCTGGGAAAATGGGATGAAACAGTGCAAAGAGGATGGCGGTTTGCTTGCACAATTGAACAAAGCGTTTAAATGGGAACTGCTGCCAGTACTTATACCTAAATCAACGAACGGTACGTTTCTTCAAATTGTGTGTAAAACAAATGATTTTGGTATGTTATGAAGAAGAAGAAGAAGAAGATTATTCAGTATAGGCCAAATGGCCAAAAGTACAATCATTTTAAATAAAACATATAATTTGAGGACAGACAGGTTTGCACAGAATGAAAAGGACACACAAAATGAAATCAATCTTTTTCATAATTAAAATCACATATATTTGTTGTGTACTGTTCAACTTATGGCTTTGAAATCTAATATGCATTTGCAAATTAAATACAACCTATTCTACATCATAATTTATTGTTAAAGTAATGATATCATATTAGATTGCTATAAAAAAAAAATATCTTGTATCAAATAGGTTGTTATATCATATTCCAGCTCAAAACACGTGGATTGGTCTGAGCGATCAACAAAAGAACGACAAGTATGTCTGGGTCGATGGAACTGAACTGAAGGGGAAGGAAAGATGGTATAAAGGTTATTTGAGTGAACCAACGCACACTAGCTGGGGTTTTGAGGAGAATTGCGGCAGAATTCGTTACATTTACCAAATTAATGAATATTGTCTTTATGATGTTAGGTGCTCATATGAGAACAATAAACCTTTGTAACCGCAAACCAGGGTTAAACAGTATACACTGAGGACAGATATATCTACAGAACAGATATCGATTAGACAATAGCAAAAGTCATATTGGACAGACTGTCATGAATCTCTTCTTCATATATTCATTACTGCAACATCAAAAACATGTCCAATTTATTAACTGTTATTGTATAAGCTTTTCACTACGAAATAAACAACATTAAAAAGAAAGACAGTTGACTGTGTTTTCATCCAATTATTCAGGCTTTTGGCTTAAAGGATATCAGGGTCTATTGAAGGAGCTGGATCAGCGGATTCAATTACGCTGATGCAGTAGGATGACAATAATGTTATTACAACGATGTTGAATTTGATAATTTGGTAATGAGAGAACTATTTGTTTGTCAAAGTGTTAACTGTATATTCGTACAACTTGTACCATACGAACAAGGTATATCACTTGTTAAAATAACAAGCCCTTCCCTGACGTCTCTAACAGCACATGTTACCAAAGAAAAAGTCAGACAAAATTTATAATGTAATAGTTGATAAATATATACAATATTTATATTTTCAATCCCGCAATGTATTCTTATAGACTCCCTTCATCTAAAAATGAAACCTTGGGAACACATTACCCATTTCCCCAGATGTGCTATAAGCTACAGACAAACAATGGCAACAGATCTACTTTGAAGTAAATATTGTTTCAGGTTATATCATATACACACATGCTTTATCTCCAATGTATCTTAGAATCAAGACCTAATGGTACTCTACCTGTGAGGACATTTTAACTTTCAATCCTTAATGGGGTTGAGGTGAGGTAGTTAAGGCTTTAACGCCGCAGTCAATAGAATTTCACATTCAATAGTATTTCACCTAATATCTCGGCACCAACAATATTATTTAATGTGGGGAGACATGTCAGCATTACATCGGGTGGAAGCAGCAAATCATAGTTGTTACTGCACTGAAATTCAGTTGAGCATCTAGCTCCAGACAGCGAGTATCCGCTCTGTGACGTCACTCATATACTCGCTGCCATCAGAAGGCTTCAAAGTGAAAAAGCTCCAACACAGCGCGTGCAACCAACGATTGATGTCACGCTCTGAAAGTGAAGCTCCTAACTCTTAGGATTCACAATGCAACTCCGAACAACGACTCAAGAAATGAGTACGGCAAACGAAACTTTTTGTTACTTTATTAAGTTGTCTTTTAAGTTTTAAAACGTAACAAATTGTCCACCATATACTCATCAAATACAAAATTATATTTGAAGCAAATTACACCAACTTTTGTAATATTCATACGCCTAACGTTAAAAACCTACTCTCGAACCAATTTATTTGTATGTAAAATAACAATTTGGTTCGAGATTATCAATGACGTCAATTCCTATTGTTGTCAAGAATCCTGACAACAATGCCCCCGCAAGTGAAGGCAGGGCAACTACCGTAGAGCTACTCGGAGGGAAGGCGCCCTGACTTGGAGGTTGAGTTGAGCATTGCACCCTAATGATTCTGCATGTACAGTTTTCTACTGCAGAATGTTAACATGAGATAGCGAGCTGCGCATGCATAAATAATTTGAGAAGCAGATTTTTAATCACTCGCCCATTAAGGGTGGGTTAAAGGGAGGGCATGTTGCCTCCTCATCACTACAGACTGGTTGGTAGAATCATAATCAAACTTCACCTTACAGGTAAGTCTCGTTTAATCATATTATTCAATTCTACCAACCAGTCACTTGAGAGGAGATCCCATGGGACTTCAAAGTTAAATCTGCTGAATAGTCTGCATTACCAATCATAACACTAGTGACGACCCCAACTGGCGTCTCAAGATCATTTCAATCTCATTAAATTAAAATCTAATATTGCTGCACTACGTTACGCAGATAATAGATCTCACTAGGCTCCCTTACTCAAGCCGTCAGATTAACCTTTGCTTCTGTTTGACCTCTAAAGATACCTTCTAGCAATCACAATGCGCGTCTCTTGGTGACCTTCAAAGAGATTGCATGTGTTAAAGTAAGTAGAAGTTGAAACTCTTATAAATTTTCCATTTTACAGGGAACAAGTTGAAGTCATTTGCATATGTCTATCAATACCATTAAACCAAGCAGATTTAGTTATAACATTTCAGTCTTTGACGAAACAACGGTCAGTCTCATTAGCATATCAACGTCGCATACGACTAATATATAATTATTATAATTAGAAACCTAGTATCGGTATTTGTACATGTTTTGGTTGTTTTTGTATTTCAGCATGTTTATGGTTAATTTGTTTCACGAAATTTGATATTATTCAATGATTACTACAAACTAAAAGACGAAATGTTTATTCAACGTTTCTGTTTCCAGAATAAGCATTTGGATTGTTACGGTCTACTACAGGATAATGTTGAGGAATGCAGAGTTTGCATTGCGAAAGATAACTTAATAGCTTTCGATTTGACTTGTTTGTCCAACAAACCGAGCAAGGCTAAATCGAATGTACATAAAATACATTAATTCCGGTATATAGGCAGTTCTACAGTCGGAATGTCTTGGTTTCCGAAATCTGAAAAGCGTACAAGCGAAATACAATTCGGCTGCGGAGCGAATTCGATGATTGGCTGATTTGAATAATGTCAGAGGCAAACCTGACGGCTCACTTAACGGAGCCTGGCGAGACCTACATGCGTAAAGGAGTGTAGCATGTTATTTTCATTTCGATGAGACTGAAGATCATTTAAGACTTCGAGATCATTTAAGGGTTCTGAGTAAAAACATCACAAATGTTTTCAAAAAGTAAACTTTAATAGCACTTCATCTCAATTGGCTGACAACATCAGAACAAAATAAAACAATGAGACCTCTTACAATCAAGTCAACTCATTAATCCTGCTATGTCTTGAGCTCACACTCGTACACTGCACTATCTTTGGACAGGTGACCATGATATTCTTTTCCTCTTTCCTGTCAAATCTCTTCACTTCTCGCACAGGGTCCTTCCCAGCATAAGATGAGACCAGATCGACTGTGCGACTGTCACACCACCTCAATGCAATCACACCCGTGTTGAGTTCCACTTTTGAGTCCATACTTCCACGACCTTCTTTCTTGAGAGTCTTCTCATCCTTCAGCTGACACCCCTTCAGCCTGGTCATCCTCACTGTCCCAACATAGTGAATTCCTTTCATGTTGAGCTATTGAACCAAGTACAGGTTATCTGCGGAAACTTTGTAGTTTAGACCTTCAGGAATAGATGATGTCATGCACATGACCACCTCACCTGTCATGTCAAGTGGAGATCGTTCTTTCACCTTCCCTGCAGCTCCCTGGTAGACCTCAAATTCGTAGAGCAGTCCAGAAGTCCCAGCCCTGCCCCACATCTTAAAACCCCAATTGTGTGGTTTGTTCCTCATGTATTGTTTTACAGAGGATTTTCCTTTAAAAGGTATCATTACCTCGCCCGCAGCACTATGTTCACTTTGTGGAATTCTTTTGAAATTTTCCTTTAAATCCTCCCGCCAGGGCCGTATTTTCAAAACCTTGTCTCGCTTTTTGTCATCTGTAACACTTGTGTTATCCACCATATGTACCACCAAAGAATACTTTTTTCTGCAGCATGTTAGTGTTGACAAAATGTAAAATAAAGCCTGTAATGGATAGAAAGGAATTATGTCGTGAATATAAAGGCCTAACAGATGTTTCACCTAAGTATAGAAGATTATTCTTTTCCTATGTCGATAAACCTTTTACGGTATCTTCTTATACTTGCTACTAATATTGTTTTCATAAATGCGATTTTCTATCTTCATGGATACACGACGTGCTTTAATCATCAGACCAAAAAAATGTTATTGTAATACTTATACACATTATTTTGTTAAAAGAATCCTTGTGTTGGTTGATATTTCGTACTGATTGTTGCATGATATGAGGTACATGCTAAATGATGTAAACATCAGATGACCATTTGGTTCTTGTGAGTACTGTTGGTTTTCCTACAGATGTGTTTGTACACAGTAAATGGATGAATGAATATACACACAATTTAGATAGCGATTTAGTTAACATACTGATCGATAACACTCGTAAATCAACTATGTACATTGCAGGCTAATTTCACCTTGTAAATGTGTTCAGTACAGTCTGGAAATGAAAACAGTTTGCATCGTCATATGAAGTGACGAAGGTTTGTACATTGTAAGTAGGTTTTCTCCTATAGAAAACCAAGCAATTATTGATCTAAAGAATACTCTTTCAAAAACATTCAAATGTTAAATAGAGCCAATGACATTTCAACCATCTAAGGTTTAGTTATACAAATATCAACTTTAGTAATTTTAAAATCTATGAATAAATTAATAACGGCAAGAAAACGTACCTATCGTTACCTGCTGTATTCTTGTGTAGACGTAACATAAGTAGAAAATATTCGTGATAGATGGTAGGTTTTTAACTTTTTTTCCAGTCAACTTCATAAGAGGTGAGTTGCGCATTGTCAGTAATCGTCCATGCATGGTCGATCAGGACCATCTTTTCTACGTGCTCTTGTCAAAATTTATCATTAAAGTAAATACCTATTACACCATAACTCATGTAGGAGGAATCTCTTAGAATTACATCATTTATGGTTGACGTTGATACTTGATAAGTATATATATCCTGATTCAATGTCCCTTGTAATTTGGTATGATATTCCCTAGTGCTAATTACTCTTATCATCGTGCATCTTTACCGAAAGGGTAAGGCACAATACCAGGTTTCTCTCATGAATCTTATTTCAAATTTATCTTTGCTTTTTATTTTATCAGTAAACATGTAAACTGCCATTTACTTTTAGTTTATTTTGTCTTATTTTCTTTCTTTCTCGTGTTTTCGCACCTGTTCGTTCTAAGGTAAGCTATTTGAAATTGATACATGTTTTCTAACAAGTCGTGAATTTGAATTCACGTGGTTATTATGAAAGGCCTCAGGAGTCCACTGACAATGGTTTACATAATCTAATAATTCACGTGAATCAACGTACGTTGAGTTTATCAAGCTTGTCGTATGTGCATTAATATATGAAAACATGCTGCATTTTGACGTCATATCAAAATTATATCAACATTACATATAGTAACTGGCAATCTGTACACATGTTTAGATTAATGACAGGGAGCGTGACTCGATGAAAGTTTGAATTACTTCAAATAAATCCAAAGGACGATTTTCATTATTTCAAGCATACAGGAAGTGATTAACTTCAACATACTCCACTTAACATATCCACGACCGTGCATGAAAATGATTCATTAGTAACAAGTTACTTTCTATTCATGCATTTTCGCCCTGTCACGGGTCACAGGTTACGGATGAGTGATCGCGTTTGCATCGAGCCAGCACCCGACCCACTCACAGTTCATAGAGTACCTAGTTCACGAGTACCCGCCCGGGCTAAACTTACGAAAGGTCAGCATTACAGATAGAGTAAACACTGAGAGGGTGTGTTTAAAAGCGCCGCCTGTTCTTGTACCGTATATATTCTACAGACTGTTCTGTTTGCGCGTATTGTTAGCTTCTATGCCTTCGGACAAAAATAATCAGATGGTCGAATTCGAATAAAAACATGAGTAAATATAGATTTCAAAACCTCAAGTTGTAAAGCCACTTTTTTTTTCTTTCTTTATTCACGACATTTTCATATCAATGATAGTCCTGCTTCATGACTGTGTATATAGAGGAGCCTTTTATATAGTCTAGGTCCACATTTAGCAAGTCTAGATTGACTGAATACACATAAATTACGAGCCAAAGAAAAAAATCTTTTGAATGAAGGAACAGTAAATTTTTCAAATTTTTCATAGACTTAATTTTATAGTCTATATCGATGACCTTATTTTATTGTGTACATTGAAACAGAAATCAGGTTTATTAGTATCTTCGCTAAATCCTGTGCAAAAATATAAATCTCTCAATGTCATTCCTTTCTCTTCCTAACTTATCCTTGATAAAAATATGTCTATGTTCGACTATCAATTACAACACAGAATACCGACACAGTGGAGAAAAACCTCTTGAATGTTGAGAACGAGAATAGTGCGTTCGCTCTCTAAGCGCTTCAATTATTGAACAAGAGCACACACTATGTAAACATTCCATACCAAGGTCCCAAACAATTCGAGACAAGTTCTCGCCGCTTGTAGAACTGCAGAATGGATCCACACATGATGTTTAACCATTTAAATCGTTAACTGGATTGTGAGATGAATTGTTTTAGGTATTTTCTTGTGTCAATGGAAAATGGCAAACTGTTCAAAGCAGAGATGAATTACCTCCCTTTACCCAACGAGCGCTCTGTGTGATATATAATTGACCAACTGATACACGAAGCCCCATCGTTGAGCGGCTCTTCTAGTTGAACACACCTCGCTTCGAAAATACCGTGTAGCTTTATACTAGAGAAAACACGACGATGTAAGCACACAAACGGATGAGTGGGTATTTCGGATTGAGGTCATTTGTGGGTTATACTGACCAAGACCGGACACTTGCTCTGAGAGAAACGAGGTGAGAATGGATTATAATTTCTATTTATAGGCCACAGTAATCGATTTATACTGCAGGACAAGTTTAGTAAAAATATTCAAGCTTATGCGATTATGATTTTAAAACGAAACGCCATAGTGATTTATTGTATAGATGTAAATAATTTTAACTGTGGTGGTTATGTAAGTGTGCAGTATTTTTCGATCATGATTCGTTCATCCTTGAAGTGTAAGCATTGTTTACATTCCCCAGATTGAAAGGTTTCATCCACATTTAATAGCGTTGTGTAATAAGGATGGACATTCAAGCCAAGTAATCGCAGTTTATGTTACGTAGGCCAGTATCACGTTTCCTGGCACAATCGCCGAATGGTATCCGTTTCTATAGCAACAGCCTTCCGGATTTTCCCGAACAGTTCCGAATGATTCGGAGAAATCAACGAATATTTAAGGCTTTGACTATGAATTTATTGGCATAAACATGTTTATATCTACGTTAATTTGAATTTTTTTCCAATGACGAAAGGGAATGTTTTGAATTAGATGTCAATTTCATAGGACAGCCCTGTTAAACAGATTTGACATTGGTATGTATATCCATCTTTCTAAAGCGAAATACTTTTAAAAACACTTGGTAGCGTACATTTACGTTTCAAAGATTCATTGTGTGATTTCTATAAAAGGGATTTTCATATCAACCTCATTGCATTTTTTTGTCCGTAGCTGACTAAACTTATCAACAAATAAACAAATAAATAAAAGAATAAATAAATGGAAAAAAGATTAAAAGATAAAAAAAAAATAAACAAATGAGTGAATGATGGATGAAGGTATGAAATGAAGAAAGAATGAAAAAACAAATGCGTTAATATTGAGTTGATATGCAAAAGATAAATTTACCATGAAATAGATATATGAAACAAACACACTTTAGAAATATAATGACCGAATGATAAAAAATGTTTCTTTCAAAATAGGAACTACAATCAAGGTTCTCTCCCAATTTTTATATTTCTCATCAATATTT
Organism: Phorcus lineatus; assembly: GCA_921293015.1. Classification (NCBI taxonomy): domain Eukaryota; kingdom Metazoa; phylum Mollusca; class Gastropoda; order Trochida; family Trochidae; genus Phorcus; species Phorcus lineatus. The sequence goes on from OV121085.1 coordinate 11,536,407, forward strand.
ATGAATGTTCCACCCTGTTGTCTTCTGTCTAAGACAATGAACTATACATGACCTCAAAGATAATAGAATCCTGTGCTATCTATTATACAATACCCAAAGTAGATAACGCATGTGTGAGATAAAATAGTCGTTATCCTAAAATTCTTATTTTGATAATGAAATTACATCATGAGCTGATAACATCGAAGAGTTGTGAGTCCCTGAGTACATAGTTGACAATACTGAGTGTCACGCATTTGATAACGAATCAGTGATATGGCGTCATCATATGCATACTGATGACATCATGCTGATGACACCTCGACCAAGAAACCTAAAAACAAAACTTTATCTATAAATATTTGTTGCTGACAAACGATGAAAAATGGTTTTGTAAGGTAAATTAAATTGCTTTATTCAGGGCTACAGATAACTTTTTAGGTGTGAGTGAGATAATAATAAGATGTATTTTATTCACTTTATTTTGCTTTGCATTTTAAAGTTTATATGCAAAACTTCTTGAAATAATTAAAGCATTTAATTTTATAATTTAGAGTTGAAAAACTAAAATGTAAATGGGGTCATTAGGTAATTGTACAACCTTTTCAAAATCAAATATCAACAACAAATTATCTGTGTGCAGTTAATTCTAACCTCTATAATTTTGTGATTTACTCAAAATGCCTCTTACAACGAATTAAACTTCATCGATTGTTCAAATGTTTTTTCACACACCTGTACTGATGTAGATGGAGGCCGCCTTTCGAAAGTCACGGCAGCGAAATAATTTTAACAAAACTCGGCTTCTTACGAGAGCTGTATTAGAGAGACTTACGATGACAGAACAGCTGTTTCTTTGAGGCTGAATAACGAAGTGATATCGATACATTCGACTGTAAACTGAAGAATTTAGGGAAATTATAACAAGGACTCACTCACTGGTGTTTTTAATATTGGGTGCATTATCCGTGTAGACGCAGCTAGTGAAAAGCTGTGGTTTGAGACCGCGAATTTATCGTGTGAATTGTTTCCATATAAAAGTCATCATAAGGTTAGTTCCCTCTTTTTAAATTTTCGTACAGCACTTTAATTTGAAAACCACCACCCTAAAACGTCTTGAGTTTCAAATAGCTACAAGAACACGATCACCTTATTATGAAACGTGGTGTTGTTTACGTTTGTTATGGTGGCTACGTCACGTGTGTTTGCCACAGTTGATGTCATATCCGGTTGATTTTACGGAACAACACGAAGGGGGAACAATTTACTATCCTTTTTTCAATCGTAATTATTTACATAATCAATTTATCTAAACTTGTTAAAACCTGACGTTAATTCATTTCAAGAAGGATGTATTATGAAAATATGCTCATTTATGTATAAGTGTACAATATGGCTTGGTTAAATAAGGTTTATTTACCCGGGAGCCCCACTTTAACATATATTCGATTTATCTACGAAGTGGAAATTGAGGGGGTAAATATGGTCCTGTGAAATCCATACCCACAAAGATGCTCTAAATGCAATATCATCTTTTCATTGTTGTTCGGATAAATTCCTCTGTATATTTCCAACATTTAGATATAATGAATTATTTTCGATGATAAGCAATCCACGGTAATTATACCCAAAACAGTGGCCAGTTTCATTTCAATATCTTCTTTTAAGGGAATTGTCTTTATAAAGTCATGTTTTCGGAATAGAAATATAACCGTTGTTATGCTCAGTTTCATAAGCATTTATCTGTTTACTTACACTGTTTCTTAGAGTTAACCATTGCATTTATTATTTTTTTCCAAAACATTAAAAGTTTTTGCCATCAAAATATCAATAACAAATAATTGACAATTTTTATTTTATTTTTTTTGCAGCTAATTTGTACATACAATGGGCTGTCCCTTCAACATAATCTTCAACACTGTTTCTGGATTTTTTCAACGATGTTTCGAGAAGGTTGGCAGATTTATAGGATATTATTGCCGGGTTCTCATTTTACTATGCATATTATTAACCGCTGGCTTAAGTGTTGGTATATTATACCTGGATGAGGAAACGGATATCGAATACCTCTACACTCCGGTTAACAGTCGAGCGTTTAAAGACAGGGCGAAATACCAGTCAACATTCCCTGATTCTAGCGGGAGCATGTTCCTCCCTTACGCAACAACTGCCGAACCTTTGTACGCTGAAATTATCTTCAAGGCCAAAGATGATAACATATTCTCAAACGAATCCATGTCAGAGATTAAAGAACGCATTAATTTTGTGAAAAGAATACAGGTCATATATGACTTTGAAATTGTCACATTCGACGGAGTCTGTGCAATCTTGAATGGAAAGTGCGTCATTTCCGGAGAAGAGTTAACTTCCGATGACACATTGGCAGCATATTCTGCAGGAAACCTTACCTTCCCGAATTGGAGGAGTCAAGACATGAACAGACTACTGGCGCAGGTCAAGTTAGAAACACCTATATTAATCTCTGCAAAATATATCAAAGTGACGTTCTTTTTAAGGCAAGATACTCCCGAATTCGTGAAAAAGTCAAAAGCGTGGGAGAATCAGTTTTTAAAGGAAATCTCATCTTGGGAATTGGCAGCGGGTCAAACAACATATGCAGTGTCCCAGTCCCTCAACAGTGAAATCGAGGCAAGTACGACAGGAGACATAGCTTTCTTTGCTGTAACGTTTATAATTATGACGTCATACGCTTGCATCGTTGTTGGTGGAGATCCAGTTTCATCGCGAACCTGGGCTGCTCAAGCGGGGATTCTAGCTGCTGGATTCGGAATCCTCTCATCTCTTGGGCTCATCAGTCTTTGCGGAGTGAAATTTGTGAACATCGTCGGGGTGATGCCCTTCTTAGTAATAGGTAAGAGTCGTTTGCATCCCTGTGTCACAAAAGTAGCTCAGCTCGTACAAACCCACGCTAACCTATGTTCTGATATGATCGCTTCTCGTGTTTGATATGGAGAAGTCTCAGTGTACGCAATTCTAAAAGCAACGCTGTTTTAAACGAAAAAAACTAGATCATATCGTTCTGCCTTGCGAAAACTATAATGTATTATGCTGTGCACCTTGCATTCTTAGGTCTACTTTACTGAATATGGTCACGTGATATGGTGACTGAATAACGACCTTGACCTATGTGACAATAAGCAAACTAGCTGTATATGTAGGGTTATAATTGACAAAAATGTGTCACATTTCTTTCGCGCAAAGGGAAACTACCTGACGTACGAGAATGTTGTGACAGGATTTTATGACTTCATCATGAACAACATCTGTGGGGAGAAAATTGATCGTTTTTAGTTTAACAAATAATCTCATATAATTACGTATTAACTACTATAGCATAAGCACTTTTCATTAAATGTTTGCATCAAATTAAATAAGTTAACGAACTAAAATACAATAAATGTACTCTGTGTTTAATTGTTGAATCTGGATTTCGTAAATCCGTGCAAGATTCGTTTAAGATTATTTTAAAAGACAACAGTGATTAGTTACTTGTCCCTTGTGTTGCATTATATTACCAATTAAACTTTGTTTTTATTGGTAAACTTTTCAAACTAGTTAATGATACTACAAGATAACATACGTTCGATTTTCATTTAAACTTTATGTTTATATTTATATCTTCATTAGTTTCCATGTGTCTTGCTATCCAAATATACCATATTTTCCGTACATAACTCTATTGTCCACTCTCTCTGACACTCACAAATTCCCAATATCACCAGAAATATGTGGGAAAAAAATCTCCTTATGGTTTTGTGTCCTTTTCAATTTCAATTTATATTTGCTTGTCCACTTTATGACACACACTATCACAAAGTAAATCTCCTTATGGTTTTATGTCCTTTTCAATTTCAATTTATATTTGCTTGTCCACTTTATGACACACACTATCTCAAAGCAATCTCAACTAAGGTTAAACGTAACCCCTGCTCTTTACCCATTACACTAATGTTACCTTAGTGACTAACGATCACCTTGGCGTTTTGTGAAAGGGGGTCCTGATCGCCAACATCAATTTACGGCACACTCTCTTAAACCTACTACCTTCTCCAGGTATTGGAGTTGATGACATGTTCCTGCTGATGTCGAGCTGGGCTGACACGTACACTGATAAGGACAACAGCGTGGTCTACAGGATGGGTCAGACATTCAGATCAGCAGGGATAGGCATCACCATCACATCACTCACAGACCTCCTTGCTTTCGTCATTGGAGCAACATCCGTCTTCGTCAGCGTTAGAAACTTCTGTATTTATATGGGTAGGTAATCCTTTGGTAACATGTCTTTCATCCGAGCTCAATCAGGATATTTACATATTATTCTCCAAACTTTAAACGGTTTATGCTCAGTGACATTAATGTGACGTTGATGTATCAACGATTTTAATCCAAACGAGAACAAGTGCTTTTGGTTTACAACTTTCTTTATTGCAAGATTCCAACGTTTCGGTGTTGAAACCCACATCGATATATATACGGTGTGTAGAAGTTATTTTTGATGATGTCTCTCGGATATCTGTTGCACACAATGAATAAAAGGTCGAATCGGAATATTACTAAATAGAAGTTATTTAAAATGTAACACTTTTCCACAATGTACTATTATGGATAATCTGTGGCCGCAGAGTCTGCACAGGGCATTCTATGACAGTGTTTGTTGAAATGAACCAAAAATATTGTTTCTCTTCCATGTGATGACCCTTACCCAAAACAATCATTTTGTCTTTGCCAAATGACGGCCCTTACCTACAACAAAGATGGTGACGTAGACCTAATGATAATATGATTTTCTCCGCAGGAGTTGCTGTTATCTTCTGCTACATCTACCAGTGTCTGTTCTTCGGGTCCTGTCTGGCACTCCACGGGCTTCGGGTGGACGAAGGAAGACACTGCATCACTTGTCTGTTCACTGAGTCACGTGACCAACTGAGGTCAAGAGGCAAATCAAAATGCACAGTATTTTGTTGCGGGGGTAGCAAACCAACCCGTAGAGGACAAGACGAACGACTTATTGAGAAGATACCTCGAACATACCTTCCAAAGATTATTCTAAATCCTATTGGCTATGCTGTTATTTCTGTTTTGTTCCTTGGATACATCGGAGTATCTATCTGGGGTGTTGTAAACTTCAAGGAAGGGCTTCTTTTAAAGAATCTGGTTGCGGAGGATTCATACTTTTATGAATACTCTGACGTGAATGTAAAACACTTTGAAACTTCCTTCTCTGTAGCATTTGTCCTCGGCCAAGACACAAACTATGTTGATTCAAGAACAATAAAAGATATTGACACTCTGTTTGCAAGAGCAAAATCTGACAAGGATATAAAAGAAGATTCTCTCATCTGTTGGTTGGACAGTTACAAAGACAGTCCTGTCTACTCAAACGCGACTGAACAAATGTTTACAAGAGGACTCCAGATTTTTCTCTCTTTGGCAACTGTTTTCAAGGATGACGTCATATTCGGAAATGATTCCAAAATTTTATCGTCAAGATGCTACCTGTTCACGAAAAGCACGACTGATTCCAATGCACAAGCTGATATAATGACTCGAATGAGAGCTCTTGCTGATTTATCTCCTATAGATGCCTACGTTTTCAACCCAGCCTTCATCTATTTTGAACAGTTTGTGTCCATACTTCCAAGTACATTTCAGACTGTAGGGATTGCCCTTGCAGTAATGACAGTCGTGACATTCATATTTCTACCACATCCTATGTTAGTCCTCTTGGTTGTAGTCAACATTGTATCAATACTGGTAGGAATATTCGGCTTTCTTCACATCTGGGGTTTAACTCTAAGCTCTATTACAATGCTTCATCTGATCATGTCTGTAGGTTTCTCCGTGGACTTCAGTGTCCATGTCTGCTCAGCCTATATGCTAGCACAAGAGTCGTCTCGGATTGAGAAGACCAAGTCTGCAATAACCCATGCTGCCAGTCCTATACTCAACGGTGCCATATCCTCTTTTCTTGGAATCATTGCTCTTGTATTCACCAATTCTTACATATTCAATTCCTTCTTCAAGGTCATGTTTACAGTCATTTTCTTTGGGGCAGTCCATGCCGTTCTATTTCTTCCAGTATGTCTGTGCTTGATAGGTCCCCTTACACAATCCAAAATAGTGAAATCAGAACATACGCCCAATGAACAGCCAAATCCTAATTTCTCAGATGCATTGGAAATACAGGCAACGCCAAAAGACCCTGTTTCTTCTGTATCATGTCGTCTATGAAATACTGTACTCCCTTTAACAAATTTTAAGAAGCGCCCTTCCTCCGACCTCTCTCTTTAGAGAATACATTCTTCTGCGACTTATTCGAATATTACAACTGTTCGACCGTTCTATTTCAATCTTTCAATCGTTTTAATAAAGGGTTTAGCGTACATATAGATTTTTTTTTTTAATTTTTTATTTTCCAAAACTCCATACAGAAAAAACACATATTATAATAACAGTTCTCCACATAAAGGGTTTAGCGTACATATAGATTTGTTTGAATGTTGCCCGTTGCACAGTCATATAAGACCATAATAAGTGTATGTAAAGATGAAAGGCATTGCGGATACTGACGGATCGAAGTCATGTTCTCGTCTTATGCGAAATGGTCCATATGGAGGAAAGAATGACAATTTGTTTATTACTCGCCTACAACTATCAAGAGTAATTGACGTACGCGGTACTGACATTTTGAATACAAAATTCAATGCAATTGATAAGCTACCTCAGGTGTGCCATAAGTCAAGTGCCAAAGGATTTTTCAACTCGTTATCGTTTTACAAGTGTAGAGAAATAGCGAAGTAGTGTCCCCATCTAGGCTGAGGCTTCTGTTCACGATCGGAAGATTATAGACGATCTTAGCGACTACTCCAAACGGCTCCTTACAATGAACTAACTTTAATCAGAAAACAATCGGAGATCAAATTTATGGTATGAAATTGGATATATGTCATATTCTTATATGTTTGCCAGGTTTAATCAGAAAACAATCGAAGATCAAATTTATGGTTTGAAATTGGATATATGTCATACTCTCATATGTTTGCCAGGTCTGTCATATTTCAATCTCATTAAAATCATTCTAATAATTGTACCTCGGTATTCATTTATCTGGCTACTGCTAGGCAAGGATCACTGAACATTTAGACTACAAGGCTGGAGAACAGTCAGAACGATTTGATGAAGTAATTAAGCGAAAAACCATATTATTAGTTGTCGTTTTAATGTTATTGGTCATATCATTTACTCCTTCAGGATGTTATTCTGTATCAAATTGATTACTAATGATGAATAAATATGATTCCATCTTAATTTGTCTTTCCTTTCCGTGTTTCACATATAAGCGGAAGGTTGTATATTCATTTCAAAAGGACTTAGCTTTCGCATTTTAAGCTTATCAGACTTGAAAGGTCACAGCAGCTTATGGTAGGCATCTGCCTAAAGGCGTCCGAAAACTTGTTTACCTTATCGACAAAAGTGATGAATCCCGAAAGCTGAATTTTTTTGGTGTATACCTTGCACCTAGGTGATCCGAATCCAAACAGTTGACTCCCTCAACTATGGACATGGCAGTCATTTCCCCTAAAATCTCAAAACCCAACACAGGAGAATGTAAAAAGTAAAATTTTCCGTGACATAAGGACTCATATTTGTAAATTCGGTGCTGGCCCCTTTCTTACAGGGCTTGATAGGGTGTCTGCTCTCAAACATAATTTCCCTTATTTTCAAGAATCCTTCAAAGGTAGGAAATTTCAAAATTTTCAATTATAATCTATTTTGCATATTTATGTAGATTTACAAAGACCAAAACTCATTGGCAGAGGAAGCTAAAATTTCAAGAATAACACACTCGTTACATGAAGATTAAAGTCACCTATGCTTGAATATTCTGCTTTTTTACATTCTCCAATCACGCAAGGAATTCAAATTTTGAGAATATCATCTTTGTGGGATTGAGACATAGATGTGTAATTGTTATTGTCCTACTCCCAGAAAACTAATGATGTGGTAGGGGTTAATATTTTGTGGCAGGGTTGCCAATATATAAATCTAACAATTTTGAATGCTTTGTAAATTGTTAATTTAATCATATTGATGTGGTAATGGGCATTCAAACGAGCCAATGTTAATGTCTATAGCACTTTTGATTAACAGGAAAATTATTACTATTGTTTGATATGTAAATAATCATACTATATTATTTTTTATGGAAATCTTCGACCTCATACATTAAAAGTTGTAAAACTAATGAGCTACAACGCTTTTCCATAACATCAACAGATAGGTACTCTAAGACGTATCGAAAAGTGTTTAAAAGAATTTATTGCTTTTCATCACTTTTCAACAGGTAGGTGAGACTTTTGAGACGTGGTGTTTTGTGCGGCATTTTATTCACGGAAACACAAACTGCAAAGATAAAAGGAATAGTTTACAGTTAGAACGTGAAATAGCATATATTAATCTAAGAATCGCAACGTAATGATACAGAAATCAAAATTCTACCTAACTTAACTCAAATCACGACTGTATATATATATATATATATATATATATTATATGATATACAATATTTGAAAAAGAGTATTATATAAATAGTTTTATATATTCAAAGACAAAAAATTACACATAGCCAACATTACACAAACATGGTTCATTGATGTCTTCAGGGAGTCTTACAAAACTTAGTTATAACGTTATGATGTCACAATACTATATATATACATCAGTCCCCACCTGGAACGCTTACAAAAATGGTTAGCAATATGTGCTGATGACATAAATCTTTTAACACGAGAACTATAAACAAATATAACGGCCACTTGCGATAAAACCAAATCAAAACAGGTACGTGTTTTTTTTCATATCTCAAATATCAATCGTTGTTGTATATTTTTAGTTTAAATATTATTTGTTTCATCACAAACAATGTAATTTGTATTATAATGTGGGGGAAATAAATACTTGTTATTCAAATGTACGTAAAGTTAGAAATTGGTGGGAAAACAACATCATTTCACTTGAATTTCAGTAAGAGAAAATCAATTAATCAATCGATCAAGCGTTAGAAAAAAATTAAAGTTATTATTAAACATTATTTACAATAAGAAAACAACACCGATGAAGTTCCTTATTTCAAAGCTTTTGTTAAGTCGTCATGTCATAAGAATGAGAATATAAAATAATTTAGAAAGTTAAAGAATCAATCAGATCTGAATTGTTGTGTTTCGAATAATAATTGCATCCTGATGGAGAAAAGATCATGCTTGATTGTCGCGATTTCATGCGAACTCCAAGTTAACTCGGTCATTGTATTCATTTGCGGCGAACAACAATCATGTTATGGTTTTCATATGTGCAGTCAAAAGTAGTCCCGGAAATTAGTAATGTGTTTATTGATCATAAATGAAGGAAAATAATCTCATATGAACGAAATAGTAAAACAAATCACATCATACTGTTAGTGTCATGTTATATTATACGAAAAAAATGTTTGTTTGAATTCTCGTTGACACGTGTATGCTGAACTCAATGACCAAATGATTTTAAAGTAGTTCTGTCAGCCAATCAGATTTTAGATTCGTGACCGTGACCATGACCCTTTCTGGAAACTTTAATACCCGGCATGTTTGTGCACGTAAGGGTAAGAAAAGCTCTTTGCCGCAGAGCTACCAGTTTGAGCTAGCAGACTGATCCGATTCATATATCAACATGCATATTCTTATATTATTATTATATGATGTTGTTATGCCACTTTCTATCATCGCATGATATTTACAATCAACACCAATTGTCTCACCTTTCGTAGAAAGATAGATATCATGCAGAACCATTAATTCCTTTCATTCCTGTTGTAGAGTCGTTGCCATTTGCTACCACCGTATGATCATAGGTGTCATCAGCATCGGTTGTCTTCTCTTTAATAGAGGCACTACCGCTTTCTACCACCGTATGATCATAGGTGTCATCAGCATCGGTTGTCTTCTCTTTAATAGAAGCACTACCGCTTTCTACCACCGTATGATCATAGGTGTCATCAGCATCGGTTGTCTTCTCTTTAATAGAGGCACTACCGCTTCCTACCACCGTATGATCATAGGTGTCATCAGCATCGGTTGTCTTCTCTTTAATAGAAGCACTACCGCTTCCTACCACCGTATGATCATAGGTGTCATCAGCATCGGTTGTCTTCTCTTTAATAGAGGCACTACCGCTTCCTACCACCGTATGATCATAGGGGTCATCAGCATCGGTTGTCTTCCCTGTCGTAGAAACATTACCGCTTGCTACAACCGCATGATCGTAGGTGTCATCGGCGTCGGTTGTCTTCTCTTTCATAGAGGCACTACCGCTTCCTACCACCGTATGATCATAGGGGTCATCAGCATCGGTTGTCTTCCCTGTCGTAGAAACATTACCGCTTGCTACAACCGCATGATCGTAGGTGTCATCGGCGTCGGTTGTCTTCTCTTTCATAGAGGCACTACCGCTTCCTACCACCGTATGATCATAGGTGTCATTGAGATCAGAGGGTTTTTCTTTTACAGATGCAAGACAGCTGCCTCTGACCACTGCATGGTCATAAGTGTCGTCCACTTTAGTACCTTTCCATTGCTGGTCAGCTTCATTGCACACACCCTGGTCAGCAAGGGGCATCTCCTCATACCCAGTTTCAGTAGCAGGCCTGGGGTTATCTAACCTTCTCTCTAAGTTGACGTGGTCATCGGCGGTGTCTCTTGTAAGTCGTTTCCTATAGAAAACGTAAAGCATTGCAATCTTAGTCGAGAATCTTCTGTTACCCTTTGTTTGACAGTTTGATACACATATCCAAATCAGCCTTTTGAAATTTTTAGCCTTTTTAGCCCTTATATAATCAAAATGTTAATTTGAATATTTTAACAATACAATTTTTTTACTCTTTTTTTCTTCGTATTTCATATATATAATCTTTTTCACAAAATATTTTCCAAAACAATAAACAAATCTATCAATATCAAACAGTCTTTATCTTTATACCAAATGTGTCATTGAATGAAGTTAAACAACTTTGATAACAGGAAAATAATTTAAGATTTCTTTAAAGTATGGTGCGTGACCATAATATAGTACGCCGAAATCATACCGTTCTGGCGATTGCGTAACCGTTTGACAATCAGCTTTTTCCATTTCACAAGGCGATTACCTCAATGACCCAGTGAGAGATTCAAACTTGAATCTTCGGGAATGTTTACAAACATGTATCCCGAATTAGGAGATAAACCTTTTGGGATTTTAATTTTTTGTAATTCGAACGTAGATTAGATACCTGTTAATATTATTCGGAGCAGATAGCGTTCTATGGTATAACCACGTTCGGTATTTACCTGCATTATATCCATTCGACCATGATGAATTAATTTACTTATTGATATCGAGGGAGTTCCATCGTGATGCGACCAAAGGCATTTCCATTTTACGTGGGTATAATTGGTAAACCCTAAACTAATATCGAAATGAAAAGATAGATAAGGGAACGTTGAACATCAGAGAAATATGGTTAAGAAAAACTATTTTTTTCTTAACCATATTATGGTTTATTTTAACCATATTGATGCAGACAAGTTATACGACTGAGTGTTAGAGTGTTTATAAAAAGCGTGAAGAGATATGTATTGGCAACGTTATGATATTATTTTTAATGTTTAGCATCAAACTCCGCGCAGTGCTCTTCTTTGCATCGAGCCTTGGAGATTTATGCCTCCACGGTCATTCAGTTATCTCAAAAGCGTTTGCGAATTCAGATTCGACGACGAAAAAAATAAAAATTTCGAGCCTTGTCGGGAAATTTTGAGTAGGGGAGTAATCCGTTGGGCTAACTGCATTTCTTGACGTTATTACGCACTTTGCGTTCTATAATGACCAAGCACTGTAGTTACCTCATCCAAATGATCCCTGTTAACAGTGCTACGGCAAGCAAAACCCCTCCTACGATTATAACAATCGTTGTCGTCTGAACACCTGATAAAGAAAATATATACGATTGTCGGTCATATTGGGAATACAATCATCGATTCAGCAAAGAGGCATAAATTTCAATTTTATCTCATTCTATATTTTAAGAACATGTGTCACAGACAACTTTTATCTTTGTATAATTTTATCCCTAACTGATATTAAAATTGTTTTGTTTCATGTGAAATTGTGATAGGCTGAATTGATGCGCGATTTGCAAAGAGTTTGATTGTTACCAAGAGAACATTGACTATTGTGATCCAGAACTTACATGCCTTACACTTACTATGATTGGCTCCTAGGTTGTTTGTTGCTGAGGAAGTGTTTCATTATCATAACTTATACCACTAGATAACACTATATTTATAATAAAAATGGTATGTTCTACCATACCACATTCTGTTTAAACCACCTTTAAGAGCTAGTGTCGGATCCAAAGTAAATTTTGGAGAGAATAGGTACCATCCCTTTTGTTTGACTTTGTTAAGGAAAAACATTTAAGATATAAATTATTTGTATTCGGATAGCTGGAATTACAAAGCAAAATGTATTACTAACCAGGGGACACATCTTTAACGTCCTCGTATGTGATTGTTGATGACTCACCATATCCATCTGTTGAAGAGGAATGGATTTGTTCTCTTGTTGTGTAAGAAACTCCTGCCGGACTATCAGAGGCTAATTAAATGATAAATAATGAAAATCCGGAATAATACTACCACTCTTAGTGACTTTGATGCATCAGTTGCAATTTACACGAATTCAAGGGACATAATATACAACCGAAGCAACTACTGACCCATATTTTGTTTCAACAGGACAAAACTGACAATAAAGTACAGCTGCATGCCAAAAGTTTGTTCACATACCTGGGTATACTAGTGCAAATATCGTATAATTTGAGATTCCTTTGAGGTATCGTAGCATTGCGAAAAGGAAACGTATAATGTTGAATTTTCAATACAGACGTGCACATTCATTCTTCTATAAGGCAAATGTTTATCATACCCAACAATCATTGGCAAGAATTTTGGAAGGTCATTGAAGTGACCAGGGGTCAAAATTTCGAAAGCACCAATTTTTATTTTCATTAACAAAAACCCAAATGCTTAAAAAATAAATCATGTTTGTTTCTTTGCAAAGTGAATGTTCTCTTTTATTCTCAGAGAGTCGAAATGGAACATTTTTATTCGAAATTTAACGAAATCGTAATTTCGAAAATATGGCCCCTTCTTTCTATTCCATCTTGCCAAAATTAAAGTATTTGCACAATAGAGCAGACGATCCCTGAATCTGTTCAAGAATGTTTATTTGACACATTGACAACGGATGATCATTTGTCAGTTTTGTTGAAGTTATTTTATTGTTGTCGGAACTAACCCCAAATTACATGATTTTCGCACTACGATTCAGTGATTAGTGAACAAACTTTTGGTATGCAGCTATAGAGACTAGGAGAAATAAAAAGGAAAAATAAATCATTGTATCTTTTGACATTTAATTTTGACATTTAAATATATAATAAACTAACGAAATCCAACTTTATGTCAGGGTTATTTCGGATAACTATATCTTAACGGTTTTATTTTTTAACGATTACTCTTATTTTCTCGATGTTTTTCCAACCTTTGGAACACTATTATGTTTACATCGATATGAAGAAAACTTTCTTACCAGTACATGTGTATTCCACTAATATGTAGTTAGAATACGTCCTGTTCCGTAAGTTTTCTTTTGATGGTAGTTTAAGACTGGGAATGCTACACTTTTTTTTCCCAGTACAGGCCTCCACATTTTTCATAACTTCAACATACGAAGAAACATTTGAACTTTGTTGGTCTCTTAAACAGTAAGCATCAAAGATAAAGTCTCGGTGCTCATATTCGCAGCATTTTAAATCATAACCGGTTGCAGAGTTGTCACCATCCGGACAGGTTATTGTAGAAGACTTTAACCCAATAAACACATTAGTCACATTAATAAGCATTTCAGTTCCGCACACAAGTTCTTCATCAGTTACGTTTTGGTTGAGTGATACTTTGTAGGAGCAGGTCAAAGCTGTCTTTGATTGAAGTGATGAGTCTTGTTCTATGACTTAAATAGAAAATGTTCATCTTGCATTAATATATAAATTTTGTATCAAACATGTTAAATTCGTTAAAACATCTTACTCTTGTTTTATAAGAATGTTAATTCTTAGGAGTTTAGAATTACTGCTATAAACGTTCTTATGAATTAAGGGCGAAATGCCATGAATATGATATGATTTTCAAGACGTTTTTCGGCGACGTAAGGGCATTTGACGTTGATTTGCTGCATGTTTAGACTAAATATTTCTCTATTAATATTACACTATCAAACCGAGAGATGGCTCTACGAAATTCGTTTATATCACCTGTTTATCAGTGTTCGCCTTATAATTTAGTTTCCTAATTACATTTTATCAATGAATAAATTGGTTTTTCGTTTTTTTTGTATTTGAAATATTTTGTCATTTAGACCCTAGAGCAAAACATTGAACTTTCTAGTGTAGGAAACGTTGGCAAGTCTAGTTACATTAGCTAGTTAGTAATATTCAGGAACTCGTATTGTTTTTCTATGAAATATTACACATACAGTTTCTGGCATAAATGTACTTCTATTTAAGGTACTATCTTTTTTAATTATTATTTTAAATGTAAGCAATAGCAAGTGCATTTTACTATTTCAGCTTTGTCAAAGTTGCGGTAAAGTACTTATACAAGCGATAAAGCTTTGAATAGAAACGTGATAAATACATACTCGATGTCTCGATTTGTCTATCGTATGAACATCTATATTCAACAACGATGAAGTTCGAATAGTTCCTCCATAGAAGACCATTGACAACGCGTACAACAACACTTGGTATGGAGCAATTTTTCCTTCCGTTGCAGTGGTTTGTAGCATTTTTCAGTAAACGTTTCACATCGTGTTTTTCTGGTTGATCTTTTATGTCATTAATATCTATCAATGTATCATTTTGTTCCAAAGTGCAGCATCTGTGGGCGTATTTAGATGTCTTGTTTTCATTATCAGGACATACTCCTGTGTTAGGAGATTTTAGACCTACATATACAGCCACCACTTCTATTACGGTTTCATTTCCGCACGTAGGACTTTCTGCAGGTGGGTCCTTCATTGGGTCTGTCTTCTGCGAGCAAACCACAGCTATCTTTGTGTCCAGAAAGCGTCTGCAGTTTCTTGTTTCTGAAATATTAGTATCGTATCGGCATATGGAATAAGTATGTGAGGTGTATTGGATATTGAAATATTGAGTCAAACGTTTAGAACTAATACTTTGTAAGATGTCTTGCATTTTTTTGTTTATAAAATAACACTGCAATTTTTTTTTATCTAAGGCCGTGTTCACATGCCATCAAATGCTCATATATGATTACATGAATAAATATAACCTAATGAGTAAATTGGCCATGTGAACGCATTCACCTAGGCAAAAGCAAATTTGCTTCTCAGCAATTTACCTACATAAGATTCCATGTCATGTGAACGCCAACCAGCTTTGTTCGGAATAGTTTGGAATAGCATAATAGATTTTCAGTAGCAGGAATAATAAATTGGATTAGGTTTTGGCAAACATAGCCAAGGAAGAAAGTGTGGTGAAAAAAAGCTTCGGTGTGTCAGAGTATAGCGATAGATGCATCAAGTGCTTGCAGAAAGTATTTTCACTAGATGAAAGATTTGAGAGAAAAATTATAAGATTGAAAAATAGTAAAAATTTAGTAACTCCCTCACAGCTGTATCTTTAAACAATTATTTATCTATATGGTTTTCTGGTCTTTATTCAAAACTTGATGATTCAAATGTTTAGTCTGCATCGATATGTTGTAATCCATTCAGAGTAATCGTTTCGATAACAATCCAGTAATAAACTAAACCGATTGAAGTTTTTTAGTTCAAAATATCATTATATTGACAAGCGTTCTGGAAGTCATTTTACAAAACAATAAAATGAGACGGAACAGATAAGAAATATGTTTCATGTGATGCAAAGTTCTAGTAAGCGATTTAACAATAAGAGGGTTCAGAGAGCTGTATGATGGAGCTTGCATATATAAAAACTTAAACACAATACAGAACAGTAAAGAGTCATTCAAAACCTGATCGGGAAAATTTGTTTTACAGGGTTGTGATATCAGCAGTGAACAGTGTTTATATCGTCTCATTTAAGAAAAGGGAGACATCAATAGGTATCATACAACAATGTCTAATTCAACGGATTCCTAAATCCTTAATAGGTTTTCCATTCGTTTTGGAAATAGTTTATTACACATAAAACACATCTAACGAGGGGACGTCAATAAGTTCATAGAAGTGGATATTAAACGAAAGTCAATGGTTGTGATATTGATTTTAATTTTTCAATATCACCTCCCTGGGCATAGGTGCACTTAACCAATTTGTCTTCGAAACTGTCTATACCCCCGCGGTAAAAGTCTTCTTACTGGTCCCTCAGGCATGCCTAAGTAGCTGCCTTGAGTTCATCATCATCGCCAAATCTTGTACCAAGCAAGTTTGATTTCAAATTGAGATAGATATAAAAGTCACTTGGGGCCAGGTCTGGACTGAAGGGGGAATGGTTCAGTTATTAAAAGCCACAATGTTGAAGTGCAGCCTATGCAAAACGTCTCTTGTGCACTGGAGCGTTGTCTTAAAGACGTATTAATCCAGTAGTCTCTTCGTCTTGATCGCCGCGCTCAATCGCTTCAACAAGTCAGCAAAGTAGTCTTATGGTATTGTAGTTTTAGGTTGTTTTTATAGTCTAGCATCACGCCCCTTTAATACAAGAAAATGGTCGCAATGACCTTGCCAGCAGAAGGATGAGTTCTGAACTTCTTGGGTGCAGGAGAGTGCTTATGCATGGATTCTCTGTTGGTGTCAGGATCCCAGTGATGAATCAAACATTCATCTTCTGTAACCAGACTGGCATGAAAACCATCACGACAGCATTGTAGATGTCCAAAAGCTTAGGACTTGGTTCATGTCGATCTTGTGCATTTTAAGTATCGTGGCACCCGTCTTGCAGACACCTTTGAAATGTGCAAGTGCTAGTAAAATATGGTGCAATGACTTCCATGAAAATGCCACATATATTTCGTCCACTTTTATGCTACGATCGGACATTTTATCTGTAATGGCTTCATCAGGCCTTTCTAATCGTTGGTCATCGTCTAAGGAGCTGCGACCCCGCTTAAACTCAGCTGACCATTTTGAAACAGAACAATATTGAAGGGTTTCCATCTCATAAACGTTGGTCATAGGTTTACGTATTTCGGTGAGATGGCCTATCTCAACAATGACTGCAATGTTGATGTCTTCAATGGTGTATCAATGCTTACTTCTATTAACTTATTGACTTCCCATTGTATTTGCAACCTACGGTTTTTATCTTCAAATATTTTCATATTTTAAAACTTAGATCATTAATCATTTGAATATCTATAATAAATAATTATTGAGCGAGTTGGGATTTAACGTCTATTCAACAATATTTCAGTAACACGCGTATACATATCATCAAAACGAGAGTAAACAGATCAGGAAGGAAGCGATCGAAATGCTGACAGCAGTCAACAGATTTTAGAACGACTCAAACTTGTTCTGGTCTCTACCCATCGACCTGATAAGCTTTGGTAACACTACCAGGAGCCTGTAATCTCATGCTGTCACAGCTCTCGGAGTCTCTCGAGAACACAAACCACGATAAGGTATTGAGTCAAATGATGGGATAAACTAGTTCAATAGTCAAAACTTAAACTCCCCACAGCACTGTTACCTATGCCTTATGTTACATCTTATGTTGTTTCCCGTACGTCTCCTGTTTGAAGGATTCGAATCCCGCCAGGGGCTCGGCAACTTTGTCTGCAGTAGAGAACTGTTCTACATGCAGTCAGGTTTGGGTGCAATGCTACACTGAAATTCAGCGCAGTACCACCCATGGTTCGCTAGTTCCAGCCGATGCTCGCAGGTTTCACCGCAATACATAGCCACAATAGTGTTGCGGGCGTTCTCCCTGCAATAATACTAGCAGCCGCGATATAAGTGAAATAATCTTGAAAGCGGCTTTAAACACCAACTCACCTCTCCTCACCTCACCTGTTTGAAGGAATAAATACTTTCACTCACCTCTGTTTTTCATTATTTTGAATGATTTTACTTCCATGATGAAGGGTAAGCCAAAAAGAACTACAATCAAGAAGAACTGATGCATCTTCATGTTTACTTGACTGTTATAACAAATGGTCAATGTTTTTCTGAAAAAGATATAGAGGAAGTACAATAGAAACACCAATCTTTAAATAATTTGAACTTCATGAAGTCTTACTGCCAAAGTGACATGTACCTGATGAGAGATCGATACAATATTAACGGTGATTTTTGGATGTGCAATTTCACTTGTTGCAAGTTTGAATTATTATTGCGTAATTAAATATTTGTGGAATGTCTTTGATAAATTTCTATAGAGCTAAAAAGAAAACATTATCCCAGATAAGCGTGTCAGTTTATGATTTTTTAGAAAAATAGAGGAATGATAGGAATTAGGCCAAGCGGTTCAAAACCAGTTCTTGTTTTCTCGCAGATTAATTAATCTTCTCAGAATATCTATTTTATTATATTCGTTGCACACTTTTTTAACATTGCTGTCGAAGCAAATACAGATATATTGCGGCAAAAATGTAGAGACTAATTTATGATACCTATTAATGCAATTAAAGAATATAATTCGTTACTTTCTTCCTTTACCTACTAACCTTAAAATAGATTGTGGCAGTCGCTTATACACAAAACTTTAACAGCTAGACGGCGTATTTGGTCCCTAGAAACATTTCATCTCGCATACAATCAGATAATATGTTAAGAAGTGAACGGTCATCCAAAAAAGTGGAAGGTACGATTATGAAAAATTCAGTTTTGAATGAATTTGTATGATAGTTTCCATAATAGGCATTATACTCTATCGCTTCATGACAAATTCAAGTGTGTTTTTAATTTTATTTTGTCATGATGTAAAGGAAAGGGTTTCATTAAGTAAAATAACTTATATCCTATCCTTTCTTTTGAAATATGTTAATAGATATGTTTAAATCAAATAAATGTTTCACTGGCAATCGGTTAATGGTCTTGCTTAAAGGGTAGAAAAGATCTGAGAATGATGTCGAAAGAAAGTTAAAATGGAGTCTCCCATTTGTGTATTCATATGGTGTTAAGAATGAACCTATTCTGTGAAAAAACACAATGTCAACAACTTCTCTTAACATCAATACAATATTTATCAACGTAAACGATTCTCACTAAACATTACAAGTAAAATAAAACCGGATGTTTATATTGTGTCAAAGCAATTTAAATTTCAAACCTGTTTTAAAAAATGAAATGAGGAAATTAATAAAACTTTCAAAGACTAGCCATGATTTAATTCAGGCAGCACGCGCCAGCTGAAACCGATTCGAAACTATGCTATACTTCCTGGCAGACTGTGACTGCTGTGGTCTCTTAGTATAGCTGTTGGTTTAACTGACTGACAATGAATTAGTCATAGTAATAAGGAAGGAACACTTCATGAAGATTCGCCCAACTTTTAAGGATACGTTGTCGTTACATTTTGGATATGAGATATTTATCACTATGGATGTGACCAGACAATTCATGTATATACTGCTGATGTTCGATTCAATTTTACAGACGATCAAAGGTGAGTGACGTCAATAAGTGTTTGTAAAATCGGATAATACTTATTATCTGATGATTATTTGTAGATATTTATGTATAAACTAACACTCGACCTTGATAATCAATATATTTTGAATGATTAAAATCTATCCCTGTCAAAAGTTAGCAATACAGTTCATATATTGAACGTGAAGATAAAATCGTAAACATGCTAATTAGAAAGACACTTAACATCTAATATTTCATATAATAAGCACTGTAATATTTGAAGTTGTTTACGTTATGATATATAACCATCCGAAAAAGATAACCATTTATTAAAATGTAAATCACTTCTAAGTTTTGATACTTAACATAAATTAAAGAAATGTGTGAACAGACAATTTTATATGTTCATATGATGAGGATAATAAAATGGACATTATGCATATGAATGAAATTAACATTATTAACATTTGTCAAATGAGCATCTGCCAAAATCAGAAAATTCAGAAGAACTAAACATGAGAGATCTTAAATTGTTTTTGTATTATTAACATTTTACATGTTTTGATGTTTTTTTTTATCAAAATCCTAAATCATTGTTCATAACTGTTTGATTTAAACAAACACGATATATTTTTCTACTGGCTACCGGTGTAGTGTTTTCTAGTCTCATATTACCGCCAGGGCGTCTCCAGTATGAACTTCCGATACTTCCGGTTAAAATCCAAAGAGTTAACTCGAGCATTGCAAGTCACACAGTAAATCTAAAGATGTATCACTATCACAAAAACCAACAGTTTATTTTATTTCATACGTTAAGTAATATTGCTTTTCTATCCCCGCTAGTAATCATTAAAACAAATTATGTATAATTAATTTTATGAAAACTGTATTTGCCGTACACATAACATATAAAAGATAATTATAATTCATTATACTTAAATCTTTCTTCCAGCAAAGGCTAAAAATGTGAACATGTGTGAAAGGAACATTTTGATAAGAAAGAAAATCAGCCTTGTCCATGATATAAACAACCTTGACCTTCAACTAGAAGAGGTTACGTGTCGCTGTGACCTTTACACTCCACCGTACCGAGGATGTTTAAAACTTGAATCCCTGAACCTGGATACTTTATCACTGATGAAGCCTTGCAACATACCCAAGAATGAGACATTCAATATAGACAATTCTTCGTGTCCTTTCCAATATAAAATTAACGAGCTCATTAAAGAGTGTCCTCACAATATCACGGTTCTGATTCTTCCAAATCAGTTTCTCCAGGAACCGGTCAAAGTATGGTTGAACATTTCAGGTAACACTCTTCACCTTTTGTCATACATTATTGATAAAATCCTCATTTCAAGAATTTTTAACTTCGTCATAATTTTAAGACATTCATTATTTGGAGGGTTGTATACAATTTACATATAGTGAAACCAAAAATTTTGTTCAGCAACTGTATAATCAATTCGGTACACAGTAAAAACCAATAAACGCGATAATGCTTACTGAATAAAATACCAAACGGTTCGATTTTACGAATAAGAAAGGAGGCAATTTTTTTATTTCATTTTAAAGTCCATACGTGAAAAGATAAGAAGTGTCATTACATAATGTGTACCTGTGAAATATTTTTTGTCAAGAAAATCAGCTGTCTGGATTTTATAACTTATATTGTATCAGTCCTAAAGCAAGTTAACATTATATATTTCGAATGAAATAATCATCATGTTTGCATTTCGAGTGAAAATACATAAACACTATTTAATCGTGAATATGTCAACAATAACTTATAACTTAGTAACTAATTGTTGTATATATCTGCAGCCAGTGACCATAGCGGAGTATATGTGAACTGTAAGTGGACTGGGGCACTGACCACTGTAACGTATGACTACATCACTGATGAGAGGACAACATCACAGTATATCTCATTGGAGACTACCGGTACGTATTAAAGATGACATGTCACATTATTTCTCATCTTCCATCACTCCTATAGTAAACAGCTTTCATAACAGTGTATCTCATTGGAGACAAGCTGTACGTTTTAAAGATACCATATCACAGAGTTTTCCATCGTCAATCAAATCTATATAAAAAAAACCAATTACATCATATTTCATTCGAAACACCAGGAACAATTTAAAGAAACAATATCACATTATGTCTTATTGTCCATCACATAAATATGCAGGTCCCCCATTACCGTGTATATCCCTTTCGAGAGAACAGGTACATTTTAAAGATACCATACCACAGTATTTCCTATTTTCCATCTAATGTATATTAAAATCCCAATGACAGTATATATCATTCGAGACAACTAAGTTCCCATATCACAGTATTTCTCATTGTCAATCACATATAAAAAGATCCCCTTTTACAATATATCTCAAACGAGACATCAGGTACAGTTTAAAAGTACCATATCGAAGTATTTATCACTGTCCGTCTAATGTATATTAAAATCCCAATGACAGTATATATCATTCGCGACAACAAAGTTCCCATTTCACCGGTTTTCTCATCACAAATATAAAAAGATCCCCTATAACAGTATATCTCAATCGAGACAGCAGGTACGGTTTAAAGATACCATATCATAGTATTCATCATCGTCCATCACACATATGGTGAATAGCTCTCGTCACTGTATATATCATTGGAGACAAAATGTACAGTTTACAGATACAACATAACAGTATTACGTATTGTGCATCACAGGTATAGTTAAAGGCCCACATCACAGTCTTGTGACATTGTTTAAAGAACCGACTACGTCTCGTTTGAAACTACTGGTATGGTGAAATTGGCCCCAATCATAGTTTTTGTTATTCGAGCCCATTTGGATTGATAAACTAGAACCACTAGTATTTTTCAAGTGGACACCAACAAAGGATTTCTAATTCGTCACATCTTGTATTGTTAAATCGGTCCTCACCAAACTAATTTCATACAAGGATACTCTTTCCGTTATTTTTTAAAAAATTTTATTGCACATTTGTTTGTGCACATATATATACAAGTCTCTTTCCGTTATTGGCAATCATCATATTTTCTTATTGTAGGAGACCACAGGTTTCGTTTGATTTGTCCTCATCAAAGTATTCTTATTCGAGACTACCGTTACAGCATCGGAGGGGCAATATTATGCATCCGATCGGAGACTACTGTATATAAATTTAGTAAAATCGCCCTATTCATATGTTTCGGCAACAACAGAATGGGCCATCATCACAGTATTGTAATAAGAGGCCAATGTTTATCTGAGGCAAAAATTGACAGTAATGTTTCTATAAGAGCTCGTTTATACAACGTATATAATGCCAAGAAGGTCAATATGGAAAATTTTACAGACAATACACTGTGAATATCTATACTTGAAATGTTCCTGTCTACAGAATCTGCTGACGACAAAAACAGAACTGAATGTCGGAATTGCAGCTGGCCTTCTGGCGGGTATGGACGGCACATTTTACCTTCTGAGGGTGAGTATCAAAAGACGTTCATGGTTCCGTTAGAGTATTAAAAAATTCAATATTTATATGATTTGAAAATAAAGTAAACATGTTTACTTCAGTATTTCAGACCATTTGAGCCATTGTACACTTGAATAAGATTAATTACTATATTTTTGTTAGGAATACCTAAGCTGAAATTTTGAAACGAAATAGATGTTAAACGAAGACAATCTGGGTTTATAATATTTTTATTGACAGGAAATACTCTATAAGGAGACAAGAATTACATATTACATATAACGAAGACATTGAACTAATTTTCTACAGTATTATTGTCATATGGTAGACATATCAGTATTCTTTTAGTATTGAGTATTAAGATTAAACTCGCGAAGAAAAATGTGAAATTTACACAATGTTCTGATAAGCCTTTAAATGGATAACTATATTCTGAACGAGCGCACACAGATCATACACTACCAGTACATAATACTATAGATACTACTACTAACATTAATTCAGCAATATTGAAACCCTTTTATAGCGTGCACTGATTACAGTTTAGCCTGATTATGTAGCGGTTCCATATTGACAGCGACGCTTACATTTTAAGTGATACACATTCAAATATCACGTTTTCCAACTACGGGAGCACTTTCTTATTTTAATCAGAAAAGATTTTTTCAGTTGCAGACCAGGTGGAGATTATTCTAGCTACAGCTTCAGGTTTTGTGTTGGCCTTTCTCTTGGTGGCTTTCGCCTGTTTGTTTAGAAGGTACGAAGTTATGATAACCAAAAAGTATTTTTTTTTTCTAAATTGTTATTCCGATAACACATTTTAGCACGCTACACTGTCCGCTAAGGCTCCGA
Source organism: Phorcus lineatus (assembly GCA_921293015.1). NCBI lineage: Eukaryota > Metazoa > Mollusca > Gastropoda > Trochida > Trochidae > Phorcus > Phorcus lineatus. The sequence goes on from OV121085.1 coordinate 11,560,424, forward strand.
TGTGTAATTAGGATACATCAAGGTACAACATTCTTGGTGTCAAGGATATTACATATCTATTCTAAAAACGCCCTTCTATCTATTAAACAACCATAACAGTTACCCAGGCAATTTTAGTTTTAAGCACACAATGGACAGTGATCTCGGCAGCATAAAGCAAACGAATCCTTCGATATCTGTTTGGGTCACATACAATTACAGAGGTCAAGTACCGGAACTTCTTAAAGAACCACGATGACGTCATATTCTTTAAAATTAGAACGTGTTTAACAACGGATATCTTAAATTCGTTTTACAGGATTTATGCACAAACAATTTATTCAAGAAAAACAAAAAAAACTGTGAAGTTATGTCTCAACGTTAATGAAGAACCGCTGATTCATTTTTTTTATTATTTCACTACTGCTGTGAATTTATATGTATCTATGCTCCAAAGTGGAGAAAATCAGGAAAATTTTCACAAAAGAAATGAAAAATGGTTTTGAAAGGTAATGACAGAATACACTTTCAATTCTTATGTCCAAAATTTGTTATGTTTTTTACAATTAAGTTTTTAATTTAATTGCGACATTGACTCCTTCAGTTAGCGAGTACTCACTGTTTCCCAAGCCGGGTAAGAGATCAGCATCTGGATATTGTGTTGGTCCTCGAACAGGGAAGTAAAATGTCAGTCATATCATAGGTGAATGATGCTTATACAAGAGGAAGTACATCGAAATCGCGATCTTATTTGAAGTGCCTCTATATACGTAGGATATATTTGTAGTCTCCTATCACTTATGTCACATGAGTAAATGTATTTCCGTTCAATGACTAACTGTCCTAATAAGTATAGCGAAATCCCAGATGTGAAGTGATCTAAAGAGGATAAGATTCAATGTCCTCTGACAAATTTCAGCAAAAAGGACGCCGTTACTCATCGGATGATGACACTCTGCATTGTTGCATAATGTCTGAAGTATGAAGGGCTGACAGGAAGGTGTTTCTACAAAACTTGCCTCTTTCGAACTAGCAGAACGACTGGGTGTATGTTGAAATTTGTTTGAGAAATGAATTGCAAAGCGTAATAAAGAGTTCTTCATCATCTCTATCATCAAATCAACTGAGCTCATGAGGGTTTTCAGCTTTGTTTAAAGGAACAGGCGCACACAAAAATTTCGTAAATACAACGAATGCACAGCTTAACAAATAATGCATACATCTCGATATTACAAACGTTTTGCACTTAGGTTACCTACTTTACTAATAATTTGGCAGATATGTACGAATTCTGGTTATAAAGTTGATTCCAAAATACCGGAAGTATTTGTTGCAACGTTGCATGAAATCCAAATGAACTACGATATCGGAAATATTCGAAGTTTGCTTACGGCTAGAAAAATACGGCATTCACTATTGTCAATCTAATAGCAATGATGATACCATATTTAAAATATCGGTTAAGCTACAAGACTACTTAGATAAACAGTCATCCTTTGTTCTTAATTCATAGAATAAGTAAATTTAAAAGCTGAACACATTACTAGTTCGGCCGTTTAAATTGTCAATATTGTTTTCCTTTTTGTGCATAGCTGACCATAGATTTTGAACATCTCTAAGTCGACTTCGACCGTCTGAACATTGCATCTATTGATTGCGGGGCAATTGTAAAGAATGATAAGTATTTAATTGCTCGATAGAATGTTAAAGTGATTTAAATAATAAAAGTGTGCTGTAGTGCCTTTAAAGTTCTGACGGACACACATTAATAATAACTTTGGCTACAAATTACTTACGTTTATTATTCGTCACTTGTCGCTTGTTGTTTCCTTAATGGATTAACAATTCAGATCAGCTTGACATTTATGATCATGGTTTCTGTGTTAATTTCAAACATCTGAAATATGTATTACACTACCCTATACCAACATGAAATGTGTTCATTGTCAGGAACGTTTTAAATCTGTACATGCAAAACAAAATATCAAATAACCCAAATGCCATAAGTCTCCTAAAGACATTTATATTTTTAAAAAATAATGAATAAATGCTCACTTATTCTCAAAATCATTTCACATTTTATTTTCAATATGAAACCATATTGGTCGTGTTGTTCCTTTAATTATCCATTTTAATTGCAGCAGTTGCAAGCGAGAAGGCAAATTGGTGGTGACACCACAGCAACCGGAAGTGATAAGCAACCCGTCCGCATCTATTCCGGAAGTGCAGGTCACGACTGAAGTCTCGGATAACGTATTTGTAGAAGTGCACGCCGAGACGAGACGAGACGGAAGTGGTTCATACAACGAGTTGGAAGAAAGTGATAACTATGAAGAGACTGATATGAAAAAGGATAACGTGAATCGCAACTCAAACGGATGTTATGATAATGTTGCATTTGAGTAATGACTATGATACGAATGAAGCTTGAATGGCTGAGGGTCGGAAAAACATAATGATACAGAGTTGTCGTTTTCGTTTAATCTAAGATCTGCTACTTCGCTTCGTGAGTGGCTTTGTGTCTCTGTATCGTACATCGTGTACTTCAAACCATGTACAAAGCCCATTACACAGACATTGAGCAAAATTGGAAAATTTGTCAGAATATCGCACCTTTAAAGCCGCCGAGTCAATTGATAAAGAGCACGTGGTTTCCGCGAAAAATCAACCATGACATTGTTGTCACGCTTCTTCCGGTGTTAAACTTGGGCTTTGTTTGTCGACGATAATAAAATGACAGTTCGAGAAGAAATTTAATATAAGAACGACTTTCATTGACGTGGGACTTCCTTATTTCCACTTGTAGAGTTTATTATGCAAGCTGGACACTCGAGTAAGCAAAAAGAACGAAGCAATTCAGTTGATATGTATAATGTCTGCCTTCAATAATTACGTTATTGTACATATTTCTTGGTTTGAAGTTGGCTGGTTTCATGTAAATGTTGTTTATATTTTTTAAATAAATATCTATCTTTCAAAGTGTGTTTACATTTATTGTTCAAACGCTGAAATAAAACGTCCATTAGTTAATATGTGCCCCTACAGCTGCATCCCGAAAGTTTGTTCACCTGTACAGCTTAGTGCAAATATCAAGTCCTTTGAATTTTCTTTGGACGTCATTGCATTACTTCATTTGTACTTGCAATAAACATGTCCGTGTTCATAGATAGTTATTCAACAACTGTTCATTGGATTGTCAGGTGGATGGTGGAATTTTCCGAACATAAAGCAAGAAGAAATAGTTAGATCGGGTCAATTTTATACATTTGAAATTTCCTACATTTTTAAATCATTTTTTCTAATGGATTGAATGAAACAAATGGCACCATACATATCTTGAATGAGAATACGATAAATAACACTGGCTTTTTAGCCTTGTTAATCACTTATTAGAGATTTTACACGAGAAAGATAAAAAGTGAAATTTGCAAATCTTGACCAGTGGTCACTTCAACGGGCTGCCAATTTTATTACAGATAACAGTGTGGTATGCAAACAGATTATGTTACGGAAATTAATTGTCGCGTCTGACCTCATAACACAACATTGTAATTTTTAATTTATCAATGCTATGATGCCCCAAAATAATCCAAAATACATGACAGCTTCACTACGATAGGCAAGTAGGTGAACAGACCTTTGGTATGCAGCTGTATATATTGTCCGCAATTTGCAAAAAAGAGCTATACCGCCCCCCCCCCCCCCCCCCCCCCCCCCTTTTCATCAATTAGAATTCAGAGGGTCATCAAACCCATAATGTAGAATTCCCATCAGATGACGAATTTTTAATACCCGGTTTTGCATCATGAATGTCTTATCGTAAATCAGTTGTTTATTTCTGGATATTTGATCCATACATATAGTTCATTTTTATAATTTTGGGAAATTAGTGCAATTAAGGGGGCCTTTTTTCATATAACTTTCATCAAAACCATATGGCGGACAGTAGCCGACAGGTACAGTCGTAGGTAGAATTGTGTTTCTATGATGTATATGTTTTCAGTTTAGCCAGGACCATTATATCGATATAACAATCCCTGGTTTGAGCATGAATAATCTGACCCCTGTTCCGAAAAAAAATATAAAGAAACAAATTTACTAATCATAAGTAGCCTACAGTGGATTCTTGACTGTGCATTCTTCGTTTCGCTTGTGCGCCAGTGCGTCTGTACGTATAGTCAATATTTCAGAAGCTCGACCATTTCGTGTATAATTAATCTATAGAAATTGTCTGGGATGTTATAGCGAATGCTAGATAACTCTCTACGCCAAAAACAGGATGTCTGTCGCGAACAATATAATATGTAGGTTAACACTTGAATTAAGCGCAGGGCGGATCATGTGTAGAAGTCTATTTTATTTAACGATTAGAGCATTTTATTGGCTAATGGAACACGACTGGGAGAGCGCAAGGAGGTAAAAGTGTTACCAAATGGTAACACGATATAGTGTTGAATTATCGGAAAGTATATACTCTAGATTTGTTGGTTTGTGGTCCTAGAGAAGAATTAGAAATAGAACTTTAAAAAATTCAGCCTACAGATGTACGCCGGACGCCATATATGCCAGTCAAATATTGCATGAGCCCCTCGATTAGGCCCGATGCGCTAAAACCACAGATGTCATGTTTTTACAGACACAAATGAAATTAATGTCAAAAGACATTTCGGTCGCTCAACAAATAAAGTACAACTTTATTTTCCAAAAAGGTTTGAAATTTTGAAAAGTCTTCACCAAATGAGGAGAGTTTATACTTTAGTAAGCGGTATGCAGTTACTCATTCATTTGGGAGTTACTTCCCTTTGACGACGATATGGCTTCAACTAAACTTGGAAATTCGATGTCATTGAAGAAGGTACTACTTTATCAAAAATAGATATATTTTAAAAATCCTAAACATTCCAGTTTTTGAAAATGTTTTGGATTGGTTTGATTTCCTAATAATGTTACTTTTCATATTTTTTACGTTTATGATTGGCAATCTTATTGTCTTGTTCAGTTTTCGATCACTCCTTACACTGACGGGTTTGGGGTGTATCTAGAGGACATATTTGTACAGTTCTGTAAAGATTTAAAAGTGCCCCCAATAAGAATTAAGAGAGTGATTGGATGGCCCTGATCAGCATGACAAAATAAAGAATTCTAGGATCTCATGCTTTTAAAGAATTTAAAAAGTTGTCATAAACATATTTTGAATAATGAAAGCTGATGCTAAACTTAAGCATTTTCAATAAACACTTGAAAATAATAAGGTCAACTTTTAGGTTACTGATATTTTGCAGCTGCTTGCCTCTTTTTTGCACACAAGCAAATGGGTTTTTTCCAAACGGTATAACTTAATCTGTTCGATTATTAACACTCTTTTGAAATAATTCTCCTAATGCAGAAATACACCATGTCCATTTTAAGTTGGAAAATTCATGATTATATCCCAATTAGTATAAAATGAAATATCCCAAATACGATATCATAGATTAATCAGGGTATGATATCCCCATCAGAAGGTGTCCAAAACCTGCTTAAGTATTACGATTAGACTTCAAGTCAAGAGTTATCAAGTTTAGGAGTTCCCATTTGTGAACTAACTTACCGTATTCGACTTAATAACCGCCCACTCCCCTATAAGCGCCCACCCACCACGTTTTTGACTGAACAATATGCGTTCTGATTTAGCGCCCACCTCTCAACATTGCTTACCTTGCATGTTGATTCATTGAAGAAGGTTTTTTCAGTCTTTCAATAAGTCTTTTACTTCCACTAAAGTGAAGAATACATAGTATTTCAAGACCCCCAGCGACCATTAAAATAATAAAAGTTACAAAACCATATTTCAAAGACATATATATCGTAAGAAAACACTTTGAAGACTAAACTTAAGGACAATTTTTATCGTTTTATTAAGCGCCCCCTTTTACCAATTTTTTAAGCGCCCTGGGCGCTTATCACGTCGAATACGGTATTCATCTGATATATGTTTTGCACCAATATTTTGCAGATGGCTGACTGAAAGGTTTGCTTAATTGTCAGTTAATTTGTTACGATGCCCGGATGTAAAATGAGAGTGCGTAAGAGAAAACCAACACTTTTTAGGTTTTACACATTTTCATTATCCACAATCATGGTGATAGTTTGTGATTTGTATAGAACCGTTCAAGCTTTCTTCCCCTGGTAGAATTTTCATGTGCAAATTCTCCAAAATTTTTAATTGTTTGATTTGATTCTCTACTTAAATGAAAATTTCAAAACTGTTGAGTAACATCTATATTAATTTTTTCGTCATTAGTTTTCCCTGTTGACCTGCTGGTCAATACTGCGAAATTCTTCTTTGAGTTTGAGTCACCCATCACTAATTTCATGTTATTTCAAATGAGAAAGAGTAATATTTGGGAAATGATAGAACATAGGATGTTGGAATGTGCTTACAAGCTAAATATTGACACAGAATGATTTTATTCACAGTTTCTCCTAAGATCCGAAGTGTTGAGGTTATACCGGGATATATTTCGAGCAATTCGTCAGGTGTCAGATGACAGTCATCGCACGCAGCTACGTGATTGGGCACGACATGATTTCCGACAAAACAAACATCAAAGTGATGAGGTCAGATGTCTTTAACATTGTAAAATTTCATAACAGAATGAGTCCTTTCGGTTAAATTTCTGGTGAGACATAATATCAAGGGGCATTCCTGTCTATTTGTCTAAGTTATTAATGCATGATTATTCAAATGTAAGTAATGATGCTGATAACAATATTTCGTTTGCTTAAGATTCAACATTTAGGCAAAGAGCTGCTCATATTAATTGAAAAGGAGCCCCCCCAGGAACAGGTTTTCATCACTAAACCGATAAGAAAACATTGCTTATATGGGCTGAGAAACAGTAATAATAATTTGCATCACAGTTTAAGCCATATTTTGAAATAACTATTTCTTGGATCATTGTAAATCTTAATCTATTGCAGTTGTGTAATGTTTAGAGCAACTTTCTTATAAAAAGAAAATCAAGTGTATTTTGGGCAGGAAAATGTTGTTTTTATTTATACTTCTTATTCCAGAGATGGTACTTTAACATAAAGTAAAATAAGTAGTTGATAAGCATGTAAGGTAAAGGGAATAAGAAAAATGCAAATTTGTACATATGTGTATGAATGTCATTTTATTATTGATTGAGACAGAGGAGTCCATTTAAAATCATGTCAGGACAAAACTCCATCTCATTGAAATTAGACCGAACTAATCACTCGTACCTCACTCCATTTCTTGTACGAGCAATTAGTTTTGGCCTGATTTCAATGAAGTTGGACAAAACTGTTCTATTCAAGATGGATGCATTTGGTAGAAGGGCTTTTATGAATGCTTCAGTAAGTCAAATGTCAGACTGTGCTTGATAGTATGTATATATATCCTAAGAAGCCTTGTTTACTTGATACAATTACCATTATTTCAGGAAGCAATCAAGATGCTTATTACTAAAGGAAGGATGTCCCTGAAAGAACTTGAAAGCAGTATTCACCTAGCAAGTTGATGTGACTGAGGTATAAATGTTTTGACGATTTAAATGGATCTGATTCCACCTAGCTTGACAACATAAGAAATGGTTTATAGGGCTGAATATTGGCAACATTTGGTATTGTTATATATTGCAAAGATTTTGCCAGATATTGAATCAATTTTGATTTTTTGCTTTTTAAAAGATTTAAGCACACCACTTAAGATAAAATGAATGTTAAATTATTAGTTCAAATTATTAAACATTACTCATTGATAGGAAATTTCAAAATTATGAATTGGTAAATATAAATTCAAAGACAGTTCTTGCTAATTGAGTGTACTTTGTTTCATCTTTTACCTGCAAATCATCTTAGAACAAGTCATATCTAATTTTAATCTATGTCTTGAGTACAATACATTGTGAAAAGGAAATTCATATTGTGATAATCATATTTCACAGTTTATACAAGTATAAAGCAAGGCCCATGCAAATATATAGTTGCTAAATATGGCCGATGTGCTGTGTAAAGAAGACTCAAAGTTCAAAGTGCATATTCCAAAAGTAGAGCTTCCCGAAAGCATAAAGACATATCCGAGGGGTCTTTGAACAGCGCCACTGACTGGACAACTAACTTTGATTGTATCCAATGAGACTGAGAAAAGCTTTTATAAGTGTAGAGGTTGAATAGGAATTTGTAAAGGAACTATCTCTTTTAGGATACAATGCTTTAAACTATGAAATTTGTTATCATATGGGCTTTACCTTGTTGGTAAATAATCATTTACTTATTGATAGAAATTGTATTAAATGGGTGATCATTTACTATCCTATGGTGCTGTGATATGCTAAATGATAAATGGTTGCAATTGGCTTCACCATAATTGATCAATCAATATTTTGTATATCAGACCAAAGTGAATATTCTTTTAACATTTAAACAGATTTTTGTCAGTCATATTGATACATGTTCAAGTTTTTTTTTTTTATCTCATTTGGTTGATCTTTTCTCCAATTGCAAGATTAACTAGTAACTTAGTATAGTATTAAGTTATTATTATGTAACTGTTATATGTATATGATCATTTTTGTTGCTTGCAAATTCATCAGACCTGAAAGGTTAGATGCACTTATGGCATGGCCAGTTGTCTGTAGGTTATCATTTGTAAACTATTTTTAACTCTCCCTCCACAATTTGGCAACTAGGAGATCTAATTTGTAACTTTGGGACTGAGCCCCTTCAATTTGGTGCGTGGTAGGCATTCTCCCTGAAAAAAAATTAAAATGTTCTGAGCCAAAACCAAATGCGGAAGGAGGCTGAAATTCCAAGAGTAATATGTTTGTGACATTGAGTCTGAAATTTGTAAATTTTGTGATCAGCTCCCTTCAAATATGGGTGTGTGCAACCTCAAATTGTCTTTCATCTAATTTCATGAAACCATCAATGCTAGCAGTCTTGAATTTTAGAAATATCATCCTTTTATGATGGAGACTAATAGGTGTAAATTTCATTGTCCTACCCCAAAATATTATTGGCTTGTGGGATACTTTATGCCATTTAGCAAAAAATAACTAGTTGGCATTGGAAACTCACAATTTTAGATTACTATCTTTGGAGACTCAAGTTTGCATATTTGGTCTCGACTCCCCATCAGATATGAGTAAGGCAGGGTATCAACCATCAAATCGTCATTTGTATTCACGAACTATGAATGCAAGTTTTGAACATAAGAAACAGAAAGACTGATGAGCTACAGAGCCCACACCCCATTTTTTTAATAATCTAAATCAAGAAAAAGTATTAATGTGAAAATCTTTCAAGGTCATTGAATCCTTCAGCTCACCTGACTATATGACCAAGCAGATACTGAAGGCATAAATGAATGTTTCATTTAAAAAATAAACAAAATTATGCCTTTTCTTAAATTAATCATTAACAATGATTATGTATGAAGTAACTACAGAAAGGAATTTTTCAAATGTTTGTATATCTTTATTACAAGTATTTGTATGAATGTTGGACAGTGATTCTCATAAATGGGAAAGAGGAATTGTTTGGAAGGTTGTTATGTGTGAATTGTGATCATTATTTTTTAAATAAAGATAATCATGTGAATCTTTTTTATAATTTTTTACAAGGATCATCCAAATGATCAAAGTTTAAGGAACGTCTCATTCTTTGAAAAAAAATTCCTTTTTGTCTTGACAAAATTTAAGCTGTCCTGTACATGCTAATAAATATTATATGGTTTTTTTTGTATTCTGAAAACTCCCTCAAGCCTAGCAGAGTTATGTCCCTTGAACTAACCTGAATCCCAGATCAAAGCCGGTTATATATAAGAAAAAAACAACCAGCACTTTGATTGATGACATGTTATAAATTTTAATTACAATTTCATCGAAAATGTATAACATTCATTTAATTCTAAAACTATTCAAAGACAGGGTCTTGCTCTTGAAGTCTTGGTCTTTAAATTTGAATCAATGTAAATGCACGGTATACGAGACTGTCTTGACATTGCAAATACTCCAAAGTGTTGGCCCAGAATAATAATGAAGTGAAAATAATTCGCATCAGTATGACTTTTGAAGGAGTTAGATCCTTTTGTTTCTAAAGAAAAACATGACTTTAAAATAGTTTAGATGTATGTATTATGATCATTTAACAACAGACTGTGGTTACCCTGACAACCAGTCTTGAACAATAGAGACATGTTCATGGATAAACAACTTCTTTATTCCGTAAAAAGCCGTGTACCGATAAAGAATTAAGGTCATTGTCGAGTTCATGTTTCAGTTTTTTTAATGAAATGCGTTTCGACAATGAAAGTTACTATGGTTATGTAACATAGGCAATTTTAGCCAAGATGAAACTGCTAGTTTTGTATCGTGCTAGATGTTGCTTTGCTTTTAGTCTCTCAAAATTAGATGAACGATGGCGTGAAAAGACAGATAAAATACTCAACGTAGTTACACTTACTGATCTTGGGCATTAGATCATTTATATGGTACAACCATAAGTTTGGGAGACATCGATACGGCGTATTGATAGTACCATGATATATCGATGGCCTCTTAGTTTGTGAGTTCTGAAGATCAAGGGTGGTTTGGGATTTTTTTGTGGGTGTCACAAGTTATAATTTAGTTAGGTTAACTGAGTTCCCAACTCTGCACTTTCTCTTGAGACTTTTCCTATGAGAAATACGACTCTCAATATTTACTATTCTATGAACTCTTTTGGTTTGGGCTGTTACAGATATAGCACAGCTATGTCATATATCATGCGGAAGCAGGTCCTCACAAAAAGGAAAACATATTAGGGTTTTCAGAGCATACTTTGGCGTACTTTGTTCCTTCTAATTCGGTATGACGTCCTTTTTAAAAAGGGAGATAACTCTTGATCACTGAAAGGGAATTTCCGCATTTTAGCAATGAGTCGTGTTTGGATCCAGCAAATCGTAAAAGGCTAAATGAGTATTTAATCTTGAGCTGATCACGAGTTCCCCTGGATGTTCCACTCACGGGTCCCGCTAACAGAGTCCCCTATGTATAGACTATTGACTATACATAGGAGACTCTGTAAGCGGGGCCCGTGGTTCCACTTAGTATTACCTATCGTCTGCTACGTCCTTGTACTTCACCTTTTCACTCACTTTCACAAAATACTAAATGACTCCAAGCGGCTTTGCCGACACAATGAACTAACGATACAAAGTTCTGAAGATTACTGCAACCGTCTTCAAACAATCGCACAACTGAAGTCACAATTTGTGACATTATGGAACTTAAATAAGATTCACATTGCAAGTGAATTGTCGATGATGAAGGCTCGACGGTACAGGTATGGCATGGTTCAATAGTACCTGGTCATTTGGCAGGCCATCCTTCAGGACTAGGGCTCCGCCATCAGTCCTTTCTGTAAAACTCACGTTCCCGTTACAATTTGATCAAACTGATCGCCCATACCAAATGTTTTCTTGCTAAAGTGGCCGTTCAACCTATCTCCTCAGTAAGTATTTCCTGAGATTATGCACATGGTATACTGAAGTGGTAATGCTGAGGTGAAATGGCAGAAGAACGCTAAAGAGAACGGCCCTTCTTAATTACCCGGTATTCCGATTGATTCTTCTATTATTTCTGTTCACTTTGTTACGCTTTGCCGACGGAGAAATTTTTGAATTTTGCCTAGCTGATGGAGATCTTCTTGAGCTTCCCCTCTGAGGAGACTTTGGTTTATGTTTGGGTTTTGGTTTTGGTAGAGTTCTCCTTTGTGTTGGTCGTCCTGTTGGTCTCTTTCGTTTAGAACCTGACCTTGACCTTTGACGAATACCTGGTTTCCGATTCCGCTTTGGATTGACTTCATTTTTACTTTTCTTTTTGGAACATGTGGTAATATCACAGTACTGCCATTCCTTGTTTGCTTTTGTTGTAAAACACCAGGGCTTCTTCTTTCGTCGCCCACTTGGGTTTCTGCAGTAGTTGTGATCCCCCAAACCGTCGCTATCTTCTCTATTCCCGGATGCTCTTGGTTTCAACTTGTGGCTATGGGGATATTGTTCTGACCACTTCTGACACGTCACACCGTCCAGCGTATGGTCAAGCTTTCCGCGGTAGTCTCGGCCATCCTTAAAACGACCCTTGACACATTTCCCTGAAAGAGATAAGATAATATTTAAGACCTGTGAATGATTCGGTACCAGGTTAGCTTGGACCACTATCCTAACATATCTAAAAAGGCTCCAGGTTGATGTTATTAGTCAATCTAGTTTTTCCTTTAGTTTGACTTTAGCGATGTGAGGACTGACCTTACTGTTTAATGAAGTTAAAAGTAACTGTTCTAGTCTTTTCTAAGGCTTGTTATCTTTCCAACTCCAAGATAGTCGTTAGTTCTAGGAATTGTGTTGCTCCAAAAAAAATCAATCTTGAATAAAGAAAAAGAGAAAAATAATGAATGTCCTGATATCTAAGATAAATTCTAAATTTATATTTAAATGCAGCCAACTTCGAATCTCGAATTCAGACAATGTACTGTATAGCAAGTAAAATAGGGAGACAATAATATAGTCTAGCGTGACAATATCGTAATCCTGTCTGTTAATTGTTATGAAAATAACAATATTAGAATTCATATTAAAGAGCCACTCCGTGATTTTCATAACATAATATTTACCTTTGATTCGAATCTAAATGTCATATGTGGTGATATAAAATCAAAACATCGTAACTTTTCATGTCCAAAAGACATCTATATGACAAATACCAGTTTTCCATGAAAATATAAAAACAGCCTTGTTAATGCACAGAGGTGTATATATTACGTACAATATACATGGATATTTATATATTATATAACCTAACAAACACTATCAACTCTTAACTGCCCTGCTTGCTGTTTTAGACGAGCTTCCATAAGTACGTTTGACTATTTCATATTGTCACTGTAAAAAAAAAAAAAAGCTTTAAAATGTGTCTTTTTAGTTAGAGTCGATGCTTCGCGATCAAATGACACTATTGATTAAGTTTGGCATATATGTTTCCAACAACTCACGGAGTGGCTCTTTAAGGTATTTTCTAATGGCTAAACCCGTCTTAAAGTGATACACATAAGACTTGTAAAAATTATTTTTAAAGTCTCTAAGTTCATATTTCGACACCAAATAATGTTTCTTGCCACTTTTTATAGTGCACGTCGTAAAACACGTCGCTTGTGTATGAAAAGTACACATTAAATCGATTCACTAAAGCTTGTAATTGTTTTAAGACATGCATTTCTTAAACTTCACCCAGTCGCTTTCTCTTCATTTTTATGATAATTAAAATACCAAATGTCAATCAGTGATAATTGCTCTTTGTAGGTGTACCACTCACTCTTTGATCGCTTCTCACAAATGAACGGATACGCATGTTCCGGAAGCTGCGACCTTGACCCTATCCACACGCCTTGCCACTTGAATGTTTTGGTGCTCCGATCTTTGACGAGCGCCATAGATGTGAACGATCCCGGCATGCCTTTGTCCCAGTTTGTATACTTCATCTTTTTGGGTTTAGATTTATCCCCGATGAACCACATCATGGTGTTATTGATACGCTTACCGCCTGTCCGCCATATGTAAATACTGGGGTACTTTTTATTAACACGTCTCTGAAGGAACTTCTCTTCACTCCTGCTTTCTACAGACACTAGGCGTGACTTCTCTTTCTCACAGGCCTTCTGGGCAGCGGGGAACTGACTCCTGGGTTTGACGTGAAACTTGTAACAGCTAGTCTGGAACTTGGTCCAACCTTTTGGGCAAACTGGAATCAGGAACAAACGGGAGGTGAAAATACGTATCCCGAGTATACATCGGAATACCAATTTTCAAAATAATAATAATATAAAGTTATATATTTCGTACACGGAATGTACTCTGTAACACGTCATTCTAGTTTGAAATTTAATGCTAACAGAGTCCCTGAAATCTAAGTTTAATCACACTGCCGGCTTTTATTGTTTTATCAATGCCTTGTATTTTCAATCATCCTTAAAACTGTCACAAGGTCTCTCTGTGAAGAGCGAGTAAGAAACAGAGTACGATGCTGGTTTCCTCTTCGAAAAGTCTTAGACTACTTTCTTTGCATAACATATATATATATCCATTTCTAAATTCTGGAATGATCCGCATGAAACGTAACACATGGTATAAGAACGTACGGGTTTATACATTGTAAACGCTTTCAACATGGAATTATAAATATGAAATTGACTTTATCTCCTATAGTGCTTTGTTGACGGATTTCACTAACCATCAGCAATTGGTGAGAATTGGTGGTTTAAAGAACATTTCAGTGTAGAGAGGATATTATGTTTTGAGTCCATGACGTACTATGTTGTACGATGAGTGCATAAATATTTTTATTTTCCGAGCGACAGTTAGGGATATACTGATATGTTGGCACTACAGTCGAAAACAGTGTATGTCATATTCTAAGTAGCAAAATCAAAGAAAATATTCAAAATCAACATCCAGCATAGGCGGATTACCCACACCTGGCGCAATTGGATTGCAATGTCATAGACGAACTGTGACGTCAAAGCATTGTTTATAACGACATGTCGCAATAGGAAAATGATATTTTGTCCAAAGGGCATCGTATGAAAAATATGAACTCCCCATATAATTACCATCATAAGTGATAAAGATTATCAAGATCATTAACCAAATTAAAAATACAACACAATTGTAACATTGTCCCTTTAAGACAAGAAGAAGAATATCTACAAAGATTTGCCATATCTGTAACAACTATCGTGAAGAAACATTTTGCATCCTTGTTATATGCATAATTTCATCAGATGCGTTCACTTATATGTTGGACCGTGTGGGCAGATGAAAATGGAATAACTTGGAACAGTTCCAGACACGGTGCTATCCGATATCAAGAACTGCTGTGAACTATATGTACTTTTAGTAGACTTAGCTTTTTACATAATCTCTACAGGCATGTTGAAAGGTGATAGCTGACGTGATGTCGTGTACTTAGGGACAGAGGGTGTGACGTAGTGCAATACGTTATGAGATAACCTTGTAAGTTGTTGCAGCTCCGAAAATGTCAGGAGTGGTTTGTGAAATTGAAGGTTAAAAAAACCTTAAAAACAATTCAGTTTAGAACTAGAGATATTTTGCTTTTTATAATTGATATTCACAGATGTGTCATTAAATAGATCACTATTATAGTCACAGACATTGCATTTATCGATTAAATATAAATTAAATATTTTTGTCGATTTAAGAGCATGTTTTCTAATCATCAACCACAGTCCATTTGAACTTCTTATCAGAGGAACTGTATACATGGGAACAAATAAGAACGAGAGAAAAAAAATTTAAAAAGAAAGTGGAAACAGATTCAAAATTTGGGAAAGGAAGTGACAAATACAACTTGAAATGATTCTCAAATGCTGCCTTAAGTAGACTGACAAAGAAAAGACAAATTGATGCAAGAAATGGATAATAAATACGAGACAAAAAAAGGATAATTTAGAAAATACATGATTTGCAAAGAAACGTCAAATAGTGAACCTCTACTTATATGATCCAAGGTTATACCGGCAAATCAGTATGTATATATCACAAATCCTTTGTTAGAATGAAATACCCTTCTTCTAATGAGTAGATACCAGATTGGAATGAAACCTCTTTACCAATTCCACCATTCTTCATTTTGTCACGGAACCAAAAAGGGGAGATAACCACTTACATGATAACTTGCTGTCCTCCTTCCTGCCACAGTGGTACATCTCCCTCAGCTGGGCAATGTCAATGGTGCTCAATTCCCTCCTTTGTCCGATCTTCAGGTTGAGCTTCTTTCCTATTCCAATAATCTGTTGATTTGAAGGTCAAATATCTGCTAAAACTGATACTGAAGGTCATGAAATCGTAATACGAAAATCGATATGACATCACTGAAAATTTGTCACATCACATTTTGTGTAAACATGATCTGTATAATCTGTATACACACAAAGAATTTTTTTGATAACGCTATCGTAGTATTTTAAGGTTTCAGGTGATCTTAATGATTTCGCAGGTAATGTCAAATCTAGTGGTATTCAGGTGCTTAACGACGGTATATATTATCTACTATGCAAATTTATATGTCAAATTTGAATTTTTGGTGACTGGATATATATGTTGTCAGTTACGCAGTACTGTTCAAAGCAGAAGTATCCGGGTACGAGAGACTCTTCTGTACAATCCCAGTAGTGGTCGTGTTTTATGTGTTTGATTGCGTTAAGACTCTATTCTATAGGTGATTCATAAAACAGAAAAATAATTTCATAGGAAAACTATGTTTGAAGGTTTTTAGAAGGATTTGGCTGGTAGAAAGCATATTTGAGTGAGGTTTCACACCTACAAACGTTAGATATGCTCAACTTATGTTTTCTTTCATAGTTGAATAATGGGTAATTGTAAATGTTGCGAGAGGGTTTCTATCAAACACTAGAATAATATGAATAGAAATAAAAGTAAAAGACATGAAGCACAAGATTAGTTTTAAGATACCTTGATAGTTGGTTCCCCCGCTCTTGTGAAGGCATATTTGTTGTAGTGCATTATGCTGGTGTAATCGTACGGGTATCCTCTAGATGTTGTTATTCTCTTGTTAAGAATCTTGAAGTCTGGGAGGAAGCGGGGAGAAATGTTGTCTTCTAACACCCTGATATACTTCTCTCTATCCGGTCGTGCCTATCAATGTATACAATAATGTCTTTTATTTGAGTTGAAGCAGCAGAAGCACTAATTCATAGAAATATTCTCAAATCGATAAATGTTAATTCCAAAACCATTGATTCAAAGGGTAAAACACCCAATGCTTCAACCTGAATATCCGTGTTCATTGAAGAAAATATCAAGTGCCAACTTAAGGCGGTCATTTTAGTGTAAACATCTTTTAATCATTTAAGGTAGGAAAATGGTTTCGCGTAGCTTAATCGAAAATGTTACGTTTTTTTAAATATAAACCGATTGCCATGTAATTGGGGATATATATTCCTTTTCGTGAGATCCCTTTGTTTACACAAAAATACTGCTTAAAGCATCACGCATTCGTGTGCTTGTTAAGATATATATAATATTAGTTGATCCTTTATTGGAAAAGACTAAATAAGGTCAGAATTTATATAACTAAGCTGGCCATATTCATACATATATATGCTCCGGATTACCAACACACTTGTATGCATTTTTTCACTTGCATATGTCAACAGTTACTGGCTGAAATTTCTACGTTTCAATAAGAAACCTATGGCTCAAACAAAGAATCTAACCCTTGTGTGCTTAAAGTCTTTCTAACTTAGGGTGTAGTAATACATACCTGTTCATGCCAGACACCTATAGCATGTGACGTCTCATGGACTGCTGTCCCCACGTTCTCGCACCCCCTCCCTATACTGACCCTCTGTGACCCCCCTCGTCGTCCCACGTTTGACCAGCATCTGAATATCAATATATATATATCTAGAGAATATCATATAGGTTACTTATTATATTGCAATATATTAACGCGCTGAGCATATTTTACGATCACCAACAGACATTGATATATGATATATTTATATCAGAAGACAGTTGGACAAGCATCTAAATATGAAGATATATTCAGATAATATCTTACAGGAATCTGCATTTATTGCATATGAGCATAACAGGAATTGATGTATCCATATAGGAAAATAGTTTCACGCACATTTAGTTTTTAATAGACATTTCTATCGCCAAACCTAGCCTTTCATTAACTTGGTATTATGATGTCATCAAGGTTCGTGTCTTGCGCTTCACGGCATTATCAAGTTTTAGTGTTATTGCTTTATAAGCATTCTTTCAGAAATCGTGAACCTGTATTTCAAAATGGTATTAGCGGAACTTACACAACAGGAACTTCTATTTATATTCATAATCATAAGTCAATAAAAACTATCAAAATCTATTTCTAGTTTACAAATTATTATATCATGTGTCTTTATAACAAAAACACAGACATATCATATCATTACATATTTACTCTACCATCATTTACTGCTAAATAGGTCACGAGACATTTCTGTCCACTCAGCTCTTCACATATATACATGTCTGAGCATGGAAAATATTTAAATTGACACCAGAGGTTTCCAGATGTGCGGTATTGACAACTGTTTCTAATGTCCGTTTGTTTTTCTACGTGGATATTGGTTTCAAATTAAACCCAGGTCATTTTCTTGCCCATATTGTTCTTCTTCTATGCTTCACTAGAGGTGAAGTAAGCTTTCCAAGTTGTGTAAACTAAACCAAAGTGTAGCATGCGTTAGCATTCATGGTTGGTGATATAATTCATCGCAGTATTTTCATAGCACATATCGCACTCGGAGACCTCATATACTGTACATATGATTGATTGAGGACATGAACTTGGTATACCATACAAAACACGTGTATGAAATATGATAAATTTGAGAAACGAAAAAGCTGTTGGATAACTTTAGTTTACATAACGTGCATTTTGATGTTCAAACTCTGAGTGGAGTGGTCTACTGAGAACATAAGCAACAACATTATGCTGGGTGGATTGATGTAATTCAATTCACGTCAGGAGGAAATCGAAATAACTTAATATTAACACCGATATGCTCAAGAAAGAACGATATCTAGCTGTGCAGTTGTGCCTACCAACAACATCCATATTCTACGCTAATAAAGCGATATAGATAGAGAACTCAATTAATTTATTTTCATTCGTTACTATAGAAGATATCAGACCTTGCTCAAAGTTATTCACGATGAAATATCCAACAGATGTCAAGAGTTACATTTAATCATGATACAAACTTTGCAATTGTAGCATACCCATTGGGCCGTTCGAGTTTTCATAATCCCTAAGACATATCACATAGTCATGTTCACATCCAACGAATCTGGAAATGACCAGTTAACATGTCAAAACCTTAGCTCACGGATACATGACTGCAATAAAGTAGGTTTTGTTCAAGTATTATAGCGATAAGTTCCAGTAAATTAAAGTTGAACTTCTGTGCATAATCACGAGACTAAGACTACGACTTAGTACAGAAATCAGTTACACTACATCTTCACTCACCCTGGTTCGCTTATATAGTGTATGTAGTCCTTGTCTGATGGTTTCCTCTTCCGAAACTTGATGCAGGTCTTATCCATTATATGTTGCAAACCACGCAAAATAACTCGTTCAGCAGCTTCACCTTAAAGTAAAACATTTATTGTTACATAGCATTACATGACACAGCTGTAATATATTTTTTAAGAATATGACCCTTTTCTTCCCTTGATGAACCTTGTCAAAATACGTCGTTTGACAGAATTAGCTCTGGAAAAGTTCATCACTGCCATATTGTAATTAAAAGCTCTTTACATTTCGTAATATGCTCTGTTTTCAAGGGGCAGTAGCACGTTTTTAAGATGATTTAAATAATCTCATCAAAATATTAATGTTACCAATTGCAAGGCAATATTTTATAATCACAGGTTATAAAACGAATTCTTCATGTCTATTAAGGTCGTTAATCAATTTTCAAACTTCAAATGATCAAAATGATTTCACACAAAAAAGGCCGCCAGTGGGTTTTGCATTTTACTTGACCTATTTATCTTTTTTTGTACGACTACGGATGGCTGAGTTCAGTAAACAGATGTCTGACGTTCTAAAGATTATACATTTGGTATAAACTCATGTCTATTGATGGAAACTTGAAATAATTTTTTTTAAAAACGTGCTTTATACTGCCCCATATGAGCATTAGAAAGAATCTCTGATTTTGCTTTAGGTATGAAACAAAAGAAGGAAGGCTGGTTACAAGAGCAAGGCAGAAACGAAGATGGTTCTATCGGCCTAAGACGAAAAAGGGTTACCTGAATAGAAGATTTCAATTGAAGTTGCGTTACATACTTATATCAGCGTCCATCCTATAGGGTATTACACCATCTTTCCAAAGTTTCGTTCTTATTCTCATCGTTGCCCTTTTCCGCCGAGACGACTGGTAGATGTACCGCTCATCCTCCTTCCCCAGGACAATGTCTCCCTGGTAGAACGGGGTACCAGCTACAACATGAAACAATTGTAAACCATCAAAATCTTATAACTAGATTTATAGAAAATCACCAAAAAATGGCCGTCAATGGTTTTTGCTCGATACTAGATTATTCCCTCTACGACTACGGACAATTATTTCAATGAGATGTTAGGATCCTCTGAACATAAATCCTTTTCCAAAAAACTTGTTTACTGGGGAAATTTTAAACATCTGTGAATTAAATTCTATTCGCGCTAGGGATTCATACTCGTATCGCTAAATCGTATTAATAAATGAACGCCATGAACAGAACATAAATCATGTTTTACTGTATCAGGCGTTATATTCAGTATATTTGAATAAATCTTGAATTAATGCGCTAATTTATTTCTCAATTTCTTTTGTCAAAAAAATTGGATTGTTAAGATAACATATTGTGTTTTGAATAAGAAAAGAAAGATTCAGGTCGTCGGTTAAGGAACGGACTTAAATAACATATCCATGATCTCTCTTTAAGAAAACCTAAAATAAACAAAATATTTCCAACTCACCTGTTCCCCGGGGTCGGTAACTTTCCTTTCTGCCTCTTGCACTTGGATCCGAAAATTTGCACAAAGATGGTGGACATATTCCTGAAACAAACGTCGAGTTAAAAAATACGAACGAAGCTAACGCCATTTATAGTTTCAACTCTTTTTCAGCAGTACCTGTATGCTGGCATGTTTGCCTGATGTCAGTTATTTAATATCCATCACATGTATAGAAATAAGGTCAGTGCTCGATTCACCCGGAGAGCAAACACTCCGTCTTATTTTTTGTCCTGAGAATCCTGAACTCAAACCATTAAGGCTTCACTCCAGTTTCAGAGTAATATGAACCCGTGTACGAAATTTTGTCTAGAGAATGATAACTTCAAGACGTATGGCGAAACTCCTGAATAGAGCTTATAAGATTTCTCGGAATTATTTTGTCAGATCTTAGGGTCGTGGGCTCTAAAATGTTACACTTTCTGAAACTTGATACGTCAGATTTTAAGGACGATTTACTTCTTTGTATTAACGTCACAAAAGGAGGATATTCTGAACGAACTCCGGAAATATCTTTACAAGGTGTGTCAATTTGTTAAAGCTCTGCTTCTATAATCAAAATATTTACACTTAATGCTTGCAATTACCCTAGTATTCTGACATATGAAACCGTTCGCCAAAATTAGATCAAGAGGTCACGCATTGCCTGCAGGATGTTTTGCGTAAATACCTCATACACTAGCAATGAAAAGTCTGTAAACATGTAATTAATTTTTTAGAGTAAATGCGGGTTTAAAAAGCTTGGAATATCTTAAATGACTAGCCTTTCTGCACTTTGATGCTTATTAATGTTGGTGGTAATTGGAACACTACTTTCTGAATTGTCCAGTTGCTCATATCGTTTGAAAAGGCAACAAATTCGTCAATGGAAGTTACCATTTATATTAAGAATTGAACAATTCTAGATATCTTTGAGTTAATAGAGCTCTTTAAGTACAAAATTAAAAACTCAGCACAGTGCGAAAAAAATCAATCTATACACACGATATCATATATCATATAAATATCTACCTCAAAACATAAAATATTCTACAAATGTGAAAAAGGGGGAAATAGCGATATGTGCAATAGATAATATTTAAGTCAACAAACATAGTTTCTCTCCATTCCAATTTATATAAATTATGTGCATTTTTTTAGACTACACAATGTACAGTAGGGAAAAAACTACAAATCTTTTTGTCATCTAAGTAAGTAAAGGCAGACTACCTTTTTCAGTTTTCTTGTCTGCAAGGCATCAGAGCATTGCACTTGTCATTAGATTTCACTCAGGCTATTACATTTCTTTATCAATTGATTGAAGTACAAACTAGACCTGATTCAAATCTCTGGATAAGACTTTCATCAGTACAACCTTACCACTGAAAGGGCCTCTTTTAAAACGATTACCTCGTTGACGCAAATAAGGTGCAGTGACCCGAGATAGTAGGAATGTAGCTAGAAGTAGACATAGTGAAATATTAAAACTGAGCTTCAGGGATTCCTCGACATGCTTTTCCCACGGAATGCATTTCCTCACTTACTACGTAATAGAACAAGATTCGTTGTTTAGGCCAAGTCAAGACCGTCACACCAAGGACCTGTTACTCGGCCATTTTATATTTACTTAATTCTTTATTTCATAGTTATCAATTAGATCCCTTTTACATGTTAATTTCATCGTTAAAATTGGTATTATATATGAGACTATTAGAATTAAACACTGTTGAAAGTTTATGAAAGATGTTTTACTTATTTGGTTACTCATGCTAAAAGTACTGTCACGCTAAGTCTATTATTGTCTTTTTTGCTTTATTTGTCCGCATTTTCGACATTGGCTCAGAAGCCTTGGATGCAATATATCGAACTTGAAATATGAATATATCCAATTCTATGTGATGTCTATGAATATTAAGTGAGAAATTATTTCAAATCAATAAATCATGACTCTATATGCGGCGGTTATGTCAACATTTTTAGAAAATAGCCTAAAAAAAGTTAGTTAAAAATCAGAAAAATACCAACTAAGAGGTGGCTTTATCGAGGCGACAATAGTCGGTTTTTACATTTTTCTTGAATAGTGTCTCCTGAAAATAACTCCAGTTCTCAGATGATCGTCAGTGGTTATATTCACTTTTGTCATATGTTAAAGCGATAATGATTAATTCTGTTGAAGAACTGTGTAAATAAAAACGATCTAAATAAATCTAGGACTATTTAGAATATAAATTGATAATTTTATTCAATGATTGCAATACACTGTTGCTCCCATAAAAAGCCAAATGAAACAGAATATCTTTTAGTAGAAGCACGATTAGATAAACCATTTTTCTGAAATTGCAACCGCAAACTCACAAATCTGTAGTTTACACGAAACGAAATTAGTCAGTTATATGCAAAATTGACTTATATAGCCTTTTTGAAATCGGTTTAATACAGTTCAAGTTACGATTTGATGAATTTTCAACATCATAATAACAACATCGTGATTTATTATAACCCAGTCACCTGCTCTATAAACACAGAAAACACTTCAAAGTCAGAGATTTCATTAACAGAGATCTCCCGGTTGTTTATCCCATGGGAACATTAACAACTTGACTAACATAATTGACTTTGTAAACAACCTTCCTGCAATGTCAGCACTTAATCCTTGTCAGATTCACCATCTCAAGGAAATCAGATTATGCCTTCTTTTTGGTTTTAACCTACATATAATATGCAAAAACTCTTTAAATCGTTTCAAGAGTACTTAAAGCTTGCTTCCATGGCAACTTCAAATTGACGGATATGAGATTCCCATGACCTCTTGCAGAAAACGATAAACAATGAAAGATTTGCCATATTGTTATATAAAAGATAATGAACGTCTTTTCTAATTTCACATAAGCTCATAGAGAAGACGAAGAGATGTTCAGAAATATATAGGTTTTTTTCGCGATAGATATGTACTCGCTTAAAATTTACAAATAGTCTTTAGGGTTTAAACAGAGGAAGCACTTGCAGCCGCTCTTAAAAAAATGTCCGTCTCGCTTCTCATTGTAGGTTAATGTAGGATACATTTCTGTTTTTACGAACACGCCCAGTTGAATGAACAGATGTAGCAGACAGCGAGCAAAAGTAGTGGTTTGCAAACATTGATTGCCACTGTACATTTAATACAGACTTGCATATTTTCTATTTTGCCTGTCTTGAACCTCTTGCAAAAGTCTCGTTTCGTAGTGGTTGTTAGGTTAATCTGCAGATCCGGGTTCGAATCTCGTCGTTGCTTTCTGCATAAATTTGATGGGTATGTTGTGGATTGGTGTGTGATTTCTTTTTGTAAGACTAGCCGTTATAACTGAAATTCTGTCAAACCTCACATGCCTTGTACAAAGGATAGCATAACACAACCCAGCAGGCAATATGACCTTGTATCAACGTTGAAACGACGTCGGTTACCAACGTTGAAATGACGTTGAAATTTGATTAGATTTGAAATTTGCGGCGACGTCGAAATCCGACGTTATTTCGACGTAGGTTCAACGTTGAAGCCAAGACGTTGTATTGACGTTGAAAAGACGACATTTCGACATCAAAGCATGTTGATCAGTCAGGTTATGTTAGCTTTGTATCGTTCTCAAAATTGAAGCCATGCATCATCTGTTAAGCTAAGCTTTCAACTTCAGCCTTTTCATTTGCCTCGGTTCAAGTTAAATGGCTGCTCGTGAATATCCAAGTAATGGAAATTAATTACGTTATGAGGGTATTAACGTTTATATGACACTGCAACGATTTAGACTAAAGTGTCACCAAAAAAATTTTGTTACAAAGGCGCAATTACCGTTTTGTAAGAACTACTAACTTTATGCAAATCGAAAATGTATGTTTTCAGTTGTGAACATAACTGAAAAAAATACAAACTGTTGAAAAATACCATATACCTTGTTTATTCTAATCAGACATAGGACAGAGTTACTTCCCTTTATTGTGAAATTGAAAGAAATTAACCTTTATGCATCTAAATCCAATATCAATTACACTTTTAAATGTCAATGATAGCTGTTCGTTTTTGCATTTTTTATTTCATTTTTTAAAACAATCCGTAACTCATTTGATGTTATTAATAATAATGAAATATTGTAGAATTAATGACATGTCAGTTTTAAGTTGTTCTGATGACGTTGAAACAACGTCAAAACACCAACCAAATTTCAACGTCAGTTAAAAAACGTTGTTCCGACGTCGAAAATTGGTTATTCGACGTCATGACCTATAATCAACCAAATTTCGACGTCGAAATGACGTCAGATGCCTGCTGGGAAACTGGCTGTTGGTTCTCAAAGGGCAAGCCAAATAGCTAATTCATTGTGCGTACCAAAATTAACAAAGGTTGTGTGGTACACAATAATGGAATATAAATGAGAACGAGACGTATTGCCATGTTGATGAATGTCGAATATGATCGTTCTCATATCACTTCCATATACAATAATCATTGTAATAATATCAGGGTGTTTGTGTGTACACAATGATAGGTAAAGGCGCCTTGGCCCCTTGACATGTTTAAAGCGGTCACTTTAAGGTCAAATGTCAATAGAGGGTCGGTTTAGAGTCCACCTACATGTATGTCGATGGCAGGTAAAGAATCTGTGAAATATGATATAAGTAGATAGACTGTAAGGAGAAAGGAACATTGAAGCGTTAAATTGAGAATAAATATAATATCTTGCTTGCGCAGATAGACGTGAGAGAAGAGCTGACAAAGGATGGGTAAATAAAGACAGTATGTAATCTATCAAGCATTAGGTATTTATACAGGAGAAGACAATACTGGTTAGAAGAATAGGAAATTTACAAGTTCGAGATGCATACAATGTATAGTTGGTTTTAAAAGATATTATCTATAGTATACAATATAAAAGGATAAAAATCATATGAATATTGAAGGATGGGGAGAGTGAAGAAAGAATAAGAGAATTGTTTTACAAATGAGATTAACTTATGAGAGAGTAGATGAAAGGGTTTTGATAAGAAATGTTGGCTAAATGATGGGCGATGAGGTAGGACTATAAGAGGTGAGGTGAGTTGGTGTTTAACGCCGCTTTCAAGATTATTTCACTTATATCGCGGCTGCTAGTATTATTGCAGGGAGAAAGCCCGCAACACCATTGTGGCTTTGCATTGCGGTGAAAACTGCGAGCAACAACTGGAACTGGGTGGTACTGCGCTGAATTTCAGTGTAGCATTGCACCCAAACCTGACTGCGTGTAGAACAGTTCTCTACTGCAGACAAAGTTGCCGAGACCCTGGTGGGATTCGAACCACGGACCTCCTGCGCTAACAACTGCGCTATCCCGCCCCCAGGAGGTCTATAAGAAAGGTTGTAAGAGAGGAGAATGGAATAGAAGGGATTCATAAACATTGACATTTCTTGTAACCAGAATAAGGACACGAAGATAAAAAATATTAAAGTCCAACTGTTTTGTTAAACAGGTGTCACGGTCTCAATCAAAATTCCTTTCATATTAGATATCACCAGGCTAACGAGATTCTAATCGCCTTATAAGTGTTATCATATTTCTGTTGTCACAGACACGGTATCTACCGTCAGTAATGTCAGAGTCAATCTCTTTCTATTTAAGTTATGTAATACTAGTTTAACGTTGTAATATAACGATTTAGCTCGAGATTTAACTTAACTTAGAATCGTTGGATGATTCGATGACTATATATGTAGATATGTGACAAATGTCTTCAAGAAATAACAAATGCTTGAATGATGTTTCTGAAATGTATACTGATGGCTAAATGAGTGAATGGTTTTGTGTTCAATAACTTCGTTCTAAAATAAGGAATGAACATTGATGTTGTGGATCATTGACTGTCTAAATCAAAGAATGAAATCCGAAGGGAAAATCCTAATCGGAAATCTCTACATTGCATATTACTATCGTTCAGCAAAAAGTAACAGTCTTTGGCTTTTTCTAAAATACAATTTCGTAAGAACTTCATTAGCGCAAAATATCAAATGTGCTTCTTACAATTAATCATTGCCATTTCAAAATGATTTTATTCGAATAATGGCATCATCAAGGGTTTATAATGGTATAATCACGGCTAGATGTTATCTCGTTGGCTCAGTTGATGCGATTGGTGTATTTGTGATATCAAATCATCGAAATATTAGAAAAAATTTAAATGGAACTTCAGGAATAATTCCCGATAAAAACGTGTGATTTCGAATAGAATATAATATCGAGGGAAATTTCTTAAATATCGCCTGATAGCAAACAACAGCTAGAAACTGCCTCTTGGGGTTTGTTGGTGCCAATCTGCTAAACGTTAACCATCAGAGGACGTTATGGTTACCATGAGGTACAGGGTGGTACGCCATGAGGTGACCCTAAATACATTGCCAGCCTAATTGATGGCTTCCTCGTTGGCGCAAGCAAGTGCGGATTGCCACATTGATTTATTCCCCAGGAGGATGTTTGGTAGACTTTTTCTTTACCATTTAGTCTTTAATATCATAAGTGAATGTTTTGACGTTGGAGGAAGTTTTGTCTAGAGGACGGCGAAGTTTTCAATCATGGGATTGCCACAATGTTTTGCATGTACTGTACTAGTTAAACAGATGTGAACTTGCACTTTATTGATTTGGCTTGTAAACAACGTGTCAAAAGTTTCCGCTTTTGTAAATAAGAAATATATACGACCAGATAAATAGACATCAAAATTATGCATTGATCGTTTTGAACATTGGTGTTCCCATTTTACACATTTTTTATATTTCCGTATGTACATATACACATTCTAGAAATTAGAAATTGCATTTCAAAATGGAAGGTCGTCATAGATGCATACCGAAAGTTTGTTCACCTACAGACCTATTTACGTGCACCAATCATGGAATTTGGATTTCGTTTTGACGTCAATTCTGTTTGACTAACTGCATTGACAAAGGGTGATTCTTTATCCACAATAATAATTCTCGCGTCTGTTATATGGTTGTCAAGTCCATGCGCACTGGCTTGGTACATTAGCATGATAAAGCAGACAGAAGAGGTTCAATTTTCAAAATTTTCGTTTCCATCATTATGGAACAGAACTTTCCATATTGATTTGAGATTAACTTTTTCATTGCAATTACATTGATCGAGCAAATATAATAATATATAGAAGAAAACTCATGTTGTGTAATTGATCCGATATTTGAGATTATAATAGATAAACCTTAGTTATTAAATCAAGTGATACAGAATCATCATCGGGTTCATTTTGCTTTCTCAGTTGCATGAAGGATATCACAAAGTGTATGCTATATTCACTAGGATTGGCAAGTATATTTGTGAACAAACTTTTCGGATGCAGCTTCATTGCCGTTGACGTGTGTGCATGACATAACCGTGTATAACATAAGAGTTTCTTTATTACCACGTCTTCATTTTAACCTAGTTCATGGCCAAAACATGAAAATCGTCTTAACAGATTCTGCAAGACGATTTCATGTAGATAAACATTACAAATTTCAACCAGTAAGTCAATGTGACCTAACTATGAGAGTAAGGGGTGCCAAATTGGACTTAAATCGCTATTTATTAAGTGCACTAAATTGATGAAGTAAGCTTACTAAATGATGAATTAGTATTAATTCGAATAAGTAAGCTTATTAAATCAATTAAGTAAGCTTACCTATTCGATTTACTAAGCTTATTAATTTGATGTGAATGAGTAAGCTTACATATTGAATGAGCAAGTTTACTAAATGAATTAGTAAGCTTATCAAATGGATTAGTAAGCTTATAAAATGGATTAGTTAGCTTATCAAATGGAGTAGTAAGCTTTATAACGCATTTCGCAAGCTTATCAATTTTAAACGATTTAGTAAGCTTACTTATTCATTTACTAAGCTTACTAAGTGTGGTAAACTGGCGGGAGTATGTTGACAGCATAAAACTTCACATTCATAAACCTGAGAAAAGTTTCAAACAAGTTATTTGAAGCATATTTTGTTCCTCAATTTCATCTTACAATTACTTCCCATTACGGATCGCCGCCACATATTAAAGAGTAAGAGTTTTTAGTACCATACAGAATTTGTCGTGTCACAATAAGTTATCTCTCTTTGCAGAGTGTTTTTTCTCTCAGTTTTTTTTGTTCAAAGCTAATTTGGACGAAATACACTTTTAAACACTACTGAACATTGCGATGATATATTTCATCAAAACCTGATGTTTTGTGGGTATATACATGTCTGATCGAAAATAGGGCGCTTTCTCATCACACATCATTCCTTACTTGTATCATTTTACTTTCGAAAAAATGTCTTTACATTATAAATATCTTGCGTTTGTATGGACTTCATACGAAAACTGTACCAGTTTCATGTATTCTTTTGCTCATTCATTAATTGAATTTATAACAAACCTGAAATGATTAAGTAAGCTTATATTAAATCGTGAAACCGGAAATGATATAGTAAGCTCTTTAAATGTATTAGTAACATTACTAAATCATTCAATAATGTTACTTTTAGTTTTCTAAATCATTTCTACCTAGTGATGAAGCTTTCTAAAGCGAAATAAAAACAGTGAGGTTATTAGATGATATAGTAAGCATTTTGACTAGCGATTCAAGTCCCCTTTGTTTCCTCTTACATGTAAAAACATTATGGCCAATACTTTCTCCGATATCACAGAGATACTTTATTTTTCAGTCTTTCATAACAAAAGTAGATCAAAGGGACTATTGAGATTTCCTATGAATCTTTGAGTTGGCATGCACCTTTAAGAGTGCCTAAAGACAAAACACATTTAAATTGATGTTCAATCTATCAAGGAGTTCAAAACTCAATTTGGTCCGAAATAAACAAGGAACTGCGTTCAGTCAAACGTACGAAATATAGGTAGATTGGCCTCTGAAACCATTACACAACATGATTTAAATGTTTGCGTAAGGGAAGACTCCACACACCTGACAGGTGTTTACATAGATCAAGTAGACACGGGGTCAGGGCAAGGACATGTGTTGGGAAGAGTGTGCTACTAAAGGAGAAAATGCCAATCTCACATGTGTCTTGTCAAGGTATTTTTTGCTTTGTATTCTATGTGAGGGTATCTTTAAACTGTATAAAGATGTTGAACAGAGTTTCAAAATCGCTTTCAAAATACATGATCTGGTAATGATGATGATAAAATAAGGAATATGTTATTGTTTTGATCAAGATTATTATCATAAGTAAAAGTATGGGCATTGATGGTAGTAGCAGCAGTGGTAGCAGTAATTGTAGTAATAGTAGCGGTCGTGGTATAAGTTGTTGTAGTTACAGTAATATCGGTGGTGGTAGTCGTAGTAGTCGTAGTGGTACTATTAATAGTATTAGTAGAAGCAGTAATAGTAGCAGTAGTCGTAGCAGTAATGATAGCAGCATCAGTAGTATTAGTTGTTGTTGTAGTAGTAGTAGTAGTAGTAGTAGTAGAAGTACTAGTGGTAGTAGTATTAGTAGCAGAAGCAGTGGTAATAGTACTACTAGTAGTAGTAATATAAGTAGTACTAGTAGTAGTAGTAGTAGTAGTAGTAGTAGTAGTAGTAGTAGTAGTAGTAGTAGAGATACTTGGTAGTATTAAGTTCGTCGAGCAAAAGTAGTAAAGTCATAGATTTCCAATACACTTTTCGTTCTTAAATTTTCATTAAAATGACATACATGCAGTCATTTCAGTTAACAGAGTCATTAGTAATAGTTGGCAGTATTAAGTTTGTCGAGCAAAAGTAGTAAAGTCATAAATTTCGAATACACGTTTCGCCCTTAAATTTTCATTAAAATGACATACATGCAGTCATTTCAGTTAACAGAGTAATGATCCATATGTTATCATTACCCTTTATATCTATATAATATTCTCATATCAAGCTTCAAAACTAATCATACTTAAACAAAACGGGGATAATGAACCGCATCAATATGTGACAAATACCAGAATAATATATTCTTGTAATTTATACTTATTTGATATCTATTTTCTTATTCATTGGGAACTACTCAAAGTCATTCAGGCTGTAGCCATATTCAAAGATAATGAAGGTAAGTACAAAGAACGATAAAAAGGGGTTGCTGCATACGTTCGTCACATGTGTATATAATAAGTACATTACACTTACTTTTGTTCACCTCCCAAGGCTCCCAGAATTCAGCTCGTCGTTTAGACACATGAACTACAATCCTTGCAGTCGGCAATCTGTTTACATTGAAGGCTGCACTCCTTTTAACAGGTACTACGATTAGTGATAGTAAACACACGTTCACAACATTTGCACAATTCATTGTAAGTTTCTATGAGAAAAACATATCAGCGTTGTATCTTTGATAGTGGGGGAATTTTGGCAGAATCCATTGCTCACGTTTGAAAATATCACGGTTATTGTCTTTGGTATTTTGATTTTATTATCCTTTGTACAAATGAAGTAAATATGAGCTTTGATGCATTGATTATATAAAAGAGAATCCTAAGTCACTGTTCAAATATTGAACCTCTTTCACAATTCGTCGTTCATGTCACATATAAAGGAGAAAGAATCATGAAAATATCTAATGTCAATGAAGTGAAATACCAGCTTGGATTCGTTGATAGTAACAAAGGATTGGCACAGTTCATTCTAAGCTTTAGGAAATTTCAGTGTAGTATCCTTGCTATCGTAATACCTCAATCACAATACAGTCATATATCCATTAATGAGGGTTATCATTTGGTATCCAGACTATCATTATAGAACCGACAAAATCCAAGGAGATGTAGATGCTTGCTACCGTGAAAACAACAACACAGTTCTTGCTCAAGTACGAAACTCATTAGCTTGTAGTTACAAGCATTTTCACCTATGCATACTTTAGAAGACGTCTCCCAGAGGTATATAATCGAGCTTCAATTGCATTAGCGTCTTTGCCAAACCGTATTCCTTGTGCAGCTATTTCCATCTGTTAGGCATCCAGATTCATGTTTGTTTTGCCCCAGTTCTGATGTTTCATGACACGAGTGACTCGATGCATCTGTGATCGTAATGGTGATATATGAAACCCAAATCTTTCACTTTCTTCTCGCTTTCTGGGTCATATGCTACTAAGCAAACTTCATTTCTCTTCCCTGACTGCTCAGCTGACTGTGAAAGCACTTACCGTGTCCTGTGAATAGTCTTTTGACAAGAAGTTTTATCTCCAAATGCCATATAAGTCCTTTTTGCTGACATTTTTGGCTTTATATATCTTTTGAGGTGTACCCGTGTCCAAATCTCAGATCCCTTCTCTGTATATATTACATTATCTTCCACACTGATACACTCACAGAACAAGTTAATACTCCATACGCTCCGAGGAACACTATGAATGTGTTCTATCGGTAGTCTGAATTTCATAAAATATCTTTTGTACTTTCCCTGAAAGCATAACTCACAATGGAAAACGATATTTTAAATAGAAAGGAATATGAAAACTGGACCAAACGTATTACCATTAGCCTTGCAGAAAACATAAATACTAGAAGACAAAATTAAACAGTCTACGGAGTTTGAATTATCTCCACTAATTAAACAAGCATCATACTCTACCCACACCATAAATACAAATCGTAGAAAACAAATTACATTCATTATCAGTGACTCTTACATCAAAATGTCAAAGCTGTTTACTCGAAAACCAACACTTAATATAGTCATAACATATTCAGAGAAAGGTATATGTTGATAACCTATGTACATCGACCTGTGGTACCACTACGGACACAAGGAGTATTTAGACTAAATGTCTTATTTTTAATTTTCATAGATATTTCACTTCCTACAAACTTTAACATCTGATTCGAGTAATGAGTATTGAGTATTATCCCATCCAATACATACAGAGAAAAACTCCACAGACACATTTCTTCGCAGAACACAGCTGATATAGATTAAACTCGTATTTGAAAACCACACACTTGTATCATCTTCAATGCAGACTTTCAATATGCAGTAGAAATGTTGTCATCCACATCACTAAATTGGGCCACTTGACCATGCCCTTGGGCGAGCAGCCTGAAAGAACGAATGCGTACCATGAAGTATAAAGCCGGTGTGTATTTATATATCCAACGAGGCACTCTTCAATGCGCCTGAAATCCCCGTACGTAGGTGTGAGGGTGTTTACGGTTATCACGTCGGCTGGCTAACCAAACACGAATATTTGACTCACTTAGTGAGGGTTGTGAACACGATTTGAGTCTCCTGTGACAGTGCGAGAGTCTCGTTTTAATACTGTATTGTCATTGTGATCTGGACATTGGTCACGGTACAAACAGGTAATACATTGAATCTAATTGAAATTTGATACAAGTGCTTTACAAATTACAGAACGAAATATAAACGTGAAACGTGTCCTGATATGCTAAATAAACCCGGAGAAAACGTATCATCTTGGTAACTGTCATAGTTTTCAAATATGTCATTGTAAGATAATTCTGTCATTTCTGTTCAGCTTTAAGTTCATTTTCATTCATAAAGTTGTAATTAAGATTAACATGACACCCAGGAGTTTAAGTTTCCCATATTTGTTATCACGGGTTGTTGTGTTTCCTTGTGTCTTTTATTATTATATTGCTGTTATTTGAAAGAAATCAAAGAGATCTTTTAAAGAATAATTATCAGTTCAAAAATATATTTGTGTCCACCCAGAACAGACATTTATATCGTTTTTTCAAGCAGAATATGTTCATTGATAAAACACATCTAAGCGTGTTAAACAAAGAGTTTGCGAATCGTTTCTTTCCATGTAGATAACATATTGTCCATAACCTTTGATCCATGTCTGAAGTGTCCCTATATTTGTACAATACATTAAAACTTTTGTTCAAGATGGAGTTAAAATTAGTCTATATATGAACATTATCTTTTTCTAGATCCCAGTCACTGACATCTTATCCAATGTTCAAATAATACAACATAAACACGTATTTGTATAACATTAACTTGATTTAGAATAAGATTTGTAACTTCTGTGTTTTAAAAATTAATTAAACAACTTGGCGATTAACCATTCTATTGACAACTATTTGTAGTCTCTGTTATTTGTTCTCTGCCCGTTGTGAAGCAAGACCCACATCTTCAAGACATTCTAAAAATTACAATTTATCCGCATACTGGATGACTTCCATGGTAAACGATTTTATGAATCATTATCTATACTGGAAGTGTTATCCACTCGGCCTCACTCCATCTTAAAAGCTTCTCTAAGCAGCCAATCAGAAACGACCTCAGAGCTGTTTACCTGGTGTTTCCGTCGCATAGGGACGTTTGACGGCATTCTGCTCAGTCAGCATATTTGAATCCGCAGAGGTCCTTCTCATACCATGATCTCCTTCAAGCCAAAGTCCTCGTATCGCTACGTATATATCCAGCCAATGAAACGACTCGCATCGAGCAAAAGCGTCATTACCCTCAGATATGAGCTCAAACTTCTTGCATAACGTCATTTCATTGGCTGTAAAATTACACTCTAACCAAAGCCACGATGAATTAACGGCTAGCAGTATGAGGCAATTTGGCCTGAATGTTTAGGGTATTGGAATTAGCTCTGCTGATTCAAATGAGTTGATTGAGCATGATGTTTGGCAGCGACTCTAACCTTCCCAACGTAAACGCCGGATTTGTTATATTTAAAGGTAAATTTCAGACTTAGAAGACATGATACACTAATTGTCAAACAAGTTTATTTCTTTATATTTATCAATATGTTTTAATATTTATGTTATGAAGTATTGGAATCAGTATGATAGCACGTATTTGCTTATGTTCTTTGAAGCAAACAAACAGCGAACAGGATGTTGAAATGAAGACGTCCTATTTTATATATTTGAATATAGTAAACTCTAGACCTTATGTAGAGAAACTTCAATACAAACCACATGATATAAGAGGTGCGATCTGTAAGATTGAACAATTACGTCATTACAAAAAAAGGCTCTGATAAAGCTCTCAAGTTCGTGTTTTAAGAGGTTTTTTTAAACCTTTTTTGATCTTTTAATGTTATATCATTTAACAGAGACACTACTTGTGAATATCATGTATTTAAAGCATAGTTGTGGCTGAATTGCAAAAGCTCTTCGACAATAAGTGATTTGAGTCAAGATTAATTAGTTCCGAGAAAATATTATTTTTGAATGTTCTATTTGAGAAATATATATCACTGATACCTTGGTTCATGAACAACCAATCGAACATACAGACCGTCGCTTCGTTGTCTTTTCTCTACCACTTGACAGTAAGTTGTTGACCACTGATTGTCTGTGTTCGACTATACTCCGTGGCGCCTGGGAAAAAAACGATATTTTATGTACGCTTTTACAGATTACGGTTTAACAAAATGTCATTTACATTTACCAATAATATGAGATTGAAAGTGAAGAAGAAAAATCTTATATTGCAACGAATATTGATTGTTGTTTATAGATTTGTTTATGGCTGAATTGTAAATTAGTTACCAACCACATTGTCAGAACAGAACAGAACTTTATTACACTCAAGCCGAGATCCTCGGCATATGAGGTACAAAATGACAGTTATATACATTTTACAAGCGGATAGATGATTAGCCGGAAGATTTAACAGTTTGCATAATAATTCTACAAAGTTACTATGGTTTTTTAATACCGATATCTTTCTATACATGAATAGTTTCTGAAGTTTAACCACATTTGGTCTTTTCAGAAATTGTGTCGGTATATACAAAGCTCTTTCTTTAGTGAAATATGTACAATTAAAAATATAATGAAACTCATCTCCAACATCTTCCATACAACACAATTTACATTTTCTTTCAGATTTAGGTATCCTACTCCATCTTCCTTTTTCAATCGGTAAGTGGTGGCATGAAGTTCGAAACAAGAGTAATGGTATAAATTTATTTTGGGGCAGGGACATTAAGTAATTTTCAAGTCCAAATTGTGATTTCAAAAGGGAATATAATAAACCTTTTTTGAATTTTCCACCTCAGAGTTCCAATTTTGTTTGGCATTATCTGTTAAAATAGAATGAGCAGATCTTTTGAGCCAGGAAGATGAAATAGGAGACTGTGATACATAGCTTTGACCTATGCTGTTGGTGATTTTATGGATACATGACATCCAGATATAATTGTAAGTGCCGTTATTATAGAGGTTAAATACAAGTGAATACATTATAAAAGATATTTTACTAGCTTTGTCAGTAAGTAATCTTGACCAAAAGGTTAACATACGGTGTTTTTCAAATCGACCGAGAGAGGAACTGTTCCAAGTTCACCATAGAGCATGTACTCTTTTTCACAAGTAAAAGTTTTCTCATAAAGCATACATGTACATATTCAATTTGTTTAAGACCAACGAAGCCCCCATACAGCAATATAGGTTTTACCATTGTGTCAAAAAGATAAAGCCGGCACTGGATTGACAGGTTAAAGATTTGACTTTTACGTCATTCTAAAATACATTGCTTTTGTGGTCTGTCGACAAAGATTTGTAATAGAAAGTTTAACACTGCATTTATGATGTCAATACTTGTTGTGTCAACATTGTGACGTGATAGCATTGTAACCAGTGTTATCAATGATGTAAATTCCCTGAGAGGTCATTAACTGATGATGCAAAAATATCATGTCGAACTCATCGTTGCGATATCTGATGAAGATAACATTTTATCTTACACAAACGGCACTTGTTAAGAAGTTTGTGATGATAAAATGATAAACTGCCCTTGTCAACTCAAAATGCATTATCATGAAAGAAAGTAAAGGTAACATGTAGATTGAGTTTCAATTCATGATCTGTAAAGCAGCATGTCTTTTCATATCGAACTAGACCAAGGTGACAACTGACACAGTATTGTAACGGTTGTATGGTTGGCTCACAAAATGCATTTTAGTTTTGTAAAGATTTAATGACGGAGTTACATATGTGGGGAGAGAATGTACTTTTCTAGTCTCATTGAACCAATTATGCATTAATAATGAATTCAACATCGGAAAACTTGGCTCTATGTTCGTATCTGTTGCCTCGCTTAAACGAGCATTTCTATTCAGGTAGTGAATATCGAATTGATATCTGATATTCCTGAAAAGGCGTCAGAGACAGGATTAGATTCACTCGTTTCATAAAAGGAAAATAACCCTTTTATTTTTGGAAAACTTTGGTAAATTGTTTACAGGTATTTCAGCAATCTTATAGCCGTTGTTTACATATATATACGAAGAGAAACTTGCAAATGGTCTCCTTCATGTCGTCATTCAAAGAACTATTCTCCAGTAGAAAGATTTTATTTTGAGTACGATTCATTTACAATCTTGTTTTGTGAGAAACATTCCATTAAACTTACTGCAACGTTGTCGTGAAGATGATATTCGACCACGAATGCCAGTTTATGTCCCTATTTTGACTTACTTAGTATTGCATTATCCAGCTAAAGTGATATCGCAAATTCAATAACTTCAACTTAGAAAACTTTAGAAAGAAAGCTATAGAATTCGTCTGATCGGTAATAATGGGTGTGTTACTGTGGAGTTGTTGCAAATATTTTCACTCGATTGGTCGATAGTTTCAGCTGATTCGGTTGACACTGTGATGTTATAAAGTGAACCAAAAAAATCTGATTTAGTTGTGAAATAGGGCAACTTAACAGACAATAAGTCTTCAGACTACACACGCATCTGTTATGACCCAGAGAAACACAGAGGAAGACTCGTTATCTTTCAGACATGCCATCCCATTCCAAGACTAGTAGGGTACCTACACAAACAATCCTGAACGGATGCTAAGCCAAAATTCATGCAAAGGGTAGCCATTACCATATGCCATCCATATTCCATACGTCACCTTGTATATAAAGTAGAACACAAAGACTTTAACAAAATTGTAGTTGCCTTATCGAATTATTTTTCTGTAGACATGTATTATGAAGGATCTTTTAAAATCATTTTCTCAAACTGAATATAATCACGAAGTAAAGAATTTCTGGAAGACGATGAAACTTTGCCATGTGAACAATGTATGAACATAGATATGTTATCAGATACCATTAGCCAAGATGAAAGTATACATGCAATTTCTTATATTCAAACGGAAAAGTCACCTGGAATTGATGACGTTTCTCCACAATCCATTAAGAGTGCCCCTTCCGTTGCCTATTTACTGAGTGCATTGTTAACGTCGTTTAAGATTTCGGAGTATTTCCTATGGGATGGAATGTCGGTGTATCCAAGATCAGGGAAATATGTCTATTCCAAATAAATTATCAGGGAATATCAATGTTAAGTGCCACTGGCAAACTATTTCCGTAACACCTTAAAAGGAGACTGCGAAATTAGGCCGAATTTCATTATTTAAAATGTGAAGGTCAAGGACGTTTTTTTTCAAATAATCATACTACATTAGGTAATATGTTTTTACTATATTCTTTGGTCCATTAGTACTTACGTAAAGGAATGCAGATTTCATCGCTGTTTGTATCGGGAATGAGGACTTCGAGTCATTTACCCTTGTTCTTAATACTTTGGAAGTTGATATTAAGTGTTCGTAGTGATTCAGGTCTTTTATGTTTCTTTGTGTTAGGGTTCGGCGATGAAGACATAAATGGGGCTTCACTGTGCTGGAAAGAACAGACTGTGAGATTAAGTGTATCCGGGCTGTTGCTGGATTATCTGGCTCAGGGACTGTGTAAAGTAGTGGAGAGGTGTTTGGTTTTTGACATGAAGGGTATATCCATGTGTCCTGGCATTTTCCAAGTCTGCTTAATTCTGTATTTGACATGCCTAGGCACGATTTTTGGATTCATTGGTGACAGTCATCGCAGGCGATTGAGTTGAGTTTACATGCCTTGCTGCAGACAACACAGGGTAATTTAGGTCTTCTTCTGGGTTTGGTTCAATACGACTTTTAAGTAGTGAAGTTAATTTTGATGAATTTCTCTCATGAATGCATGCAATTGGAAACTGATAAAAGATTTTATTTTCGCATGGCGAAACCAATCGTGGATCTGAGTTGTGTGTGTGAGACTTGTTTTATTCTAAAGGTAAAGTTAAATACCTGTAAATCCCGGTTCGGTGGATATCCATCCGTATTTGTTGAATCAAAACTTACAAGTCTTGGTTGGTGATGTGCCTCATGGTTCTAAGTAAACCAGTAGGTAAAGCAAATGGTCCGTAAAGCGAAAAAAGACATTGTTTACACTCAGTCGGTAAGTGCAGCCATCTAGGTCACTTCTAGGTCGGTGAATTTTAAAATATCGCTGAAGAGAAAATTTAGTGTAGGTGGCTGATTCAGGTTGAAAACATGCTTGATGTTGATTTACTGTTGATAGGAGGTGGATTTTTATAATGAGATTGCAGTAATTTAATGAAATGTTTAAAAGTATTGAGAGCTGAGATGTAGGACAAACGATCACCACGCATGCGCACTCAATTTAAGGTATGTTTTTCATTTAAATCATGAACAAAATGATTATTATGTTAGCTTACTTTTCCGGCTATTCGATTGGTCGAGAGTCGGTCATGATACACTAGACAGTTAAGCATAATAAGTCCGACCAAATGATATCGACTTGAGTTATCAAAAATAGACATGATGGCGTCAAGTCGTTGTTACAATCCTGACATCATAATATTGTTTTTGTGACAAATTTACCCATCCTGTTGAACAAACGATCCAAAGTAATGTTCATGGCTGTAGATTTTTCTTTTCTTTTCATTTTTAATTCGAAACATGATAAAACAACTATGGACTGTTGAAATAGCTCTATACCTCAACACCAGTAACATAATTGTGTATTTTCTTGTGTACTTGGAGACTGAAACGGAATGTAATAATCTGAAATATGCAGACCTGTAACTACTCTTAAAGAGACTAATGCAGTGCTGAGTAATACACGTAATATTTAATTCCTTTCCTCTAGTCCTACATGTTTTTTTTCTTCATTTGTGTTGCAGAGGCAGGAGGGAAGGTAGTCGGAGTAGATTCTGGTACTAGCGGATCTGTATCTTTGGGGAAGATTCTGATCTGTCGTCAAGGGACCCGAAGGTGTTATTTTCGTAGCCTTTCTACTGGATTTGTGGCTTTAAAACTTATAGCAAAGTCTATTATGATGGACGATTTACAATTACTGACATTGTGATTGAACTGTTAAAGGTGTGGTCACCTTTTCCTGGTTTAAAAATAAATGGATATCAAAACCATTGTCTACTGGTTTTTTATCCACTTCTGTGTTTTCAGTCTCTTAAGTTATTATGGTGTTATGACTATTAGAGAACCTAAGGAGCCAACTTTTTAAATATTTTAATTGTGATAATCATAGAATAAGATACTTTCGAAACTCGATACCCCTGGGAAAATAGCCTTCTTATTTCCTTTAAAGATAGATTTAAGTGTAACATAGAGGTATATATTTCTACTCTGTATCTGTCTTAGATAACAGTTTGACTATTCAATTGAATCCTTTATGAAAAGCTGCATGCTCAAAGTTTGTTCACCTACCCGTGTATCTTAGTGCAAATATAATGTAAATATAATATAAATTGGTTTACGCTTGGACACCAACTGCATTAACCCAATGATCTTCAGGTCCATTTGTTACATAATTATACAAATCACTGGATTGTCAGATGAAATGTGCAAAGGGAGAAAACAAAGAGGGTCGAATTTTCAAAACTCAGATCTCCTAAATTTTTAGATAAAATTCAAAATTATCGACTAAATAAAACAAATTGCATTATAAGTATAATAATTTAGACGCTGTTAATCACTTATTACATATCTGAAAATGAAATAATGAAAAAATGTTTTCGAAATGTTGACCTCTGGTCAACAAGCTCCCAAAAATGGTAACCGCTTGGAATGAAGTAGATTATGTTTTTGAACATTCATGATGCTTTTGACCTCAAAACACAACAGTGACGGCTTCATTCTATCCATGCTATGATGCCTCATAGGAAAAAAAAATACATGATATTTTTATTGAGAGGTAAGTAGATGAACAAACCTCTGGAATGCAGCTGTTTATAGTTTAGGATTGTAGCATAAAGGCGCCAAAGTCAGCATAGCGAGATTTACTGATTATTTGACATCTTCACTGGGAATGTACATGAATTATCTATTTTATAACCATCAACTAATGGACGTCTTACTTTGACTTACTATGTCATATTGCATAGCTTATAGGTCTTGTGCATGTTGTTTTGTTGGATACAATACCGGAACAGGAGACAGTTTTCAGTTATTACGAGAATGATTGAATTTGGTGTTCTCCTCCTGTTTATTTTCATTATTTTGTGTATTCCGATTATACGAGGATGTTTAAAGAATTTTGGGAATCGACCATTGGGTCCGATCATGTGTCACAACCATTGTCACGAAATATCAAACTGCATATCATTTGGATTTTCTGTCGTCCATCTTGCCTGCTGCCTCGATGACAATTTGTGTTCAAGGGAAGAAACTGGTGAAAACAGATATTGCTTCAATGCAAATGAGGTAACATAGTTTTTTTGGATACATGTTATTTGCAATAGAAAATATATTGTTAATGAGAGATATTTATCACACTACTGCTAAAAAGGTAATACTATCATCTAAACAGCATATATTTTATATACTTGCAAGATAGTTTAACGCATTATATTCATATTTATTAACTGGAAATTTGAATAACTGCAACTACCTACAGTACTCTTGGATCTAGTAGATAGACATACGGAATTCGAGGCAAGTATTTCCTACAATCATACCTTTATTTTATCTTCAATTTCCTTCAAGTCGCAAAGGTTCATGATCACCATTCAGAGCAATTTAAAAATCATGCTGTTAGATTCAGTCTATTCATACT
Organism: Phorcus lineatus; assembly: GCA_921293015.1. Classification (NCBI taxonomy): domain Eukaryota; kingdom Metazoa; phylum Mollusca; class Gastropoda; order Trochida; family Trochidae; genus Phorcus; species Phorcus lineatus. The sequence goes on from OV121085.1 coordinate 11,601,871, forward strand.
TTTAGATTTCACTCACAATAATTCGTGACATGGTTTGTATATATGGTGATATGGTAAGGAATTTAAAGTCATAAATACTTTAAATACTAATTTTCAAAAACACGGAACTGTTAAGTTGTTTATACTAGTGTGAAATGTTCCTTTGCAAAAGCAGTTTACCTCAATTATTTACCTAAAATTTTACAGGAAACAGCGACGTCTGGAAAGAAGCTTCATGGAGGGCATTTGATGTTAAAAACACGAAATAACACCATCCGGGATCTGCAGAGTATTCATATTGGAGGTAAGGTGAATTTGGGTTCACCTCCGAGTATTTCACATATCTCATGGCTGCTAGTATTTTCAGGAAGAAATCCCGAAACTCTATAGTGGCTATGAATCGCGATGAAACCTGTGAGCATCTGTGGGCATCGGTTGTTATCAGCGAACAATGGGTGGTACTGCGCTAAGATTCCGTGTAGTATTGCACCTAAACCTTCTGCATTTAGAACAGTTCTTTACTAAAGACAAAGTCCCTGGCAGGATTCGAACTCCGGACCTCTTGATCCGGGGCCAAACGCGCTTACCACTGCGCTTTCCTGCCCCTAAATATCTATTATAAAAATAAGGAAAACTAATTATGTATTTCTTATTGATGAGTCGGGGAATTGAAGAGGATGATAATCGTTTGATAGAATACCCATAAAGGTTGGAGGCAATGGTAAATAAATTACAAACACAAATAGCATGTTTTAATGTTTCATTGGTTGTCCCTTTTGGATCCAACTAGAAATGCTAAGTTTGTATATGGGAACCACATTACACATAAGTAAGTTGTTTTTGGGTTTTTTCTGAGTAATACGTATAGGAGAATGTCCGAAAACTGGAGATTATTTCCGCACAAGGGGCGGGTTGGAGGCCGTCGGTTTGAGGACTTTCTCCTACTTATAATTAAAACAAAGTTCGACCTCGCGTTACACCGAGCACGTACATTAATAATGTTGAGTTTTTTCAATAAACGCGAACACTGGATACTGTGCTCCAACACAACTTTACATCTACACGTGCCTAAATATGGGAGATGGCAGTGACGGAGCAGATCTCGTGCATTGCGACTGTCTACTGCATCCAATAAGCTGAGGGGTACTATCGGACGTCTGTATAAGCAAGCAAGCTTCCCTGGCTTCCTCAGCAACCACTCACTCCGCGCTACTACATGTACCCCGCTCTACGGCAGTGGAATAGATGAACAGCTCATCGCAGAGAGGACGGGACATAAGTCTGTAGCAATCCGAGGCTACAAGGTGAGTTTAAAGAGATTGTTAGTAGTGTTAATATCTACTTATTGATCCAGTAGGCTTACAGTATGAAGATGTTGATAACGATCGAAAACCGGACAATGAACACCAACAGGAGCGCATCAGATTGATAAAGCATAAATTTGTAAAACAACTTCATAAATGAGCAGATGAATATCAGTGCACATATCTTATTTTTGATTTTGCGGGAATGACAAAAACCCTTAGAGACAACCCCTCAAGCTTTCAAAATTCTCAAAATTGGATCCTCACTTCGTCGAACTTATATTCAATTTCAAATATAGTAAAGTAAATTATGTTCTCCGTTATATTTGCATAATTATTGTACCTACAATAGTGTTCTGGAATCCGAGATCTATATCTTAAATCTTATCTCGACCTATTACGTACTCTGTGTAAATTTAGATGTGTCATAAACTTAAAGTGACACTCTCAGATTGACATCGGATCTTACTTATTTTTACCGGAATACTATTTGAGTTGATTGAAGTCCACTCTACTATCATTTTCATCCCCATGTTTCTTTCAAATTCGAAAGTTCCAGATTAGCCTATGAGCGCTAAGTAACAAAACGTAGTCACTCTATTCCCTAAAACTTTCTAAAAGTTATTGTCACCTTATTGATGCTTATTGTCTCATATTTTCTGTACTCATTACAGAGAACATCAGCTGAAATGGAAGCAACAGTTGATGCGATTATCCAAAGAAAGGCGCCATCCGCATCGAAAGGTTGCGGAATCGACGTCAACGTCATCGACAGAATCTACATCGACAAAAGAACAACTGCCTCCTGCTGATCCCCGAGATTTGAAACTCGTCTTGAAAGATGGCGGGTCGCTGTCTATTAAATTCTAAACTAAATAACTGTGAATTTGAATTTGTTGTGTTCTTTTTCTTGCCACAGTATAATTGAAACATGGCTTTTATTTTAAATAAAAGTTGTTTTTCATTTTAAGTCTGATTAAAATCATTTCTATGATTCGCTTTCTTAGCTAGACCTATTCAAATATTTCAACGTCAAGCACAATATTATACTTTAGTCTCGGGAACGAATCAACGATATGATTGAATGAGATTGATTTACGACACATGGTTGCGTTTTGCTGACATCCCTGGAGATTTTAGCTAATCAGAGTCATACCTAAAAGATTATAACTATGGGAGGATAGCACGAACTATGGGAGGATGAACATTAGTTGAAAACTATGGGACACCTAATTTGATTTCGTAAATATAGGTCTTTTCGCATATCATCATAATTTCAAGAGTAAAACTAATGTTCACAAAACTTTGTTTTAAATATTTGATTTAGACTTTAACAACTTAGTATGTTCAAAACTGAAGGGCGCTGGTTGGAAGAATGTGAACGATCCTTTGGACGGATAGTAAAGCATTACCACGATGAAGCAAAGTCGAACTTTTCATAGATGGTAATATCTCATAAAAAGCAAGATGCTTGAAAAAGTTTTGAATTCTGCTAACCTTTTCAAGAACAATTCGAAGTTCTGATAGAAAGAAGAATTCATTTCCATTTCAAGATTTGAATCTAGGGTGTTTTGGTATTATTTCACCTTTTGTTAAAAAGGCACGTAATTTGTATATCTCGAATATTTATCATATCAAAATTATATTATTAAACGTTTTCTTTATATAATGTAAACACATTCCGGTTATACAAATGATATGCTTTCTAATACTGCTCATTGACACACACGGGCTGATCGGTTGTTGTGCTTTACCAATGATCGTTAAAAATACATCAGTTACAGGATAAGTATTTGATCTTATAAGTTGATGATGTAGCCCTTGTTCTGCTACTGACATGCTCTGATAAGGCGTACGTCTGGAAGCTGGACATTCCTTTATCTTTGCATTGATTGGGCGACCTGTTTCTGGTCTGCCGTCCACAGTGACTAGGTGGCAGGCGCCGAAGGAAACGCCAAAGGAGTACAAACTTCAATACGAAGGGAACAAACTTCAATAAACCGCAGTTTCAGGCATCGTCCCGACCCGTGCTTGGGATTCACTTTACGTAATTTCCCTCAAACCTGAATGAATCACGCTACCACGGGCAGTTATCATAACAATGACCCTCTACCCCGGGCAATTATCTTGAGAATGCCCTCCGTCCCGAGCAATTACTTTAGATATCTTTCATTGATAGGTGTAGGCTTAAGTTTTAAGTTAGCACAAATTTTATGTTCCCATCTGGATTTTTTTTTTGTGATTTGCCGTCTCGAACCCGCATAGTCCACACTCCAAAACGCTGAACCCATCGCTCTGACTACTGGGCCACTGTGACAGCGTTAGGTTAGTTCCTTTAAAAACATAAACAAAGGTATGAGTTTGAGTGGTTCCATATTTTATATCATTGTGTATATTTAAAGGTAAACTTAGGCTACGAATATTTTTTATAATTCATAAACTTATTGACGATCTATGGATTTACAGTCGATTTGAAAGTGAAAATCACGCGATTCAATGTTCCACTGCAGATAAATGCTGGCCACACGTGCAACGGATACCATAACCGATAGAGCTCTTTTTGTTGTACCACTCAAATGTATACTTACCTCATGATTTTTTCTGCAAATATGTATTGTGTTATTCTTATTTAATGAATTTATCTAATTCAGTTTCCTCTCCATTGTTTAATGTACCCCAATTCATATTCCCGTGAATTTCACAATGCGGAAAATCTTGTTTTCATTATGAAAATCACTTCAAAGGGCCCTTCAGAGATTTCATATCAAATTATCTTAATAACTACACGTAAGAAGTCACAAAGTGTTTTTCTTTCGCCTTTTGGCTTGATTAAAGTCGAGTGACATAATCCTAAAATATTTCCTGTTGTAACCATATACGTGACATTTGCTTCACTTGTGTTTCAGGGGAGAGTGGGAATAAGGTAAGAGTGGAATTTGAAACTCCGGGAAAGATGTTGATTTGTATCCGAAAGACACAAGGATGTTATTTTCGTGGTCTCTTACCTGGATATGTGGGGGAAAAGATTAGATTTGAAACTACTATCAAGATCTTTAAAGTTGGGCGATTTAAAAACAATAACATTTTGGTTGAAACTGAAAAAAATGTGGTAATTTTTTCCCTTGATAAGAGAAGAGATACAGTTCTGGTGTACAATCACAATTTGTGGGATGTGTCCAATGAAGGATCTGACGGTAATGTGTATGTGCTTACAGGTTCAAGAACTGATTATGATAAAAAGATTGTGTGGCTGTTAACATGGCCAAATCAACTTGTTCAGATAGTCAGCTATACCCGTTGTAACAGTCTAGTGTATATTTCTAAAACGGAGACATTGTATATTGCTTGTGGTAAAGAAGTTAGATATCTGAGGGTGTCCACAAGAGCAAAGGGAGTGTTTTTTAAAAAGAAAGATATACAGAACATTGCTGCAGATGAAGAAAGAAATACCTTGTTTGTAGTAATAGGGAATAAAGTAATGAAAGTTGATTTTGCTGATGGATCCAAATTGTCTCCTATTTTTAGAAAACGTGCAATATATGAAATATCATATTTTAATGATACAATTTATATGGATTATTGTGAAAGCTATTATTTTTTTGGGAACACTAGAGAAATGGTTGGGGCGTACAATCTAGCTAGTAAAAAAATACAAAATTTTGCTTTTAATGAAAGTGGAGAGTTGTTGGTAGGTTTTCCAACGTATGTGACATGAAACATCAAAGCCATAAACTTAAGTTAATGTTGAACGGTGTTTTATTTCATAAAGATGTTGGAATTTTTGAAATATTTCATATCATAATAATAGTGTGCTGAATGTGTGTGTAAGAAATAGATGACATGATTCGTGAGTGTTGAATATCGAAAATATTCAAAATCAATATTTTTAGAGTTTTAATATATTCACATGCTTACGCTCGTGAATTATTTAAAAAATTTAAAACATATCATTGGAATATGTTTATATATTCAACTCTCACTCGTTATGTAATCACGGAGTCATAATATATAGATATTTTTACCCGAGGAAGGGTGTTATATGACACACCTTTTTTGAGATTCTTGTCCATTCATAATGCATTGAAGTATTCAGAAAAAGCTCTGCTGCTACCTTTGTGACCGCCTGTTCCGTGCCGTCACAAACAATGGATTTATAACTTCACACACGACAAAATACTTGCGCTGAAACAATCTTTGCTGGGCAAAAGTGATATTTGCACAGGTGCTCATATTGAAAATATGTCATCACTTATGATTAACCATATGGGTAATACGTAATTTTTGACTAAATGTCTGTTGCTTCAATAAAATGTTCATTTCAAAAATGTTTTCCTTTTTTATTAAACATATTCATGTTTATTTTCTTCAATTAGATTTATGAAATGAACAAGCAGGAATTTAGATGTTTACTGTAACAATGAAAAACCCCACCACAATCACATTTACAGCACTTTAATTATTAACTGTGGTTGCTTAACGAATGGAACACGTAATTATTACATATATAATACTTCATAATTGTTTTTTTATGATTATTTTATCATTTCCTCCCCATCCCAAAATATAAACAGCGCAAATGAAGCATTGAGTTACACTAGGCTATATATCAAATAAGCCCTTCAAAAACTTCACAACTTTTCACAAAACGTCATTAGTCATTGATCCATAAAACACATCCTATTTGAGTAAATGACAAGAGATGAAACAGCTGATTTTCCCATGGATAATGCGTTTCAAAATTAATGCAAATGCTGCCTTATCACAGAGGACCTAGTATAATCATCTTAACCATCTAGTAGAAGCAATCTGTAACATAAACGCTTTTCACATTAACCTATTCTTTAAACGTAAGTGACAAATCATTTTTCCTATGAATGCATTATCATGTCCCCTTTACATTTAGCAACGGCTTACATCTATTTGAAAATGATTATACATGCAACTCTCATATATAAAACTAATCTTATAAATAAAAGAAACTCACTATTTTAATTTGATCCTAATTAGGCACGTATTTAAGCCAAATTATATGTCACAAAAACACGATGTTTTTCTCGATAGAATGATCTGATCGTGTTACATATAAATTAAATTAGACAGCTCACAAAATGTGTGTTTCGGCTCTTATCGATACTACTAATGTGAAATGAGACGACTGCAAATATTTAGTTCTCACTGACTAAAATAATGTGACCCAGATAGGACGAACCAATAACCAATTGTTGTTATGAAACAAAAGAACGGGTCATATTTTCTCAAAGTCCCTTTAGTAACTAGGGTCCCCTTAACCCATAGTTATAACATTGAGTTAAGACCACCTAATTAAGGCTAATGAACAAGACACAGTTATTATATTTCCAATGGTGAAATATGCCATTTATCGGTGAAAATAAAATCTGTATGAAATCTGAGTGAAATGATAGTGGTATTCTACTTAATGAAATAATGCAACAATCATATGACGTGGTCTGTGACGTCAAATAACAATTGAACAATGTCATGCAACGGCCGCGCTAGCGAAGCGATTTAGCTACTCCATTCATATAGTTAAGGTCATTTCGAGGTTTTGGGAAATATAATAAATAGAACATTTGACATTTCTCGTCGAATACCATGTATGCCACTCGTGACAATATAAAATTCTACTTCACTCGATGAGATATACATGGTATTCGACAGGAAATGTCAAATATCCTCTATTTATTTGAAATGTTACTTTGCAACGAAGGAATCAAAACTTTAGGTTCACTTAACTTTGTCAATTCAATTTGTTCAAATTCAAACGTATATTACTCAGGACTTCACCCTTTTACAAAAAAAGAGCCATTTTCTTTGTAAATGTATCTCTTTAGGCTTTTATAATTGTAACCAGGAGAAATATTAACTAAAATGACATTTTTGCAGATGAAGCATATTTTTCAACTGTCAATCTCTTTGAATTCTTTGCTTAGGGAAAGAGAAGGAACAATAGATTCGCCAAGGAAAACATGCGTTAAGACAGTGTTTGTTCACAGTGATCCCTAACCGTCATCATAATTATCAACTATCATTTTTACAATTGACCTCCATCAATAGTGAAAAACTTAAAACAGCAATATACTCGGTTGTGCGCAAATTGAAAAATATTGACTATTGTGCTATAGTGCCTTTATATGCCTATATGAAGCGCATATAAAATTTTGAAATGTTCTCAACAATAAACTACATGTATGTTCAAACTACATTTTCGTTGAAGCTTATGATTCAATCAATTGTTACCAATATGTATGGTTCATAATTAAGTTTTAAAGGTGTAACGAATTTTATAAACCCATAAAAGTACGAGATAATTTTAAAAATTTATATAACTGAAAAATACACCTCTCCAAAGATCCCAATACAAGGAATGCAAAGGTCACTGAATGAGGCATTGTACTTTCAAGGGTAGGAGCTTGTTTTCAGCATTTTACAATTTGTTATGTTCAACTACATATGATATCAATTCCCTCATTAAATTACTTTTCTTTGGGGTTATTATTTTTCAAAAGCGCGAAAGACAATCAGCAATGTTCAATAACGCAAACCTATATTTTTTACGTGGACCGATGGGTTTTATACTGAAATACACTATTTAAAGATTAACCTTTGTAAAACGTTTGCTTTTGAATGGAATAACTGAAAAGTTAATCTCTTCTTAGGCTTACAGTTAAGAATGTAGTCCATTTAAGATCGTTCTTCATTTTGGTATGTTAGACATAAAGCTCCTTTTTCAAGGAAACTGACAGCATCAACTGAACCACCACTTCCATATCTAAATAACTCACAACAAGAATATTAACGCCCTTGCTTACACAAATATTCATAGGTTAGTTTCGCCAAGCAAATGAATATTTACATGTGTTTCAAGACATTTTCAATTCACAATCACATCATAGTATGCGCCCGTAAAATCCTGTGAAAATCACAAGAGAAAAAGATAGGTTGTTCATTTTTACTACAAATCGTATGTCACATCACATAGTCCAGTCAGCAGAAACAGGTTATTTCATACTGTGTTAATAGATTGCTGAGCCAACAAGTAAACACTAATAACTATATTGATGCCATCAACATTTTGACAGTCACAAACGTAAGAGAAGCAATTGCATACATATTGCAACACCAAACATGATGTTTAACTTGCTTATCCAGCTTATATTTTTTCCTTCAATGTGCAGTACGAGTATAAGTCCTCGGAGCGAGATTGGTGGTACGGTTAATGCTGGAGGTGTTGCTTGACTCTGACGGTTTGGGTTCGAATCCCGGAAGGGACTGGACCAGAACAAGTATAGGAATTTGTTCTATCGCAGACAATGTGTTCCCAAATGTGACAATTAATGTAACATGTTTTAGATACTTCATGTATGCAATAGGCGAAGCAAGTCATTGACCTGGTTGTGATGCATAAAATTTCAGTTATTTTTGTTAAGGTTTGGTTAAGGTACACAGTACAAGTTCTTTATCGCATGACTCATCACAGGTTAGTGGCAAATTCTTTGACCTTTCTCATTTGAATTTCAATAAATATTAGATAAAGAAGGAATTCATTTCGTTTATGTAAGCTACAATACGCCAATTATGCAAGTTAACAAAGTAACAAATGAGCCGAAATATAGCATGACAGCATTGTTTTATGTAAAGAAATATCACATATATAGAATAAGTAAATATCATGATTTATCAAATGAACATCAATGAATAAAAACTCATGTCATGCATTTTCAATTCAGATTGGAAAGCAAAAAGTGGTTCTTTTCCACTTTATATTCAAGTGGCATATAGTACATTTCATAACTTCGTACGTGGCTTGAATAATAGCAAAAGCACAAAATGTCCTGAATCAAGTCATCTCGCTAGCACTGAATGTTCACACTTTGTTATCTGTATCGTTAAACGGTCGGTGTTGACTCATTAACAAAAAGCATCATCGCACATGATCATCAATTAGAGGAAATGTTGGACGTCATCACGATTTCTCTTCCTGTAGGGACAGCTTCCTCTTCAAGGAAGACATTGTTATCAGCACCTGACTGATAACTTCAACTCCTTTTAAGTAGCAATGGGCGTTGGGATATCAAACACGTGACTAATGACCTCGCATTACCTCTTCTGTTTTTCAGTTCCAGCGATTAGGACCATGCTACCTGATAACTGTCGTCTTTACCTTCCACAAATGTAAGATAACAAACCGGAACCATTCATTTCCTGTTTGTATGTTCTTTTTAAAGCAAAACAAACTGTCTCACGTACCGATTTTTTCAAAATAACCTCTTGAAAGACTGGCACCCTATGTAGGTGTCGAAAGTTTCTGAAACGTCCATTTCTGTGAAATCTATTTTCTTCTTCCTCACAAAATATTATTTTCTTAAAATTATTGTGTGTGTTGACTGAAAATTAGTCTACGAGGAAAAGACAGTGACAAAGAAGTTCTGTTTACGAGTCAATAAATTCATAGAAGTGGATATAAAACATAAGCCAATTGTTGTGATATTGATTTATAATTCACTAGAATATCCCTGGACCTCAAGGCACTTTGCCCATTTCTCTTTGAGGCTGTCTATGCCCTAGCGGTAGAAGTATGGGTTTTTTGTACCTGTTCTTACTCTGAAATGTATTTTGAGAGGGTTGAGAGTTCTAATGAACTACAATCTAGAGTTAACTTTGATTCTGAAACATGAAAAGCATGAATCAATAAATATGTATTATATCTAAATTTCAATCTCATAAAATTTATAGATAAAACATGACTTTAATATTCTTATCAAGATTCGGTAAACGGTTGTGTTAATCCGTGATGGACCGTATACCCAATCCCTTGCATGAGAAAGTGATATCAATTTTTATTACCTGTTGGGTGAAACATAAGTTGTGACATATTTTCGATATGAGCACATTTGCACATATCATGTTTACTTCGCAACGATTATTTCAGAGAGAGTTGCCGTATTTCCTCGTCTGTGAAGACATAGAACCACTCTTCGTGACGTTAACATATGACGTTAACATATGACACACTTCCTCGGGTAATTATCTCTAAATATAACACTTGCCTCAATCTAGAAAAATATGAAGGACACCGCTCTCTTTGTAGTCTGTCACCCTATGACAAAATATTAAAGGAGCCTTCTTAAGTCTAGAAAATGTCTTTATTCTGTACCTCATACGCATGTAATCCTAATTAGCCAGATGACCAACAGTGTAGAAATCTGATTACCCATGCAAATGAATCTATTATGATAATCTGATACAGTGTATAACGTATAAACATACACGAGTAACTCTCCAGGGTTCACACGTGTTTCTAGTCATGCGACAAATGAGGTGCCGGACTTGTTGAGGTGGTTTGAAACATTCACATGCTAAATGCCAGGAGTTAATTAGACTCTCGGACTCGAAGAGTTTGTTTTTGGTTTTTTGTTTTGATTTAAGCTGTTTTGGGTAATTTAGTGATATTTTTTAAAATTTCATTTTTAAAATTTTGTTAATGTTATATATATTGGGAATTCTATTCTTATTTTTTTCTAATTTTTCGGGGAATTCTATGGCACTTATAGAATATAATGATACAATATGTATTTGTATATCAATATGATCTGTCTTTGTAATTAAACATTTTTACGATACCCATCTGTTGAAATCTGTTGATATAACCTTTTGAGAGAAACTGGCAATGAATAACAGTATTATTTGATTAAAATCAAATTACGAAAGACAGACAGCTTTTTAAGTAATCTATCAAATGAGTCATTAATTTGTAAAATCTTATAAATTATCATTTTGCTAAATGTATCAAATAACTTGGAAATACGGATTCACGAAAACATTTAATAAAATCAGATGGATGAATATCAGTAAATTTAGGCCTGGTAGATATCAGGGTGTGTTAGCAACTCTGAGGATAGGAAATACGGTGATGTAGTAGGATGATAAATATCGTGTTCATAAATCGGTCCTGATTGAAATACATTTATAAGATAATCTAGAATACAAAAGTCATAAACAAAACCTTTTGTTAAGAATGACCTATAGCTTTTTTAAAAACAAAAAGATTTATTGTGGCCGGCAAATCATTGTATAAAAAGGCTATATTCGACTTCTTACAAGGTATTCTATAAATAAATAAAGTTATAAATAAATAGTTAGTTTGTGAGAGTTATGAATCAAGATAATATAAACCCCTAATGCTTCCTCCAGGACGTATGATGGTGTGTATGCTTGCAAATTTTCTAATTTTGACCAAATTGGTTATTAATTGAATCGTTAACAAGAATTACCATTTGTGTCTGCAGTTATTAGACTCGTTTAACGTTGGTTTTCAATTGCTAATCGTTTTATCAACAGGTTTGTCTTCGTATATGAAACGTGCTCTCTACTTCTTAAAATAAATGTCAATTAGCACAGAACATTTGTTTTGTACTGTTATATACTACTAAATGGGTTGTTTTCAATTACTTTGGGCGTTCTCATAAACAAGGTATTGTGTAATGCTGATGTTAGATCCACGACACATCAAGGTATGTTTTCCTTGTACCTTCAGCTCGTATAAACAGTTCATGTACCGAAATACCACACAATTACCCCTATAGCCTTTCAGTCTTTGTGGAACCATTTATAGCATGACTTGCTAATCCTGCCGACACTGGTATCGACTCCGCGTCCAGATTGTACACATTACCTGCTAACATCCACCAAATGGTCTGCCAGATGGAAGAAATATGATAGGATTCATACATAAAAATGGCGAGGGTTGGGTTTATCTAGACTACCTGTTGATTAGGTGCGTCGGTTCATAAGAACAATTATCCTATACTTTATATATATTATATGTGTTCAATAATGAAATTACTTTCAAGTCCCTTTTGGTTTTCATTACCGGCCAACATTCATTCTTAAGTTGCAAAAGGATAGTATATATGTTGTATGCTCGAATTCACATACGTTTAAAGAAATTTACTTTTCTTACCCGTTGGTTTGTAATATTGGTCCCAATAAAAGATTATGTCCCATGTCCCAGAAACGAAGTAAATTAATCATTGTTCGGTGCTGGGACAAGGTTCTAAATTTTGGATTCCATAAACATTATTGTTTGTCATTAACTCATTGATCTGCCAAATGTAAGTTGGAGAGAAGTGCATTCAAGTATTAAGTCACTCTTGAATATGTCTTCCAAAATGTCAATTTCAAATATGATCTTAATGATTTGTATTTCAGAATAAATCAGTTTAACCTAAGTTTTAACATAAATTCTCAGATTAACGTGCATTTTTTCATATTTTGCTTAATAAGACTTTTTGGGATGTGATTCTACTCAAATCCATTTCAACGATAACTTCCGTACCTATATCTTTCTGTGTGGGCTTTATCTGAAATCTCTTACTAATCAGCACATTACATAATAAATCGTTACCTTAGTTGCAGTGGAGATTTTTATTTGTTGAGATTCAACATTATAAATTAACTTTATTATGGTAATTTAGGAACCAGACACAAGTTTCATATATTTGTGATTAAAAGTTTTCAGGGCATTTTATTGGCAAATGTTTAAAACGAAATCCAGGTCTACTAATGAGTAATCTGGTTTAAAACTTTACTACAAAGTTAATGTGTGCACCTCATATGACCAGAAACATGTACAAATATAATATAGCAGGTTCTTGAAACAGCCATTCTGTATAAAGGGTCGGCATATGATTACTTTATTAGTAGACCATGCAGTGTTTAATTATAAAGTACCTGAGTATATACTAATTGAGTAAGAGTGCAAAGCTGTGTACAGGCTATAATGTAAGAAATGTGTCTGTGAAATACACTTCTTTGATAAGTGAAATTCTAGGCTAGACTGGCCTGGTGAAGAATGCAGGCAATGTGTGGACGGTTGTAAATGTACAGTGAAGGGTATGTATGTATAGTATACTCTCCCGCCATCTCAGATTTCTACAGATAGTAACCGTGGATCTTCGAGATGAACAGATGAGGACACGAGGAGAAAGAATACGAATGAGGTTATAGAAACCTGTAAGATAATGTGCGGTTCTAAATATTACTTGGTTTTCGGACATTATACTTTTTTTTATTGCCAAGATCGAATATGTGAAACATCTCAGTCTCTTTATTCTATTGTATAAATTTGTATCGATGTCATAATGCATATGGATTTCTTTTAAATAATCAAAATAACACATGTGAAACACATTTGGTGTATTGACCTTGATTATATGAATTTTTATCGATTAGAAGAAACTGTCCAATACATGTAAGTAAACCTTCACTCTAGATTTATAAAAAAAGGTGAAATCTAAGGATGGAAGTTGTCAGAAGAAAAAAACCCAACTACTATTAACCGAGTTCCCTGGAGTTTCCACCCCCCAAATAGATATATTTATTTTGATACTGTCACAGCATCATCTGCATGTCGCTGACCTGTTTAATTGGTTGGTCATCGTTGATTTAAAAGGTTAATGAGTTATTGGATTTTGTCTTCTTAAGAAGTACTCTAAGTGCAACGAGGACTGCCAGTTTGAATCTTGAAATATTTGTTTATATATAGTTTGTCAAGACAGTACAGGATCAAGGAAGAATGTACGAGGAAATTGCTCTGTCTATGGTGTACCTCCAACTGAATCATTTCACTTTCTGCTTTCATCTCGTTACCGGCAGAACAGAGCAAAGGTCTTCTAAACAACGCGCTGGGTTAAAAACACAAATCATTTAATACGACAAGCATTTGAAGAATTATTCCCCACACGGGGTGCTATCTTTGGTGATGACTTGACAAGTGAAGGAAGCCGTTGGGTGACTTCTGACAGAACGATGTAAATATTTTGGCTACAAGAAGCAAGGATTATTTGATGTTTCTCAGGGTCCGCCCTTCACCTCTTACAAGAAGATATGTATCTGGTTCGGAATATATTTGCTTCATAGTTGACTGTTACATATCAAAATGAAAAATCAACTAATGTTCGCAAATTTCAATCAAAGATATCCGATGATGATTATATTCCTTCCCTTCCCTTAAACTTTCCTCATTTGCTCATTACTTTTTCTGAAAACGTTTGGGATGAACCTATTAGAGTTCTGCAGAAAGATGTATGTAAATATTTTGATGGTATGGCGCAAAGCCTGTGATTATTGTTTACGGCTCACCAGAATAACACGGTTCCTTCCTGTTACTGTTGATTGTTACTATAACATTACACCAAGGATTCTCCGTGTGAGAAAGATTGCAGGATTGAAGGAGAGAACGCTGATACAGGCTTGAAATAGATGGTTGTAATCATAGATCATAAATATGGAACAGTGTATAAGATCGAAAAGCTAAATAAGCTTAATTAGGGTTGACATTAATGGTAGTACAGGCTGGTTAAAACTTGGTTCTTTATGTTAATGAAAACTTGATTTGAAATCGATTCTTATTTTAAAAATGAATTTAACACAATTTGACTTAAACTTTTTTTAATGATCACAGTTCTCACTTATGCATTGTTGTATTGTCGTTTAAACTAACAGTGCAGTTAGATTGATTGAAATGGATTCATAATAGCAATGGCCATGAAAAATAACATTTAAATAACAGCTTATTTAAAAACTTGCAGATTTCTAACGATTCTAGTTCTAGTGTATGGTTAACGTTCAAGAACGAGCTAATGTAATATATTGTGTAATGAACGTGTTAGAATAAAAGCATAAGACTGATAAAAAATTTAAACAATCGTATACCTCGTTACTCAGTTGTCATCATCTGTTCATCTTGAAGATCCCCGGTTACTATCTGGAGAAATCTGAGATGGCGGGAGAGTTTACTATACATACATACCCTTCACTGTACATTTACAGCCGTCCACACATTGCCTGCATTCTTCACCAGGCCAGTCTAGCCTAGAATTTCACTCATCAAAGAAATGCATTTGGCCGACATGTATTCTCATAAACAGCTGACCTACTTGTCAGTAACTTTAACACATCCTAATTATTTTGGAACATATTAAAACCTTTTTTAGTGAAAAAGTGATGCAGTCAATTTTAGTGGCTAATTCAACAAAACTCTTTTAAAATGTTTCATGTTGGTTTCATGAAAAGCAATACCAATGAACAATAACGGTAGCGATGTTGACAAATTCAAATTGAATATTTGTTTTCATATTTCAAGGAATGAAGCACTAAGTACCATTATTTTCGAGTTTCTGTTCATGTGATTATTCAATGAATTATGTTATCATTTCTTATTTCAAGAGACACTGCCTCAGATGATGGAAGTCCCATATCCTCATTTATCTATAGTTTTTTATTATCGAGACTTACTGAGTGTTGCTGATAAATATACTTTTAATACTAATCGGTTCAGCACAGTGACAATATAAAAGATTATAAAAGTAAATCCCGATTCTGATCGAAAATCAGATAAAGACTGGTGCCAATTAGTCAAACATTATTCCAGAAATTCATCTGAAGCATTGACATGGTAGAATTTTAGTTGTTTTTTGAAAGGTTGTACAACTAGTTATGTTCACGGTACGTGCGACATCGGCTCCAGAAGTTACATGAATTTGCATAATGTCCTGACATCACCAAGGACATGACAACAATTTAGTTGGGTCACAATGCTAAGACGTTACCCTTCAGGATGTCATCATACTCCCCGACTAATGATTATCATAATGACTTCACTGTGTGAAAAGAAACAATTTTATTAAAGTCTTTTTTATATTCAGTGAAGGTTTTCAAATTTTTAAAGGTGATTGACCTCTCAGTGTTGTTGAAAACTAAACAGCAATCACATTCAAAAGCCTTACATGTTTCAAAACACCAAGTTATAGTGCCTTCAGATATGATGTAGACGATGCTAATTAAGAGACGTTCGTTAATATGTCATTCTATCAGATTTATCATACACATACACAAAAAGCCTAAGCATTCATATATTATATAAAACACATATCGGAAACACTGAAAGCATTAAACATACCTGTTGAGATAACCTTTAATGAAAAATCGACATCAAAGAGGTGACTTACTGAACAGCAAGAGGCAGACACTCAGCAAAAAAGATAAAGCCCACACATACAGGGAGAGTGATAGAGTGGTTTATCTCTGAGATGGATTTGGGTGGAACCACATTCCAAACCTTTAAGTGAGCGAGATTTTTCAGGTGTCCCTGACATGAAATATCTAAAAAAAAGGTGCAAATTTGAACGTGTTAAATTTAATGAACATGGCACATTTGAATAATAGAAAGGGTGTTTCACAGTCTGTGTAAGAGAAGGCATTTAGAGAATTTGATGAAGGTGAATAAATCATGATGAATTTCCGAGATGGAAATGTCATAACAATGATCACAGAATGATTTCTAATCATTTAAATGTTGTGAAATTTGCTTACTTTAATAATTAATGTTCAGTGAAAATCTAGAACAAACCTATTCTCTTCTTTATAATTTCAAGAGAACCACTGACATTATTCTTTGTTTTAACTATGCAGATAAATGTTCCCTAATGCAAATGATTAAATGCTGTTCACACTTAAATGGACGCACCCAGTTTTCGCTTGATAATTTCTCCTACGATTTCGGATGATAATTAAGGTTGATCTTTGGGGCCATGAAGATAACAGCTTTTGCACCAACAAATATTAAGCGAAGTTTATTTTTTAATTAATCTTGAAAAACTGTACTACAGTGCCTTTAAAATAAACCTCAATCGAAAAATAATAATTACAGCAAATAAAAACTAGATTTTTTTTTTAAAAACATTATTATGGCACACATTTTCC
Source organism: Phorcus lineatus (assembly GCA_921293015.1). Taxonomy (NCBI): domain Eukaryota; kingdom Metazoa; phylum Mollusca; class Gastropoda; order Trochida; family Trochidae; genus Phorcus; species Phorcus lineatus. The sequence goes on from OV121085.1 coordinate 11,618,937, forward strand.
CCCTTTTTCTTAATTTGCATATATAAACCTTTTGCAGCAGAACAGTAGAAAGTTTCTGGTGAAAAAAACAATTTAAGAAAACAAAAACCAATGCCCTAGTGCACAAAATGTGTATACCTAGGAGGATTCTGCCTATGAAACGCTACTAATCAACAGGTAGGTTTACATAGGTTCAACCCACGCCATCTTTATGTATGAATCCTATCATATATCTTCCATCTGGCAGACCATTTGGTGGATGTTAGCAGGTAATGTGTAAAATCTGGACACGGAGTCAGTACCAGTGTCTGCAGGATGAGCAAGTCGTGCTATAAATGGTTCCACAAAGACCGAAAGGCTATAGGGGTAATTGTGTGGTATTTCGGTACATGAACTGTTTATACGAGCTGAAGGTACAAGGAAAACACACCTTGATTGGTCGTGGATCTAACATCAGCGTTATACAATACCTTGTTGCTATAAGACGCCCAAAGTAATTGAAAACAAACCATTTACTAGTATATATACAGTAAATACCAAATATTTCTGTACATTATTAACATTTGCGCTGAAATTGTGAACATATATACCAAAATACATTCAGCCATAAATAGAATTACGTTTTTACTTAAAGAAGGATAAGTTCCAAAGAAAACGTTTAAGCTTATTCCCTTAATGCTTTCAATGAGCATTGATATAAAATGAGAGATGATTTCGTCATCTACAATATCAAGCTTCAATTTTCAATTAATCAAGACTGAAATACTTCAAATAGGTGAAGAGGAAGTTTAAGTTAACATTTGTGTGACGTCTCAATGTTCTGTAATAAAGAAGTCCCTGACATGTTGCAATCTATTTCCGTTTGTTGTACAATACACATGTTCACATAAACGACACCTTTGAAATACGTTAAATAGGCAGTAGCACGTTTTATTGATAAATAAAGTGATCTCACGAATACAAAAATAAATGTAACCAATTGCAAGATTTTTTAATAAAAAGAAGCAGATCAATGTTCAGTCTAGCATGGGGAACCCATTTCCCTGCCTTAAAAGATTAAAGGGTGTTCGTACAAAATGGCCGTCATAAATGTTTTCCTGTAACTTGATAATTTCTTCGACAACTAGGGATGACCCGGTTGACTACTGATATGTTTTCCCTTAGAAAATAACACTAACAGGGCAAACTGACCGAGGTTAGGACACCACCCGAGGTCGCCCGAACTTCGGACATTTTTTACTTGGAGCTTTTGGAGAAAATGTGCAGCCAGAAAATCTTTAACATATTACGTGCTATTGCCCTTTAAACCATTTATTATAATTCCAACAAAACTCTTACCCAAAACAAACCTGCTAGGCAATACCTGAGTTTGCACGAACATGGTTAGCGCATGCTGTGCACTAGTTCTGCATTGTTTGTGTGTATTACTGTATGTGCCATATTAACCATACAATAATAGCCTACAGGCTGTATGTCCTTGCTGCATGAGTCACACGCCTTGTGTTAAAGAATACAGGGTAATGTTGATGAGTATACAGAGCGTTGATATATCCCTCTGGCGAGTTCCCTTTCTACCATTGGTCTAGAAATGGTACTTCTAAAATTTGTATTGTAGAAAAATATAAATGTAAGCGAATGCATTACACTAATTCTATTTTGACTAAGATATATAAAATCCCATTTGCTACCTTGATTATTTAAATAAATAAAGATTATGAATGATATTTTCACGTATACTCGAGTACATGAATGATATTATTCTTATAAAAAGATGTCGTAAAATTGACAGAATAATTTCATATGACGTGCCCAAATAGTGTCTGAAAACATCAACAGTAAATGCAGTGTTGTGCAAGCCAGGAACACTTCATGAACATAATCATCCGCTCTCGCTCCTTCCTAAAACCCTGATCTCTTTCGGGCTATATCCCTCGTATGACTGGCAGCTTGATATTCGTGCCTATGCTCACCTGTTATGTTTTCAGCAATAGATATTTATCTATGGTGTTTTCGTAAAATGTCAAAGATAGATAAGTGAAACAGTTCATTGGAGTAAATAAGATGTAAACATTTTCAGTTATGCAGTTGCAACATAGTCTCGTTCTTGTTGTAACTTTTAGATTTGTTTGAGTTCATGTCTTCACTGTCATTTTCATTTTCTCACAACAGTGGAAGCTATTGGTTTTCGGGCCATATATAACTATAAAATCTGTCTGTTATTGTATCTGACTTCCGATTCAAACCTAAAATAAAATAAAAGTTTGCGAATTATAATATTTCGAAATCATTGTTATTTCTTTAGTACAAAGAACCGTAAAGACCATTAAAGTAGTGAATGACATGATAACATTTTTGCATGTCAACGCCGATTTTTCCAAAACTCTACACGTGCCATTCAAACAGCGCATTTACTATATCTATAGATTTCTTTTCATCCCCAAGATACGTTCATGGCATAATATCTTTTTATCTTAAATAAAACCAGATGGTTTCGAGGCGTCATTCCGGCAATCCAGAGATTACAAGTAAACGTTGTCTTTTTTAACGAGGGAAAAAGAAACAAACGAGTGTCTATTTCACTCTAAGCCTCGCCTGTCTCGACAAGAAAACATCTATCAAAGAAAAAAACTGTTCTGCCATATATCAATTAAATTGGTTTCCACGTGCGTGAAGAATGTCTCTGAAAACATCAGGTACAAAGATAGTCGGACTCTTACGTCTCGATGACATGATAACGTTCTCGCGAGATCACGTCACGTTATTATATCAATGTCAAGGTCACATGTGTCAAGAGAGTGCATCAAGAACATTAAGTGCACTTTAATTGAATGTCTTGAAAAGGTTTTAAGGAAGATTGAATGAAACATTGTTATTTCTTGAAATAAAATTTATTTTTCGTTCAAGTGAACTCGGTGTTGTACATACACATGTGTATTATGTACACCGAATGTTGTCAGTATGTCACTATTTCAAAAAGAAAAGGGATTTTAAACTAGATACTTAACGCGTTTATTACCAATAAAATGCTTTATCACAGCGTCCTATTAACGTTTATCTTCGTTGCTCTATAGTGTTTGTTAACGTATAATGATAATAATAAAAATAGTAATAATACGAATACGAGAAATGAATTTGTTTTACAACAGTGAGGCACACAGCATGGTTAAGACAAATCAAACAAATTTGCGTTGAGCAATCATTTTTTACAATCGTTCATTTAAAGTAATGCTAGTGATAGACCAATGTTGTTAATACATTCACATGAAAAGTCGTGTTACGGGAGGTGAAACTTACAAATATGAAGCACATGTTATTACTATCGTTTGAGTTGTAAAATGTTATATATTATATATGATATGTAATGTTATATATCTATATATTATATGAAGTCGGGTTTAACGCCGTTACAAATATAAAGTCTTAAATTTCGAAAAGGGGTCAAATAACAACATGGTTTCTTTAAATGATAGATGCCGTTATCAGTCAAAGAGAACCAGTTTCCAATTCCGTCCGCCTTGATACAGTAACTGGACGTCTGTAGGAGATATCCAACTGATGGAGAGAAATAAATGAACATGTTTAAGAGAAGAAACGTTATCCTAAGGATAGTGGTGAAAGGGTCTGATAGTTCTCTTCGTGACTGGCACGGTCAGATAGAAGTATTGAGGAGAATCGAAATACGTTTAGAAGTGATAGATAACCTTGGATACGGAGGATCATGATTTGGTGTTGAAAACTTTTTCAAACAATACGCATTCAAACTATGTTTATTTCGAGGAGGATCATCTTCACTTAGTTTAACGATGAGAGTTTCATCACCACCCGGAAAAAGAAATGAACCGAGCCAAATAATGATGAATCTCTGCGCCAGTGACTTTTTTATAACTTGCCTAACATATCATTTGGCGGTATGAAACCAGATAGGCTAAAGACATTTTCAACCTTGGATTTTTTTCGCTGTTTAATTCAATTTGCTACTTGAGTATTTAGGTTTCATATTTTAAGATACCGGCATGTGTATATACATTAATAAATATCAAACTAAAACCATCAACATTTAATACAAACGAAATATGAATTTCTATGTTGAATACATCCACATGTCCAAATGTTATGAACAAAGAAATCTTTCTTTACCATGAGAAACATACCACAACGTCTCAAATTTCAGGAAGTAAGGGATACCGATTTTCAAAGCAGATATGTTTTTGCAACGAACCAAATCGCCACAAAAACACCCATCTGTACCATCCAGTTGCTGGCATGTGTTGGATACCTCCTGTCCTTATTGACATCACATTCCGTGAAATATTCTTTCCATAACTCACCAGAAACAAAGAAAGAAGCTCACCCATGTAGCCATATGTTCACAAGCTGATGTATCACCCCACACGCAATCTGAACATCAAGAGAACGTATGTGTCTACTGTAAGGCTAGACTTAGTAACAGCTTTCTTCTTTTAATATTAATTGGCATTGTTGAAAATTAAGTTTTATGTTTCTTTCATTTCATAGACAAATCTTTTGTCTTGAAAACTTCGCGATGATCAAAATTTTCAAAAAACTCTTCTCGCTGTGGCATTGTAAAGAAGACGTATTTTAATAGTATTTTTGATGACTTAGGATCTAGGAGCTTCCAAAATCTAAGCCTAGTTTCTTAATTTCTGTAAAGAAGGCTGTTAGACAGGCTAGATAATCTGCCTCCGCAGAGACCAGAACTAAGTAGCTATATGTGTAAACATCGGGGTGTCACGTTACATCGTGTTATTAATTATGATATTTGCGGTTTCCCACAGTGATGAACTTACTACCGAGAGAGCTTTCTGGTTTTGCTTACTCATGTTTAATTAAGTCTCTCATCCAATATTCTCGTTCACTTTTATTGCATTCATAACATTTTGTGTTTTTTTGTCAAGTGAGTTTTAGTTTCTAAAGATGAACATGAAGATATACATATCAAACATCCTGTGTCAATCCATCCACGTTTTAGCAAAGATTTCATCCTTACATCAGCTGAATTTATTCTAGAAAACAACACATTTCAATTCAATCAAAATTCATATCTTCAAATTCTAGGTACGGCAATGGGGACAAAATTTGCGCCAGTCTATGCCAATTTAGTACTAGCGTACCTAGAAGAAAATCTCTATACTACCATAGAGGAGGATTAAAATGATTCTTCAAACGACTATGTGAAGTATGTTATATTTAATCTATATATATATATATATATATATATATATATATATATATATATATATATATATATATATATATAAAAGCGTATATTCATCATTTTTCTGTATTAGGAGGTAAACATGTGCGTTTACTAAATTCAAATCCAGATTCTTACAAAAGCTCAAAAATGTGTAATTAAAATCACGGATAGCCTTCAAAGCCGTCCTTATACCCATTCCTGAGTTTTATCTAGTGTAATCCCGTTATAATGCATGAATCCCGTTTTACAGGTACGCAAATACATACTTACGCAAATCTTTGTTTAAAAGTATCAAGTCATAGACAGAGCATGGCGTCTTAACCAGAGGAGTTTACAAAAATATAAAAGCAAAAAAGTAAATCTTGGCACGTGGTGGTGTTTACGTTTAAATTTAGCCGTTGTTAGGGCAAACACTGAGTCATGGCTCGTGCATGCTGCCACCTTGTGAGGGAGGGAGAGAGGGAGGGAAGATGATATGTGCATGTTTGTAGACTTTATCTGTTTCCGCTAGCACGAAACCAGAGCACAATGGGTGCATCTTTCTCTCTCCTTCAAAGACAGTACCAAAATAGAACATGTATTGCTTTCTAATAGTTTAACTCTTAGTCTCTAGAAAACTCATCTTAACATGTATTACTTTATGTATCAAACATTAGAAAAATCCACAGAGAAATTTGATTATTGTTCATCAAATTGTAGACATGAAAGTAATGTTGTTTGGCTTATGTGATCTACAAGTTATGAACCTAAGACTGTGTATATACTATCCACTAGTGTCGTGGGAACGGTTTTTCATACATGTTAAAGAATTTTGTCATTACCCACCCCTAGTCATAACATCAAATCACTTGTATCAACCCTTTCCGGAAAGCTTACATAAATAAACTATCTGGGTATTGTAAATAGGTTATTTATATAAAACGTGTTAGAAAAAGTGAGATTTCTTATTGTCTCTTTCAATATTACAATTCGTGTAGTTATACAATATTTGATTTTATGACGCTTCAAAGAAATTCATGATGACCCCCTTGTGTTGAAGGGCAGGTGACAATTTCGATCGATTAATCTCTTTGTAGTTATTTTCTTTGAAATATGAAGTATCATTTAAAATCTTGCAAGAAAAGGTTAGGACTTAAGACAGCGTATAACTCGCCCTTTGAAGATAATGCAGTGTTATATTCATACTGAAATGTTGCACAAAGTAATACTGCTAAATGACGTGAAGTCTTCACAATGTTGACAAAGCTGCAACACTGGTAACTAAGACACAAGTTAGTTTCTATAGACTATGGCAATGATGCTTCATTCTTGTGGGAGAGTTATTTTTAAAATACCTTACTCCCTACCATAAATATAAATCTTAATTAATGAAGTAATTAATGAATTAATATCGTTAGATAAAAAAGGGACATCTACTATTGTCTTCGTACTTTGCAACAAAATTGAACTCCATTCCTTTGTCTAGTTTTCGGAAACAATTTTCATAAATTGGATCCGAAATTTGAAAACGGGTCTCGGTCAATCTGTATTTTCAAAGATCCATGGTAATGTTTACTTGTAAAATTCAAAGTAAAGTAGCCGACTAAACATCAAATTTTTCATAGGTTCCTCTTCGATGTTTGGTAACTGAGAATGTCGTTTTAGGAATTTAGAATATGGATATAGAATTTGAATTACTATAGGATGTTTTTGGTAACACTTGACAATAACAGAGTTTGGGAAGGAATCGTTGAACTTTTGACGTTGTCTTTGGCACGGATCTGAAGTTTAATAATAGGCCCTGATTGACGGAGGGCGTTTCATTAGAAAGTCAGCAAGCAATGCCAAATCTACTTTCATCTCTGTCGGGATGTCTAAATTGTTCCCTCTAGGTGACTGCTGTGTTGATAGAAATGCTTAAGTTGCCAAAGTCTTTCAAAGATGAAGAATATAATTACATTTTAGTTAGGATAGTACTGTAGAACGTTGTTATTGGATCGAGAAAATAAAGAGATGATATAAACACTCTTTACAAAAATGTTTCAAAATTAGAAGTAGCTGTAAATTAATTTTTGTTTATTGGTTCGATTTACAAAATACATTCGTTAATGAAAGTATGATAATAGATACTGATTGTGCTATGGCAAATATATATGTTTTAACATCCACCTTTCTAACTCAGTCAAATTTGAATATTTACAAAGAGAGTGGGACAAGAAACTAAATACAAGAAACATGATCAGGAACATATTCAGTGATGGCTTGTTAAGTATCAATAAAGAAAGGTGTACATAATTTCCTTATTTCATCCAAAATCCAAACCCCACAGTTTTTCTGAGACTCCAAGACACGTTTCCATTAGGTGGCCTCTATCTACAAATAAAACCCTATTCCAAATGTTCTGTATTGATTTTTCAAAGAGTTTTCAATACACAGTATAATCCGACATTTGCTGTCTTTAATAATTGTTAAGATCTCAAAGCTCTAACGGGTTTCTAGCCGTTTTCATAGATATTTAAGGATTGTTTTTCACTTTTTGTGCCTCTATCAGTGTATAACAGAAACAAAGTGTATAAAATTGCGTAGCGTAGTAATTTTATACAGAATGTTTGGCTGTTATACATCGATAGAGGCACAGAAAATGTAAAACAATCCTCATAATTACAGAAATCAACTCTATCAACAGCTTTCTGAATAATAAGTCAAATCTTGAATAATTCTCGTGAACAATTCGTTAGTTTGCAGCTTGTTACACACTATTAAACATGGTGGAATCAAAATTGAAAAATTCATGTACTAAAACGGAAAATGATCGTTTCTTCAGCATTGACGCTCATGTAATCAGGGTTCGTCTTAACTCAAGGCCGCATTTTTTTAATAACCCTCATAAGCATATTACGCGACATCATTCAAAATGGCTACCGTTCGTGAAACTATTCGAGCTATCAATCTTCAGGACTCGTAGTTATTAAAAACAAGAGTTTTCGATGAAGGTAATAGTTTCTCTTTGGAGAGGAAAGTGTTATCTGGTTATCAATGCAGTTATGAAAATGATGACATGCGTACATTTCTTATTTTGCAAAAGAGCCAAATTAACGCGTAGTTGTCATAACCGGACCAGCCGTTTCATCAATTTGTTCTGTTGCATTGTGACGTCACAAAGTATGACTGCAATTTTTTTCTGCATTCATCAAGAAATGGTGCATGTTTTTGAGAGCTCTCGTCCAATCAGAATCGCCGAACACGTGTAACAATTTCATTTTGTAATTATTCAAATATTTGTATACTGCTTTCTCAGACAGTAACGATATATACACTTTGTACTCCATGAAAAAAATTCAACATTTCAGGATTTTTAAACAAATATAACCAAATAGCAACGTGCTGCATTTTCCCTGCTACTCATAAAACTAAATGAATTTGACTAACTATTGAGTTACAAGCAAATACCAATTCCTCTGGTTTGAAAAGTCCTCCTGTCAATACAAAGTGCCATGAAATCGACATAATCCGCCCCTAATGAAAAGGTACTTACTGCACTTTTCACATCGAAATGCTTAAATTGATTGAACATTAAGTTCGTATACTTAAGAAATTCTTTATTATTAGGTTGTATTTTTTATGTAATTTGTCAGACCCCAAAATTTGTTTCAATGGTAGCTATCCTGAAGTTGTAGAATTTAAACCCAAATGGCTATGTATTAAACATAAAAAGACCCCCCTCGTGGACAGGTACCTATCCCTCTAATTCCCTCAAGCCTCTCCCTCCTGCTCAACCCCCACTTCCAAATGCCTATCCCCTTACCCCATCCAAAACTCTCTTAAGCGAACATCCAGGATAATTGTTTCCACACGTGAGGCTCAAAGTGACGGTCAAGAAATGACAGGAATCCTTAGAACTCATTTTCAGTTTGATAAAGTCTCGCGAGATGATAACCGGGCACGAGATTTGGTATCTTGTTTATGTGATGTTGGTATCGCCGAGGTTAAAACTTATTACCATTGATAAGTTTTTATCTATGTTTACTGAGCATCTCATATAAATAAAATGTAAATGGCAAAGTTATTGCCAGTCAATGATAGATGCGTATATCTCTGTAAATATATAACTGATAATGTCTCAACATGAGCTTTGAGAAAAGGTAAAACTGAGTTGGGAAATTTCTTTTTGCTTCTTGTGCCAAATGGTTAAAGGGAATGCAAATATTTGCCTCCGATATTGTCAGAGCTTCGTATCAAATATACTGCTTTTTAACATAATAATTATGTATTGGAATTAAAACTAATATTTATATATTGAGTCACAATTGCTAATATTAGTAGAATGTATACCTATTATTTATTTCACTCAATTTTAAAACCAATGTTACTTTTATGACAAAAGTATTTTATATAATTGTTGTCAGAAGTAAACTTTGCATTTGCACTATCCTCTTTATAATAATGATAACGATTGTTCGTCTTCCTTACATCGCTGATATATATTCCGGTCCTTAATCTACCTCATCTCAGTTCTCAAAGGTGTCAATACGAAACATTTGACAATTAAAGATGACACATCGATTATTTCAAGCAATAAATATGTAATCCTACATTTCTGTCTATAGATAACTATAAGATCGCTTAATGAACAGTCTAAAGTTAAAATACATGTACTAGTCCTGTGTGTACAAAATGCTTTACATTTCAATCAATTCAAAGTGGCACCTGGGCTTGAAACAGTATTTGTCCATAAGCTAATGTACTTTTGTCTTGAAAATCATAACATTACTATATTAGTGAGCATCTTAAGAAAGGCAAGATATTTAACGGTAAATGGTTGTTAAAATGGATGGCTGCTTTAATTCAGTTTTAACCAGAATAAAGGACCAAAGACTGTTGATTAAACTAAATACAGCAGGTTTTTCTATACCTTCTTGCGTTTATTTTGATGTTCAGTATTACATAAAAAATCTAGTGCTTGAAACAGTTATTGATTTTGCAATGAAATTACATCTGTCTTTTATGAAAATCAAATGGGGAAAAAATAACAAATCTCTGTTCAAATTGCGTGTACCTTTCTTTGTTTCTTTCATGAGTTGCATTGTTATGTGTACCTTAAAATGCAACGTTTCATTATCAGGTTTTCTTGTTTTAACCATTTTCGCCTCACAGAGGTTTTTAAAGTATATATTTTGTATTCTAAAGATTCAGATACTGCTGCTTTCGCAATTACACGTTGACATTTGCAGCACGGAATGCCGTCCTCATTTTATTTTCAAGAAAACCTTACTGATAGAAGGAATCAATTTGTTTGAAACCAATTACATTCTCAATCGGCTGTAAAAATTTAATTGCTGAAATGTTACTAAGCTCATATGGGGAATATGACTTGAATAACCTCTGTGGTCAGATAATGATTTATAACTTCATCCCGTGATATTTCCATCCCATCAAAAAGGCAATGAGAGTCGACAACGGAACATATTTCTACATTTTACTTGTTATTAGGATAAATAAATAATTTTTCCTTTAAATACAAATAACTGAAAGATAAATACAGTTGTCCCACAGCTAGTGTCACAGGCGTGTTTCCTATATCACAGCAGAATCATGTGGGTATCACATTCCGGAAGTAACGCACAATTATCTCCCTTTTATTGAATTTTCTCTGATTGTAACCTCAGTCCACAGCTCATCGAAATGTTTATCCAAAAGACAGTTTTACATTCGAAAGTCAGAGAATTTCAAAGGGAGTAATTAGTAATCACTTGATTAAGGCAAATCCGTTGTGGAATTATTAAACATAAGACAATACATATTTCTAACTCTACCTAATGTCTGTCTGATAGATCTGAATCACTGTCCCTGGATTTCTTGCTTTTCCCATTTTTACTTTTTGGAGAAAGGGTACTTTTCTCCCCTTTCTCTTTCTTTTGCTTTGACTTCCTCTCCTTTTTCTTCTCTTCAAGTTCATCTTCGTTGTCATGTTGTATAGACATAATTCTCTGCCTAACATATACGAATGGTCGAGACTTCTTGGGAAGAGGGGGTTCCTTTGGAGGTTCAGGTTTAGACTGCTTCTGCCTTAGCTTTGCAATGGCGGCAGGTGAACTTGCTGGAGGTGGTTCACTCTTTTTCTTCTCTGGTTCTTTCTTCTTCTTGGAGAGAAGCCTTTGCATGAAGCCCATCCCTTTGTCCTTCTTAGCTGGTGGTTGAGGTGGTTGGGCTTTGGCAACTTCGTCCGCTGATTCACCTGTTGTGGACTCCTTGCTAGTTCTCCTGTTTTCACTGTAGTCTGTCTGATCAGATGAGATTATGGATGTAGTTAAGGACGGACTTACCGAGTCACCTGAAGCTGCAGACATATAAGAAGAGGTTGATATATCAGAGCATGAGGATGGTGTCCTTGTCTCGCATATAGCTGGAAGTGAAGGTCTTTGTTGAGGTTTGGTGGACTTTGCAGGTTGGGTAAAGGTTTCCGGTTGTGGAGGTGTAGGTGGAGGCTCCGGAGATGCTCTTATAGGAATTTTACTTGGTGAATTGCCTCTCTTCTGATTCTGGGAAGCCTTTTTCAAGTCATGAAGCTTCTGAGTTGGAACTGTCGCTATGCGACCAGGGGCTGAGTTATATCTGAGAAGAGGTAAACGGCTTGGAGGAGAAATGTGATTTCCTGGTTGTTGAACATTTGAAGGAAAATCAACCGAAAACTGTCGCGGTAGACTCTGAGTCCTGTATCCTGATCCGTCTTTTGATTTGTGTTGCCCTCGGCCCTTTAGAGTTGTAATTGGCTGAGCTTTCCTTACTGGAGAACGTTCATTTCGTATATGCTTAGCCTTGGCAATATTTTCATCATGTCGACCCTGTTCCTTTGATTTCAAGATAGCCTGTGTCTCGGCTAGAAGCTGTTGAAGCTGTTTTTGTCTGTCGTCTTCAGGTGTTACTGGTGAGATCTTCCCTTCTCTGCTGCTAGTGCTGTCAAACATGACAGTCGGTGAGCTCTGACCAGAAGAATCGGAACTTCTTGTCTTTGACAAAAATGATTTTCCAAAGAAGAAATCGCCGTCGGATTGTCTCATTGTTGGACTGTTAAGCTTCTCGGAAACATTTCTGAGTTTTGATATACACTGTGTTATCCTTCCGTCCAAAGCAGTGGGGTCTGTCTCTGTTGATACATCATGTCTTTCAGCCCCATATGTCATTGTGTCTTTATCCTCTACACTGATTCGAGGAATTATACTCTTACCTTGGGTGCATCCACCAAATTTACTTCCAATTTGTTTAGTTTGGCTGAATGTACTGGTAGCTTTGTCTGTTTTAGAAATATAAAATGTCATGGTCCCTTTTGAAAATAAATGCCGGATTGGAGTAGACGTTTCTTTCTCAAAAGTCATCTTGGAAACAGTGTTGACCCCCACACTTACTAAGTTTTCATTCGGTTCCCTTTGAGCTGCAATGGTTTCTTCAGGAGGAGTTGCAGTTATAAGAGTTTGTGTTCCGGCTTCAGCACTTTCAAAAGAGTCTGTCCACGTTTCAGTATCAACCATCTCTACGTCCTCTTCGTCTGTGGTGTAATCATCCAACATGAAGTCGAACTGAGCCTCTGGAACTACAATTATATCATCTACGTCTATTTCACTCAGAAGACCTATGTATGGGAGGGATTCAGTGGAGGTAGCTGCGTCTCTGCTCTCTCTTGTTAAACCATTCTCGAAGTCCTCAAAATCAGCTGACGTTCCTATCTTCTTGTCATACAGGACGATAGATGAAGTTTGCGTTTCTCCATCGGCTACATCACAGGATGCAGATATAATGGACAAAGCCATTGTCCCGACATCTTGGGTTAACGTAAGCTGAGGCATTGTACAGCTATCTGTAAAGGACTTGTCCTCTAGGGAAGATGAAGAATGTTTGCATATAGTGCAATTGATGTTCACCGTATCCGTTTGGACTTCCGTGATAGAAGTTTGCATTTTATTTTGGTTTGAAGACAATATTTCCCTTTCAGGAGATACTTGAGTTTCTTTGCATTCTGTTTCTGGTTTTTCAAAAATGAGGATTTCACTGGTCATTGATCCTTCATCATGGAATCTTACGACCTCAGTTGAGGTCTCTGAATCTTCCATCCTGATCTCCATTCCTGTCTGAGCATCGGAGACTACAATCCTTTCTGTAAGAGTCTCATTGTCTGCAACCGTGACGACAGTTTCTGTACCACTTTCCCGAAACGTCACCACTTCTGTATAGGTCCCTGATTCCATTGTAATGACCGGGTTAGTTCCAATACCTACTTCTAGAGTTGCCGGCCTTGGTGGAGAGACCCCAGTGTTTATCATCTGTGGCTGAGGAGTAAAAGTCCATTGGTCAACAAGATGTACCTGTGGAGTGCCCGTTTCCTTGTCACTTGTCATCACACACAAGGTTTCAGTACTAGCATGTGAGGTCAGGATGTCGTTTGTCTCAGTTGTCTTACACTCACTTTCAACCAGATCTGTTTCAACGACCATGTCAACCTTTTCAACCATACTTTCCCGTCGTGATTGGACCTCCGGGGATGTTTCAACTGACTGGTTCACTAATTCAACCCCATTTGGATCAACAAGTTCTTTGATAGGATTTGTTGTGGAATCTCGAGTGTTTGCTCGAGTTTGGATCTCCTTCTCATGGGTCAATGTTTTCAGTGTATTGGTCGCTTTCAGTCTGCTTTCAGGTTTCACCTGGGTAGTTTTATCTCCCTGATTCACTTTCCCAGTCGAAGTAGCCATGTCTGAGGTATTAACACATACTGTACACATCGCTCTGTCAGTAGTTGCTAGCTTATCAGTCCAGGTAACCTTACTCTCTTGCCTTATCTGAGGCATGGAAGTCTCTGTGTCAACGCATGCAATCTTCTCAGTTGAGGTTGATTTACTTATGACACCTTCATAATCTGTCCCTATGCCTGTATCCCTGCGGCGGACCCTGAGAGTCTGTGTGTTGATTGTCTTTACGTCTGGGGACGCCATTGTGAAGGTGTCCTTCAGGACAACCTGTTCTGGGGATGTTTCCTTCTCAAACATCTCAGGGACAACTCTCACGGGTAGAACGGTGTTTGTTTCAACATCAACCATCTGAGTCTGCTGTCTGTTTGTAAGAAACCTGCTTCGTCTCTCGGGTTTCGGTGATAGTGAGCTTACAAACTCTTCATCTGTCCCTATCCCTATTGACGATATCTGTGTCTGGATCTTTCTGCTACGTATCTGCATCTTGGGAGATGCCAGTGCTGCTGTCGTACCAGATATGCCGTTAGTCATAGGGGAACCATTCGCCTCATGCTGATAAACCCCCCTACCTGGTGTAGATTTAAGAGATTGTACACTGTGATCCTTCACGTCCTGCTCGACTGTCTGACAATATTGGTCGTAATTAATGGTCTTATCAGTCTGGATCTTGAGAGATCGTGTATCAAGCACGGAAGTCATGGTCCCTTTAGTTTTGGAATCATAAGTGTAAACATGGATACCTTTATCTCTTGTTTCAGTTTTCTCTGTGCAAGTTCCCTGTGTCGTCTGCTTCATAGCCTCGGTTTGGAATCCACTATCAATATGCCTGATTTTGACATCAGAGGACATGGTCGTGGAGCTGTCAGTCACCGGATGAGTGTATATAGACTCTGTCTGCGTCTCCTGGCATGTACTCTCATGAATACAGTTCTCTGCAACGCCATTCACCTCGGTGCCATTGTTTAGTGAAATGTATCCAAGTTTAACATCACCTGGTACAAACTGCATCTGCGTTAGCATGTCACTTGGTATGGTAGGCAGGTCTGGTTCCATTAACAATGACATTTTCTGCTGAATCTCTTTTTTTAGGAGCAGCATCTCAACGCCCTTATCTTTCATGATAATTTCTGTCAGATTACACGTGCTCTGAAGATTCTCATAGCTCTCCTGTAGCCAAGATTTGTTTTCGACGAAATTCAGGACGTTATCTCCTACCAGGTCATCCACTTTCTTTAACAGTTCCCTCTCAGTTGTTCTCACCTTGGAGATATAAGATATCGCTAAATCTCGTATCCTCTCGCGAACCTCCTTGACGACCGTTTCATATTTATCTATCACTTTGAGTCTGGACCCCGTCTCCCCAAGTCTACTCTTACATTCTTGAAGCTTCACGTCCAATGCTGCCTTATATTTGGCGAACCCGTCACTGAAACAACACACATCGTGGTCCCTATGATCTTGAAAGGTACACACAACGCATATACATTGTTCACATGGCTCACAGTAGAATCGCACAATTTCCTCGGGATGCGACTTACATTCTATATCCTTCTCACCCTCAATGTCAATAAGACTGTGTTTCTGTGTTACCTTGGTCGTCATATGGAGTTCCACACACGTCTTGCATAGCAATTTACTGCAATCCAAACATTTAGAACATGCCTCGTTGCTCCTGGGCCGTACCATGTGACAGATCTCACATGGGGGAACTTTGCTCCGGCTTCGTTTGTTAACAACTGCAGTGAGATTTGAAACCAGGAAGTTATCCTGTAACCTCCTGACCCCTCCACTTGGTATTTCTGTCTTTTTGCGGCACAAGGGACAGGTGAGATAGCGACTGTAGACATTGTACCTGGAGGGACGTGAGGAGTCCGCCTCTGTTTGCTTCTGTAAACACTCGGAGCAGAAAGTGTGTAAACAGACCAAGGTCTTGGGTTCCTTGAAGGTCTCTAAACAAATCTTACAAATCAGGAACTGATCACTGATCTCCTTCATTAACCTCGTCCCGGTCGCCATCTTGTCACTTGTTGCTAAGGAGACACTCGTTTGATATTAATTTTATCTCAGGTAAGACCAGAGGTAGAAGTCAAATACATGAATATCAAACTTCCTACCAAATCTGTCTCTAGTTATCCTGGTAGATTGATCCATCCACTATATAATTCAGCAGACATAAGTCTGTCCGCCTGTTGATGTTAACTACTAAAGAGTTAAATACAAAACACATGTTCGTACCTGTTGCCTCCGTATCCAATGTCAGGAATTCCTGTCTTTCGAATTAGCCAAGTTAACAATGGAACAATTGCTAACACCTTGTGACACACGTTTTGAGGAAATCTGAATTTTCACAAGGGGTATGTGTTACCACTGTTACCATTGGTATCTAGTTCCTGACGTTGTCGGCTGCTGTTGGTAATGAATTTAACATCTCGTAACAATCCAATCTTATCAAGCCGCCGTTCTACCGTACACCACTGTCATTTAACACTATTCACACACTATGCAACCACTGTTACCTAAGATTTTCAAGTTCCTAAAAAGGTTATCACGGTGTCTGCAGTTGTTATTACAGCTAAAATAATCCACTTCTTGTGTAGCAGATGTCTCTTACACCGTCAGCTCCTGTCACTAGCCAACAGGATGTTAAACTCCCGTGTTTGTAATGAATTTAACAGCTTGTGAGACTCTTCTCCCTATTTATTACACGTCGCAATGCTGTTCAGTAGCTGTGGAGATCAGCAGGGGGTCGTCACGTAGAGGAATGTTCCCCCTCGTGGTTCCACCAACAGCGAAGTAGGAAAGCGATCAGCCCGTCTGCCGTGTTTTCCTTTTTCAGTGCACCTTTGCTCAGCCCGTGAAACATCTGGTTGCTTTCATGTGTTTTCTCTCGATCCTCAAGTAGGCTGAAAGTAGATTCGCATTATCAGAGGAATCAGACATTTGCAATAAATAAATGCACACTTTGCTCATATCTTATTTCAAGCAGGTTTTAAAAGCTAGGTGAATTTGGTTGAAAATGCTGAAACTCTCCATGACTGCTGTTAAAGAAAAAGTAGTTAACATGTTCAGATTCAGGTTTTTGTGTTGATATACGATAACCGCTCAATTTCGTCTGCGAGGCGTTTTGACACCTGCTTCTTAGTGATGACAAAGATCATAAAGGGATAAGAACAGACTCATTAACGCTATTAAGAATAGATTGACCAGGTGCGTTTCAGAAATTGCAAAGTGACCAAAGCATTGTTCTTAAAGTGGCATAGTGTTTGCTTCAAGAAATTTGTATGTGATTCAAACAAGAGCCAAAATACAATATATACTAATTTAGTTATAATCTTGAAATGAAATAGCGTATGTTTCATGAAAATTGTATGTTATTTTATTAAGAGCCAAAATACAACATTGAGTTCAGTTAGAATCATCAAGCTCAACTTCTTCACTTTATGTGCATCTCAAAAATGCCAAATATTTTTTTCAATTTGTTTTTGATGATAATCGAGATGTTAAAATGTTGAAATTATACCTTCTATTATCATGAATAATGATAACAAATGAATCAACCCATATTTGTCTGAGGTTAAAAAAATATGTTTGCGTCATTAGCTGGCGCAGGTTGTGTTATATTGTCCTATTTTCGATCAAATATCACGAGTTGAAGTTTTGTATATATTTACTTTTATATTAGATTTGCACTATGTACCCAAAGGTTTTGAATATTATTTCACATACGTTATTCATGTACATGTGATCAAACGGAAATTGAGCAGTCAGTTAACATTTGTCTTTTCTGCTTTTAACGGTGTTCGTTTTACAGGGTTTTAAAATGTTTAACGTGTAATTGATCATCAAAAAAGACATTTCACATTTAAATGTACGCCTACCTGTGAACGGAATCTCGATCAAGTATACTGGCAAGGTGTGAATAGTCCTGGCCAATTTTCCAAAGCAGTTCCTTTCGGTGAGAACTCACTCAGCTGTTGTGTGCTATAAATATCAACTACACGATGAATCCTTCCTTCCTCTTAGACTGATGAAAACAGCATCGTCAAGCTTCAAGATTATAGTCCCTTCTGAGAAATTATAAGTGACAAAGATATAGATAGGGCGTCCGATTTGACCGCTTTTTACGATACAACACTGGTCAGTGATCAGCTAAAACCGCCGGCCAGTAAACACCGCGAGACTGACCGATTTAGCATACAGCTGGAATGTATGAACTCGCCAGCAAACACCGTATTCTTTGTGCCGTAAGTGGTAAAACACCTCAAAGATATGTACTTTCTTAATGCAATTCTTTCATACCTCACTTGTTAAACTTTTGTTGTAAGGTGTTTCTGCGTCTTTCTGTCTCTGTGAGCTGTTCGTAACTTATTGCATCTTCATTATTAATGCATTTCTGATGTAAACCTTAGGAGCGTTAGATCAGTGTATCACATGTAGATATGAATGTCTAGCGGTTCCTCTCATTCCTGAAGAAAGTAAGTGGAAGGGTCCCAAGGAGGTCAATATGAGACGCTCATTTCACAACAAACACTTGTAGATAGCATATTTCGAGGGCCCTTGCATTCCTCATGGACCTCAATACCTCGGGATAAAAAATGTAGATGTTGGTCCTGCATTTCGTTCTTCTTCTTAAGAGGCGAGGTTTCGTTTTAACACAAGCAGACCCATAGATGTTCAGTGGTCCCTTGCCTCTCAAATATCAATACAAGTTCCAGATCCGTGTTAAGAATAGTAAATATGCATTGCGTTGCATATCCACCATTCTCATAGGAACTCTACTACACTGTTCTGTTACCATCCCAATGAATGATGCACACTATTAAAACAAGACTATATGTATGTAGTCCGCCTTGCCTCGTTGATGAAACGGAACCGACGGATATAACGCTGTGTTGGCATCGCCTTATTGATAAAGCCCCCCTGATCGCTTCAATAGAGTCAACATCCACTCATCTGCACGTGTCGTGACGTCACAACCCCCCGCTTTCCCAGAGTATACTTGCCCCGAGTTGGCAGCCAGTTATCTCCCTACCGTATGCAAGGAGCGAACCGAGATACGCTTCTAACCTGAAGCGCCGTTTTAAGATACACAGTTTCCTGTGGAAGATATGACAGACTGGGTTCTGTCATAAACCGTATTTTTCTTAAAGAGTTTCCGCACTCAAGGGAGAAGTAAATTTTAGAATTTTTTCATTTTCAGTCATATGATACGCATAAAACTTGTAGTTTTTACAGTAAGTGAGCATGGTATAGAATCACTATTCGTCGAACTGGGCTTGTTTTCTTCATGCGTTTCCGTACTTTTGTTTTAAAAAATGGCAGTTTTATAGTCGTATATTATACAGACATTAAACATGCCATGCAAAAGCCGTATATCAGTTAACACTGAGCACGTTATACATTTTCTGTTTGAATCGTATATTTATTTACTTCAAAACAGATAAAGAACATATTTTTTTCTTGCTGCGCGAGATAAAATGAATCGAGATGCGTTTGCATTACATCAAACCTAAATATACAATTTTAGAGGCGGACGCTGCTTAAACAAATCTATTTACATAGCTTAGTCATGCAAATGGCAAAACATGTGGCTTCTGTTTTAACTTTAATCTATAATGAAAAGGAAGCCAAAGTAAAATCATTAATTATAAATTGATTCATTACTGAATGTATACCACATATCGAAGTTATGCATTCGAATTGTAGGTCGTTCCAAATATAATAATAATATACTCGTGTTTATGTACTAAAATGAATAAAGAGTCTACGGAAAACGAAATATTCTTGATAACAACAAACATCCTCCCACCTGATGAAGGAATAAGCATATTACGAAATGTCGTGACTTGTACCATAAAGAGGTTGTTATCCAGAAAATCGTCTTCCTTACGTATATCACTTATAAATGCCCTTCAAAGATTTGAATAGATAGTTTAAGCAAAATTAAACTGAAACCTAAGAAGGGCTTTTTTGCAGGAATTTTGCGATTGTTTTCAATCGTGATTGAATTAATATGAAGATTTCTTGTCAACTAAAAACGCCTGAGCAAAAAGGTGTAAATAGGGTGAATTATGTATATAAAGCAAGAAGGTATTTCGTTGGTCACTTACAACAATTGTAATGATAAAACACACACATTTCAATGCGTTTGTTATGGTCATGTAGTATATCTGGTGTAATGATTTCTTTATTTCACATTTTCAACCTAAATCACACAAAATATTTCATATGAGTGTCTTTCAAGCGAACGGGGAAAATGCACATGTGCACATTTGATATTTACATTTGTAAATATATGTAAATGTATTGTTTGATTTATAACTTTGTTCTTCTTATTGGCTGATATCTCAATATAATGTCTCAAATTTTAGCTTTGATATAATCAGTCCCATTCATTTTTGTACAATCAATCCTATTTCGCTCCGAGATATAAATGTCCTTTTAAAAAGTGCCATGTAACTCAGCAAGTATTAGCTATATGCAAGTGCATGCAAATGTCATGTTAACTTCAATGTATGCTTATTTACTAGAAGGTTAATCAAGAAACACATTTCCCGCTAGGCAAGCATCAGTCAAGGATCAAACAATTTTAAATGACTATGTCAGATCTTGATTTGTCCTAAATTAAGTCGATGATATTTAAAGGCGGTACGTTTTTCGGTTCAAATTTCTATCTTGAGTCATTTGAGGAAATAGGCACTTTATAATTTTGATTTCTATCGACGCAATAGATTATTGATATTATCCTCTATTATTGACCTGCAATCTAGAATGAAAAAGTTACGACGGCGAAAAAATCTGTGTTCACCTGTGCACAAAATGCACAAACCAAGACAGTTGAAAACGGCTGAACTAGAACTGTGTTCAGTTTTTTATTTACCTATAAACAGTGACCTGAGAACAAAAAATGAAACATTGTAACTTTATCGCTTTCATAAACAGAGTATTAGCAATGATAATGGATAATCAATTGTGACAAAATTTGAATAATTACCGATATCATAGTTCATGTTAATTTCTTTCACCGTTACATCAAATACTTCCGGACTTTAACAATCAACTTCATAACCTGAATACGTATATATCTGCCAAATAATTTACATTGTACAGTACCTGCGAGCAGATCGTTAGTAATCTCCATAGATATCCATTATCTGTTCATACGTTGTGTTTACGAAATACGGTTGAGCGATAGTTCCTTTAAGGACTATGCCATTGTTATCAAAAATGTAAAAGCTACTTGTTAAATATCCTTGTCAAATATGGAAGATGATACATGGAGGTGACCAAACTCTGTACTCCAGGGGTGAGGTGAGGTGAGGTGATTTGGTGGTTGGTACCGCTTTCCGACTGCTGGTATTATTGCTGGGGACATCCAGCAACACCAATGTGACTAACCATTGCGGTGAAACCTGAGTGCACCTGTTGGAACTAGCACTGAAATTCAACATAGCACTGCATACAAACCTTAATTCAAGTAGAACAGTTCTCTTCTGCAGACAAAGTTGCCGACCCCCTTGGGATTCGAAAAGAAAATAAAACTATCCTATTCTTGTTAAATAATTAAAGTCGATGTACAAAACTCTTGTTTAGAAGGTAATAATGATCAGCAATAGTAATTTGAGATCTAGAAAAACGAAAATAAAATGTCACGTATTGACGCTTATATCATTTCTTGACTAATGTTATCCCCTAATTTTAAAGATCCCTATCCAAAAATGCCTCACCACATATTGCAGAAGACGTTTTTTTAAAACCAATATTATCTTTGCTTTTTACAATCCTAGGGACGTGTCATTCCTCTTTCCATGGTTATTCAAAACAAACATCAAATGTCTCTCAAACAAGTCGGTCTGATGTTTTGCTTATAGTCGTACATTAGAGAGACATGATAAAAACTTCACTGAAATGTTTAAACATTTATTCTCCTTGTATGAGAGAAGTAATTAAGGAATGATGATTGTTTAAACAGGCCTCTTCCTTCTGCTGTTTCGCTCACATGTCATATCTCTGGTTATTTTCTTCGCTCTAAAGACAATAAATTTGCCCGGAAATAAACCGTTTCAGTTCACATGCGTTACTCAATCTGGTTCTCTTGTTCTGTTACGCTGCGGTTAACTCTCGAAGTCGTGAGGGTTATTGTACCGTTATTGCGGAAGCATTCTTTCAAATCATATACTTGACATTATTGCAAATTTTTCTTATTATCAACACACTTAAACGCTGTATTTGAGTTTTAGAAACAGGGAAAACTGTCCTTCTTTGTACAGTTTAGGAATCAATTCTCAAATATATCATTTTCTTTGGTCTGTAGTTGGGCATTCAGCTAAATTAACCTTGAATTACTAAGTAGTTATTCATCTTTATACAAGGCTCCTAATTCAATCGTTCAACATTTAAAAATTCGGCTGCTTTAACCAGAAAAAAACAGCTGTTATGTTTTCGTTTAGAGAAAGCCGAATGAGAATTACGGAAAAATACATTTGCACTTTATAAGATATCTAGATCATTCGTTGTATAAAGGCATAAAACTGTCTTTATAGATTATATAAATATTATACCTTATGGAAAGTCATTCATGGCAATTCATATTGAGACAGTCTTTCATGGGTACTCTTTTCGGCACAAAAGCAAAATACCAGTCCAAAGCACAACCCTAAGGAGACTGAACCAAGTCAGATGTAATACAGTTCTTTACATTCGCAACGAGTCAGCACTTGCGCTAAAGACTCCTTACGGCTTTTTTCAAAGGAAATGCATACTATCAATTAGTTCTCTTTGCGGGCGTTCTGGGGAGAAAACATCCCGGACATAATATTACAGCGATAAACGTGTTTAAACAACACCGGTTCAAAGACTAGATAAGATTTTATATCAACTCTGTTATTAGAATTGCTTCCGAAGCAAAGTAGTCCCCCGTTGGGAAATTAACGAAGCTTTGCCCCTTTACCCGGATTTATTGTCTGGTTTATTCGTTTGTACTTAGAGTTAACCATCAAGGTACTTCTGACCGGCTTGGAAAAACGTTATAAGTATTATTGTCTGACAAAATGATTCAATAAAGCATTGTTATTTCTTTGAATTAATTGAATAACGTTAACTTTAACTTACGAAATTTCCATTATTGTCGAATAATGATTGTGGTGTGATACTAAATAACATTCCATTTGATAAGATTTTTTTTATCAAACAAGTTAATGATTTAGTGTAAAACGAGCGGAAGCGAGTTTGATACCAAAACATTCACGCTTTTATTGAAAATAGTATCAAATGGATCGAAGTTTAGTTTTCTGTTTATTACTCATAATTCAAGTATTTTTTCTGATAGTGTGCTGAGACTAGATTTTCGACTATAACAACACACGCTGCGCCCCTTTCAACATGTCCTTGGAGGACACGGTTCGAATCTAACCGTCTTGAGGGTTAAGTGGAGGCAGTACCAACTGAGCTGCAATGTCGCTCGAAATCAATCGTAAATACTGCTGAATTTATTTTATCATAGGGACCAGTTCATAAAGATTGATTCGTAGAAACAAGTTCTGTGGTCACCCTGACGAACCTGTTTTCACATGAGAGTTGCTACAAATCGGGGTACAACCCATGCTGCAATCTATAACTGGTCAACAACCGCGAGCGCAAACTTTTCATCAAAGACCGATATCTTTAATTACAACATATCTTTTATAAGTTCATTTCTAAATACGGGTACAAACTTTTATGATATGGACAATGATATGCAATTCAGATTGCAATTGCGCAAAAGCATTTTCATCCAGGTAGTTCTTTTTAACAGTTAAAGTTAAGGTACAACTTCAAATACAGACAGAAACGTTCATTTGACGTGAACAATAGGTTGGTGGTCTTAAAAAATCTTTTCTTTCAATGTACTTTGCACAAATAGTATTATTAAAGAGAACAATTCCGGGAAAACAGTTTCTAGAAAAGGCAGCATTTTATCGAGTATAAGAGTTAGTGTGGTGATTTGGACAAGATCAAAGCCGGAATCCCTTTCAAAACAGCCATTACTTACTCCCATGACACAGAATTTATGGATTCTAGCGAAATGGTAGATATACTTTTTTCTGTTTACATGCGTCATGACACTGAGATGAAATATGAAAGAGGATATCCTTTTAGGCCTAAAGTGCCAGCTAAGATGTTTAGGGATTTAACGATAAGTATAAATCTTCGAACTGTAATATTTCGTCAAACCAAAGCAAAAGTAACGCCCAAAGCCTACCGACGTGGTTGATGCATAGTGCTGTAAATGTATGGAGACTAGATTATGCTGATAGTAAAGCCTTTAGTAGTTTGGGGAAGAGAATGTGATATGTGTATTTATGCTGAAACTGTAAATCGCTACAGAATTGATTCTTTGCATCGTATTGCATTTAAGAAATACAGAAATATTTGGGGGAAACTGGACATTCTATGGAGAGCCTACGTCGACCTCATAAAAATATGAAAGATTGGATAAGGAAACTGAGATGAGTAACAGTTGATATTTTCGAATTAATAACATTGATCATCATGGCGCCATAATTCTACGTGTTTGCCGTTCTTGAAAGCATTGTATTATTAAAAGATTATCCCTTTCCCTGTTCTTATAAACGTTTGAATAATTAAAAATATCTACGCACCAGTGAGATGAACATTCTGTTTAAAAAATATGATGCAATTGCTAATGATAAGGAATTTTGTATACACGATAAAAAGCTGACTCATCAAGATGATAATCGACGTCCTAATAAACTATCTTCGTATTACATAATCTATCTAACAATAATTTTGGCAAGCATGGCTGGGCAGGAAATGAGCAAATACTAAAATACCTTTATTACAAGGATAACCTCAGGAACAAAGTTCATTCTGACTTTGAATCCTTCCTACAGGGCACCGTGCACTCTCATTACTACCTGAGGTCAGGTGACTCCAGCCGTCTGTAGGTATTGGTAGAGGTGAACGTACAGGTCAGGTAAAATGCCTACAGTCACCGATACTGAGGAAAATTAGAGAAGGATTGTAATTGCTAACGTCGAATCTGTTGGTCGACATTGTAATGCGGAAGAATTGAAATTAGACAATGTTTTAATACAAATACTCTGACTCAGAATTACGAAAATAACAGACATTCACCGTAGGACGGGGTCATTTCAATGTATTTTAAAGTAATATAAGAAATAAGAAGAGGGAGTGTTTCATGAAATTGTAAAGCATTAAAGAAGGGCAATCTACGTGAAAAATCATTTTTAGGAATTCCTTCAAAATATTTCAAATAAATCAAAATATAAACAATGGCGGATCCAGGACTTTAGAAGGGGGTCACCTATAGAGAAGGGAGAGAATTAAAATTCGAAAAAGGGGGATCCACCACTGATAATTTGCGAAATATTTGACAACTTAAGGTAGACCTTAGTGACAAAAGAGACATTATTATCAGGTTTCAATTAAACTTAAAGGCACATGAAAAGCGACTAGGACTGAGAGAGACAAAAGAGAAGCAAATAATTTTGAAGGCATTTAAGAACGGCCTCCTCTTTCAGGACATCTCTATGTGAAGCAGTAGTTATAGATTACTTGACCTCTCCAGTACAGGTAAAGGTCAGAAATTAACCAGTAGAATATGCAGATTGCGCTCTCAGTCATATAGGTAATGTTATTAAGTGAGGAGATGTTTCGAATGTTTATTGTTCTTGCTCGATTGTGATACATGTAGGTTTCTTTGTTTATGTAGAGAGTGGATAGATCAAAGAAGACTTGATAATCCAGATACAATCGTATGGTAAGAGAAATAGTGAATAATCTTTAGCAATACAAATTCTAGTAAGTTATTTGCGTTTGAAGGCAGATAGAGGAAAATAAACAAAGGCAAAGACGCAGATTTCTAAAGCATGCAAAAGATACACTTACAAACATGATGTTTGGTATAGTAGGGGAGGGGCAATCCAAAAAAAACAAATAAACATGTAGGGAAAGAATGAGAGATGAGTGTAAATAAGAATTGCTTGAATCGTATGAAAAGTAACGTAATTTTCAATCTTAATATTAATTATTTTCACTTTCTGTTCTCAAAAGAGCAGTAGCACGTTTAAGGTAACTAATGCGTTTTCCCGAAAACGAAATAAACTGCAAGACAATGTTTTCAATCAAAATAAGCAGTTCTATAATCGAATAACGATATTATTTTTCATATACCTGCTATCGTCTTTTTAAGCCGATTTGTCCCTACATGTTGTTACCATTTCTCCCCCAAATAGGTATCTCATAACATAAAAGATTGCTTAGGATTTTGTGAGGAGGTACCTCTTGTTGTTACCATGGTTGGTACCATTCTCCATACATACGCCTATAGGGTATGCCGACCTCTTTTTCAACCCTCGACAGTACCGAGAGACAAGGCGAGCATATGTACAGCGTATCTACTGTCAGTGCATATTTGTCTAGAAAGCTCATTTTTAACGTTTTCATATAAATACACATTCTTTTCCAGTGGCAAAGGTAAATCTCACCTGAAACAATAACTAGGAAATTGAAACAAACAGTCCACGAAAATGGTTCTTCAGAAAGTGTTCTTAATCATGTTTTGCCATGTTTTAAGAAAAACATATTACATCAGGTGCACAGTCATATTTGTAAAGAAGGAAGTTTCATTTTGACGAAAGATGACTTACAGTTGTTTTGTACCTTCTTGTAACATTGATTTCAAGATTTATGGGACTTGAAAAAAAGAAAGCAAAGAAATGTTCAGAAAGAAAAACGCTTTACGTGTAGATGGCAGGTGTTTTTCTGCGGAACTCCAACGAGCATGCGCAAAGGAGATGAAGGACGTCGGCCATATTGGAAAGCAGGTGTTGACAGATAAACGCAGTTATTGATAAGTATGTAAAGTGCTTATATATCTTGAAGTCATATTTCAAGCGAAGTGGCAGTTTATGGTCCATGGAGTATATTCCACATGTTACCACCCACCGTTATCTACAAGATATCAGTACTTCAAACTAAATTTTATCAATATTAGCATGGTCATGATATTAAAGATGTTACGATATATAGTAAGATTACGTTTCTACATGTTTCTGACGGCATCAAAACATATCAGTTTAGATTACATATATTGAACAATGATGAAAATGGAATATATTTAGGTAAGTATAGTTTAGGTAGGATGGTCAGTGGTGGCCATCGTTCTTTTGTATGGCGTTAACAGATGACCATATTGATATAAACTTGCATGATTTTGATAACATTACTTTTGACTAAAACATTTGAGTCATACTATTAGCAATTTGAAGAATAATGTATCATTCATTATTTCCACGAAGAAGTAGTTCAAGTCATAAAAACCTATACTACGCTCACCTCTGTGTATATTCGATCACCTACCTGTCTTCTCAAAAGTAACCAGTTCGTCATTTCTGTATATTTCGAAAAATCTAAGCAGCGGCTTCGGTGACAACAATCATGCTATCTGTGCAGGAAGTGATTATAATGGCTAAAATTTTGCAGGTGTTTGTGTTTTGATGTTTTGCGGTACGCCCGAGAAGTGTTCGAATTCGAACATAACTAAACGTAGAATTTTCTGACTTGAGGAGTGAATGTGTTGAACGAATCGCTGTCTTGATTTTTTCAAACGTTTATTTGTGTTATTACGGGTAAATCTTTCACAGTTTTATTGAAGGAAATTATGTTGTCAGAGTTCTTATACGTGCTCATATTAACGCTGTATGCTTTCAGCCTGTTAACACCTATCATGGTTTGGTTCATATCTACGTTATGTAATGTAATTAACTCTCATAAACCCAGCTGTCTGTCTGATAAACGTGACGTCATTGAAACACATACATCTTGTTGCCAAGGACTCTTATTTCCAGACAGGCGCCTCGTGCGAAATCGGTTCGCTGTGTCGATATTTGGGGAAGCCAATAAGATGTATTCACTTGTTATATGTGAAAGCAAAACTTGCTTTGAACCGTAATTGCATATAAATAGTTGTTTGTCTATAGTTATTTGCTATATATCAAAAATATACATTTTGAAAGCGCCTGCACCCTCAACGATGAAATTACATACTGGTAAGGACATTGCAGAAATTGTCAAACCATTAACTTTGTCAACCTACAGAGATATGGATGTTAATACATACATGGATAATTGATGGCTGTTTTAGTTCTAATGGATGGACGACTATTCATTACCGGTAGTTAATTATTATAATTTGACCAACGAAATGGGTTACCTTGAGGTTGGCGGTACGCGTTCCCACAGGTGGTTCATCTATATACTTATTACTTGGAAAATAATGTTTTGAAATGTACCACCTAATTATTGTTGATTCATTTACCTTATCTATGTGATGATTGTTTGCTTATATTAAATTTATAATTTTTTACTTTAACACCATATAAGAAAAAAAAGGAAACACTGTTAGATGGTTCTTTATGAAGTAGAAAGGAAATTCAATATGATAAAGAGGTATTGTCAATATATCAATATTGTAAACATGAATTTCTCAGTTAAGAAGCAATGGAGAAAGTGGACGTACGAGTGCTGTTGTTTATTTTACTGTTGTTCAAATAAAAAAAATTAGAGTCCGACAAAATTTGTTTTGAATGACACCTTCATTGTTTTATAACTCTTAAGATAGTTGTGCATTTTTTAGGTGTTGAGGAATGGGTTCTTCATCGTTTTGAAACCAATCTCAATAAGCAAAATTCATGACGATGCCAAAATATGATCGATTGTTCAAGGTAAAAGCTAGTTTTGCGCATTACAATTGTATTAAATAGGCAATGTTCCTTTTTAAAGTGGGGACGGGATAGCGCAGTGTTTAGAGCATTCGACCTTGTCTGCAGTAGGGAACTGTTCTATACACGCAGTACGGTTTGGGTGCAATATGCTACACTCAATTTCACCGCAGAACCATCCATGGTTTGCTAGTTCTAGCCGATGCTAGCAGGTTACAACCCAGTGCATATCCACAATTGTTATAGTTTTGCGGGCTTTCTCCCTGCAATAGTACTAGCAGCCGTGAAATGAGTGAAATACTCTTGAAAGCGGAGATAAAACCCAAATCACCTTACCACCTCCTTTTATAGTGCCATAAAGTGCATGGATCTAGGAGATTGAATAATGTGTTGATTCTGCACATCTCTTACAGTATGTTATTCTACGTATTGTGAAAATAAATTATAGCCTGTAACCCCTACGATTTGGTATCTAGAAAAAACAAGCTCGATTTCCAACTGATAAGAAGCTATTCCAGTCTTACTGAATGTGGGTCGGGGATATTTTTCTAAGACAGCATTGCACCAATCTTGTTTTCTTATGAATTAGATACTGTCATCAGATAGTAATTAGATATATACCTAGAACACTGATATGTCATATTTTACACATTTTTACCATATAAATGTTCAAAGACTCGGTTATCCTTTCATATCTTTATTACGTTGAACCTGAGTGTAAATATGATGTCATAGAGATGTTGTAGCTATTACCTGCATTGAGCTGTACCCTTTGACCATATTGACTTGTGTTTGAATACCTTAGTCTATATTGTACACTGCATCAACAACCGTGAATAAGTTATCAGCCACATAAGCATTCGAACTCAGAACATCTCCATCAGAAACCAACGGGATCACTAGTGAGCTATCTAATTATGAGTTTGTATTCGATTCTGATCCTTCTGACGTTGACTCTGAAGATATGTTAAAAATGATATAATAATAAAAGTAATATAAATAAATATAGTATTTATTGATATGAAAAGATATCAAAAATATTATATTAAATTTCATTTCTATCTGTTATTTATTAATGAAAACAATCATCATTTTATTTATTCAAATATCTTACGCGATGTTTTCCAAAGGGAAAAACTGTTTTTGTTGTCTTATATTTAGCTAGTCAATGATACTCTATTTGCTTTTTCAAAAATACAACCCTTGATAGTGCAAGAACATAACTAAACAAAAGCGTTCTATTGTTTGAAGAACACCTCATTCAATAGGAATCCCGAAGGAATTTCATCTCACAACAAGTGACACGCAAAGAGTGGTCCAAGACATTTGGTTTCTATAACCTGTGGCTGTTCTATATGTGTTCTTTACACCAGCAAGTTCTAAGATAAGGTCAAAAGCCAGGCTACAGTGAAACCACATTGTTATCAACTCGTGGAATTGACTCTAATCGAGGGATTCATTTCTTGTATAGACCATTTCTTGTATAGAACAGTGTTGGGTATGTGACACAGGTCAGTGCGAATCATTTTAAAGCTATTATTCATTGCTCAGAAATGTTGTGTTTGTTGCACAACAGTTATCATACAACCCCTAAAGAAAAACTATATTTTACATGGGGCTTTACAAAATCAACTCGAGCTTGATAAGCTGAACATCCCTTTTTGTGAAAAAATTCGTTTTGTTTTAATATTTCATGTTAACAGAACAGAATATATGGTTAGGGAACACTTAACAAGTTCTTTATACAAGAAATGGTAATCTTATTGTTTATATTAGAAATGGATACATTTTACTAAATTATTGTTTAAAGTATAAATGGATACAATGTTATGCGAATTCTTGTTAAAACATCCGAAGTTCTATGTGAATATAATATAATGATTCCTTTCATTGTTTCCTATGTTACCTTTAAAACATGCGAAATGACTAAGTTACGTATTGTTGATTCACATTTCGAAAAGATACCACCGTATATGTAATTTATTCTCCTCAAAATTACCATATTTAACTCTTATAGAGTTGATTATAGACGGAAAGGGAAATTGTGAAATTCGACCAACATCCTTAAGTAATCATAAGCGCTATGTATTAACTGTTATATATGAAAATTGAAATTCTAATTGAAAATTTATATACGAACTTTTCCTTCAATTGCTTTTGATATGCAAATAGAGATTCGAGTTACTTAAACCTGTAGCAGTTGCTAGCCTCATCTTCGCAAAACGTCAAATCCGACACATTTTCTCCAGGTAGAAAAAAGCCTTCTTGTACGCTCTTTAGTCCAGTCACGCTTAGACTATTGCATCAGTTTGCACAATGGTATGACAGAGTGTGAGGAGCGCCAATTAGTCGAAAGTGATTGTGGAAACATATCAAAAGCAGTGGAAACAACAGTCATATACCCGTTAATAACTCCTATGGTTTCAGTTTAAGAACATAGATAAAGTCCGCCTGGTTTTCGATTTACATTGAAAACTGTCTAACATTGAGGGATGACCATTCAAATCGATTGAGGCGAATCGGCACACATGGTATTTTGACAAATAATTATTAACGATAATTTAGAGTAAAATCTCTACCGTCTACTGTCAGTTTAGCCTGACGAATTCCAAAAGTAACATACGCGACGATCAAAGATAATATATTTGGACCGTCTCAAATCTACGACCTTTTAATAATGTGTACACATTTCTTCTTGAATGTGTTTCAACACCTTGCAACGTTTCAGTGCAGTTCCAAGAGAGGGATCAGTGACCTCTCTAGTCTCCAGGTAAAGGTCACGAGACATGATTATATAAACAAGACAACAGGTTGGAGTCATTCTGTAACACGTTATATAAATCAGTGCTTTTCGGGCGATGTTTGCATTCTCTCACCAATAATTACTAAGGCACGTAACACCTTCTAAATAGGTTGTTCTGCACTGCTGTCGACAGGTTACATTGCTAGGTTGTATCAATGTTTTATTAAGTAAAATCTATCACCCAATAATATTTTATTAAACTAAAACTGAATCCCCTTAAATTGAACTGTCTTCCCCCAAAGTCCAGTATAAGAATTTGACGGCTAGGAGCGAATATGTTTCGTTCACAAAGATGACAACGGGCGTAAGGACTGACAATCTGCTTCATGATTTCTTGTCTTAAAGGGTAAGTATGACATTGGTCATATATTGTTACCATAAAATGGATAACAACGTTCATGCTATGTATTCTGTAGAAACTGCATACTAAGCATTAGTTTTGACAAATGTAATAATGCAGCCGATTCATCCATAATGAACTATTTCCGGTCGGCGATCCCCTTTAAAGTAATGTTTCTTGAAGGAATCCCCATCAGAAATATCTAAGAGGATCCTAAAAGCATATATATCAATGACAGCAAGATATGACTCGACGTTATTGCATCTTACTGAGGATCGACATTGAATGTACAGACAGTGTTCTATAATACATAAATAAACAAGTCTTCTGATTTGGCCTCTTCCTTAGAACACAACGAATTGTCTAATTATTACTAAGATATTAGATGGTATGTCTCCAGAATTACCATTATGTCTGGTAGACACTTTTTCTTGGCTTCATATTTCCCCTGCACTGACAACACTAGCTTTGCCGAGACAAGTAGAAAATAATTCGTGAGTGCAAGTGAAGTACGAAACTATACATTGCGTGGGAGGCTTATGGGCAAGGAGAAACACTAGGGCTCCTCCAGCCATCCTGCGAGGACTTCTCCTCAAACCTATCTGAATAAGTACTTCCTCATGAGCAGAGGTCAGGGGTCCACTGGTAAAGGTCAGATATAAGAGCCCCTCAACACCTGAGAGTTATCGTTTATCGTTTATTTAATCTTTTTGTGAAATGAGAGATGTGTAGGGGAGAGAAAGAATAGATTTTCTAGGAAAAGTACTGTTGAAGAAAGAATCGTTTACACAGGTAGCCGTATTTGATGTTTTTGGTGAAATGAGAGAAGTGTAGGTGAGAGAAAGAATAGATTTTCTAAGAAAAGTACTGTTAAAGAAAGAATTAAAGCAGTGAACTTTATTCTTCGTAGCTCAGGGCAGCCATATTACGATCTGATTTTCAAATATAGCTGTCTTCCCTTTTGCTTTCATAGCTATAAGAGGCAACGACTGATGTCTTGGATATTTCGTACACGTTCCTGTGGCCTTTATACTGATTGAAACACTGCTGAGAGAGGATGGTGTAAACAGAGGAGATTTCACAGACTGATCTTGTGCCACATTGGACATGAAACATCTCCTACCAGCTGAATGTAGATACATACACAAGAAAAATAAACGCTTATTTCATCACCTGCTCCACCCACAAGGACGCAAGAATCAAACTGTGAATGTGCAGTGATACGGTTTAATGTGGGAAGCAACCCTGGGCAGATTGTAAGACCAGAGAATCTGCACAAACAGACACAATGTTCATACACAGCAGATACGCTCGTCACTTAATCCTTTACTATCGCTAGACTTCACAACGGGTAAAACGTTCGTGACGTCTGACACGATTGCGTTTTAAATGCAATATATCACACAGTTGTATCAACTGCAACATAAAACATGATATATGTGTTTCTCTTTCTCACACACGAGGGACATTTATCAGAAGGCAAATTTACGTAAAGAAATTTACCAAAAAAGACAAATTGTTGAAACGGTTGAATATCGTGTTAATATCTCTATTATCACGAGCTGCACAAGTAAAATATCACTGACGTCTCTCATGATAATATTGAAAAGGCTAGATAACAGGTCCCAGGAGTGTTTTGTGAGTGATTGAGTGTCGAAACATGACCAACTACATAAGAAGACTTGGTTGTCTTGAGGTGAAATGTGGCATTTCGGGTGTTAAACCTTTCAATAGACTTCTCGAAACGTCTTTGTAAAGTTTGCAGATTTTTTGCTCAAAGGCGAATTAGATTTACCATAAACTGCTAAAGGCTAACTTATATACTTGCTAAGAAAAAATTGTGTCTAGTTGCTTAAGATCCAACAGCTTGATGTCCAAGCGAGATCCTAGCTATATGGCACTGGTCCTGTCTCATTATGATGTATGAAGGAGGCTTTCATACAGTCTAGATCCTCATTCCTCAAGTCAAGATTTGTCATCTTATGAAATAAAATCAAATAACATGGACGAGGGTATAGTAATTGTTTTTAAAAATTAATTGACATATATTTGTCTACAATGTCACAGACATGAACTTTCTTATCCAAAGTGGATATAAAAAGGTACAGAAATACATCTTTGCCCACCTTCACTTAACCCCACATAAAGCAACGATCTAGCTGTGAACTTGCAGTGATACGGTTAAGTGTGAGAAGCCGTCCTGGACAGATAACAAGGTTAGAAAGCTTACACAATCAAACACCATGTTGAGAGACAACTGATAGTCATGAAATTCAATCCTTCATTATCATGAAACTTCACTGTTGGTGAACAGTTTGTTTTGAAATGTTAAATATATAAATGGACAAAATGTTTATTTTCTTGTATGCTGTGATTATGATTATTACACACCTACATAAATTATTTATAACGAACAAACGCAACAGGGCTAACTATGCTTTCCTAACTTCAACATAAACATCAACATTAACCTGGCATATACATATATGTGTATATATTTACATAATAATATATAATACATATTCAGTCACCTGATGCATTTACCTTTACCATTACCTATAGACAGTTAAGGTCAGCTGACCTTTAGCGGTACTTAGTTATATTGCAAGGAACCCGGAAGGTAGGATTCCTTGTCTGCGGGGACCTAGGGTGAACTTTGTACTTGAAATAAAGGTATTTCTTAATGGCCTCATTTCCTACCAGGACATACAATGTGCTTGACAACACTGCTATAGGCCTATTCTTTTGTTTCGGTAAAATGGGTGAAACACTCCCCTCTTCGTTCGATGAACGCCCGCCTTTTCAAAGCTTCGAGATATGACATTGACATTCCTCGCTGAAAGTATAATCTGGTGTAACATACTACCAGCAAGTAAATCTCCTTTACTAAAGAACACTGGAATTTGTATTTAACACAAGAGAACTATATATATATATATATACACACACACAATGCACTCGCTTCACCCGGGGCAGGGTTACCTGTAGTTCACCTAGGAATCAGTTTCACTCACGAGCACATTGATTAGATAAACAGATGATCTTGGGCTTGTATATTGCATAAAACTTCTTCACGGTAATGACGTTTTGTAAGAAATCTTATACACATAGACACTTTTAAACGCTGCATCTTTATTTCTGACATTGTGAAGTCAAGACATATTCGCATCGCAATGGGTAGCAGTTTTCTTGAGATTAGTTAATTACCCAAGTAATCGTGCTACACCTCATTTCTATAACATACAAAAAACGTGTTTTCGTTTGTACTAATGGTATTTTGAATAAAGTCCCTTTGCCAAAGGAGACACCACAAGTTTCTCAACTCGTGCCTTAGCGTGGGGCAGGGAATAACCCTTGAACACTCAATTAATACAGTCGGGTAACCCACCCATCCGGCGTACCACGTCAGATGTTGCTGAACTTCACTGAGCTACGAACAGGACCACGTGCCACCACGTTTATGAGTAAGAAGGAAACATCACAATGATCCATAAATAAGTAAACAACAATGAATGAACTTATAAGGATGTTTACAGAAGCAGTAATGTATAACCACATAATCGGTTAATACGGAAAATATATATTAACATAGTTTTTTTCCTAATCCCCGCCGTTGTAGACACTTATATTGACCTTCAGGAGTGGTGGACACCCTAAGAAGAGACTCTTTGCTAACATCACAGACATCAAGGAACGATTTTCTGTTGGATAAGAACCCTTTATCCCGCTGTGGTAGACTGATTCAATATAGAATTGCAGCCAAATAATAAAACAAAAGAACTAAAAACACACTTTTAAGCAGGCAGATGTGTTGCAAATATTGTACTCCCTTGAACGAAATGAATTATTTACACGGGGTTTTTTTTCAGATCACCAATGCTATCGCAGTCAGTCCTATGGAATTCCCGCAGTATATTCATGAAATACAGCCAGACGTAGAGTGTTGTCCTCTATTATTCTCACATGTTGATCCTGTACATACCGCTGAGGTAGACAGCTTTATTGATTGTGAAAATAAATAGTATAAAGATACATGTTAAGACTTGACGAAGAGGAGAAATGTGGAAACGTTACAAAAACAACATGGTAGGAAGTAGTTTAGAATGTTTTAATAATAACTCATCTATGAGCTATAATATTAAATTCCTCATCACTTTCATACATGAAGTTGAACAATAGATATCTATTTGGACTGAAATTATATTGACTATAGAAAGAAAATTCCTCAATAACATGATTGTTATGGGTATTTAAAGATTATTTTCACAAAGACCTACCGTTTTTTTACATCATACATTTTATCTGAAAAGAATATAACATTTGAATGTTCATATCAAGTTTATCCCATGAGCGATTTTTGGGGGATGTTTTTTTGGGAGAGTATGAAATCTACATTCCACCTGATGAAGGTCAAACCATATACTCCGAAAGGTCGTGAATTTTATAATAAAGAAGTTGTTATCTAGAAAATCTTGTCTCCTTTATGCATATCAGTTATGAGATGCCCTTAAAAGATTTTCCATTTGTGTTTCAGCTACAGGTCGATATGCGTACCGAATGATAACTACAACACGTACCTCTAGAGAGTTTATCAGGTGAGGTAAGTATTTAAATAAGATCACGGCTGCTAGTATTATTGCAGGGAGAAAGCCTGCAACACCATTGTTTAATGCATCGTGGTGGAACCTGAGAGCATCGACTCGAACCATCGAAACCCGAGATGGTCCCGCGCTTGAATTCAGTATAGCATTGCACCCAAAAATAATTGCCTGTAAGTGAGTTCCTTGCTGAAGACATAGCTGCTTAGCCCCTGGCGGGATTCGAACCCCTGACCTCTTGATCCGAAGCCGTAGGTGCTAACCACTTCACTATTCCGCCTGTAACTAGGGTAAACAGCATTTGTGTTATTGTAAAATGATTGCATGAAGTATTTTAATCTCAACATGTATCTCTGATTAAGTTGTACAAATGTCATACATGGTCGAAATTGATGACACCGATTGTATTGGCTTTGAACACATCTTGCTCTTAAGATATCGTCGTCTTCATTTATGTTTTGATAGGCGATACTCATACCCTAAGATAAGATTTTAGCAGTGTAAATAGTTTAAAAAACTGGTATATGTGTAATTAAGGGATGGGACTTTCATCTTATCGTTGAATGATACATCTGTACTTTGAAGTTCTAAGTGGAAAGTCACATCGCGCGAGTACTGATAATGACTGTAGGTATGTATTTTTTCAATTTCTATTTCATTTCACACAATTTTAGGATCTTAATACTTTCTTACTTCAAGTGCGAACATTGGACTTCAGTCATTTGATTTTAAATTACGATTCAATTGTATTTGACAATCTTTCCATAATTCATTTCATATTTTTTGAAAATTTATTGTCAATGCGTTATTAGTATTGATTAAAGTTTAATTGTTATGATTTGATACAAATCTAAGAAGGGGTTTAGTATTTCTTAACGGCATTGTAGCACGTGTCCTAAGATGTAATGATTAGGAAAAAGGTCTTACCAATTGCAATCCATATCTTTTTAGTCCATACAAGGAGTTCTACAAGGAACATACCGAGCCGAACTCTGTTTACTGATAAATGATGCTTGTTTTGCTTGTTACGCGACACATTTTGCTTCGAGTACGTATAATCGGGTTTTGATATGATATACGTTACCCTCTGAAGAACACTTTCAGCTTCTTTTGAATTGTTAAGATTTTTCCGAAGAAACAGTTATAACAAGCCCGTACCCTTATGGAATAAAGAATATTGTTTTATGGTTGCATGTGTTGTGTCCCAACTACCGATAAAGCACTATCATAAGTTGGGATATCCCATCTAAAGGGATACCTAGGTAATTTTTTGCTTTTAAAAAGAAAATTTATTTTGAAAATTTAAGTTATGTTTATGAAGAAATTGACTTAAATATTTTTTTTGTACTATTGAATGTTTAGGGGAATAAAAAAATATTTGTATGCGAACGTGTTAATGATTTAATGGATAAATAGTTTGATGAAAGATTTATTTTGTTTAAAATAGTTAGTTTAATGGAACAAATAACATTTGTATATATATTTCTGGAGGAAAGGTTGGCATATTTGATTTACTTATACCTTGCAATGTCAGTGCATTTACTGGAAAGGGATCAGTGACCTCTCTAGTCTACAGGTAAAGGTCACGAGACATGATTATATAAACAAGACAACAGGTTGGAGTCATTCTGTAACATGTTATATAAATCAGTGCTTTTCGGGCGATATGTTTGCATTCTCTCACCAATAATTACTACGACACGTAACACCTTCTAAATAGGTAACCGTTCTTCTGCTCTGCTATAGACAGGTTACATTGCTAGGTTGTATCAAATCTATCAGCCAATAATCATTTATTAAACTTAAACTGAATCACCTTAATCGATTGAACTGTCTTTTCTCAATTGTTCACATCTGCAAAGTCCAGTATAAGAATTTGACGGCTAGGAGGTAATATGGTTTTGTTTCGTTCACAAAGATGACAACGGGACTAAGGACTGACAATCTGCTTCATGATTTCATGTCTTAAAGGGTGAGTATGACATTGGTCATATATTGTTACCACCAAATGGATAACAACGTTTATTCTATGTATTCTGTAGAAACTGCATACTAAGCATTAGTTTTGACAAATGTAATAATGCAGCCGATTCATTCATAATGAACCATTTCCGATCGGCGATCCCATTTTAAAGTAATGTTTCTTGAAGGAATCCCCATCAGAAACATCTGAGAGGATCCTAAAATGATAACTATCCATGAAAGCAACATATGACTCGACGTTATTGCATCTTGCTGAGGGTCGACATTGAATGTACAGACAGTGTTCTATAATACAAAAATAAACAAGTCTTCTGATTTGCCCTCTTCCTTAGAACACAACGAAATGTCTAATTATTACTAAGAGATTAGATGGTATATGTCTGCAGAATTACCATTATGTCTGGTAGACACTTTTTCTTGGCTTCATATTTCCCAGCTTTGCCGAGACAAGTAGAAAATAATTCGTGAGTGCAAGTGAAGTACGAAACTATACATTGCGTGGGAGGCTTATGGACAAGGAGAAACACTATAGGGCTCTTCCTGTCATCCTGCAAGAACTTCTCCTCAAACCTATCTGAATAAGTACTTCCTCATGAACAGAGGTCAGGGGTCCACTGGTAAAGGTCAGATATAGGAGCCCCTCAACACCTGAGAGTTATCGTTTACACAGGTAGCCGTATTTAATCTTTTTGTGAAATGAGATATGTGTAGGGGAGAGAAAGAATAGATTTTCTAGGAAAAGTACTGTTGAAGAAAGAATCGTTTACACAGGTAGCCGTATTTGATCTTTTTTGGTGAAATGAGAGATGTGTAGGTGAGAGAAAGAATAGATTTTCTAAGAAAAGTACTGTTTAAGAAAGAATCAAAGCAGTGAACTTTATTCTTCGTAGCTCAGGGCAGCCATATTACGGTCTGATTTTCAAATATAGCTGTCTTCCCTTTTGCTTTCATAGCTATAAGGGGCAATGACTGATGTCTTGGATATTTCGTACACGTTCCTGTGGCCTTTATATTGATTGAAACACTGCTGAAAGAGGATGGTGTAAACAGAGGAGATTTCACAGACTGATCTTGTGTCACATTGGACATGAAACATCTCCTACCAGCTGAATGTAGATATATACACAAGAAAAATATACGCTTATTTCATCACCTGCTCCACCCACAAGGACGCAAGAATCAAACTGTGAATGTGCAGTGATACGGTTTAATGTGGGAAGCAACCCTGGGCAGATTGTACGACCAGAGAACCTGCACAAACAGACACAATGTTGATACACAGCAGATACGCTCGTTACTTAATCCTTTACTATCACTGGACTTCACAACGAGTAAAACGTTCGTGACGTCTGACACGATTGCGTTTTAAATGCAATATATTACACAGTTGTATCAACTGCAACATAAAACATGATATATGTGTTTCTCTTTCTCACACACGAGGGACATTTATCAGAAGGCAAATTTACTTGAAGAAATTTACCAAAAAAGACAAATTGTTGAAACAGTTGAATATCGTGTTGATACCTCTATTATCACGAGTCTGCACAAGTAAAATATCACTGACGTCTCTCATGATAATATTGAAAAGGCTAGATAACAGGTCCCAGGAGTGTTTTGTGAGTGATTGAGTGTCGAAACATGACCAATGATGGCAACAACATAAGAAGACTTGGTTGTCTTGAGGTGAAATGTGGCATTTCGGGTGTTAAACCTTTCAATAGACTTACGGAAACGTCTTTGTAAAGTTTGCAGACTTTTTGCTCAAGGGCGAATTAGATTTAACATAAAATGCTAAAGGCTAACTAATATACTTGCTAAGAAAAATGTGTGTCCAGTTGCTTAAGATCCAACAGCTTGATGTCCAAGCGAGATCCTATATGGCACTGGTCCTGTCTCATTACGATGTATGAAATAGGCTTTCATACAGTCTAGATCCTCATTCCGCAAGTCAAGATTTGTCATCTTATGAAATAAAATAAAATAACATGGACGAGGGTATAGTAATTGTTTTTAAAAATTAATTGACATATATTTGTCTACAATGTCAGAGACATGAACTTTCTTAACAAACGTGGTTATAAAAAGGTACAGAAATACATCTTTCCTCACCTTCACTAACCCCACATAAAGCAACGATCTAGCTGTGAACTTGCAGTGATACGGTTTAGTGTGGGAAGCCGTCCTTGACAGATAACAAGGTTAGAAAGCTTACACAATCAGACACAATTTTGAGAGACAACTGATAGTCATGTAATTCAATCCTTCATTATCACGAGACTTCACTGTTGGTGTACAGTTTGTTTTGAAATGTTAAATATATAAATGGACAAAATGTTCCTTTTCTTGTATAATGCGATAATGATTATTAGACGCGTAAATCACTTATCTATAACGAACAAGCGAAATAGGGCTTACTATGCTCTCCTAACTTACACATACACATCAACATCAACCTGACATATACACATTTATTACCTACGAGGGCAATCATATCGGGGTTCATATTTTTCATACGATGCCCTAGGTCAACATATCACTTTTTCATTGTGACGTCACGTAAAAAACACTGCTTTGACGTCACAGTTCGCCTATGACGTTGTGTTCCAAATGCGCCTAAGCCTATGCTTGGATGTTGATTTTGATTAGTTTCTTTGATTTCTCGACTTCGGTAATAAACAGAATATCATATTCGTGTCCATGACATACTATGTTTACGACACTATTGCCTTGATATCAGTATATCCCTCGCTCTCGCTCGGGAAATAGTAATATTAAGCACTCGTGTCGTAAACATAGTATGTCATGGACACTCATATAATATCCTCTATATATGAATATATAATCATACATAATGATATCTTCGTCTTTATTCATTCAGTCTCCCGATGCTTTTACCTTTACCATTACCTATAGACAGTTAAGGTCAGCTGACCTTTAGCGGTACTTAGTTATATTGCAAGGAACCCGTAAGGTAGGATTCATTGTCTGAGGGAACCTAGGGTGAACTTTGTACTTGAAATAAAGGTATTTCTGTAATGGCCTCATTTCCTGCCAGGACATACAATGTGCTTGACAACACTGCTATATTCTTTTGTTTCGGTAAAATGGGCGAAACACTCCCCCCTTCATTCGATGAACGCCCGCCTTTTCAAAGCTTTGAGATAATATGACATTGACATTCCTCGCTGAAAGTATAATCTGGTGTAACATACTACCAGCAAGTAAATCTCATTTACTAAAGAACACTGGAACTTGTATTTAACACAACAGAACTATTTTACCGATGCATATATATAAACAATGCACTCACTTCACACCGGGGCAGGGTTACCTGTAGTTCACCTTGGAATCAGTTTCACTCACGTGCACACTGATTAGATAAACAGATGATCTTGGGCTTGTATATTGCATAAAACTTCTTCACGGTAATGACGTTTTGTAAGAAATTTTATACACATAGACACGCTGCATCTATATTTCTGACATTTTGAAGTCAATACATATTCGTATCGCAGTAGGTAACAGTTTTCATGTTCGTGAGATCAGTTAATTACCCAAGTAATCGTGCTACACCTCATTTCTATAACATACAAAAAACGTGTTTTCGTTTGTACTAATGGTATTTTGAATAAAGTCCCTTTGCCAAAGGAGACACCACAAGTTTCTCAACTCGTG
The DNA here is from genome assembly GCA_921293015.1 of Phorcus lineatus. Lineage (NCBI taxonomy): Eukaryota > Metazoa > Mollusca > Gastropoda > Trochida > Trochidae > Phorcus > Phorcus lineatus. The sequence goes on from OV121085.1 coordinate 11,661,000, forward strand.
CCTTAGCGTGGGGCAGGGAATAACCCTTGAACACTCAATTAATACAGTCGGGTAACCCACCCATCCGGCGTCCCACGTCAGATGTTGCTGAACTTCACTGAGCTACGAACAGGACCACGTGCCACCACGTTTATGAGTAAGAAGGAAACATCACAATGATCCATAAATAAGTAAACAACAAAGCGAATGAACTTATAAGGATGTTTACAGAAGCAGTAATGTATAACCACATAATCGGTTAATACGGAAAATATATATTAACAGTTTTTTTTCCTAATCTCCGCTGTTGTAGACACTTATATTGTCCTTCAGGAGTGGTGGAAACCCTAAGAAGAGACTCTTTGCTAACATCACAGACATCAAGGAACGCTTTTCTGTTGGATAAGAACCCTCAATCCCGCTGTGCTAGACTGATTCAATATAGAATTGCAGTCAAATAATCAAACAAAATAACTAAAAAACTCTTTTATGAAGGCAGAGTTGTTGCGAATATCGTACTACCTGGAATGAAATGAATTATTTACACCTTTTTTTTTCAGATCACCAATGCTATCGCAGTCAGTCCTATGGAATTCCCGCAGTATATTCATGAAATACAGCCAGACGTAGAGTGTTGTCCTCTATTATTCTCACATGTTGATCCTGTACATACCGCTGAGGTAGACAGCTTTATTGATTGTGAAAATAAATAGTATAAAGATACATGTTAAGACTTGACGAAGAGGAGAAATGTGGAAACGTTACAAAAACAACATGGTAGGAAGTAGTTTAGAATGTTTTAATAATAACTCATCTATGAGCTATAATATTGAATTCCTCATCACTTTCATACATGAAATTGAACAATAGATATCTATTTGGACTGAAATTATATTGACTATAGAAAGAAAATTCCTCAATAACATGATTGTTATGGGTATTTAAAGATTATTTTCACAAAGACCTATCGTTTTTTTACATCATACATTTTATCTGAATGTTCATATCAAGTTTATCCCATGAGCGATTTTTGGGGGATGTTTTTTTGGGGGAGTATGAAATCTACATTCCACCTGATGAAGGTCAAACCATATACTCCGAAAGGTCGTGAATTTTATAATAAAGAAGTTGTTATCCAGAAAATCTTGTCTCCTTTATGCATATCAGTTATGAGATGCCCTTAAAAGATTTTCCATTTGTGTTTCAGCTACAGGTCGATATGCGTACCGATTGATAACTACAACACGTACCTCTAGAGAGTTTATCAGGTGAGGTAAGTATTTAAATAAGATCACGGCTGCTAGTATTATTGCAGGGAGAAAGCCTGCAACACCATTGTTTAATGCATCGTGGTGGAACCTGAGAGCATCGACTCGAACCATCGAACCCGAGATGGTCCCGCGCTTGAATTCAGTATAGCATTGCACCCAAACATAATTGCCTGTAAGTGAGTTCCTTGCTGAAGACATAGCTGCTTAGCCCCTGGCGGGATTCGAACCCCTGACCTCTTGATCCGAAGCCGTAGGTGCTAACCACTTCACTATTCCGCCTGTAACTAGGGTAAACAGCATTTGTGTTATTGTAAAATGATTGCATGAAGTATTTTAATCTCAACATGTATCTCTGATTAAGTTGTACAAATGTCATACATGGTCGAAATTGATGACACCGATTGTATTGGCTTTGAACACATCTTGCTCTTAAGATATCGTCGTCTTCATTTATGTTTTGATAGGCGATACTCATACCCTAAGATAAGATTTTAACAGTGTAAATAGTTTAAAAAACTGGTATATGTGCAATTAAGGGATGGGACTTTCATCTTATCGTTGAATGATACATCTGTACTTTGAAGTTCTAAGTGGAAAGTCACATCGCGCGAGTACTGATAATGACAGTAGGTATGTATTTTTTCAATTTCTATTTCATTTCACACAATTTTAGGATCTTAATACTTTCTTACTTCAAGTGAGAACATTGGACTTCAGTCATTTGATTTTAAATTACGATTCAATTGTATTTGACAATCTTTCCATAATTCATTTCATATTTTTTGAAAATTTATTGTCAATGCGTTATTAGTATTGATTAAAGTTTAAATGTTACGATTTGATACGAATCTAAGAAGGGGTTTAGTATTTCTTAACGGCATTGTAGCACGTGTCCTAAGATGTAATGATTAGGAAAAAGGTCTTACCAATTGCAATCCATATCTTTTTAGTCCATACAAGGAGTTCTACAAGGAACATACCGAGCCGAACTCTGTTTACTGATAAATGATGCTTGTTTTGCTTGTTACGCGACACCTTTTGCTTCGAGTACGTATAATCGGGTTTTGATATGATATACGTTACCCTCTGAAGAACACTTTCAGCTTCTTTTGAATTGTTAAGATTTTTCCGAAGAAATAGTTATAACAAGCCCGTACCCTTATGGAATAAAGAATATTGTTTTATGGTTGCATGTGTTGTGTCCCAACTACCGATAAAGCACTATCATAAGTTGGGATATCCCATCTAAAGGGATACCTAGGTAATTTTTTGCTTTTAAAAGAAAATTTGTTTTGAAAATTTAAGTTATGTTTATGAAGAAATTGACTTAAATATTTTTTTTGTACTATTGAATGTTTAGGGGAATAAAAAAATATTTGTATGCGAACGTGTTAATGATTTAATGGATAAATAGTTTGATGAAAGATTTATTTTGTTTAAAATAGTTAGTTTAATGGAACAAATAACATTTGTATATATATTTCTGGAGGAAAGGTTGGCATATTTGATTTACTTATATCAGAGTAACGAGGACCCGGAAGTGTAAATATGAACCAACCAATAAAAATATGATGATGAAACCATATATATACGAAACTAAGATAATATACCTTTGAGATAAGATAAACACATTTACCGTTATCGTAACAGAAACAGGTGTCATTACTATCAGACTCGTCTAGAAATGTCTTTTGGATTACCAGGTGTCTGTGGAATTGGTAAGAAGTGGGAATTTCATACTGAATAAACATCGATGTCATAACTCGAGCAAGCAACAGAGAATACCTCTCTATGAAAGTACACGGACAAGAGCAAATGGCAAGGCAGGGCGTGATACCAAAGTCACTGGTCGGTCGGGTAAATAACCAAATCAAAATGAATTCTTATATATTGTATATAATGTAGTCATGTAGAGAATTCTATATGATATAACCGAAGTGAAAGCTTAAAGAACTCTACGTGATGGTTGAAATGGTTACATGGATACAGTTGATATTATAAATTAATTAATGCTAAATAATATGCATTCATTTTTTCAAAATATTATATTTATTGCTTTTTAAAAAAAATAGTATCATGAATAAAGTCATTCTCCATTATGTATGAATTAATCTATACTTAATTATATTTATCTATTTTTTTTTCAAATATTATATTTATTGTCTTTTTATTAACAAAGTCATTCTCTATATGTGTGTTCTTATTGTTTGGACCAGTCCATTAGTACTCAACTTCAGTAGGGGGGGGGGGGGGGGTTTCTGTTGGAAGAGAATGAACAGAACTTAGCAAAGGACTTAAAATATAAATTTAAAATACAGAGGAGAAAGCTACATAGTATTACACGGAAAGGATATGAAAGTATTGTGTTGGAGGGATCGACCTCTTTATTCAGGAAATACATCCGATAGCATGCTCAAACTAAGATTTCTGCGAGTCTGGTTTTGATGAGGGCACTTTGTGACTGCAGACTATTATTTGTTAAACAGGAATGGTATCCCACTAGCTTCTGTATAAAGATAACACTTCAAAATTATTTGGGGTAAAAATGTTTCTAGTTGCATTAACAATTCATTAGGTAACATGTGGAATTAGTAAGATATTAAGGAGCAACCATGTCATAAAAGCAACCTGTTACATAGTGTTCCATATATATGATTGCTAGAATACTCAGGCGAGAAGGAAAACACGGTATCGCAGATAATTCATTATAAAACATGGATGCCATAATAACGCGTGAAGGAAGGAGAGTCAATAATACAGGAGCATATGGTATAAACATATGGTACTGTCGATTATAATAGAATTAGATAAGACTCCAGCCGTATAACGATTTCTGCAAGATTTTGAGGTGTCTCACGGTGTAGTCGGCAAGCAGAGCGAAGTCTATACTAAAGAAACACTGATTCCATAACAGAAGTTTGGAGCCAAGTGTCAGTGATATGATTGCAAGAACATATGGTTCTTCAGTTTGTCTCAGGGTACAGTACAGGTAGTACATAGATAGTTTACCTTAAAAGCAAGGTAAGCATTTGGCATCTTGTTACTATAGTTAACTGTGAACTGAAGAATGTAATCTTCGAGTGACAGTAAGGCTTTTTATATGGGCATTGTACACTTTGAGACATTATAGCACGCATGCATCATAAAGGCTATTTTGGACATTTAAGGACTTATGAACTCACTTAAGCTTTCTTTTGATGCATTCAAAAGCCTATTAATCTTTTTGATTAACCTGCAACAAACATTTAAAACTTAAGGTGGCCGAAGTCTTTTAAAGTTGCAGCAGAAGTATTTTGAAGATGACTAGTAAGTTTCATCCATTTTAACAACAAGTGCAGTATAAACAAAGAAACATGTACATTTCACAAGTGCTGATAAATGGTAAAAACATTTCAAAGCTGATTGTACTTGAAGTAGCAGTTAATAATACTATATGTATGCTTCCACATATAGTATTTAAGGCTTTATTTCTACAATTATTAACATTCATAGCTGAAATTATAGTTGTAAATTAAATGCGGCCAAGGCATCTTAGGAGTAAATTAAAAATTAATGTAATATGTCTCGATGTTTGACCTCCTCAACCGAAGACGGTTTGTAAATTCATGTGTATGTATAAGTTAGTACTGGCGTAATCAAGTGGGATATAATATATGGTTCTCACGACTATAAACCCCGAGTTCTGGTTTTGTAAAGACAGATTCGATTCTTATACGTTCGACCCGAGTACCCCAGATCTATCGTGATTTGCAGAATTGTTTATTCACTAATTTTCTTTTAGTTAAAGTCCATCAAAATCTGAACACTGTATTATATAACATTTATTTAATTGACGACAGGTAACCCAGATGTCATTATTTAAGTCATGTTAAATAGTTTCTGTACCCAGGACAATCGTGCTTCAATGTTATTGAGTACATTAAGATATGGTTAAAATTTAGATAATGTTAAGGGGTAGTGGCATGTTTTTTAAAGATTTTCTTTTTTAAAACTGTCCCCAATAGATTTATCTTTATATCACATTTGTTAACTTCAGAGGGTTTAATAAAAATGCAATGGTCGCACGGTCCCTTCCACATTCCGGCTGTTCAATAAGTTGTCAGGGGAATATGACCGAATACAACCGTTCAAGGGTTTGGAGTTATGTCGGCATAGCTCCTGTTTATTATGCAATTAACAACACCCATCTCATCTGCCAATCTCATCATTGAGCCCATGGCATGCAACTTGATTCCGCTTGTTACAAATTTTGACTGCCATCGTTAACTTTTAATTTATTGTTTATTTGCTTTACATGAACTTATATTCATCCTCTGAAAAAATTCTCAAAAACAATTATTTTTTTAAATATAAGAAAGGAGCCTCAGGGAAGTTGAGTTAAAGTCAGACCTAAACTTGTTTTCAAGGGGTTTTGTTGAGGTCAAAATAGTATTAACTACAGTCTGGGTGTTAGGCCAAAATTTAGTCTATGAAAAATATTAATAATTAAATGTTCCTTCATCCAAAATATTTTATTCTTTGGGCTCCTTATTTCATATGTGTATTCTGTCAATCTAGACTTGCTGAATGTGGACCTAGACTGTATTAAAGGTTCCTTTATATACACAGTCATGACGAAGGACTATCTGGGTGTTGGCCTTATGCTTTACAGTAAAGTGTTTGTTTTTCACACAATGTTTTCTTCATTTTTTATCTTATGTTTTATCATTTAAATCAATTGATATAAAAATACTCTTTTCTGTCAATCTTTTATTCATTTCTACGACTCTGATTGAAGACGATTTCAGGGCGTTGCACGTTTAGTTCCTGTTTCTTCACTTTCAATATCTCATTTTTCATTAAGACCAAATCGATTTCATAAATGTAAATGAAAATAGTTATCTGCCTAACCCACCTATTTGATTCACTTTATAGATTGTCCAAGTAAAAATACCCTTTTAAGAAACCCTTTTAAGAATGTCTCTCACTTTATCTCTCATTAGCATTCTCATATTTCACTCAAAGACAAACAAGTCTACCTGTGTAACTAATAACAACTCGCAGGTGTAGAGAGTCTCTGATTGCAGTCTCGTGACCTTTACCTGTAGTCTATGAGCGTACACCTGACCTCTGTCAATGAGGCAGTACTTACTTAGATAGGTATAAGGGGATTCCTTTAGGCAGGTAAGCGGTAGAGTACCATTGCCTCTTGAACCACTCTTCCCATAGATGCTAGTCTCAGGAAGTTAGCGGAGCTGTATTTTGTTCTCAAGAACAATTTTTCATTGTCTTTGCAATAGTCACTATCGCTCTGCATTTCGTATTGAGAACGATAAAAAAAGACTACAGAGCTTCATGTAAGAAGAAGAGGTAGCGCTAGCGTTGTCTTTCTTTCAAGACATGTTTTCCAAAATTCTATTGCGTGACAGTCTATAACATCACGATTTTGGATCCGTACACCAATGCTTTGACGTCTGTAACTTGAGCACGAGCGGAATCGTGTTATAATGTAATGTTCACAAAAACACTTTATATTCGACAAGAACTCATCGCAATCGCAATCGCGTCTTCATTACAAGTAGATGTTTAGTTTGGAATTATTTTATACTTCATGGTCCAAAAGACTAAACTCGAGTTATTCCTTTGTTATGGTTTTGTTGAGCAAATTACACACATACAGATTCCTTCTTTATTTATTTATGATGACAATGTGTATATATCTTTAGAATTTTTTTAATATTCTTTTCACTATTGCACATTTCATAATGCTCTTCGGTTTGGCTATTTCCGCTGTGTGTGTCTACATATGATATGCTACTACTCCATCCTGTCGTAATGTTTACATCATCATGTCTCGTAACCCTTATTATAGGTTTATTGATCCATTTCAAAGAACTGAATATGTTGGCGTGAAATTATTACTAACGAAAGTGTTAAAGGGTTAGTGTCACATTTCTTAAATTGTTTCCCCAATAAAAATAATCTTATGCCAAATGTATTATCTTCGGAGGATAAAAAAAATCTCACAACCCGATCATTTGTAGTCGTAGAGGAAATAAAAACCATTAGTTTTCTGTAACTAACTCAGAGACATGGGAAAGGTACCTTAGTTTAACAGTGATACTGTATGATAAAATATCTCATATCAGCATAATACCGTTTTAGGTTTCAACAATCTTAGTAGATAATGATGTTATTTGTTTTGATATAACTTATATATAATATATATAACGGTGTTCTATACTCTGTGGCACATCAATAAACATCGTTTTTCTTTTTTTACTAGGTAACCAATGAAAGTAATCTCCGATGAATTTTTGTCTTAGAAAAATATTCTCGGCCCCTTTCAGACTGACATAGCTTTTCTATGCTGGATTCCACGTAGGAGTGAAAAGGTTCATTTTCGTTTACACTTAAAATAATATTACTGTGAAGCTGGACCGAATCAGAAAAAAATGTTACAAAAACATAATCGTAGTGGTTGTCTTCAAGCAATACAAGTTTAGTTTTGTAAGCTCCAAACGCTATTCACAATGACATTCAAAACTATCAGATGTTTATTTTACATATTAAGCAAGCAAGAAAACAATATCTGATATTTGATTAATTACATTATCGAAATAGTCCACAACAAATTCAACTATGTTGATATCATATGAATTTTGAAAAATGTCGTTCTGATGTGTTTACCATTAGGTCGAACTTGTTGCATTTCATTTCGGTCAGTTGAAACCGTGTTTTTATTCACGTGTCTCTATTTTAAATGTCCGTTTAAGACAAATATCTCGTTCTGTAGTTTGTTGAACATGAAAGTGATCACTTGAAACTCTATACCAAGCTAGGACACTGCATTATATTAAAGATATTCTGTGCTTCTAATTTTGCTTTTCATCGTAATTGGTATCAGATTATATGTTTTTGTATCAAAATATCTATACTTCTCAATTATCACTTAACGGGTAACAAGGACAAGTTTGTTTTATCTTGTTTCCAGTGAGGTTTTCAAAGTGTTTTTCTCAATACAAACTATAAATTCAGCATTAAGAACATTTTACCAATGATTTTATATAGAAGTAGGGTAGGGTCTATAGGTATATGTGTCTTTCTAAAGCTATTTCTTAGCGATACACGCCCCTGTGTCTGCTATAACTTACGAGGATGATTTCCTTGAAGGCACTAGTGCACGCTTTTACGCTTTAAATTGGCTATTTTAGTTATTAAGCTATTAAGGTTTAAGAGGACTTATGCATTCACTTAAACTTTCTATCGATGCAATTTAATACTAAACATTCTTTACAATTTACCTGCAATCAACACTGAAAACGTTAAGACAGCCGCTGTCGGCTTCGACATATAAAAATCTATGGTTAGCTGTGCACAAAACGGATAAATTATTGACACATGGAAACGGCTGAACTAGTATTGTGTGCAGCTATTGAATTAACCTTAACTCTGAACTGAGAACAAATCATGAAATATGTTTTATGAAAGCAATTTTGTAAATTAAGCGATTTAATAACACAGTATTAGCATTTTTATTAAATTGACCATAGCGGCTGCAGTTTCCGCAGTTACCAGTTTTCTGGTTATGAGCAAAATTTTAATATTTCCGATATCGTAGTTAATGCGGATTGAATGTAACGTAACATTAAATACTTCCGGCCTTTAAAAATCCACTTTACTACCTGAATACGTAAATATTTGTTAAATAACTTACGAGGTAGATTACTTGAGTGAGGATAGTGAGTAATATCGAGAGATATGTAGTATCTGTGCATTCGTTGTGTTTACGAAATATTGACGTGGACTAGTGCGTTTAATGTGGATCGTCAGTAATATCGAGATACATGAATTATCTGTACATCCGTTAAATATACAAACTTTTGGTATGCCCTAGTGCCTTTAAACGCAGAGTCCATCGACTTACCAATTCCACAAAACCGTGGTGAATCTTAAAATCATTCATACAACATTATACATATATATATATATGTTATAGGTATTGTCGTAGTGAAATTGCAGCGTTATCATATCCAAGGCCCCGAGACTTATTTTGATACAAAATTCTTCATCATGGAGTTTCTGTCTTTCTTCTTCTTACCGTCTTTCTTCTTCTTAACAATTCTGAACCAAGACAACTCTATGACGTCATGGACGTTCCTGCAATCATATGTTGGTTCTCTCGACTACAAGCCTATGTTATGGCATCAGTATTTCTTCAGTATAAAGTTCCAAACTCTAACCAATTCCACAGAAACTGGTATCTCCAAGACATTGCTCGACGAGCTCATGGATCTACCACCTGTTGCCGTATCGAGAACGGTAAAAACGTTTACCTTTCTCCAAGGGAAAACTGCAGATTTACTTAGTATGGAATACATATCATCCGTACCTCATTGATATTTGTATCGGTGCTTTGGGATATCTGTCAAAATGTTTTTTCCTGAGTTTCAACTTGATGTGCCAGATGTAGACCTTTCATGTGATCTAAATGATTGCCCTTGAAACGGATTTTATATATGTGATATATGTCTCAAAATCGAGCATAATTTTTTAACCTAATATTAAGTGTTATTTTAAAAACTTCATTTTCCATAGCAAAGACACTTACATTCGGTTACCAAATTAATTTTCAAATAACTCAATAATTGAAATAGGATGGTCGTTATGTTCAGTTTTGTGTTCAGCATTAATTAATGATGGAATTTTCTTAATTGCATCTGATGTGTTCTCTATGTAGTGTGTTACTTCATTGTAAAGTGTAACTTAGGATATCCCTGACAGTAAGCACGATTGTGCTTTTCTAAGATATTTCTATCTTTTTGCTCTTTTCGAATCACGAAACTAACAGAGACACTGGCAAAGGAATAATTCATCAAAATCTTATCATTTAAAGATTATTTATGTATGTAATAGTCGACCTGGGCGTATATTTGTGGTTTTAAAATGATATATTATGACATTAATTTGATTACCCCATACTTTTATTAGATAACCACACACAACCTTGGCAATTTACCATTTCTTAAGGTTATATTTCTTTCTTATGTACGTTTTGGGAACCATTCATACACTTCCCAGATATATGGGCACAGTGCTTCGTTGCGATATGGTTTATTGTGAGATTTGAACCACTTCCATGAATGTCAAGCAGGAGATCACAAAAGTCAAAACTATCTCCGCATTAGACCTTAGTTCAATAGTGCTCAGGAAAATAGAAATAAAATGGGGGAAAACGTTTTCAATGCCAATAAAAAAAATTCAAACTTTTCAAACTATAAAAAATGCCCTTAAAAGATGAGTTTACAGAATAAAGAAAATGTGTTACTTCAAAGATTTTGAAAAGTCATAAAGCACATACTGATTCAAACTATATATTGAATTTATATGACCTAACCTTACTGCGATCAGGGGAAATAGGTTGTTTTGAAAACATGTATTTAACTAATTTCAATTATCAGTAAAAACGTATGGGCTTTTTTTTTTAAATAAGAAGAACAATTGGTAAGTGAACGTTGTCTAAACCTTCTGTGTTAAAACAATACTTTTCCTTGAGTTCACCCATGGATTTTATTGTATGATCGGATGAAACCTTGCACGCGTCAACACCGACAGCACGAGAAGTTCATGTTACACGTGTGGGAGGTTCTATCGTTAACCTAGGGTCAAGGTCAGTAACTAAGATACTGTCTAAAGGCATCAAAATATACACATAAATTGTAAACTTGAGGGAAAAGGTAGGGTTCGACTCTTGCCAATGAGGTTTTTGCATCATTATGTTAAAATCAGGATGCTATTATTATCACGAGTATTTATTGCCCGCAGGTGCAGCTCAACAAAATTAACATATTTATTGCCCGCAGGTACAGCTCAATAAAATGAACAAACCCCAACTTTTGATGAGATGGAATGAAGGTGTCAACATCACCAGTGTTTTTCAAAACACAACGTTTGGTTTACAGAATTTTCATTTATTTCGATATTAACAATATATGAATAAAATAATGAAATATTAGTTAATTAGAAATAAAAGAAAACGCCCTATATTACATATTTGAAGTTAGTTCAAATAATTTGATTTTGATGAACTTGATTAAATGCACCAAAGTTTGCCCTACTGAGAATAAATGCCCCAAAGGACGCGTCGGTTTCCAGATCCCTGATACACACATCTGTGACGTCACTATCAGTCAGTACATCTAGGGGAGCCCAGTTTATCTTGCCTTGGAGACAGACAGACTGACAGCACTGGGTATGAAATAATATTTATCAAGTCACGTGTACTCGAGCTCGTCCTGAATTTCCCTGAAAGGCTACTTTTACGATATCTGAACCGTAGGTACAACTTTTAATGGTTTTTCGCCCTTTTATTTTGCGATTTTCAATGGATACTTTAACGTATGGCGACTTTAAGAATAAATCAAGAAAAAACATGCGCAAGACAAATATATTTCATAAGAAATTACACTTACCGGTGATAAGAAAAACAAAGGTTTTCCGAAGCAACCTTGCGTGTTTAAAAGAGCGAGTTGAACATGCTCATTTCAAAAGCGAAATTTGAACGTGTCTTTCAAAACAATAGATTTAAAACTATTCTTCGAAAAGGAAAATCATTGAAGGTTCATAACAGTTTGGACCTGTTTGTGTGGATGTTAAGTAAATCCGATGACCTAGAAATTGGTATAGTTTTTGTCTATTAATTGATTAACTCATTTCTAAAACATGTTTACAGTCTTAATTCAGATATGGTATCACATGCAGTTGGGACCATTAACTATAAATCCTTTGATATGCGTATTGACGGTGACATTATCAGTCTACATATCTTGGTGTAGCCAACTTTTCAACGTAACTAGAAGACTTATTGATAGCGGAATCTTTGAAATAATATTTATATAATCACGGGTACTCTTAAAACATGGAAACAGCTTTTGAAAAAAGTTCCTTGACTCCTTTGATAAGACGGCGGAAATGTGGAATGCTTTTTCAATTTATTTCACATCTAACAATGCTATATAGGCCTATGCAATCGATACTTCTTAATATAATATAGACTAATTCCATAACCTTAGCATTAATGTGCACATATCTAAAGATGGTAGGCTGCTCGTTACCATTGATTAACTAATAAATTGTAATGTCTTAAATGTGAAATTTGCAAATCTTTATGCATTGACATGGATATATCACTATTGCAGAAATGTTTCATCACGCAGTTGATTATATTGAACATAAATCACTTTAAAGTTTACATCTAGTATTTTAATTACTATCAAATTTCTTTTATAGGGAAAATCAAGGTGGTCACTCAAAAGCGAAAGTAGAGGTTGCATTGCGAGCAGACACAGCCCATTAGATTGCGAGGCATTATGTAACAGGTGACACTGTATTAACGATGACTTAAGTTGTATAAATGTTTTAAAAGAGAAAAGCCTTCTGTCATGATACTGCACTACCCCCCCCCCCCCCCCCCCCCCCCTCCCCTCCCCCCCTTTTTGCAGGCTCTATGTTTGGAACTATTTTAATTCTTTGACATGTCCAAAACGATTATCATCAACTCAAACGGTAAATCGGAAAAATCATTTGTATTATGTATTACTTTCTTCTGAAATAAGTTTTATTCATATCATTCTTTCATATAGACTACGACGACGGCGTAAATGCTCTTTGCTATCACGTATAAAAAATATCAGGCGTAGCGTAAACCCAGCCTTACGGATAGATTTTTGGCAAACATGTATCAAGAGTTACTCTTTCCAAATAAACACTTCATTTCATGTTGTTTAAGTGTATGAGTGTATGGAAACAAATAAACAACACATCTGCAACTCTGAAAAAAGGATGAGCATGTTTGCAAAAGGAGTTATTTTGGCGCCATGCTTATCTGAAAAAGATAGAATTTCAACTGTTGATAAGCGATATCATAAAACATGTTTATGTTTTGATATTTTTGTTTGACATTCGATAAAATTGAGTAAGTTTAATCACTGAGATGATGGATGACGATTCGCTGACAGAATCATCAAGCGCTGAAACGATAAACCTGGTCCACCAACCCATCTCCAGCACCACGAGCAATAGGTATCCCCTCCAAAATTAGTGGGGAGTAGAGGCGCGTGTTTGTGGGGTGAATTGGAACGTGGGGAGGGTTACAGGGGGGAGGGATGGGATCGGGGTCAGGCTCTCGATGAGGGATCGGTAGGGTGCCCAGACAAATGTAACACTTAAAGTTGATATACGAAACCAAGATGTTTTAGTGACACAGAGTATGTTTCATGATTTTTAATGTGGCTTTAGTTATAGCCAAAATACCTTATGACCTGAATAAGGTTAAAACTGCCTCCCTAAACTCGCATCTTAAACTTTGAAATGCCAAATTTATTATATTTTATTGTTTTAAATGAAAATCGGGAAACGGCGCTAAAAATGTTAGAAATTCAAAATTCTTTGTCCAATTAACGAGTGCATTGGTTACATGACTTACTCAACACTATCAATTTACGTTTGGCTTGGTGTCTGCTATTAATTAGTTACCGAATTTTACGTTTGAGCCACTGTCCGGTTTTCGATCACAGATTACGACTTGAACCCGTTTATTGTCACTATACTGAACTGATAAGCACTAGGGTTCTGATTTTATGAAACAACCACGACTTCTTGATAAAATAACACCATTTATGAAGTTTGACATATTTGACTCCAACAACATACTCTTGCCCTTTTATGAAGGTCAGAGCGAAGAGAAGGAAATCCGGATTTATACATAACAGTTCATGATATGAAAGCCTCCAGTTGGCCCTCATGAATCATCTTGCTGTTAAGATTAATATGAACGACACTCTTGTTCAGAGACAAATTTTCTGTGTCTAAATTTTTAAAATTTAAATCAAAATATGAAAATAACTATCTCTTGCCCCTAGGTAACCTCGACTCTTTAAATAATATAAATAGAGTGACAACATTATTTCCATCTGAAAGACAATGTAGCAGATTTTTTAATGGAAACATAATCACGAAAAGGAAAACAAATCTTATTTACTACAAGACAGCCATTATGAATAAATTAATGTAATGCTTAAACGGGCATACCAGGTCAGACTGAGCTATACACCTCAATGGATCTTTCTTAATATTTTATAAGTGCTCACACTAAAATGGCTATATGAAGTTTTTGCTTAAGATTAAACCTTATTCCCCAACAACGGACAAAGAGGTTGAGAAATGAGATATTTAACTCTCTCATTAACGTACTAAAACTAATATTAAACAAGGCTGATTTTAACATATTAAACATCGCAAAAATGTTCCTTTGAAGTGACACAGAGTACAGAGTATGTTTTTTAATTTTTAATCCAATATCATACTCTATGACTATATTAAAACACCTGTAAAAAAAAATTTCGATCACTTCGATGTTTCCCTTTTCCAAAACGAACCATTCGCTTGTTGTTTCTTAAGTTAATCGAAGCGCATTTTTATGTTTAGATTTGTTTGAATTGCACCATAATATATCAGTTTATGCAACTTATATTTTATTCACAGTTATTTAGCCTACTCAACCAAATTATCCGTGCGACAGATTAAGTTCATTTTCTAAGCTAAAACTTGAGCGGCCACTTAGGTAGGAATACCTTGTATACACATTATGTTCATTTTAGAAATTCTTGTATTGATATATAATGAATTACTTGCACCTGATGACATTTGGTTTTCCCTTTATTTGATATTGATTTTATTTTATTGATATAATCAATAGCATCATAACGACGATAAAAACAATTACAACTAAGGCTAAGTATGGCTCAAAATTAGCGATTCTCGGAGACTATTTTAAAAAAGAAAGATCATCTTCTCGAAAACATGTATATGATTTTTACAAAGAATAAGTGTCAATGTTTTCACTAACTATAACTCGTGTGAATGTGTAGCCTAAACTAAATTTGGCGAATTGAAACAACAAATACCGGTATAATATTATTTACAATGTATATGCAGTGATATTGTTTAATGATGAAATATAAAAAAAAATTTGATGAGGTTAATGCATAACATTTAAGGAAAAATATCTCTATCCTTTGTCTAATAGAAGGCAAAGTTTTAAAATGACGTCTCGTTTGAAAGTGAATTTTGAGTTAGTTGTCTGTTTTTCTTATATCAACATTCCATCCGTTTATTTTCAATGCTCAAAGTATGAATATTAAACGATGTGTTAAATTTAAAACTGTTCTTTTCCTTTACCAACTTGAATTTTTTGGGAGTGCATTTCTTTACCATCTACGACAGATGTCAAAACTCCGTGTATATTGCAACTTTTGCATACGTGGTAGCGTATTTAACTTACTTCTTTGCATCATAGGCATAACTATGAAGATGTCTGAATTTTATGAATGCTTCATTCGGTCAGTGAACTTCACTCCGCCCAATAGAGTGGCAAATATCCTCAAGCTAGGTATACATCAACATTGATTATGTAATATATATATATATATATAAATAGTAAGTGTTCGATGTCGATATCAGCCAAGCTTGTGCGAAGATCACAAAATCCTACGCTAAGATTTTCGAGGTGTGACGATACATTTCAAGAAACTATATGTAACACGATATCTCAGGACGATACATCTCCCACTCTGAACTATTTTCAGAAATTATTAAAGATTTACTTTCGACAAAACTTTATAAGTAGGCAAAACAATTTCGAGTTCAACGATAAGTACCACGATAAGTACCACTATATAAAACGTATATATATATATACGTATATATCGTCAGATTAAATATCACGATACGATATATCGTCACCGCTCTAAAACATAGGGGAGGAATGTCCAATTGACAAGAAAAACACCTTTATTGAATAAAGAACAAAGGATAGTATCTGCACCTCTCTAGTGGGAAAGGAAATGCTGTAAGAGATTGTATAGTGTGACGCATGACCTCAGCACCGATCGATGTTAATTCATTTGGACATATTCGTGCTGTTGCACTTGGACAGGTGATTTGACTGACGTGTAATCCACACCATGTTAAAACATCACGCCAACAGAGCATATTGATATCTACAACTACTGCCAAACAATTGATATATATCCGGGATTCAGATTCATACAGACAAAATGACTGGCATTTGTCAGTCATGTGTTATGTGTTCATTTCAAAATTAGATTAATAGTCGAGCTAGTAGCTTGAATTGAGTGGAAAATGTCAAATCACAGCTAAGTTTGAATAGTTAGAATACAAGCAAAGTTTCAACATGAAAGGTCAAAACAAACGGCATACCTCTAAAACCTTATGTAAATGTCCAGGATGGAAAGTCCTTTCGAGAATACAGTTCCTTCTAATCCCATAAATAAAATCATACAAGTGCTACCCATAGTGACGTTATTATATGTACATTTTAAGGATATTTTTGGAAGTGTTTTTCAAAGATCTGAATTTTCAATTATGAGACAATCATGTGACTTTTACCAACTGCCTTACCTGTTCGTGAAACCTGCTGTCACGCAATGGATTTTCAGCTGTGTTGTTCTTTAATAAACGGTCAAGACTTACACCCCAATAGTTGTCTGCGTGCTTTTTCAATGACTCATGATGAAGTCCATTGATATTATACTGATAAGGACCGAATTCCTTTTAAGCGTTTGTGTTAAGGTAAACCATGTCTCAAGATATAAAAACAAATTCGTTACCCTTGCAAACAGTCTCCTTTCATAGTCGAACATGTTTTGACATAGCAGCAATGTTCAATTAGACAATATTGCAATATTTTTTCCAGGTGTAAATGATTTTTTAAGATTAAATAATGTATGCCTTTCCCTGGAAATCAACTTCTTGATGAATGTATTCATCGACAGCTCCAGGCTATATACGGTAATACCAAATAAAAACAAACAAATTCACTATAAAATAAGTCCTTGTTTATTTGGCGTATCTTCCGATACAAAATGGCTGATATTTTACGAGTGCTTCATTCACATTCACCATACTCATAATAAATTCATTCATAACGAAATAACATTAGGGGAGACACTAACTGAGAGGTCATAATGTCTCAATTCATTTGACATTTATTCAAACATAACAAAATTAAAGAAATGAGAAACATAATCGATTCCAATTGGAATATGCCTAGGGCTAGGGAGACCCACATAAGGTTAACTTTGCATACACACTCAAATGCTTTAAATATCTATTGGCAAACCACGAAGCTGGGGAGAAAGTGGCTTCCTCATCAGGACAAATTCTCTCATCAGTTTTACTTTGAACACAAGAAATATCCCTTCATAGACAGAGAGCCCTTAAGAAAGTTGTTCGGTGAATGGGCAGAAATATAAGCTAGTTCCTTCCCCTCAATACAGGAAAAATATAACACAGGAAAATACACTTTTCACTAGTTTAATCTTGATTCAAAGAAAATATACCGTGAATGTATGAACTCTTTATGGAAGCTGGAATGGGTAGCAGGTCAAAAATATAAAATATAAATTAGAGTTCTTTCCGGCAACATAAGTTCATTGAGCCTCAGAAAAAATGCTTTCCAATAGTTTAATCTTGAAATAAAAGAAAAAGCCGCTGAATGCTTGAGGAAGGAACATAGGATCTCAGTTCTTTCCTATAACATAAGTTTATCAAGCCTGTGAAAATGCACCTAGTTTGATCTTGAAATCAAAGAAATAGCCACTGAATTCTGAGAGCATCTCTCAATTTAAGGAAGCTGGTTGTGCGAATTTGTAACAAAATTGGATGATAACTTGTTTTTTCCCCTCTTGACAGGTTCAGAGAGACTTAGAAATGATCATCACTGTACAAAGTCATTCAACTTACTAGAAATTGAACATGAACTGTAATCGAACTGAGCACTCTGAGACATTTGGCATGATCTGCAAACCAAATTTACAGCTTTTGATCACTAAGTTAGCATGAGTTATTTCCCTTCAAATCAAAGCTTAATTTACACTTAGCCAGTCCGATTTCTTAGGAAAACTGATACAGAGACAGGGTTGTGTACATTTTCCTACTAAAACATTTTACTGAATTTAAGTCTATACAAAATACCCATTGAGCATACCACATTTGTACAAAAAACTTACATGAAATAGTATTTACTGTACAACATTATTATAATAAACCAAATTTGCTAATATTCTCTAACTTTACTTACAATTGTCACCATGTTATGTGCATAAATAGTAACTACAGGATTTCAGCACTTTCTCAGCATCATAATTAATAACATATTCTAACATTTTGCAGGTAAAATATACTTCAGCAAAACAAAACAACATATAGTTAATATGGATATCAATATAACATCATGATTTTGGCTACAATGCAATATTTACCTTTTTTTTCAACTCTGTTAAACTACACAATCCCTTAGAAACACTTAAAAGCAATTTTTTCTCTAAAATACAAATAAAGAAATAAACAGTGTTACATGTGTAATCAATTACAGTTTGAAAATATAAATATCTTGTTTTAACACTTGATGAATTTATTAAAATTTTGAGTGCAAATTTCTGATACCATGACAGTTTGTAATAGGGCATGGAGAACTTAACTTTGGGCACCAACTTGAAGATTGCTTGAAAACATTTCAGGGGAGAGAACTCTCATGAACTGAAATGTTATTTTGACTTCACAGATATAAGCTATACAATCAATCTAATGAAAATACAGATAAGAATTATCCTTGACCTCTTGATAAAGTGATTTGATTAACTTTTTCTGCAAGGTGAAATCATCTCCAACAAGTGGCAAGCTCAATTTCATCCCGTGTTGAAGGTCGGTATCAAACCAACGGTCTTGCTTCAAAGTCATGATAATCACAACTGGTTTGTATTCACCGTATCTTCAACAATTACTGAACAATTAACAAACAATTATATTACCTTTCATGGAGAACCCAGAAAATTATGACCCAGCAGATAAAATATCTTGCTAAAATTTGACAATCTAATCTTGGCTCTGGCAATTTACCATTCAAAGTTCTAGTCATTATCCTAGACATTTCTGGAATATCATTCCAAGAAGTAAGTTCTAAAAGAGACAGCTGTGTCAACAGATTTATAGTTATTTTAATTCTGTATTTCCATTAGAGTGGTATGCACTGAGCACTTTCAGAGAGACATGATTATGAACATTATTATTATTATTATTATTATTATTATTATACTTGTATCAATGACAATATCACCAGAATGGTCATAAATATTATTTACAAATGACATGTAAATACAGTGACTAAAATGAAGTCTAAACTCTTAAGAGTTAATGGCAATCAGCACGACAGGAAAAGCAAGATTTGTGAATAATACAGTTTTATTTGATAATTACTTATCATTGACTAAAGGATTCTTATTTTCCCTTACAATTTTTTATGGCGAAAAGCCATTAAAGCATGAAAAAATTAACAAGATCATACTTTTACCTTGCAGTGAGAGCAGCTACTTAGTAGCAGTATTTATTACATTTTACTACCCAAACTTCTTTTGCATTTCCAATAAGAAACGGGAGTCTGAAACTAATGCCAATTCTAAACCCCGACATCTTTTAAAAAAATATCTTGCTTTTCCTTGGTTATATTTCTGAATGCCCATTTCAGGAGAAATTTTGTTTTTGTTAAAACTATCAATTAAGCTGTACAAAAAAAGAGAGATGCATGATATTTGATTATACAGAAACACTCACTGATATAATACATGAATACTTAATAATATAATAAATAACAGATTTGTTTACATGACATTACTTATCTATCATACATACATTTCTTAACCAATCAACAAAATAAACAACCTCTAGCAACTATAACAACCTGTAGAGCTTTTCCTACCCTTGACTTAGTGAGTACAGTAAATCATTGGTCATTTGTACTAAGTGCCTATACCATTCTTATATAGTGGGAATGCTGTAAATTTTAGAAAGGAAGACATTCAGTATCCACATATTCTTAACAAAGCTGACATAATCACTGTTTAACAAAATTCATTGTTCTTTTGTTCTTGATCAGTTCCCTTAAAGAGAGCTATCTGTTGAAGGACGCATGGACACTCTTTGAATATAAACAGCTTAAAGCCAATGATGCTAACTAAAACATGAACAGTAAACGATATTATTTGCTCATCTTTTTATGGTAATAATTCAACTTAATTTTCCTAATTTAGTAACATTTTGAAGTTTGCTACTTTTCAATACACGGCCTGTAAGCTTACACGTTTGTCATTAAGAGGAAATGGTATGGAATGAAATATAGGTCACATGGGCACAAGTAGCTTACTAAAATATATATATTATAATTGAGACCCTGCAGAGAACAATATGTAATTTGAATGAGTTTATTACAAACTGTAATGATTTATAACTATCCATGACCTATTATTTAAGCAGTCTCATTAAAATCAAGATGCAGACAAAACCTAGTCATTAGTATACCAATCAAATAGTCACACTGTGTGAAAAGGAAAGCCTCAGACAGAACGAGTTTGAATCTCAATTGTCAATATTTTAAAACTTTTATTCCTCTGAACACAGTCGATTTTAGTAACACTGGTTAGTTATGCAGCCTGAATGATGTGAATATATGGAACAATGCTGTCTAATTAGAACTTTTTGCATTAAATATTAATTCCTAAAGAACAAAAGAGGAACAAACTGAGGATCAGTACCCCAACATGTATCAAACCAAGGTTAAACTTTCACCATTAGGGCTGTGACTGTACATATTCATATACTATAACATGATGTCAGTGAAGGATGAGTCTCGATGACTGAAGAACACCTACTATAGCTAGCGAGGGTGACTAGGGATATCGTTATGAACAGCTACGTATGAGGGTGACAAGGCAACATGAACTTATTTGCCGAAGCGCTGCTCTATATTTCCGTAAGATGAAACCAGTGAGAAGAACTGCTTGTAGTTTATATTCCTGTGCGATGGTAATGACCTGAAAAAAAATTTCATCTGAAAAATTTTGCAAAACATTATGTTTGATCAAAGCAAAATCCAATGCCTCAGCTGAATTCTTTAACATGACGAGCTGCCCTAAATTTGGAGAAATCAAAATATGATAACAGAGTAATCTAAAATTGATGGCTTCATCCAAATACTGATGCACTAAAGGTAATGGGTAAACTTTAAAGACCATATGTCATCATCAAAAATCTTTTGCAATTGGTTCAAGCAATTAAGATAAACAGTTATATTATATCTTTCCTGAAGTTTTTAAGAGACTGATATTATATATGAATATCAGTTTAAGATGTAACCTATGAAATAATCTTGAAAGCGGCGTTAAACCCCATATCACCACCATCACCAAGATGTAACCTACTCCAATTACGCAATAAATACCCAAACCATTATCCAAATTCACAATACTCACAATATTTCTGTCAGGCGGATCTGCCATGGTAAATATCCAACGAGACAGTCAACCTGGCCAAACTTAAGTATAATATCTGGATCTGGAAACTTGTGAACATCTGGAATTGAATATGTTAAAATCAAAATTAGTTATAACAAAATGTATATAATATATATCTAAATTAAATTACAATTTGAAAATAACATGTAAACACATCTAAAAAATTCCATCTTGCCACCTCAATGTACATGTATCCACATAGCTCCTAAAATACCCCGATACCATGACTGTCCTAACAACAGGGTAATAATTAGGAGATACACCTTGTGCTTGAAAATCAGAAACATGTTATACTGGATCGATAGCGGGTAAATTTTAAATTGAAACTGAACTTGAAAATGGAGTTCAGCAGGAACAAGACTCCAGACTAGCCATTAGGAGTATAACAATAATTTTGAAAGCTAGCACATACCCTGCAGCAGTATATCTACATTGTGGGGGTTGATGTCATCCAGTCGGTACTGGTTCCCCGCCACCATTGTGCTGAGTCTCCTGGTCAACTCCACCAAGTTCTGGCGGCCATCTTCCAACGACAGCAGCCTCACTTTCGCTTGCCTTGTATTTGTACACCCTGCAGCAATCAAGGATATATCTACCTGGTTCAGAAACTATCCTATCTAACATATCTTCTTTAAAAATGTATTATTTTCCAAAAATATGTACCAAAGCTTGAATTTTGCATAAATTCATATCTATAGTTGATATGAAAAAGACAAAACACAACAATTTTGAAATCTCTTGTAAGAATCTGAACTGGTTCCCTGGCTCAAGTCCCCTGTAAATATTTGAAGAGTGGGCTCAGTCTGTGAAGTCCAAACAGATCATAAATATTATAATCTGTGAGTGAATAAAGATTGATCATTCAGGCAAGGGGTGGATGAGCTTCAAAATAGTTATAACTAAACATTACATTCACACCTACCTGCTAAAGACATAATAGCTGCCACATCATTTTGAAACTTTGGGGGTATTTTAGCTAGTTCCCTGGCTGAAAGACCCTAACAATTCTTTGAAACTGAGACCAGTTTATCAAGTCTAGGCAATTCATAAATACTATCTATCTCCTTCATTCAGGCACGGTGTGCATTCAGGCGATGATAATAGCCAAGTTGATGAAAAGAGGAAACTCAATTAAAACTAAAATAATCAGGTAGGTAAGTACAAGATGTGTAACTAATTCTAATTGTGTAGTCAAAAGCACAAGGGAAAAAAGAAGCTATTTTGGTGTGGAAAAAAACATTCAGCGAGCAGATGTCCTAGTTTTTTACAACATGAGTATTCACTTTAACTTTATATACAGTCTGGCTTATCTTTCAATGTTATGTCTAGGAACTCTAAAGTTTTCAAGACTTATTGAAACATTAATCTGATAAACTGATACCCCTACATGTTTCAAAGGCACACAACAACTTACTTTTCTCTTAACAGTCCAAATATTACACTTGCCTACAAACAAACCTTGCAGTTTGAAATGATGTACATTAGAAAAATATTTGAAAAAATTAAAAAGTGTTTAACATAAACTTTAAAATAAGCCTACCCAAAAATGTTGAGTCAATTTGAGAATCAACACCAAAGAAAATACACTACTAATAAAGACAAAGACTAATAAGGTTTCCCCACATAAGTTCATGTATTGAACCTTTAACCCTAATTAATATATCCATGCATATCAAATTTTTGACAATGAAAATCATACACCCCATGGAAACATTTACTATCCAATTAACTATCACATGTCTGGTCTATTATGTGTTGAGATGTTCATGTAATTGAGTTTAATATGTGGTTGCAATGCTATTCCACCAATTAGTAAAACATGTCACATTTGACAAATAGATGAGCAATGCCAGAAACTAAGTAAATCGACTCAAATCACATATCTATGTTACAATATAATAAGAAGAAACAAGTTAGTAGAAACAACAGTTACATGATTTCATAGATTGTACACTAGTGGTGTAATGATTCATCGATAGTATCGATGTTTGCATCGTCTACTACGCGATATGAGTGCATCGATACAAAACAAGTTTAGACAATATATCAGAATATTTATATCGTGAGGGTCCACAACACATCGATGTATCGCCATAAGAGCCAATATATCCTGATACTCTTAACATAATTTGTTTCAAACAAAAAACTATAAAAGCCAAAACGGTTTTTCTTCTATTTGAGAGATAACAGTGATTAGAACAGAAACAGATAGAAAAATTATATGATATTTCTGATATCTTATATGTAATTTCACAATCGCTCTAATTTTGTGATTTTCCTTCATGTTATATCTAAGGCAATTTGGTATCTAAGGATTAACATTACTGTTCTATGTCCTATCTATAGTTCTTTCATAAACTGTAGAGAATCAGGATACGTATTGTATCGCAACTACTGTATCGTGACGATAATCATCTCGCAGGTTCCTTTGCAATAATTCCATGATATATCGCCTCGCCTGATAAAACTAGAATCGGGATATATAGTCTCGCAATTAAGGCCAGGATACACAGGTCTATTGTACACAGTGATAGGTTTGTAAATCATCTATATGAAGATGACAACATAACAAAATGGAGGTGAATGGTATAAAATGGTAAAATGGAGTTGAAGATGGAATGTAAACAAAGTAGTGTTTATTACGTGTTTACATATCACACGTCCAAACTGTGTAAGATTGGGGTCAATTCATAAACAATTTGTCTTAACATACATCAAATTCAATCAAACATATCAAGTAATCACTTGAGCAACATCTGGACCAATAATCAAAGTTGGATACAAGGGAGACAACTCTTATCTAATTCACCCACTCTTAGGTGAGGTGAGGTGAGGTGAGGTGAGGTGAGTGTTTAACGCCGCTTTCAAGATTATTTCACTTATATCGCGGCTGCTAGTATTAGTGCAGGGAGAAAGCCCGCAACACCACTGTGGCTATGCATTGCGGTGAAACCTGCGAGCATCGGCTGGAACTAGCGAACCATGGGTGGTACTGCGCTGAATTTCAGTGTAGCATTGCACCCAAACCTGACTGCGTGTAGAACAGTTCTCTACTGCAGACAAAGTTGCCGAGCCCCTGGCGGGATTCGAACCACGGACCTCCTGATCCGACCCACTCTTAGAAATTCAATTCAGCTTAGGTACCCATCTAATAGCAATTCAAGTAAAGCACATAATAATACCAACAAGAGTCGTATTACTCAATCTGGTGATGTACATTTCATAATACAATGTCTGTATCCTGATACGTAACATCAACATTTTGTTTGTGTTTATTTTGAAAAAGAATCAGGGAGTTTAAATTAAATAAAATTAATTTAGTTTTAAAAACTTGGATTGGAGCATCATGACATTTATCTTATTGATTATTAGTGTTTTTAGATATCATGACACGTTCTTCATTTTGAAAATTTGAACTAAAGTCACAATTGTGATGACATAATTTGACTATATTTTACTTCAAATCAAGTATGCTAATACAAACAAGCACTTGGTGTGTAATTTTTTATCCTTACTGATATAAACTTTGATATTTACAGTTGATTTAAGTGTTTTGTCTGGGTCATTTACCAAATAGCAAACTTACCTCCATCTCTCCTTTCTGAGCCTATGTTGGAATGGATCTCAATTTCATATTTATGTTTCTCCGTCTCTAAAATGTGCTCTTTACTTTTCTGGACTTCAGTTTGAAGCAAAAAACTATTTCTTTTTATTTCACCTGAAAAAGAAAGAAAAAACATTTCATTTTATATTTCATCTTTAAAAAATATCAAAATCAAATCAAATGCTGGGCACAACCAAAAAATGCATTAATGTATGAAGATTAAAGAGACACTTCATGACTTTCTTGGTATCTTATTTGGCTTTTAAAAATAAGAAAACACCAATTATGATATCTATTCAAAACATCTCTCTATTTATCCAAAACTGAAAAATACATGACCATTTATCAGTTTTCAATGGAAACTGAACACACACTATTTCCAAGATTACTATTTAGTTTAGTTATATAAGCTTTAAAAAACTATCAGCTCAATTGTCAACTTCCACTTGTATTAAATTTCAAAAATGATGTTTGACTTATCAATACATTTTTTTTATTCAAAATTTTATCATTTTAATAATTCATTCATCATAAATTTTGCATAACATGAACTTCTACCCAATCGTTTATCATAGTTCTAATTGTTCTTAATACTGGTTTAAATTTAAACATTAAGTGTAATAGTTTAATCCAAATTCAAACATCAGAAATACTGCACTAAATGACTAAAGGAGACAACTCAACACAACTCAAGTTCAACTCAAATATCAAAAGAGGAAAAGTTATCCATGATTATGATACATTACTGTAAAATACAAACCAATGAGAGACATGTATATAAGAATTTAACCTTGGTTATTAGGCCCTTATATAAAGTAGATGAGGAGAGAATAAAACTTAAGGCTAGAGTTTCATTTTGTGGTTGAAAATTATGGGGAACAGTCCACATGACAAATAATAAATTCATGTACACATCAGGGCTCTAGATAATGTTTTGAACTCAGGGGTATTTCACTCATTAAAATAAAAAGAGGAGTAAAATTATTAATTGAAAAAACTAGAAGTATTTCAAGGTTTATTGTTTTCAGATCCTCATTCAAAGTTAGCATCTTTTCAATGTTAGTGGTTGATTATATTTTCCACAAATCTAATCTGTAAATAAATGAGTGATTTCTCTTTGATGAAATCGAAACTCGGTAAAATCGGAATAACTCCAGCATTATTAAGCAGATAGACATATTATCTGGAGCCCTGCACATCATAAATATGTTGATGTTGTCATTCGACTATCTAGATGGTTGCACTGAGATTTTATTGTGCATTCTGTGAAATTGCTTCAATATAAGAATTCAGTGTTTCCCTTCATGCTTTGGGTTGAATGGACTACATTTTACAAACATGATAAATTTTATTGAAACAGGACAGTGCTGTATTTTGGTAAAATTTGGTAAGACATATATCAAAACCTCTATCAAGGGAACCAAGAAAATAGGTTGAACGTACTATTTGTTATGTGCAAAGATATGAATTAGATTAATTCATCAGGAGAGACATCTGTCATCTAATCATAAATTTCAGATATAATATGCCGGTTGGTTTAGAATTTTTTCGCTTTGTTTCATGTTTATTGTACACTATATTTTCGATGAGTTTCATCAGTACAGTTAAAGGTTACAGACACCTATATCTAATGAATATTCATCATAATACTACATCCTGTTACACATTTTCAATCCAACTGCATAATGCTATCATAAATGCATTGGAAATTGTAAAAAACATTCGGGTCAACGTAAGAAAAATTTCACAGCACATATTTATCAATTATCATGACAGCGGTTAATCTACATTAAATGTCATCTCAATAAATCATTGCTCCTTTAAACAAGATTAACATCAAAATGTAGTTGTTTTGCTAGACTATGTAATGCACGCCTTTACTTTCTCTCTTTAACAGCGAAGTGTAGGACAGCTTTAGGGAGCTAAATGAGGCTACAATGGTTGTCTACTGTTGAGCATAATACTCAATACATAGATGGTATACCCTGAATCAAAACACTAATTGATAAATTAAATCTCGAAAGGAAAACACTACACAAATGTAATTGTATTCAAATATATTGTTCTAGATAACTATCAATAAGCTTCATAAGTCATTGGTACCCCCAAATTCTTCATCTGTCAAAACAAAGCTTGACAGCTTGAAGATCAGATAATCAGCTGTTCACTTCTTGGCATAAGCTGCTAAAGAAAGCTAACTTAACAACAAATCGACAATAAAACTGTGAACTTACCATTGATATCATACACACTTATATAAGATATACCAAAGGCCACCGACCAGACGATGAGATTCGCGAGATCGGTGTACGAATAATCATTTTCCACAACAAGTAAGCCCACGTGGAGAGGTAATTTCTTTAAACTTTTGGCATCAGATCTTATTTTCGTGATAGAAATTTTCTTGGATAAAACGTTGTAAGAAAGAGGAAACTGAAATATCAGTTGCCGAAGAAACAGACCAAAGCTTAACACACAATGTATCAGTTGCAATAACAATGTCTTAAACATTTTGATCGTTTATGCCCTGATGCAAGGTGCATAGTTCATTCCCCAAGTAAAAGCGAGAAACCGGCTTCCGCTGCGTGACTTTACCGGAAGTTAGCTCAGCGCAAAATGATGCTGGGACCAGTAATTGGTCAATAGTCTCCTCTTGCATCAGATGAACCATCATAGAAAAATTATGTGACAACGATTTTCATCCAAAACGGAAAACACCTTAATAAAGGGCGCCAAATCATTCTGGAATATATCAGTTTATTGATTAAATATCAATCACGGTAGTGGCAGAGGTGCCAGTTGTAGTCATGTGATTGGATAAAAGTTATGTGGGGGATACGCCCACTTTTCAGTGACAGATTTGTAAACAAACGCATGAGTGAAAATATTAAATGAGGGATATTAACGACCAAGGGATATATTCAAGGGTTATTCACCACCTGTGCTTACTTTTTTTTATCAATTTCATTTGAATTTCAATCTAAAAGTTCAACGGTAATGCACGTGACTGAAAATGTTTAACCTCAGGAATTCAGAATATAATAAACCCCATATATATAGCCTATATCTTACCTAAAATTTTAAAAAAGAAATTGAACTAATATTAAATACCTCAAAAATGGTAACTTTAACTGTCACGCGACAGGGAAGCCTAGCTTTAATACATATATAAGAATTAATACTTGCATTTGCTTTAAATTGGCTTCAGAATTTGAAACATAATTCTTACCATGTTAAGATTTCTCGTTGTAAAAAACATTCTTTTTTGACCTTTGAACTAATTTTTTGGGCTAGATATTTGTAATAGTAAAGTTTCCTCTTCTCGACATAAAAGCAATTTCCTTGAGAACTGTTGCGGATTTTTTTTTTATTTGAGCTTTATTGTCTCTTGTTGTAAGAAAATAGGGTTATATATGTACGTATGTATATGTGTGTGTGTCGTTGACGGTATCTCATTGAACTTTTTATTTCATCATAGACTTTCAAGACATTAATATGTCTTTCTTAAGCAATTTCTAAGTGAGAAAGAGTGGATCGAAGATCCAGGATTTTGAAAGGGGGCAGGGGTTTCTGTGGAAGGAGGGAGCGGTTTGGGGGGTCACTCTCTGGGTCACCCATTTAACGGTCTATTTAAAAAAAAAATCCACTCTGATTCCGCTTTTGGAAGACGCGGTTTGTGCATTAAAAAACATTGCATCAGTCCCTGTGATTTATCAAATTTAATTAGTTGGTCGTAATGCGTGCATATTTTAGCAACGACTGATAAACAATAAACCCTTAGAGTTGTTTATGCTCATGTTTGACTGAATGGCTGTTCAGGAATGCAGTGTGCATTTGTGTTCTAAATGACGATTGGTAGGTTGCAAACTGTAAAACCCATGCCATATATGATAAGGAAAGATATAGGTAGTTGATATCACTAATGTATGGAGGTTTTACGAGTCATCAACATAACCTAGGGCAATTATTATCAGGTGTAATCTGGTTGCCCCCCTCCCGGCTGACAATGAAAATCGTCTGACGAAGTAGAGTACCCATGAAAATTTCAACCACAAAGGAACGCATCGCTGTACTGAGGGTTTATCTTACATTGCTACCTAACGAAAAAAATTTTTTAAAATCTTCACAACGTCAAGACCGTAACGAAAATATTATACTCTTTCAACTTGCCGTGGGAAGATGATATTTCATAAGTGATTGAACAGTATTTACAAATCAAAGTAAATGAGGCTAGAAATAAACCACGATTAATAAACGTATATGTCCAAAAATTTAATCGAGGATTGGTTTTATGACATATTTATCTTTTAACATTATGATATTGGATAATCTATAATTTACCATAATCATGTTATGAATATGTATCAATCTATATCATTAAGAGCCACTCCGTTAGTTGTTGGAGTCATATTTGCCAAACTTAATCAATGGTGTCATTTGATCGCGAAGTATCGACTGTTACCAAAAAGACACATTTTAAAGCTTATTGGCTTTTTTACAGTGATAATATGAAGGTAGAACGTCGCAATTATGATCGAAAACCGGACGGTGGCGCGAGTCAAATAGTCAAACGTAATTTTGGAGACTTATCTAAAACAGCCAGGAGGGCAGTTAGGAATTGATAGTGTTTGTTAGGTTATATAACTAGTATCCATGTATATTGGACGTCATATCTACACCACTGTGCATTTATAAGGCTATTTTTAGATTTTCATGGAAAACCAATATTTGTCATATATATGTCTTATGGACATGAAAAGTTAAGATGTTTTGATTTTATATCACCACATATGACATTTAGGTTCGTATTAAAGGTAAATAATATGTTATGAAAATCACGGAGTGGCTCTTTAATCAATGAATATCTTCTACACCTGCATATCGAAGTACTAAACAAGTAATGTAAATGTGTATGTCTGTATTTGATTCGAATCATTGATTGAGGTTTATCCTTATTTATAGATTACAATCTGTTTGCTTGTTGCTTTCAAACATGAACATAAATTTTGATAATTCACAGATGTTTTTTAAGTCATCACAAGAAATTTTTTCAGTTCATTGAACTATAACATGAATTTAAAAAAAACAAAACATTTTACACTGTTTTCATGATACAATTATAATTGGAAATTTATTGCAAAAGTTCAAATTTCGATCAAAATTTCACATTTACAAAGAATCGAACCGAAATATAAAAAGTGGTGTGTTGGAAGATTGGATGCAAGTGCTTGGTCATGTGACTATCACGTGATCCAACTTTCAAGATGTCGGACAGCGAAGAAAGTGTGCCTCCTTTGTCCAAGCGACAACGTACATTGGCAGCAGTGCAGAATGATGGATCGGGAGATGAAATGGTCAGATCAATAAGGAACATTTTGAAATATTATAGAAGCTTTAGGAAAAACACTACCCACACATTAGATGTGTGTATTAAGCCAAAACGAGAGTAAACATTTATTTCTCCCGCGGTTTTTAGAATGTTTACTGGTAGTGAAGTCTTCAGATTTTAAAGTTTATTGCATTCATTCTTATGAAAACAAATATTTCAAGTGATTTTAATAATCAGATTTTAGACTTGATTGATAAATAATAACAGAAAACTTTGTTTTAGGATTTAAAAAATATAAGTGAAATTTGAGAGGTATAGTTTTAGATCAGTATCAGAATTTGGGTAAGGACCTGTATTATATACTAGTAAATGAAAAATATGTCACGTTTTATTTGTAAATGCAATGTAAAATTTAACAATCAATAATAATCAAAGTTCTGTGATAAGTCATTGATGTTTCAGAATTATAATCTTTCAAATTTATCAAAGCTGATTAAGTTTTATTTTTTGATCTTATCACGAAATAAGTTTTTCTGTCTCTACGGTTAATTTTGTTTATCAGAAAAAAAATACCAAGCAAATAAACTAGGTGATGGTTTTCAATCACTATACAAAATCTCTGAAAGCTATCTTGAATCTTTAATCCTTAAAATCATCCCTGTTGGGTTTTTTTTTTTTTTTTTGGGAGGGATAACTCCTTTATAATCATCACACCCTGAGTGTGGAAAACTTAAATTCTCCATATTAACACATACCAAAGGACTAGAGATCATTTGTCGCAGAAATGGGTCATGCTAGCTTGGTGGATGAGAAAGGTTTTAGGTAGCTCAAGTCAATAGGTAAAGCATCAATCCTCCATATTGAAATCCTAAGTTCAAGTTAAGTTTGAGGTTGTTCCAAGGGCACCTCCATTAAGTAATGATAATTAACCAATCGAATTACAGGACGAGTTATCAAGTACCGCCAGTACAAAGGAAGAGGAGTCATCACGAAGTGACACGCCCACTCTTGTCTCACGTAGACTCGGCAGTCTCGGTCGCTCTAAGAAGGGATGGAAGAAATGTAAACTTCAATACAAGTGTACAAACTTTTTGAAGGTTTGTGAATTGTATACACTTATTTAGTAATCATATATTAAACTCAATTTTCAATAACATTGTTCATATTTGAGCTTCTCAATTATATCCAAATATTTGGATCCAGTGTACAATATTGCTACCTGCTTTCCTTCCTACCAGCCCATTGTTGTTGAAAATTTATATAAAACTTGTTGGAGAAGATTTCAGCAAGCCTACCTGAGTTGTGTGAATTTCGATATACTTCATTTTTTTGAAAGTAGAAATAGTTAACATCTTCACATTGGAGAGCTGGTAATGTTATTAGGAGGGCTCAAGTCATGACTTAAGTTTACCTGGAACACTGGATCTTTTAAAAGTCAAGTTTTTTGTTTTTGAAAAAATATTAAATGTATAATGTTAATCGGACAGCTGAAGGAAGTAATAATAATGTATACTTGATATTTGTCTTTGACAGGAAGATCATGGCCAACCCATATTTGGAATCCAGGTCAACGTCAATATACGAGAGGGTGACCCTGTTTTGTTTGCTGTGGCGGGTTCTAACAGAGTAAGTCCTTAATTTTTATGTTCATATTGGTATCCTGTCAAAACGCAGAACTGCAAAACGCAGAATCCCAATTAGCAGAAATGAAAAGTTCATTGTCAGGCTGGTCACACCTATTCAATTAAGTAATGGACTGGTCCACTCTGACAGTGAGTAGAGCGACACAGTCAAATTAGCAGATCACTGAATCAACAGGTCAATGTTCAACAGTATGAACCTCCCGGTATATGTTTATATGAAAACACTGAGCAGATCACTGAATCAACAGGTCAATGTTCAACAGTATGAACCTCCCGGTATATGTTTATATGAAAATACTGAGTAGTAACACACTGTAACAATATATTCAGCACTCTATCAAAACATTGTTAAACAGTATAATCCTCCCAGGTACATGTGTTTATATGAAAATACTCTATCAAAACATTGTTTAGAGTAAACAATTAAACTTTAATCTCATACTTCCATATATATAGGTGTTAGAAACATGGCATAGACATTCCAATTCCACAATGGCTGGGTTACGGAAAGTAGAATATGTGATGTCTCAGAAAGGTGCTCCACAAGTGTTACTTGACGGATACTTGTATGCTAAGAACAAGGATAAGGGGGACACTGTTTACTGGCGGTGTGTTAATAGGTCATGCAGTGGCAAGTGTACCACCGTCACAGACTTCGTGAAGATAACAACACAACACAGCCATCCACCTAGTGACGACCGGGCCCTGAAGTTTGTCAGCACGCTGAGGAAGAGAGCTAGAGAAGAGACGACGCCAATGCAGCAGATCTATAACAACGAGGTGAACCATCAGGAGGAAGATCTTCTAGCCCACCTGCCGTCTTTCCCCAGTGTGAGCAGCGCCATGTACCGTCACAGACGCCACAACATCCCACCACTGCCTGCATCAAGAGCTGAGGTGGACCTTCAACAACAACCTTGAAGGGTTTCACTCCCGGATCGGCAAGACACTGCAGCACAGACACCCCAACGTCTACAGGTTCATTGAACTGATCAAGAACATTGAAAACGGAGAGAAGGCGAAGGTCATCCAGATCAACTTTGGAGCTGCTCCACCACCCAAGAAAGCAATCTACAAAGAGAAGGAGCAGCGCCTGTCTCGTCTGAAAGATCAGCTTCGCCGTGGTGAGAAGTCACCAATGCAGTTCCTGGATGCAGTCGGACCTCTCATGATGATGAAGATGTGAATGAAAGCACAGATTGAACAATGAACAATGATAAGCAATGTTGTAAATTGTAAAATAATCAATATCCAAGATGATGAAAGAATCCAACAATGGAAACATATGATTAAAAAACATGCACAATACATGTTTACACAACAAATTGTATTTTTGTCTTCATTTCATTTCCTATCGGGCCGTTCCATTATATTATGAGGGTTCAGGTGTGTGCAACCAACCATAAATGTTGTTGTTTTAGCAGTTCTGCGTTTTGCAGTTCTGCGTTTTGGCAGGTAACCCTTGATGAAAGATGTATCACTCATAGAGATTAAAATCATTAAGGCTTAAGCTTATTCTCCTCACCCCCTCACCCCTCACCCTCTCACCGCCTCACCCTCTCAAAGCCTCACCCTCTCACCGCCTCACCCTCTCAACGCCTCATCCTTTCACCGCCTCACCCTCTCACCTCCTCACCCCCACTTCCCTATTTTGCTCACTGCATTGCTTTCTGTTTGTTCAGGAGTCCGTCAGTCCACGGCGTTTTCACCTTTTAGCTTCCATGTCCAGACTCCTGAACTGGTAGTCATAATACTGTTACCTTAGCCAATGATAGATTTGGTGACCATTTTGCCAAAGTGCAAAATTGCTTTAACCAATCTTTTACATCTACTTTCACAATGAACTATGTTATGACCTTTGGCCTGATATTAGCAGAAATCAGGAAAGCAAGTTATTGAAAACTGTTTTATCTAATGTACTCTTTCTTTCTTTTGTTTATTTCAGGTATCTCTATACGAATGTCAGGACTCGGGGAAGATAAAAATACTACAAGCATATGTTGACCCTTCTGTATCCTTATGAAGTGATTAAAAACTGGAGGAATTTAACTTAAACCTGAATTTAACAAGACATTTTGTTGGGCAATGATACATGCAAATACCATATGTGCTGATTTTAATTGGAAACATCTTAATGGAATTGTATATGGAGCCCAGAATGCTTAAAACCGGCAAGGTTCTCAATACTTTCTTTGATATCATGTCTCACTTTTCTTTTACCAGTTTAAAAATGCTTTTTCATAGTTAACAACTTGTAACAAGACATTTTGTTGGGCAATGATACATGCAAATACCATATGTGCTGATTTGAATTGGAAACGTCTTAATGGAATTGTATATGGAGCTCAGAATGCTTAAAACCGGCAAGGTTCTCAATACCTTCTCTGACATCATGTCTCACGTTTCTTTCACGAGTGCTAAGTAATGCTTTTTTCCATAGTAAACAACTTGTAATTCCTGCAGATTTGTTTTTTGGGTTGATGTGTCAAAGAGATATACTGAATGAAATACAGAATTTTGTGGAATAAAAGTGTCAAAATAGTGCCTCTACCTGGTTACGAACTCTATCTCCCACGGGTTTCCTCTACAGAATTGTCTAAGAACATCCTGTGTAGTTCTGACGTTAGTTAAGTAAGCCAATCTCTATGCCTCTAACAATTGCTTTGCGCATCAGAAGCCATCCTGCTAAATCAGCGTGTATGAATCCGCTCTCACCTTCCTAACACCCTGATCTGTGTCTGGATCGGCATGATATTTGTGGCTTAGTTCACATGTTGTTTTTTCTGCCAATGTAATGTCGTTATGCAAGGAGCGTGAAGCTACTATCTTCAACTCAACGGATTTTCCGTCTGGGTTGTGCCGCTGTTGCTGAATGCGAGTCCTCTTACCGGCTGGTTAGATAGCTAGCGTTACGAGGCTTTTGGCTTGAAAAAGATCAGGGTATAAGAAAGGAGCGATAGCAGATTCATATACGCTGATTTAGCAGGATGATCAGAAGCTTGTGGCAAGTAACTCTGCACATGAATCTGCACATCAAATCGTGTGGAAATGAGACCACTGAATCAGTCAGAGTCGATATTTTGAAACTTTCCTCCTGGAAACAAAGTCAATTTTATTCAGACTGTCAAAATATTGAAATACTTTGTTAACGTCCAAATCCCTAACTGTATTTGTCAGGGTTAGATAAAAGTGTCCCTCCTGTCGTTACTGGGATATCATTTAAGCTCAGTTGGTAGAGTTGATCCTTGCATTCCTTTTTTCAAAACTGATGATGATTAGTAAAAAAATTGTTAAAGTGTAGATGATTTCCTTAAATCTTGAAGACTGAAGAAAACTTTTACTGCTGTGCATGGTCATTTGACGAGACTGGTCAAGCGCTGTTAGCGGCTGCTGGACTCCGAGGCATCATCCGAATTATTAGCCCTGTCGCCATGCAGTGTATCAAGGTTTGAATAACATATACGGTATATATATCATAATTAGGGGTGTAATCAATGGATTATCGATTTTGTTAATGTATTAGCAGATATCTACCGATAGTATGTGAGTATTCATGGATAATATCTTCATTGTAACAAATTGTTGAAACATTTGGTGATAGTTTTTAAGATGTGTAACAAATAGATCTAATAATTATATTTGAATAGAGAGAGATGACATTACTTACGTGGTCTTTTTAGTAATCATAAAAGGATGCAGAGGCAATATTGATAAGGTGTTATTACGAACAATTCTTAATGCTTCAATTGAAAATATATTCATTTATGACAATAATGATTTTTGGAATATTTGGTAAATTTATAGTATTCTTTGATTACATTTCTAAATATTCCTTTCCAGCATTTTGTTGGACATGGGAATGCAGTAAATGAGCTGAAATTCCATCCACGAGACGCAAACTTACTGATGTCTGTTAGCAAAGGTAGGAACTGGGTTTACTTCATTCAATTTGATTGATTGAAAATACAGTGTTATCAAATTGCTACTTCATGTTTTATTTTGTAGAAATACCCATAAGGTCACTATATTCTATGAAAAGGAACTAACAACATCATCTTCTATCCATCAGAACAGATTAGATAATTACAACATAAATGAACCATTTTCTGAAATAATAATAATAATAATTATAATAATAGCATGCTTATAATGGGCTATTTTTCATGTGAAACATGCTCAAAGTGCAGTTTAAGAACTATGAAATCGTTACAGATATACTGAATATCAAAACAAAAGCGAATCGAGAAAAAACCAGGATGAATTTGATAAATCAACAGTTCTCTTTCCTTGATTCTGGTAAAAGTAATTTTAGAACAGTTATTGAAGCAATTTAGAATTTTCCAATAGTAATTAAGAATATGAAGTTTTTGCATTTCTTTTGGTGTCACTTGTGGTCATTTTCTTGATGTGTCAAACTTTTATACGTCCATTAATATGCTCTTCAGACCACACGCTGCGTATCTGGAACATCAAGACAGACCTGTGTGTGATGATATTGGGCGGTGTAGACGGACATAGAGACGAGGTCCTTAGTGCTGTAAGTATCTCTTTCACATTAAAGTTTGGGGCAGAAGCAGATAGGATGCAGATGAATTTTAACAATGTGTGTCCACACTAGCAAGATCCAGATGCTTTACAATACTACAAAGAAACCAAATATTTTTCGAAGGGCTTATCAAAAGGATGTCATTTTGCCTGTGTCATTAGTTTCTGATTGAACATAGGATTATCTTGAACCTGTCGACAGATGATTAAAAATTGGTTCTTGTAAGGAAACCCCTTTAGAAGAACTAAAGAAAAAAAGGGCGGCGCTAGACGACCTGTCTAGAGGCGGTTATAATCGAGATAACAGCATGTGGATCCACTTTAGGATGCCGGAACGGGGTCAAAACTAAGAGAAAGGGAGAACCGTTTACAACGCACGGAGCTATCCACAAAGAGTACCAGAATGATATTGTTACGTGTTTCGGAGTTGGTTGACTCCTTCATCAGATCCTTTAGAAGAAGAACACATTGTGACATTGTTTTTTTTTATCCTCAATGCTGATCAAGCGTGGGAGTATAGGGGAGGGTCTGTCTTTTGACTTGAATCTTTTTATGGGGCTTTTATTTTATTGAATACGATAGTTCAAATATTCACTTTGTTCAACTTTTTTTCACCTTGGTCTGAAATTTAGCAACAACATTTGAATGTATAAAATTTAAAGCAAATGGTGAAATTGGCTAGGTCAGTATCTGTAATGGAAATTTTTTTTTTATCTTAATATAATCATAGGAAAAGGTTTGACATCTTACATAAACCTTAGACTGATAATTATAATCTGTTTACATTTTTTTCAGGACTTCAACCTAGATGGTACGCGGATTGTTTCGTGTGGAATGGACCACTCCCTCAAGATGTGGAAGATTGACACGGACACCTTCAGCAATGCAGTAGCAGAGTCCTACACCTTCATCCCTGCCAAAACAGACAAGTATGGTCTTATCATTTCAACCAAGACAGGGCTCCAGATAATAATTTGGACTCAGGGGTATTCACTCCTCAAAATAAAAATCCACATTCTCTGCATCCTGCTACATCAGCCTCTTGTCTCCGCCTAGGACCATCATATACCCTGATATCCTTCGGCCTAAAATGCTTGTATCGCTTACACCTTGGTACTCATGGGTATTCAAACCCTACATTAACATTTGTTTGAACTCTCATCCGGGTGGTCCCGCTATTGCTGAATGCGTGTCATTTCATTGGCTTGCTATGTTTAGCGATATGAGCGTTTTATGCCAAAGGATATCAGGGTATATGATGGAGCTAGGCGGAGACAAATATGCTGATGTAGCAGGATGTATCCTCTGTACAAAACTTATACTTATAAAATTATACTTTTCAGCAACTTCTCAATCAAAAGGTGTCATTGGTACAGTTTGGCAACAGCTCATGACGTATCTTTTCATCTTATGTCTCTGAATAGAGCCAACTTAGTGACAAATACTCGATTGTTCTCATCGATTACATCTTTTTTGAGAGGCATTTAGAATTTGTCAAGATGAATGAGGAAGAGTTTCATGTTCTTTATTGCAGAAGTGCGAAATTTGGTGTAGATGCTAACACTGTTACAGGGCTCCAGATAATTATTTGGACTCAGGGGGATTTCACTCCTCAAAATAAAAATTGAGGAGTAGAATTACCACATGAAAAAAACTAGTAGTATTTCAAGTATTATCGTTATAAGATCCTCATTCCAAGTTAGCTTCTTTGTCGATGTTAGTCGTTGATTATATTTTCCACACGTTTAATCTGTAAATAAACAAGATTTCTCTTTGACAAAATATAAAATCGGTAATTTTTGTTTTCATACAGGTTGGCATCAAGTTGAGTACTATTCGAGATGTAAAGATCAGACATGAAATTTAATTTTGACAAGTGACGAATACTCCTGTAATAAAATATCTGACTTGTATTCTGGGAAAGTTGTGCATATCTGTCACTCATTGATTTCATTTTTAATGCGTATATCTCAACTACCCGTGCATATTTTACGCAAGATTTTTATAATTGGAATAATGATTGCCTCATTTATAACCAACAGGTCCTGGAATTTTCAATACATACTAAGTTACAGAGAAACTCTGTGATTTTCATCACATATTGTTTCGCTTTTACAGGAACTAAAATGATGTAATTAATGATATCAATTTGTAAAATTGCAAAAATTCATCCAAAATTGACAAACATATGATAAAAACTTGTTTACAATGAGAATCTTGTAACAGTCTTATGTATTAGGAGAAGCCAAAATACCAAATATACTTTACAGCATAATAGTTATATGATCTATCAAACATTGTGAACTGGTAATTGTCCTGACTGCTTTAGTTAGTTTTAAAAATTATATTTGAATAATTAACATGTATCATTGTCTGGTTTTCGATCATAATCACGACTCTTTACCTCGATATTCTCTGTATAATAGTGATTGGCTTTAAAATTATACTTTTCAGCAATTTCTCGATCAATACTTTATGGTGTATCTTTTCATTTTTTGTCTCTGAGCCAACTTAGTGACAAATACTCGATTGTTCTGATCGATTACAACTTCTTTGAAAGTCATTTAGAATTTGTTAAGATGAATGAGGAAAAGATTCATTTTCTTTATCGTAAAGGTGAGAAGTTTGGTGTTGATGCTAACACTGTTATCAAGCAAATCATTGGCTTGATAACAGTGTTAGCATCTACACCAAAACTTCGCACTCCTGCAATAAAGAATTGAAAAACCATAGCACTCTTCCGCATTTATTGATTACAAGAAACTTGCGATTTCAATGAATTGGCAACTCATCATTGACACTTATATAAGTATGATTTCTCTTTCAGGCCATTTCCAACAGTTTCAAACCACTTTCCTGACTTTTCAACACGAGATATCCATAGAAATTATGTTGACTGTGTAAAGTGGCTCGGCCAATTTGTTCTCTCGAAGGTATGTGTGTGTAAGCTCCTGTTAGATATATTTCAGACTTGCAAGATGTTGACAATGAAATGTCAGCTGTGTGTCAAATGTAATGTCAATAACAATTTTAAAGAATCTGTTCATGAACAATAATTAAAGGTTATAGATTAAGAGTTTTCATTGGCCATTGTTCCTTTTTAGAAATTGCCCTTGATCTTATTTTAATTATGTCCAATTAGTACCTTACAATTTCATGATTAAATTATTATTCTGCCTGGTATAAAATTTTAAGAAAATGATCCTTTCTTACAAATGCATGCAAACAAGAAACCTATAAATGGCAGATTGAATGGTTATTGCTTCATCATTCAAAATGAGCATTACATTGAATTGTCACTGTTATTGGTTTCAGTCCTGTGAAAACAGTATAATCTGTTGGAAACCCGGTAGTATTGACATCAACGACAACAACATCAAAGCCTCAGACACGTCCGTGTCTATTCTGCATCGGTTTGAGTACAAGGAGTGTGAGATATGGTACATGCGCTTCTGTCTCGATCATTGGCAAAAGGTAAGGTCATTTTAGCTGGAATTCTCTTTAACTATCTTATAACAGAAAGGGGCAATATGGTTGAAAAAAATTAAATATGTTCCTGTTTTTGCGTATTTAATTATACGGCATACTATCAGTGAAATAAACTTGTATTGTTCTTCAGTACCGGGAACATGTTCTTGTTCTCATGCCACTTATATAAATACAAACTTTCTTCCAGGCTCAATGATTTAATCATGGTATCAGTCAAGAAAAGACTGATTTCCTCTATC
Organism: Phorcus lineatus; assembly: GCA_921293015.1. Lineage (NCBI taxonomy): Eukaryota > Metazoa > Mollusca > Gastropoda > Trochida > Trochidae > Phorcus > Phorcus lineatus. The sequence continues at coordinate 11,701,504 of OV121085.1, forward strand.
TTTTTGTCTGTTTGTTTCTTTTTTTTTTTTGAGGAGTGTTATAGCTAGAATGCTTTGAAATGTCATCATGAACTGCAATAATGAGAAGTGAATAATAATAGGCTATGCTGCTCTGGGAGGTAAGTGTCTAGCCATGAGCTAATATTTTAAATTTCTCTCTGAAATATGGCATTGAAGTTTATTTCACTGATGACTAAACTTTTGTGATTTTTGCATTTCTGAAAACTTTGGGGTTTTTTCATGTCATTTTCTGGTTGATTGGTTGATGTTGATGCTGTAGACAATTTCTCATTCTCTCAGAAATTATGTTAAAAAATAGTTGTTCCAGTTTAAAAATCTAATCTTATATTTTCCCTTAAATGTTTTTCAGATAATGGCACTAGGTAACCAGGTTGGGAAGATCTATGTGTGGGATTTAGACGTGGAGGATCCAACAATCTCTAGGTTTGTTTATTTTTATTGTTTGTAAATTGTAAGATATTTCCATTTGATATGCCAGGTTCCAATAACAATGCAGACTCTGCATTAACATCAACAGACACAGCTATTTTCATAGCTCTGTCACCGGCCGTAGATACACATGTCGCAGATACAATTGCAAATCCCGCAATGTAGTATATCTACTCACTTGAAAAAATGCAAAAAACAATATGTTGGGGAAACTAAAAGAGAGTTCAAAACACGTCTGTCTGAACACTTTGCTGATATAACCCATAAAAGGGACAAACCAGTATCCCATCACTTCAATCTCTCTGACCATTCTAAGAGCGATCTTACATACAAAATTATCGCTCAACTTAAACAAAATCCTGAAGTAGAGAGAACCACCCAAGCTCGCAGATCGCTAGAACTCAGGTGGATATTTGAGCTCCTATCTTTCCAACCGCAAGGTCTCAATGATAAGATCGTGGGTTGAAACTTTCCACCCCCTGTTTCTTTTCAGGTTCCAATAAGGTAAAAGATAGTTAAATTTAGTTAAACTCACAACCATCATTCACATTTAAATTTCAGGTTTGCCAAGCTATCCCATCCAAAGAGCACAGTTCCAATTCGACAAACAGCACTATCAAAAGACGGAAATATTCTTCTCGCTGTCACAGACGATGCAATGATCTGGAGGTGGGACAGAATCAAATGAAAGGGGAGATAACTCAGGGAAAAAAGTTCATGAACATTTATCATAGTGTGTATGATCAACTACGGTGCAAGTTGTTCGCCTCATATTTTAGTTGATGTCAAGTCATGACCATTATTATAAGAGATCTAAGATACCATTTCGGTTTTAAGTGGTTGATTTTTCCCTTCCAGTGACATTCATTAATTGTGCACCGCTAACCGCCATAGCCTGAAATATTGCCCAAGCAGCACTAAAACATAACTCGCTCATGAAGTTATTGTTAAAAGAATTCTCCAATTTCTAATTTGCTCTTAATTTTGCTAATTTTTTATATACCCCATTAGATCATGCAATTATGATCTCAGTCATCAAGCTTGAAGCTGATGACCTTGTGACCTCTGCCTCAGAAGTGACCTTTAAGTACTCAGCATAACTGCGCACAGCATTTGCGATGTTCGGAGTGTTGGAAGCACATTTTGGGTCATGAAGCAAGCTGGGTCGTCTTATGTCTCTTCAGCTGTGACATGCAACTCTGTTGGGCTTCGTAAGATCTACCACTCACTATCCATCATTTATCTAAAAGTTGCAAGTCTAAAATTATTTAGAACAAACATAATGTGAGTCAAATGCTAGATCTTTTTTCAATACGACTGAGAATTCTCTAGAATTCAATATGGAACCCGAGATCTGGAATTATTTTTCTCAATTTAAATATCATTTCATTTTGTTCTAAATGAACTCTCAAGAGCCTTTGCCACTGGGTCTTTTAGCTATTACTTCAACCATCCATTTTCAAATTTAAACCTTCAAACCCTCCAACCTAGAAGCTTGGCAGACAGCTCTTTAAAAATTACCTTAAAGTAAACGTAAGGGAGAGTTTTTTTACTTGTCTCTCGGTATCTTGTTTGTGCATTTAGTATTAACAGTCACTGAATTGATATCCTAAAAATTATATTTCTTATGACCTCTAAGCAGATCCAGGTAGATGTTATAAAATAAATGGGGGTATGTTCTTGAATGTCCACTCAAAGAAAGAATAGTCCATTTGGAATTCTCATTCATACATCATTTAGTGAGATATCTCTCTTATAAAATGTTTTTAAAAATCCTTTTTAAATGTCATTTTGAATCATAAAATCCATTTACCATTTAACATTGCATTGGCAATACATGATTTGAAATTGTAAGGTGAATATTCAGCAAAAAACAAATCACAGTCAGATATGTCAGTAGTCATTATTTTTCAAAGGGTAATTTAATTTATCATGAAAAGAATGCTGTTGAACTCAACAATGATTTTGAGATTTGCATGAATAAACTCGCAACTTTCTCCTTTGAGAGAGTAATTTGGTTTAATTTTTTGTCTATTTTCAAAATATTTATGAACTATCTTTTATATATCTTATTTTAATTAAAAGAGTTTCAGGTTCCTGACATTGTCCAGGCTATACACAAATTTGTTGTTTTGTGTAAATTAGTTATTAAAGAGAAGTATTTGTGTACAGCATTGATATTTGTAAGAATTGGTATAACAAATATTCTCAGTTCGTATGGTCATTTTTTACATTATTATGAATGTCGTAATACATTTTCATGATCATTTCATTTGTATATATATACATGAAGAATCATGTAAAATCTTTGTATGTATGACCAAGTGAATGTCTAAAAGTGTCCAAAATACATTTATTTTAAAAAGAAAAATATTTTTGTGAATTGTGCAAGTTTGGTTATGAATCTAAATCATAGATGATGACGCTGATAAAGCAGAATTTACAAATACATCAGATTAGCATTACATTACTCACAGAGATAAAAATGAAAATTCTTTTTGCCTTATGTTTGTATTGTTTAAGACAATAAAAATTTGAATGCTAGATAGTCATTGATTATTGTTTACCCTACATTATTTTTGTAAATTCTCCTGAAGAGCAAGCAAAAGAGCAAATATTTACATCTTAAAATATTTTCAAGTCGAATCTTAAGCTCATGATGCATTCATAAACTGTATTCTCACTATGAACAAGAGAATGATATATTTTATCTTCAGTTATCTAACAACTTCCCCAGACTACTGATCACTGGCTGATTTCACCCTTATCCTGCTAAGCACCAAATTTTGTAATTTTAATGCTGAGCCCTCTGCAGTCTGAGTACATTAACAGTGTGCAGAGGAATAAAACTTTCAAAATATTGACTCTACTAAGATACAAACATGTTGGCTTCCTCTCCACTTAGTCTGACCACAGCCCCATTAGTCACATGTTCTGAAGTAAACTCAGCTAGTCACTTGTTAAGACTCTGGTAAAAGCCTTGGTTGTCAGTAGCTAAGGGCAAGTAACTCTTTGAACCATTCATTCAATATTGCTGCTGCCAGCCTTCTTTTTCAAAGCAATGATCTGATTGGTCTGCTAATGACTAGGCTTTTCTGCATTAAATAGAACATGCGCCAATATAGGCTGTGGTCAGACCAAGTTGAGAGGAAACCCTCTGACTCAGAATGAGTTGTATCTCGGTAGAATCATTATTTTGAAACTTAATCAGACTGATGCCCTCCTCTTTGGCAAAAAGTAGCTACTTTCATAAGAGTTTTTAAAAATAACTAGTAAACTCAGGCACAGTAGGCAGGAGAGGTGGCACAAAACATTTGAGGAAATGCTGCACGGCCTAAATTAGTCAGTGATTAGGAGGTTGTCCTATGCAATAAATGATTGGTAATTTAAGATTTGTAGTTTTTCAGATAGCTAATAGATGAGCACCAAATATTTTAATTTAGATTTTCATCATTACTTTTCCTAAGTTTGCACAATGATTAGGAGTAAACAAAGAAAAATTTGTTGTTGAAATGAACGTTGTGTGAAATGATTGTGATGTTGTTTTCTGTACTCACAACATCTTATGTTGTGGAAACGTGCCTTGTCAAAAACAATAAATGTCAGAATCTTTTTTTGCGTTGTTTATTTAAAGCACTATGGAACATTATTAGGATAACACATTTTTCTCACTATCAATTTACGACTTGTCAAATTATGACTATATAGTTATGTTTTTGGAGATTGTTCACATTCACAAAGTCATGTGTTCAGGTTGGAGATGGGTAAAACAATATTTTGCCTTTTTTAATTTTGTTTTCAGCTGAGTAGATTTTCAAAAGATACATTGTTTGAGAGGTTATCTTTGTTAATTTAGAAAGGATAAGTATCGCTTCTCTATTCTGTATTGCAATATATAGTGATGTTGAAAAGCCTATTGCAATTTATGGTTTATATCGGCACATTTCAAATTGTTTTTATTTTCCTATTCCATTACTCTTCACAGTCACCCCTGGAAATTGTCATCAGTAATATTTGTTTTTACCAAATACCTGTCCCTGAAGTATGTTATCAAATGATATTCCAATTAAACGGCTTGATATAATATGTGTTTGGTATGCTGAATTTTAAATGGTCCCATTAAGCACATGTTCAGAAATTCAAAAAGAAGAAACCTTCCCTCCCGATTTGCTGAAAACATGAAAGATGAACTGGCTGGTATAAACTAAGTTCATCAAAACTATACTAACACGTGTTGTGAAACGACTTTTGAGAGGCTCATAGGTCCAATCAACTTAGCGATTTCATAAACTTGTTCAAGTCAAAGGCACATAATATCAGTTCAGATTTTCCTGATAAAGATTCCTAGGTTTTACTAGTGAAAGAGTATCTGCATCAAAAACCCTGGGTTGACAAAGATGCACTCTCATATTTTAGAAATTGTAACTGAAACTAATTGAAGCATTCATAAAATCATCACATCAGGGGCGGGTAATTTCAGTACTGATTTTCCTGGATGACCGTTGATGAGATTTTTCTGCTTTTTTGACTAAATAACAGCAGTTAGGACAGCAGTCAATGCTCAACTGTCTGCAGTTTAAGAAAGAGAGATAATACAGCGACTGTTTATGCACTATTTTCACTTTGTGAGTTCACACTTTACCGTTAGCTTATAATTTAGTCATACATTTTTAACTCTTCCTCGATAACTGCTACATCGTCAGTGTTTAAATGAATCAATGATGAACCTTGCAGCCAGCAAATACATCGTCTGAGCACAATTGTCCAGTGTTTGCAAGTGGCTTGTTAGGTCATCACTGAGGACTGCAACGCGCAAGTCTACTTGAGGTATTGATTAATGCTAAGATTGAATTATGCCTATGGACAGTGTGTATACAGCAAGTGCAGTGAATGTTAAAGAGCCACTCTGTGAGTTGATGGAGTCGCAAATGCCAAACATAATCAAGGGTGTCATTTGATCACGAAGTATCGACTGTTGCCAAAAAGAATCATTTTAGAGCTAATTGGTTTTGTACAGTGACAATATGAACAGCCAAACAGCCAAACGTAATTTTGGAGACTTATCTAAAAGGAGGTCAGTTTAGAGTTGATAGTGTTTGTTAGGTTATATAATAGTATTCATGTAAATTGAACATATGATCTCCGCCGCTGTGTATTTATACGGCTGTTTTTAAATTTTCATGGAAAAACAGTATTTGTTATATATTTGTCTTTTGGAGAGGAAAAGCTAAGATGTTTTGAATTTATATCACCACAGATGACATTTAGGTTCGTATCAAAGGTAAATAATATGTTATGAAACTCACGAACTGGCTCTTTAAGTAGAAGTAGAATGTCATGTAAATAGTGGAGGTGGAAGAAGATGGAGCGGAAGTTTGGTAGTTTGAAATTTTCTTAGAGGAAACCCTCTTACAGAATTAGTTGTATCTCGGTAGAATCAATATTTTGTAACTTATTCACTATGATGTATTTTAATCAGACTGCTGCTCTCCTCTTTGGTGAAAAGTAGCAACCTTTTTTTCTTGTTACAAAATTGAAGGAAAAGGTATTCCAAGTTGAATAAGTGAATAAGATTTGTTTACATCAAATAAAAATGGAAGGATATAGGTTTAAGCTCTATCCATCAACCATGGTTCGCTAGTTCCAGCCGATGCTCGCAGGTTTCACCGGATTGCATAGCCACAATAGTGTTGCGGGCTTTCTCCCTGCCGTAATACTAGCAGCCGCGATATAAGTGAAATAATCTTGAAAGCGGTGTTAAACAACAACTCACCTCACCTCTATCCATCAATGTGTGCATGGTCAAAGTTAAATGAGACAGCTTTTATAAGAAACCATTAAAGATAGGATATCCAAGCTTAGTGTATTGCTTCAGGGTATCAATACCTTGATGGGTGTCCAATATAAGAAAAGCACAATTAAATATATTCCAGAGCTTTTGCACTTCATTCTGTTGGACTGTTTGGGGCATCATCAAAAGGGAATAGTTTTTCTTAAAAGTTGCATAAAAGTGGTGTATGGCTTTGGGGTATCAATATCATTTGAAAATCGGAAGCAAGCAATTATTTGTTAAGGAGTTACCCAGCTTGTCCCCATTTTGGGTCATCTGGCCTGAGGAGCCTGGTTGGCTTATGACATGGTGTCTGGCAGTCCATCCGTTCATCAGAAAATATTTCAGATTTTCAACTTCTCCAGACCTATAGGCACTAGAGAACTCAAATCTTGTGACCTTGTGGCTCCAAATAAGATCCCCAGCAAACAAGCTTTTTTGTTTTTTCCAGCTCTTATTTGTGTGTCTTACATGACCAATGAGAATAATTTACCAAGATTTGATTCCGCTTCCAGAAAATTTCTTTTGTTTGTTATAACATATATAATATGTATTAAAAAGCATTAGCTAATTTAAAAAGATTGTGATCATATATGGGGGATATGACTGTTTGTTTCTAATGTTTTCAGCTGTATGACTCATTTGGCGTTTAGTGTCACACTCAATCTATTTTTTGAAAATTCATTTTTTCTTGCATTATTATGTACTAGTCAGAAATTCATTCTTTGGATTAATTCACAAACAACAAACACTTTCATACATATGAAATATTTATATCACATTTGCTCAATGTACCCAAACAACCACAAGGCTTTCATATCAATGATACATGAAATGCTGGTCACATGACAAACAAAGGGAGACAATAAAATTTTCCTCTTTCGGTTTACCACTAAAACATGTCAAGGGTTTTGGTACTTGAATCTTACATTTTGGTACTTTAAACTGTAACAAAATTTTCTAAAAGATAAAAGTGTATATGTAAAGATAAACAAAATAACATGAAGCATTTTATTTCATGTAAGCCAGAAAGAAGTTTTTACTAAAATCATAAAGCAAATATACAAGGACTGCATTAAGTAGAAAAGTAATGGAATATACAAAACCAAATTAACAATGAAATACGATTTTGAAATTGAAATCAATTTTAGAAAAAGTATACAAAGTAACTGGAGTAAGTAGGAGTAGTTGTTATTATCCATTTCATTTAAACTTATATAATAAACAGGACAATAATCAATTTGAATAAATTTATTTGATTTTTCATAAATGGAAGCTTTTATGTAAAGGACAAGTATGTTGAAAATTGGGATATAAAAGTTGATGTATAAAATGTGACAGTTACATATTTAGAATGGATATGTACATTAAATACATTGCTAATAAATTTCTAAATCGGAGTGTTGAACAATTAATGATACATCTATGTACACAGAGAATGTTGATTGTATGGAAATATAAAATAATATATGAATAATTGTAGCAAAAATAAGAAACAGCAATTTTGGCTGTTTGTTACATTGAATACTTGCCGCAATAGTATATATTCACAATTCAGTCAAACACATTTGAAATTTAGCCTAATTAGTCCTAAAAAAACATCTGACCACCCATGGGCTTGTATAGCACCTTTTTAAACTGTAAATCTCTATTAGATAAAACCATCTCTTAGTTTTCATGTAAATACATAACAAATAAATATAAGAAGTATCTATATCATCTAGTTACTTTGTTCTCAAAATTGAATAAAAAATTAGATAGAGTAAACTGCATGCTGTTTAAGCCTGCACAGTGTTCTGTACATTCATGAAATTCCACTGGTTCATTTCTTAAAAATCCAAGGAACATACCAAGTTTTAACTACAAAAAAGAAATAAACATTTTTTTACATGCACATCAAAATTATGATAGATTTACAATTACCAATAGTAATAGGTGGTAAAATGGTGATTAATTGTTGTGAAATCAGTTTATACCAAATATATGACTCATTGATATTTTTTTAATCTGTTCAATACTGGTTATTTCGAACTTGTAGAGAAAATTTGTTCTTTTCAACAGCATAATAAAATCAATAATAATTTCATCCTTTAATCAACAAAATAAGCGGCATACTGTGGCAAAATTGAAGACACACCCCCTACTGTTTCAACTCTACGTAGTTTGCGGGGAACAAGCCGACCTTGCCGTGACATTCGCCTCTCCACCATCCCTCGTCAATCTGAAAATATTGATAAATAAAAAAAGATATAAAGGAAACATAAACAAAGAATTTAAAAATGAAAAACTCATGAAATTATATATATTCAAATAAAGATGTGTAAATAAAGCGGACTTTAAAGCAAGTATGTAACATTTTGAGGTATTCAAACTGATACCGTGAATGATTCATGTAATTCTGTGTTAGCCCCTGTGACGGTCTAATTCCAGCTTTGCAACAATTCCCCGACCTAAATAGTCAAATGAGAAATCTGAGAAATCTGAATTTTGCCAAAGAGGGCACTGTACTGAAAATCAAATTTGGCAGGTAAGCAGCAAGTTCTAAACTACAGAGAATTTTACACATAAAAACAGATGTCCACATTCAAGTGGTGCCTGTTCATTGACACGATTGTTTCGATATGTACATAAAATCAAATCTGAATCTCGTGTGATAAATACTATTTTTGTTTCGACCAGACATGAGTCAAGACTTAAAATCTGTTGGTATTTAAAACTACCTAAAGAGATTTGTTATACATACCTGTTCAATATTTGTGATAATATCTTCAGGATCGAAGGTAAGTTCATCTTCATCAGCTGAAAATAACAAATGGATGAATTTAACGATTTATGAAATGATGGTTAAACATGGTATTACAGTTTTATTTCTTCACAAATTAAATCTACCTTCATGTGCAAGAATGAAGACAATTTACTATCACTAAACAGGATTTATCAAACATTATTTTTTTAAATTTTTTTACGCTGGCTATCATTCTTTTCTTATGGTTTTCATAATGTTCAAGGACACCTATCTGTAGCCAGCAACCAATTCTTTCTGTTCACTTGTTGATCATGAAGAGGTGAGGTGAGGTGATATGGGTTTTAACGCCGCTTTCAAGAGTATTTCACTTATAACACAGTTGCTAGTATTATTGCAGGGAGAAAGCCCACAACACCATTGTGGCTATGGATACGATGAAACCTGTAAGCATCGGCTGGAACTAGCCAACCATGGGTGGTACTACGCTGAAATTCAGTGTAGCATTGCACCCAAACCTTATTGCATGTAGAACAGTTCTCTACTGCAGACAAAGTTGACGATCCCCTGACGGGATTCGAACCATGAACCTCTTTATCCAAAGACGGATCATGAAGAGACTGCTGAACCAAACAAATGTTGTAACTATGGCACCTACCAGCTTGGTAATCATAAAGAGCGACGGCCGTCTGTCCACCATCCCCTGCCGAGTCTGCTTCATTGTACACACTCTCTTCCTCTTCCTGATAAGCTGGCGTTTCTGCTATGTTGTAAACCGGTTCTGGTTCATACTCATCTACATCCGGTTCATGTCTTGAAACTGGTTCTGGTTCTGGTTCTGGTTCAGATTCCGGTTCCGGTTCATGTCTTGAAACTGGTTCCGGTTCTGGTTCCGGCTCTGGCTCATTAGCTTTTCTTTGTTCTTCCTCCCACCTCTCCTTTTCAAGTCTTGCCTGTCAACAATGAATATTTGCTTACAGTTTTCCTTACAAAATAAATCATTCATGTTTACATGAAATATTTGCACTCATTAAAAACGCTCAATGCATAGCTTCCGAACAAAGCATGGAAAACACATTCCCTTTTTGCAACATTTAAGAAATGGTGTCAGAGACACTATGAAATACAAAAACTGTTTATAAAATATAATTACATATTTAATTATCTTTACTCGTCTCCACATTAGTATCAAATGAAAATTTAAGTGTAAGTGATTATCCTCAAAAAATCTTTTCCCAAAAAACTATTTTGTCACATTAAAAAATAATATAAACTTCCATCTCAATTCAAACCCAATGGCTTTCATTTTAGATAGTCGTAGGCCAATGTTAATCCTTTATACTTATTACACTCTTAGCTTTAAGAGAGTTTTAAAAATCCATATCCAGGGCCTATGTGCACAGAGCTCCCGTAGAAAAGGCATGGTCCTAATTTCAAAAAGCTAAATGCTAAGGTTAGGTAACCAAGGATAAGCAATTTATAACACTGAGTAAAGGAGCTCTTAAAGATGGACACAGTTCTGCATGTCAAACAATATAGATAAAGGGAGATAACCCTGACCTGCACTTGTTTCTGCTGCTCCTCCTGTTCCCGCTTCTCCCGAGCTTCCCGCCTCGATCGCTCCTCCTCCGCCCTCTTCCGGTTCTCGTCCTCGCTCGACTTGGCCATGTTCTCAAACCGAGCCTTTAAGTTTCTAGCACCCTCCGAACCTAAAGTGGAAATGTGATTTCTTCATGTTTAGAAGCAATATAATGATCAACTTTACTGATAAAGATTTAACAGAAGTGATTTCATTAAATGAGGAAATAGAGGATATTTTATGTTTCCTTGATATAGAAAGTTTAACACAGGAGTGTCAGGAATACAGGATGTGAGATATATTTTACAATTTATTGGGGATAGGTGGGGTATTTCATCTTTGGTTGATCTTTGTATTGACATTTTACTAAATACATAGTAAATAGTTCTTACTTCCAGCAGCTTTTGTTTTTGTGTAACTTGATGAAACTCCTTCCATATCCTCAAACCTTCCAGCGTTCTGTAACATTAAAATATTTTAACTTACTTAAACAAAATTGTTTTTCATAAGCGGCTGTCATATATTCATGTTTAATGAGTTACATGTTTGCATTGAAATAAATTGGGTGAAAATAATGGATAAATCAGCCTTAAAAGGGAAAACATTTTCAATCAGCAGACAAAATATTCAATACCTTGACCTCATTAAAGACTTTTACTTTAACATTACTGCGATTCTTAACAAAAACATTCATTAATAGATTTAAAGGGATATTGATGTCATTTACTTTGCATAAATGAATCTACAAAGATTTACAAAGTAAAAGGGAAACAATTCATGATACACAATCTCAAAAATACCACACAAAAAATTCCGTCCATATCTGCTATGGCTTAAATCTATATGACAACTACCTCATGCTGTAAAATACAGATATGACATTCATTAACATAATACAGAAAACACACCTTATCCATTTCCTTTTCAACACCAAACTTTCCACCGAAACCTTTCTTCATGTCTGTTTGAGAAGGATGAAGTTCTGTTTTTGTAACACTGTCGTATCCTTCTGCCGATTGGTCTTGGCGATCCTTCTGAACTCCAAACTTGCCACCGAAACCCTTCGAGTAATCTAAAGAGGAAATTTATAAGTAAAAATGATGAGGAATTCATATAAATTGCATTTATAGGATTTCTAAATAAAGCGACACAAAGCTACATAACATCAAGAAGAGATTATGATCCCCACAGTTACTGAATTTTTATCTCCCTTTAAATGAGAGAGTTAGTTATTGTTTAACGCCTTTACAACATCATATAAATAAACTACATGTATGGACAGAATATCCAAAAAGTAACAAAATCACAAGACCAATCAACAATGCCTTCTTATGCTGTAGCAAGGATTTTTATGCTTAAAGCTACCATGAATGGCTTCAATTTTCATTCTTGTTTTATTTTACCGAGTGTGACCTAATTTAATTAGTTGTTAAGTCTAAATCAACTAAAATGTTATCCTCGTACCATGTTTCAACTGGGATATGTTACAATCATGTACTGATAACATACTTATATAAAGAGGAACGTCCCTTTGAAGTTTGTTTCCACAAAAAACACCTAGATGGCACTGTCCTTTTAAACAAAGAAAGTGACATTGCATCTATTCACTATCTATTTACCTGTCTGAGACTCGTGTTTTGCAACCTTCTCCTTATGGTCCCAGCCCACAGCTGATGCATCCTGTCTGTCCTTCTGTACTCCGAACTTGCCGCCAAATCCCTTGGAGTAATCTGTGAGAGGAAATGAGTATCTTCTTTGAGAGGCTGTGTTTGCATCAACACAAAAATATCCTACTCTTGCAATAAATTTTTTAAAAACTTTTCCTCATTCAAATGAATATAACTTAAAAAGTCTGAAAAGGGCGTAATGAGTCGTGTAGTGTAAAAAAGGAGGGTTTTCAGGATAGAAACTTCCCTATAGTGAAAATATATGTTTCGGGTTTCATTATCAGTGATAGGATTATGAAGGAGTATGCATTTAATCCAAATGTTGATCACTTTCACAACAAGGAAATTGAAACAGCTATGCTGACAATCTCATTGAAAAGCAGGATTTTGGGTGCTTTGATAACAAGCACTGAAATTAAGATAGCTTTGTTGATCTCTATGCTAATTTTTCAAAAGGAGGACACTTTTTCAACCACTTGGGCTTTCTTTCACAAAGCGTTATGGTGATCCTAAGTCACTTAAGTAACCTAAGAGCAATGTTACAGATCGCAAGTTAAACTTTAGTTAATGTTGATTTGTGAAAGGAGGCCAAGTAATCCAGGCCTACATCTGCTGCAAATTTTTGGCTTCAGTAAATTTGTAATTTGTAAAACTATTGGAAATGTAGTTTGTATTATGGGCCTTTGGCCTTTATACTGAATAAAATGTCTGTCTGTCTGTCTAATTTGAAGGTATACAGGGTTCCCAATCCTATCATAATGCTAAACATCAGCCACACAGGGAAGTCCCCAGCAAGAGCACTGAATTACAACAGGGGAAGAGATGAGGACTCACCAGTCTGAGACTCATGTTTGCCAAGTTTCTCCTTGTGATCCCAGCCAACAGCAGACTGATCTTGACGGTCTTTTTGTACTCCGAACTTGCCGCCAAATCCTTGTGAGTAATCTTTAAATAAAAAAATAATTCAGTTATTTGTCAGGCATATATATAACATATCACAAATTTTTCTATGATTTTTTTGGGGTCTGATGAGAAATCTTATGAGAATTGCAACTCTTTTCTAATGAGAGCACAGAACTGAAACGAAAAATTTTGGCACTTTATAGATCAGTTTAAATTTGTAAAAAATGGAGAATGGTGCCAGGTGTTGCTAAAACGGCAAACAACATGATATAGACCTCCATTTGAGGTAAAGTTTGTTTAACTTTGCTGTTGAACCCAGGAAGGATTGCTATAGAGGTGAGGTGATTTGGGGTTTAATGCTGCCTTCAAGATTATTTCAGTTATACCACAGCTGCCAGTCTCATTACAGGGAGACCTGCAATACCATTGTGGTGACACCTGCTGGAACTAGCGAAACATTGGTGGTAGTGTGCTTAAATTCATTGTAGCATTGCACAAAAACCTTCCTACATGTAGAACAGTTCTCTACTGCAGACAAAGTTGCCTGTCGGGATATGAACTCTGGAACTATATCCAAAGTGAAAAGTCCCAAGAATTGCCATGGATATCAAACACCTGTAGGAGATTTTCTGTCTTACCTTTCTGTGAGGCGTGTTTCTCAACCTTCTCCTTATGGTCCCAGCCCACCGCAGACTTGTCCTGTCTGTCCTTCTGTACTCCGAACTTGCCGCCAAATCCTTGAGAATAGTCTGTGATATCCAGAAATATTACTTTTAGAACATCAGAAATTCACTGAAAGTTGCCAGAGGCTGTGGACAAAATTGGGGCTGTTTGGGCATCAATGTAAGAGATGTAGTGAATGTGAAAAGAATTCCTCGAATGATGCGTGGTTGTGTTAATTATTTAGTCCGCAGAAAAATTGCTTAGTTGAAATTTAAAATGTGAAATGATGATTATTGTTAATAGTGAACATAGAAACATCCACAAGAACAAAGACAGATTGATAAGCAAATAAAGACATAAAGCTGCCACTTTCAATCACATGAATATTTCAAAAGCACAACTTGAAATTCTTAAAATGTGGTTGTTGGCAAATGCTGTGATCACCAGAATGAATAGATATAGAAAACTATTTAATTTATTTGAGTGAACACAAACATCTCTGCGCTTTTTACAATAAATCTTTTCTGGAAGATATTTTAATCGCAACTGATAATTTCAGTTTTGGGACTGTTCTTAATCTAAAACAAGAGATGATTTTTAAAAAAAGCTGATTTTAGTGTGTTTGAAAATGACAGCAGAGTATATTGATAAAACCAAACCAGTTAATTACTAAAAGACAGAAAAAAGCAAATAGAAATAAAAAATAAAACATTACCTTAACTATCTAGAACAAAAAAAGAGGTTTAGACATAAAAAAGTAACACGAACCATATGTTGTACCATAATCTACCTTAAATATCTATAACAAAACATGATTGAAACAAGTAACAACATATAACACAAATGAGGTCTCACTGTACCACAATCTACCTTTCTGCGACTCATGTTTGTCGACTTTCTCTTGGTGATCGAAGCCGACGGCAGACTTGTCCTGCCGATCTTTTTGCACACCAAACTTTCCTCCGAAACCCTGGGAGTAGTCTTGCAGAAATTCAAAATAGTTTTTCTCATAAGCATAACAATCTTCTCATTTAGTTAATCTTCACTAAAAACATGTATTGTTGAAAAAGACAGTAAACAATTTAGAAAAGTCATAAGCAGTATAAATGTTTTCATGATAAAATATTTCTAGATTAAAAATATTCTTATTGCATTTATCTTAAAACATTAGTGGAGTGCATTTGATATAGTGATGACTAACAAAATAAACAACAAACCAATGTTAGTAAAAGTGATTGAATATGATGTGCATATATGAAAGATATAGAGATAATGAAAGAGAATAAATAGATTGTCAATGATTAATATTTTCAGATTTTCTAATAAAATCGGAAGCGGCAAGTTTTTGTAATCACATAATACTTATGTGCTTTCACATAAAGATATAAAATCTCCAGTAACATAGAGCACAAAACATGAAAATCACATTTAATACAATCTAATGAATATCCATTATTTCACCATATTTATGGGGAAACATTATTAAGTAACTTTAATAATTTTACAATGAATTAGACAAATAAATCATTTTGTATTTCTAGTTCATTAAAAGTACATAAATTCTTTAAAGGGTTATCATTGCAGAGATAATTTAAGCAAATAAGCATGATATTCAGCAAAGTTTGAAGAAATAAATGCTTTTACATAAATGAAGGAGAATGAAATACAAATTTAGAAAGTGAATAAAAGCTTGTGAATAAAATAACAAAAGAAGGTCTATTTACATATTTATATATATATACATATACTTCCTGAGTAATTAGCTTAATTTCAGATTGGATGCAGTCTAAACTTTATCTTTGAAGAAAGCAGCGCCAATTTTTTAAATTTTCAAGTACCTTTTTAATTAAAATACTTCGAACCATTAACAGTTATTTTCATTCACTTTATAAGTTTTTAACAATATATCTAAGTCGTTCGTTTCTTGAAAGAAGAGAAAATTGATTTAATTAACTTATATATGCTCTAAAGCTTAATCATAAATGGTAAATCAGTTTTGGAAATCGTATTTGTGAGAAGCATGATGTTGTGTTCATAATAGCCAAATATTTGGTTTAACTTTGAGAGGAAGGCCTTGATTTATCTATGAAAATGAATATACATGTTCTGTAACAATGATTTTGATTGGCCAATTATTTTGTATCATAACGTAATTTTTATCATCCAATGGAATGAAGGTACAATATGGGTGCAAAAAACAACAAGAGAGCATTTTAGCTTATTTTTGAGTAAACATTTTCACTTTCTTTTATTCATAAGATTTGTCTTTTCATTAATTGATCTTAATTTTCTGAAACAATACTTGGTTTACTTTATAATTGTAGAAAAGGTTAATATACATTTCGGGTTTCAAATGAATTTTTACAAAATAGCCATTGACTTAAATTTCATGTTTAATTCCCAGTCCTTGACACTGTGTAAGTTATTTCACATACCTTTTGCAGAAGCATGTTTTTCTGTCTTTCCTTTGTAATCATATCCCATTGCAGACTGAAAATAAAATTTTATTTAATTCATCAGTCATTTTCAACAATCAGTAACCCAAAAATAGAGGTGTTCAAAATATCCTATTTTTACCAAGAATGAGTGAATTCTCAATTAGTAGAAAATCATGGTCTTAGTGACGAGACGACAAAAGCCAATTCCAGTTTTATTTGGCGATATAATATACAGGAACCGGACAAAAATATCATCACGATACGATGGTTGCGAGACAATACGTCTAAATCTCTTTAGGTTATTGAAGAAGCATAGATATAGACTTAAAATGTAATCTTATTTCTTACTTAACAACCTGTCGAAAATAATATATGATTGGTAATCACAAAACCAGCGAGACTGTGAAATTGTGGATAAAATAATAGTATTAGTAAATAGTATAAATGTTATAGGGGCCTTATATGACACTCCTGTGTCTCTTTAAGTGAAAAAAACCCAGATTAAAGCTCTGTTCAAATAAGACTGCTGAGTGTTTACTTTTATTACATACCCATGTAATCTTACGATAGTAATACGTAATGAAATACAATGAATTCCGTATTGCACTCCTCAATCCGTATTGCACTTCTCACGGAACTACTTTCTCAGCGAGAGCGGTGTCATGTCAGCTATTTTTAGAATTTGCCGAACGTCAACGAATGATTCAAGTTATGAATGTTTAAATTGTATTCGAATGAAATGTTGATATACATGTAAGTGATATGCACCTGTCATTAAAGAAATTTTAAACATGTGAACAAATATCTTGCGTCTGTTTTTTTTCCAAATATTCATCACAGTTTCGTGTGCACTCTATTGCCATGTGACGTCCTAGGTGGAGGAATGTGATGACGTAATATTACGTGAAAGGGTTGGCGGAGTAATTTCTTTAGGTCAAGACAACACTTAAACACTCTTCGGCTTTATTTGAAGTAAATTAAACGAAAAAAGGGTATGTAATAAATATAGAACGTCATTCTAGTGCATTTTTTGGTTTGTGTTGAACTCATAGATGTCACAAAGAGCAAAGAAACGAGTTCGTTTCTTTGCTCTTTGTGACATCTACTCGTTCAATACAAACGAAAAAATGCACTAGAATGACGTTCTATATATGTATATAACAGTTAAAAGACTATACTTTAGATTGCACTTGATACAAATATAAAATTAGATTTTTAAAGAAATTTTTACCAACCTGATCTTTTCTGTCATTCTGAACTCCATATTTGCCTCCAAACCCTTTGGCAGCATCTGTCTGACTGGCGTGCTTTGACAGCTTCTCTTGGTATTCATGTCCCACTGCAGACTGGTCAGGAAAAGTATATCATCATTATCATCATCATCATTAGAAACTTGATAATCATCATCATCATCATTAGAAACTTGATAATCATCATCATCATCATTAGAAACTTGATAATCATCATCACCATCATAAGAAGTTACATCATGATCATTACAAGGAGTTAATTCATCATAATCATCATCATCATCAGAAAACGTTACATCATCAACTTTATCACAAGAAGTTACATAATAAACATCATCATTAGAAGTTGCAACATCATCATCACCACCATCAAAAGTAGTCAAGACATCCTCATCCTCAGAAATTACATCATCAAGAGGTGATTATCAATTTATCGCTAAATTTAAAGTGATGAAGTAATATGATGACCTTGAGTCCTTTCAAAAACCTAAGCCCTTAACTAGATAAGCTTAGTATGAGACCCTTGTAAGAGTGGTATATTGTTTTAACTTGTTAGGGCACAAGATTGTTGAGGCTACTCCTTAACATTACCATCACTAGAATTTTTTTTAGATGTAAATCATCATAACAACCAAAGTCTAAACAATATCTTCATCTTCCTCTAAAATTCCATGCTGGAAAATCTCAACCATCTGTTCAGGGAATAAAAAATGTGATTTAAACTCCCAACATTTTTCGCCTGTCAGCACTCATGTGATAACCAATACTTGTGATTACACAAAACAGAACATACTTTGTCCATACGATCTTCCTGAACTCCGAACTTGCCACCATATCCGTAGGAAGACTTCGGACCACTTTCAAATTCCTTTGCTTTCACTTGGGTGTCATCCTGTTGAACCTCTGATCTTAGCTTTTTGAGACTGAAAAAACCCATTTCCTTTACTTATGAATTACATATTCAATCTTTTTTAGGATTTAGTTGACTATATGAGATAATTATGGGCACCCGAAACAAAGTAACAATAAACGAGGCTCATCAATATACTATATTCGAGAGAAAAAGTCAAGGCATGAGCCAAGCTGAGCAGTGGTCATTCTGAGCAGTCTTATAAAAGCTACTGTTTATTTCAATCAAATCTTTCTTCATTTAACATCTGGGGCAATATAAATCATAAAAGTAAAAATACCCCTCACTTACTTAGTACAGTATACTATTGCTAGGAGAACAGATGCAATGAAATTAGGGTGTATGTCAATAAAACCTATCAGTATAAGATAGACTTAAATCTAAATGTAGCATTGCGTCCAAAATTGCTGGGCCGTGTTGACTCCTTTTTCTAAAAGTTTAACAAAATAACCACTGTGTATATTTGCCTTTAGCAATGTCCCCACATGGCTTAAGTTGAGTCAGTCTCTATCACTAGCTTATTCAAACCTTGCTGCTCACCCACCAAATTTTGTGTTATTAGTGCAACTTCATACCCAAAAAGTTGCAGTTTTGAAAAAATTTCTCATCAGACAATCAGATCCGTCGCAGCAACTTGAACGACAAGCACATAAAAATTGGGGAATGCAGCAAGGCCTTAATTAGCCAGTGATGGCGCAAGTTAGGTCATATGTGGAAGATGGTCTCCAGTGATGTTATGGTAGATATGGTTTAAATGAGACTCCCAAGGACTTACTCAAGAGACCCCTGGTGACCTGATCCTTCAATGGTCTTCGCTCCCCATCTTTGCTGCTCCTCAGTTACATCATTCTGCGAAAAGTATACGATAAAAGTACAAAATTTTCTTTAAAAATCTGTGACAACCATCCTGCTGCATCAGCAAAATTGATTCTGCTGATCAAGCTCCTTCCATATACCCTGATCTCTTTCGAGCCAAATCCCTCGAACGGCTGGTGTGGCTTTATGTTCGTGGCTGTGCTCACTTGTTATTGTTTAAGCCAATGAAATGTCGTTATCCTAGGGGATTGAAGCTACTCTTTTTAATTTTCCATCCAGGTTGTGCCGCTGTTGCTGGATGTACGTCGTCTCATTGGCTGGTTAGATAGCTAGCGATACATGGATTTTGGCCTAAAGGATATCAGGGTATATGGAAGGAGCTCGATCAGTGGATTCAATTTACGCTGATGAAGCAGGATGTGTGACAACAAGATTAATGACAGATAACCAGGCTTAGTATACGTAAGAGTACTTTCAATCTTTAAATTAAATACTTTATTCATAATAGAGATGTGATTATACATACATTTCACGATGTATGATATTTGTCACTACATCTCATAACTAAATGATTTGATTGTCATGATTCCAATACTACAATATATCGTCACAGTTCTAATCCATAATGTTCATTGCCACCACAAGCACACTAGGATGATACTTCTATAATTTGTCGCACAAAAGAGGTTTTAAAACCTTCATCAAGACACTTAATTGACACTTCTTCAGCTGTTGCTTTTTCCTTAATTTACTGTCAAGTAAATTGAAAAAAACTTTGTATTTGATGTGAGACAATTCAGTGTAAGAAATGGGTACCAATTGAAATTGCCCCCCTGCAAATTTGGTCAAATCTTTTTTTAAAGGGCATTAAAAAGACCATCCGGCTGAATCAGCACCTTCCTAACACCCTGATCTCTTACAGGATCGGCTTAATAGTTGTGGCTAAGTTTACCTGTTATTTCTAGCAAATGAAATGTTATGTGAAATAACTATCTTTAACTCAACAGATTTTTCCATCCGGGTTTTGACGCTGTTGCTGTATGCGAGTCATCCAATTGGCTGGTTGGATAGCAAGCAATACAAGTCTTTTGGCTTGAAAGATATCAGGGTATTAGGGAGGAGCTGAGCGGATTTAAATACACTTATTAAGCAGGATGGAAAAAGACATGGACTTTCACTTGTTTCTCCCCATTAAAGTCACAAAACTTTGTCAGGAAGTTGAGCGAATGTAGTAGTTTATTGTGTAGAAATAGTGGCAACTTTTTGGTGATTTTTTTAGATGAGTCAAAGGTAATATCTGGTAAGTAAGTGACCGCGGACTTACATATCTTTAACCTCAACACTTACGACAAAATCAGGATCTGTTTCCCAGTCGTCATCGTCCTGTACGACCGGAGCCTTCGCTACACGTGTCCCAGCTGCTGCCTTCCACATTTCTGCAATTAAAATTCTAAAATGTTAATAGCAGTGGTAAGCAAAATTTGATTCGTCTTACCCATAAAATTAATGATTATGTTCGAGACTCAATGTTTCGAATCAAAATTTCTTCCACTGGTTACTTAATGAATTTAATGCAAACCACAAGAGTTGTGTAGATACAGACATTTCACGATACAATACGCATAACAGATCACAAAACTGTAAAATCATTATATTTTGCAGAGGGGGGGAGGTAATTTTTGCACTTTTCGTGCAAAGCCATACCGCATGAATAATAAAACATCACGAAATATTATGGTTATGAACGTGAAGAAAAAAAATACAGAGACCGTATCAAGCTATGTATATGGTCAGATTAGTAACACAATTCTGTACAAAATGATACATTGTCAAAACTTTTTAATGGATTTTTCAGACTTTCATTACTTTTGTGAAATATCTGTCTTGTTACCATTCTAGAACCAAGCAAACACTTTTTATGAACTTTAAACTTTTTTGGGGAATAAATGTGATTTGGGCCCTTATAAATAATGTTCTATGTGCATAATTGAAAATGTAACTCTGATAAAATATAATAATGAACAGTTTTCTGACATCATCTTTCAATCAATAACTCTACTTCTGAAGCATTTACCATCCAAGACCTGTAATTGAAGCTAATGCGATCATAAAGTCATTGACATTCTCAACTTTGATTTTACAACTTTTTTCACTTTTAAAACATCAAATATTCATTATCATTCATTTTCAAAATGACTCTAATTTTTCAAGACAACAGATAAGGGATTATAAAATTTTCAGAGAACAATTTAGAACTTAAAATATTTGACTCTTTGGAATAAACCCAAAACACTAGGCTAGGCAATGTGTCAAGAATGAATCATCTAACATCACTGCATGGCAGTTTTGCAAAAAGTATCAAGTGAAACAGCACAAATACGTTGATCTTTTGGACATACCAGTTAAAAATGATTAGCGATGTAACAAATGATATAATAAATATTAAAATACGATCACTTCAACATTAGATCTTACCGTTCCGGTGTAAAACGATATGAACACACAAGTCGCTTTTACTTCCTCCTCCCCTCAAACGAACTTCCGGGTGAATCACGTGACTCTAAACTGGTTTCTAATCACTCCTGCGCTTGCGGGAAGAAAGATTTAGGAGACCAACAACATGGCATTCAATCAATTTTAATTATTTATTTCCCTCATGAAACCTTAAATTTCTTAACCGCACGAAAAAAAAAAATAAAACGACTATATAATGCATCTGTCTTCAAAGTTTCCCGTTTGTTTAATTTATTACAGGATATTTCATACAAATGTATATATAAGTGATCGAATTTATGCAGTCTCATGTTAAACCTATCCCCCCAAAATTACTTTTATATATCATTTGCATATAACGTGTATCTAAATCCACATCTGAAATATTTAAGTCCAGTTCCAATCAAAATTATCATAAATAATGAAAAAAAGTATCTAATTAATAGATATAAATTTTAACTTAACTGATAAATTTATGTCTACATTTCAACCTACTGTCCAAAGGTAAATCCGACACATATAAAAATCTTATGTGCAAAAACTGCTAACTTAACGTTATGGGGAATCAAAAATTGTTTAAACACCCGAAAAAACGCATCAACAATCATACCATCATGATATTTTTCAATTAAAATTCAATAGTTAATGTTAAAGGGGCAGTACCGCGATTTTTTAAAATCTTTTTTATCTAAAAACCAATCATCTAAAATAAGAGGGAAATAAATAGGAATTAAGCAAAAACCACTGGCGATAATTTGTGTGTGAACAGCATTTACTGAATCATTAGAGGTAGGGAAATGGATTCGCATAACTCATGCAATTGGTTATGTTACGCTCGTTTTAAAATTAATACTTTTGGTTAAAAATATCATTACAATTGCATTAACTTTCGTTTTCGTGATACCACTTATTCATCTTTAATAAAGTGCTATTGCGCCCTTAATGCATACACAAATCATTTATTGAATTTGAAATGTTATTATTATTATTATTATTATTATTATTATTATTATTATTATTATTATTATTATTATTATTATTATTATTATTATTAATGTTTAATCATCTGGTATCAGCATTATGTTATGTATTAAATATTATAAATATATATTTGATAAGCGATTTCATCCATAAATAAGGGAAATGAAACTCAGCCTTGACACTTGCATGTATTTGACTCCACCTGGGTACGGAACCAACCAGTTTATGTCAAAATTTAAAAAAAACCTACATCGTTTAATTGAAGGCGGACATTCCAGACCTTTCCCCCTTTTCCACTCCCTTTCTTTGATCCGCAATTCGTTTCAAAATGTACTCAGCATATTCGTTGTTTCAAGATTTAAATGATATCTGGAAGTGGAATGATTGGAACTAAATTCCAAATATAACTATAGACCTAGATCTCTAGGCCTACACTGGTATTGACAACACTTGCTAACACAGTTTCGAAATTCGTGATATTCACAATATTTAATTTTTTTCTTGGAAGAACTTGAACCTGTATTATACGCAGCTTTTGGAGGAATGTGCGTGGATGTTTTAAAATAGATTTAATGATCATGCATGCATGCAGCGTTTTCAAAATCAAATCCTTAAAATCATTTCTATGCTATATTGTCAGATGCGACTTTCCAAAAAGTGTAAACAATGTTATATTTTTCAAATGGTTTATATATGTGAAAGGTAAATTAGAGAAAAGATTGAGAAATTGTTTGAATATTTTATATGATATTTAAATAATATTTCGTTGACCTATAACTTTTTCTCACGCCCATGTTACAAACTTTGATAATTAAATGTTGTTTACTTAATAAATCATAATTTACTAATAAAATGAATAAAGTGACATTTATCGCCTCTTGAATATCATAATTTATATTCCGACAAGGAAACTCCAGACGGCCGCATGTAAGTGGCATTTTTTCTAGGAAGGGATCTCTTCATATGCACAATGTAACAGAACATTTCATTGGGTACTTTTTTACCGGAATGGCCAATCGCAAGTCCTGTAACATATACGCACCTGTCTGCTGTAAGGGACGACTATGGCTGTCTGGGGGAACAGCGACCATCGAAATTGCTCTTTTTGGCGAAAATGACGGTCCATTGATGCATTCTCGATCGTAACAAGATGGTCGTGTTTTCTCTAACTTTAATAAGACAGTAAGTAAACGTAGCTAATGCCATTAGACAAAGCGATTTCCTTCTTTGAATCAATTCGGGCACCGTGACCCGAAACTGTTCGCAATTTATTCGTAGATGTCTCGCCTGTATTACACTGTCTAGACATAATACAATATATGCACTTATAACATTTCATGTTTCCTTTCCGTTTATTTGTATAAAGGTCATATTCTAATAAAAATAACGCCATAACATGTGAGTCATATGGCCAAATGTTTGACAAGTAAACATGACTAGTGTTAAATATGAAGATAGTTTTTAAAACTGAGATTTAATTAGGTCGAATGAATATATTTTATGTTTTAAATTAAGTTGATAACATTTCCTGTTTCTCTATAACATTCATGGGGCACGCAGTCAAAAAGATATGGGTTTTATTGCTTCTTAGAACAGTATTTGTTGAAAATGATATAATCTGCAGCCCAGACATGTTAATTTTATCAGTCATGAAATATAAATAGATATTCTGGTGTAAACTTTTTAGAATGGCAAGTTTGTTTGACAGTTATTGACAGTTTGTGCAATATATTTACATTTTAAACAAATGGAAGTAATTAAATTAAAATAAGCTTTTTTTCTGAGAGGTTACTTCAATTCCTAGTCAAAACAACATTTGCCGTCCATTGCATTTTCATCGGAATGGTCATATCTTTAACATTTTCTTGCATTTTAATACTTAGCCAGATTTTTTTGTTGGCTCATTGCATATCAGGCAAAACATGGCCCTTCATAAGTCCTCTGTCTTTTGTCTGGTATCTGTCCTATCTAAACTTTTCATTATACGAACAACTTCACCAGCATCCCTCTCAGAGTGGAAGCTCCATCATGAATTCCTATACAACCTCTGTTTTGATAAGAGCTGTTCTTGAGCTTCCAGCAGGTTCCCCTGACGGCAATATTTTTCAACATAGACTACCTTGCAATATTTCTGCCAATGAAAACCCTCCATGTGTGAATAAGATATTTGTTGTCATACAGGCCTATGTATTGATGTTGTCGCTGAATAAGGCAAATGCATTCTGTAAAGATGACTCAAAGTGTTTATTCAGATAAAGCTTTCCAAATGCATACGGATATAACTGAGACGTTTTGAATGATAACTTTTGAAACGGTGTCTTTGATTGCACAACTAACTTTGATTGTGTTCAATCAAACATCTAAATTTCCAGATCTCGAAAAGGCTCGTATTAAAACAGGTTGTATAGGAATTTACGGAGTTACATCTGTTGGGAGCAAATGCCAGAGCTGCTGCACCCCAAAGCTTAACATATTGTGGGGAGGTACCTTGCCCCAAGGTGATCAAAGCTGTACTTTTTCTCCTGACAGTCATGAAGTCATGGCAGGCCTTTTCCCCAAAACACTAAACAACTTCTCCTTTGCGGAGAAAGCTCATAGAAAATCATTAATGTTACAGATTTTACACATAGTCTCCTCCACCCCTTTCCCATTTATACATGTGTCACTGTGGCAGGGTGTCCACTATCAAACCTTCTTTTCTAGGATAGAGATCAGTAAATCTTATTTTGAAACTCCCAAAAATAAGGACGTGGCAGAGGTTCAATATTACTAAAGTCGCTTACAGACTATAATAAAATGTTATGTGTAATCAAATTGATATGGTAAACAGTTTTCAAATCAGCTCCATTTCAAGTGATTAGAATCATTATCATATAAAAACAAGGAAAATAAAGCAGTGAGAATTTCAGATAAACCATTGGTCTCTTTGCTCAGCCACAGCAAGTCTGTGCATCGGCTTTTGAATTGGTAAATAAACAGTTCTTGTTAGCCAGCTTGTTACGTTCATTAGGGGTGGTTCTGTCAACATGTTTAAACTTATTAATCATAATCACTATAATATGGAAATCTTTTGTAGACATAACTGGACTAGCAGATTGTATTGCATGCTTGGTCAAAGTATATTATTTCATGTTACTTATCATAGACTATGAAAAGATTGATAAGCTACATGGCAAAAGATTCTATTTTTGTATTGATTATAGCGGTGGTAAACAACAAGGCACTCACTCACTCTTAAATGTGTTGTGTTATTAACATAGTTATTTGATTTGAAAACACATTGAATGCTTAAAAGTTGAATTAGAAAACTTAAAAGACTTTT
Source organism: Phorcus lineatus (assembly GCA_921293015.1). Classification (NCBI taxonomy): domain Eukaryota; kingdom Metazoa; phylum Mollusca; class Gastropoda; order Trochida; family Trochidae; genus Phorcus; species Phorcus lineatus. The sequence continues at coordinate 11,727,549 of OV121085.1, forward strand.
AGGGAGATTTATGCTTTCAGATATTTTATTACAGCTTTTTCACTATTTTGTATAAAATATATTAAGTGAAATTAATTAATTTTTTTAGTGGTGAAACTTTGGCAAACCGGGACAATATAATTCAAGGTAAGTTCATATATTTCTTGAAAATTCTAAAATAATCTTTCTTCACAATTCCCTTCAACACAAATTATCTAATTGTTTTATTGATTTTTGTAACATAAAATTTAATAAAAGGATCAACGTCAATGTCCAAGCGAAAAGGAAGATTAAACTTAAATCAGATTCTTTTGTATCGTTTTCTACATGACGACAACAACTTATGGGTTACCCCTCGTTCCTTATTTTTAGATTTCATTTACAACCAACACCTTCTATATAAACCCCTGATTTTTATTTGACAACAAACAGTTCTAAAGTCCATTGTGATTATCATGATAAAAAGTGTGACAATATAAAAATCTTACGATAAAATCAAGAAATCAACATTATTTAATCTTGATTGGCTTGGCATATTAATAGTTGTCAATTCTTTTCACTGTATCTGACTTAACAAATATTCCTTCTTTAAGGTAATGTATTCTACTATTTTATCCTGGTTGCTTTTCAACTGTTTGACTTGTTTGACAAAATTGGTAAAAGGCCCTTTATTTTCAATATTTTGATACATAGTGAAAATGATTGTTAACATACTGTCATTTTTTATACTTTCTTCAATTTTTAGGGGCTAAAACACATTCCAAATCTGAGTTGCATAGCAAGTTTATAACAAATCAGTTTACCAATCTTGTCACATGGTTATGATCTGTGCATTAGGGCAGGAGCAAGATTTATGAATGACAACTTTGTTATCATGGAAATCACGGACGTTTTGGAGTATAAGCTTACTTCTTTTCTTTGGCTATCACCTTATGAAGCAGAATTTACACCAAAATGTCGTTATTTCAAAAAGAAGTTGTTCTCCAGAAAATCTTTCTGTATGTATATGTGTCACTTCTGTGTTTTTAAGACTTCATAAGGGCATGACAACACTACAAGATTGTTAGCAAAGTTTACTCAAAGGCATTTTATCAAAGTTTCATGGTTATCATATAAAAAGTTTAGATAAAGATTACTGATATTTTTATAATCTGCTTGATCAGCGGATTTGAATTGCTAGAGCCACTGCCAATACCTTGAACTCCTTCAGGCCAAATGCCTTGTACCACTGAATTAATAATCAGTGAATTAATCATCTCACATCAAGCCGTAGCTGCACAACCCGAATGTCAAATCCATTGAATTCAAGATATTAGATTAAATTTCAATGCATCAATTGGCTTGAAGAAGATCAGGGTATTTGAAGGAGCTCTGCCAATGGAGCAAGATGAATTTAACACTAACGTTACATCTCCACCCCGCAGGCCAGTCTGATGTGCCGCTATCAGACGTAGGAATACAACAAGCCAAACTTGTGGGTGTCAGGCTACAGAATGAACGCTTCACTCACGTGTTTGCCAGCGACCTTCTCCGGGCCGCCCAGACAGCACAGGCGATTGTAGAGGAAAACAAAGTTCACGTCAGCTCCGTCATTAAGGACAAACGACTTAGAGAAAGGGTGCGTTATTCTTACTTTTTTTCAAAAGGGTTTTTTGAAGATGTCCAGTGTTTTTAAAAAAAAATCTTTATTCATAAAGATTTTAATTTCATTTACAAGAAGAATAAGCCGTGTCAGTCTTTCCCGGCAGAGTAATTGCTTCCCCTTGAGCCATTTTTATTATGCAATGTTTTCTTCTGTAAAAAAGAAGTGAATAAGGTTTGATTGCAAACATAGAACCATTGTGCAATTTGCATTCAATGCATTTACACAACAGATTTTACAATACACATGACATTTTTATCAGAGGTATTAACTACTTATTTGAGTTGAAATGCATGTGGTCGGAATGGTTTATTCATTGGGGTGTATCTTTATGTAATAAATTTAGAGGATGTCTTTGACTGAGATCAATTCACAGGTAAAATTTGTTACTTCATTTCTTTAGTGCTTTGGGCCATGGTTGAAGCAGATTGTCTCTGCCTTGCATTGATATTTGGGATTTTATAAAAAGATATTTCTTATGATTTAGAGTTAACAGAATACATCTCGGGGAAAAATTGAAGCATTCATAAAATAGTCACACTTTCACAGACTGGTTATCAAGTTGTTGTTATTCTTTAGAGTATTTAGTTCTGTAAGCTAGCAAGCCTAAAATGTTGTTTTTTCTTCTTTTTTCTTGACTTTCAAGTCTTAAATTCAATTCAATATCTTATATAAAACTTCAACCTTATAAGTATTGAATATTTTTTTGATTTGGGAGTTTAAGATAAGTGGGAATTCATATGATTTATTCATATTGTATTTTATTCAGAAATTCGGAGTTGTTGAAGGAAAAACTTTCAAAGACTTGGCAGCTGAAGCAAAGAAACACAACAGCTCTATTCCTAACTTTACACCCAAAGGTGCTGAACGCATTGAGCAGGTTGGTATAGAAGGTGCTACATGAATTGTAAGACAAGCACTAGATTCCTCCCTTCATCAGCTTACGTCAGTGCTTTTGTATCTGAGTAACATCTACACATACCCTGATATCCTTTGGACCAAGATAAATCACTTTTGCAGTTTACTCAGCGCTGTTTATAGCCTGATATATGTCAGCCATTTTGTTTATCAAATTTGTTTGTGAAAAAAATATTGTCATGTCATTGCCTTGTCGTGAAAATGGCATAGTATGTCGCTTTAGATTTAAGCAACAGGAAAGCACAGCTTATTATAACTTGAAAATAATCTTGTGCATGCAACAATGTATAAGTCAATCTCTGAACATGATATATATATACTCCATGATATACCATAATCCTGAGTCTCGTACAGCCAAATTATTGCCAATTTTGTTGTAATGAACTTTAATGGAGAGACATTGTCTTCTCAACTTTATCAAATGTTGATAAGAATTAATAGTAACAATGTAGTTTACACTTTTCTGTTTAGGTTCGAGCTCGCGCCAGATCCTTTTTTCAAGATCTCTTGAATCTGCTAAAAAACAATGCATACGAAGATGGGAACTACATCCCTGCCTCCATCAAACGACGAGCAGACCATAGCCACAGTCACAGCACTGATTTTTTCCTTGGCCAATCAGCTGCAAGCAGAACCAATGCACAGCCAGTCATCACAAACCAGGAATTGGCTGAGAAAACAGTGTCTAAGCGTCCCCGCCACGAAGAACTGGATCTGAAGGTCGACCATATCCATCCTTTGGATGAAGTGGAAAAAATTGACCATGTCTTTGAAGATGACCGTCACCTGGACATGCCACAGACTGCAATCGCCAGGTCAAACTCAAGCAGCAGTTCTGGGTGCTCCAGTCTACCAGAGAGCAGCGAATCCCAGGAACAGATATCCGAGCTCTCAACCCCAACAGAAGAAGATCAGAAAGATTTTGAACCTCATGACGGACATTTGTCGAGTCCAATTGCGGCAGACACAGAAATCAAAACCAACATTCGCTCATCAAAAACGGACGCCTCCGGCTGCCCAAACGTCTCCCTTTCTCCTCTCCTTGAACATAGACTGTCTAGCATTTCGAGCATAAGTTCGGGACGCAATAGCTCATTTGACGACGCAGACGGCTTTCCGTCAAGCATAGCTGATGTTATAGTCGTCAGCCATGGAGGATTTCTCAAAGAACTTATTCGTCATTTTGTAGAGGACCTCAAATGTAAAATGCCTGGTGGCAAAATTTATGCTTTGAGGGTCGGACCGAACGCAAGCGTGTCAAAGTTCACCATCACTATTGATGACATAACTGACCTTCCAATCATCACATGTTTGTTAATTCATGATAAAGAACATCTTCATCAGTTAGATATGTTTGATGCCCCTGGAACTATGTGATCAAATGGCACCTAAATACAAAAAAAATAAATTGTACAGTTTTTTTCTTAATACTTTCAAAATTAATCTAAAAATATTCCAACATAATTGTTGCAACTATCTCCATGATATATGCTTGCTCGTGGAAATTGTATTAAATTGGTGTTGCCCTTTGTTCTATGTAAAATGTCTGTCATGATAAATTGACTAAGTTGTCCTATATTCATGCTTCTGTAGTCTTGTCAAAAGGTTAAGTAGAGAAACTTTTCAATTTCTTGTATATATGCATCAGTGGTCTTGGAACTGAGAAAAATTTAAGAAAATATCAGTGTCATACAATGGTCATGAGGTCATCATCAGCTTTTCTTGAAGACAACATTAATGTTGGGTTTTTAAATAAATATGTAAAAAGTGAACCTTTTGCAATTTTTTATTTTCATTTAGTCTCTTAAGTGGATAAGTAATAGTCTCCTGATGCAAAAGATGCAATTTGTTATTTTCATTTGGTCACTTCAGTGGATAAGTAATGGTCTCTATAAGCAAAAGATGGGTGAGAAAACCCAACTAACTATAACCATGTTTTTTTCCAGAAACTACGGTTTAAAATACTGAAAGGTTTTGTTCTTACTCTGTAGAAACTTGAGTTTTTATTTTTATTATTTGGTTACTCGGTTGCCTATAAAAGGGCAAAGGGGACCACACCCTTAAACCTATTTTCATCTTCTTCTCCAGAAGGAAAATCCCTATAATGTGAATTGTGATGTAGAGACTCCTTAGCAGACTGGAATTATAATTTCAGACTTGGTTACTCTTTGGTTCATACTTAGGGCCTAGGGACCTAAACCAGAAAACTTGTGTACTCTGTTCCAGAAGAAAATTGCCAGGGAATCTGGAATCCTATGCAAATACTCTTAAGCTAATGGTATTATTATTAATAGATGTGGAGACCCTTTGGTGGCCAGTGTACTGTCGCACCTTGAAAAATGAAGTCAGGTAAGCAACAAAGCTTTGGCTCTACTTTTTAGCTAATTGTAGGAGATTCTCTACTTTTAGCATAGTGCAGATAATCTAAAATGTGCGAGGACTGCACACCCGAAGTTTAGAGCCCAAATAATTTTTACCCCTAGCAGATTTTAAACGGGAAGGGTTTATCCTTCTACATCAATAACAACAAAACATCTAACTTTGATCGACACAAGTAGTGAAAGATAAATCCTTTGACTACAATACTGAACAAGGTTTTTCATCTTGCAATATTTTCATTTTACTGAGTGGCAACGAATTCGTCTACCAAAGATCAGAGGGACATGTCCTGTCGAAAATTAACTTCTCCAAAACACTTTGAGTCGAGGATCGAACAACTATTACTATAAAGAAAAGTAAAGGGATGCAACGGGGTCAACACCATTAGTCTCTTTAAAATTTTTGTTCATTATGAATTTCTATAAGCAAAAACATCACAAGGCATCTGTAACTTTGTGACATATAGGCTATACATGACATTTATATTTAATTCAAAAAATTGTCAGCCTATCATGTATGACACTTTTAGGTTATGTATCCTAATGAAGACAAATTGAAACTGGAGTCACATTGGCAATAGCCTGACAATTGAACGTCTGTAGCGACCCAAACCGGGACACGACCCAAACCGGGGAAATCGATCCAAGTTTTAGACTCAACTCATTTCCATAATTTGCTGCGGAGAGTTTTAGATCACGTGAAGGAAGTCATTGAAAACTTGTAATGTAGTTTAAATGGAAAACGATTACGGCAAATTGAAAATCATTGTTTATAGAAATCCATAATATTTGGAAAGTTTTTTTTGGTATAAATCACTTATTTTGCCATATGTGTTTCATGCAATATATGAATGATAGTGTCAGAGAGGCCCATTTAAACCTAATTTGGAACAACAATGTTCATTTGCGGTAAATCACTTTTAAAAAGATATTGACATATTTTTCATGCTTATGTAATCTAAAAAATGAATGTTCATTCATTAACATTAATGTCCAAATTTTTTTTTATTGTTTACACATTTGAATGTCACAGAGTTAGTGATATATAATTATGTATACTTAATCTCCAGTCTTATGTCACTATATTGATTATGAGTGGTTTGGTACATTGAGAAAGAAAGCTGAATGAAATAATTAGTGGATTTATCAAACCACGTATTTTTAACAGGTGAATAAACCTCTGTATGGCGTGCGGCATAGTCTAGTTCGATAACAGTTTTCGCTTCGTTTTTCTTCTTCGATTACTAATAATCAGATTGAGTCATGAAGTGTTTGACCCTCTGAAGATAATGCATTTGGGATAAATATTAACTTCAGTTGGGAAAATTTTAAGAAATAAACTTTCCCAAAACGTGCTACTGCTCCTTTGAAATTCTATTTCTTAAGTTTTCAGTCTACTGTCATCGGACTAGGAGAAGAATATATGCTATGTACCAGCTACATATGAATACATTCATAAGTCTAATTTTTCTGAGATTAAAATATAACCATTTACCATTGAACTTTCAAAAACAAAAAAGATTTTGATAGATTTCCTTCTAGAACCTTTCCGCACATTACAAAAAAAACCCCATACATACAAGACGGTATGTCAAGGTTTCATAAATGTATGGGCATAAATGTATATAAGCAAAGCCTTGATGTAATCAGGTTATCAAGTTTGGATTGAGGTTATGACACGAGTATAAATATATTTGTTTCAAAACTTAAATGCGTACCCTCAGCAGAAGAATAGATTTCGTTATGTTTTCCGTCCGCATTTGGTCGAAATTGTATTCAATTACACTTATGTAAAATTTTAAATTTTTCCCCAAAAAAGAGTGTATCTGGTAGCTGAACATGTTGAAACAAAACTGCGCACTGTTTGGTGTGCAGTATAAAATTTAAAGACGTTTTACCGTTTAGGTCCAGGGTCCAATGAACTATTTCAAAATATGCCAAATAACTAAGAGTGATGAAAAGTAGCCAACCTTATAAAATTCATCGCGAATCATGAATCTATATATATCAAAAGTATAGATTTTAAAGGCGTTTTCCCGTAAAAATTAACTTATTCAAACCAAAGCCAAAAATCTAATTCTTTACCGATGGTAGCTAAACTTGCCAGATGATCTTGTATCATTATTATATATATGTTAAAACAAATTTGCGCACCACTATAGATTTAAATTTGCGCACCATTTGGAAGAATATTTTAAAGACGTTTTCCCGTTTTGGGTCGAGGTCCTGTCATTATTGAAATATTCAAACCTATGTAAAATATCTATTAGTTGACCAATGGTAGCCAAACTTGCCAGATCATCTTGCATAATGACTCTACACATGTTAAAACAAAATTGCTCACCATTGGGTCAAAAGTATAGATTTTAAAGGCGTTTTCCCGTTTTGGGTCGAGGTCCTGTAAAAATTGAAATATTCAAACCTATGTAAAATATCTTATACTTGACGCAAGGTAGCCAAACTTGCCAGACCATTTTGTATTATGATTATATACACGTTAAAACAAATTTGCGCACCATTGGGACGAAAATATAGATTTGAAAGACGTTTTCCCGTTTTGGGTCGAGGTCCGGTCAAAATTGAAATATTCAAACCTATGTAAAATATCTATTAATTGACCAATGGTAGCCAAACTTGTCAGATCATCGTGCATCATGACTCTACACACGTTAAAACTAAATTGCGCACCATTGGGGTGAATATATAGATTTTAAAGGCGTTTTCCCGTTTTGGGTCGAGGTCCTGTCAAAATTGAGATATTCAAACCTATGTAAAATATTTATTAGTTGACCAATTGTAGCCAAAATTGCCAGATCATCTTGTATCATGATTATATACATGTTAAAACAAAATTGCGCACCATTGGGTCGAAATTATAGATTTTAAAGACGTTTTCCCGTTTTGGGTCGAGGTCCTGTCAAAATTGATATATTCAAACCTATGTAAAATATCTATTAGTTGACCAATGGTAGCCAAACTTGTCAGATCATCGTGCATCATTACTCTACACACGTTCAAACAAAATTGCGCACCATTGGGACGAAAATATAGATTTTAAAGACGTTTTCCCGTTTTGGGTCGAGGTCCGGTCAAAATTGAAATATTCAAACCTATGTAAAATATCTATTAGTTAACCAGTGGTAGCCAAACTTGCCAGATCATCTTGTATCATGATCATATACATGTTAAAACAAATTTGCGCACCATTGGGTCGAAATTATAGATTTTAAAGACGTTTTCCCGTTTTGGGTCGAGGTCCTGTCAAAATTGATATATTCAAACCCATGTAAAATATCTATTAGTTGACCAATGGTAGCCAAACTTGCCAGATCATCGTGCATCATGACTCTACACACGTAAAAACTAAATTGCGCACCATTAGGGTGAAAATATAGATTTTAAAGACGTTTTCCCGTTTTGGGTCGAGGTCCTGTCAAAATTGAGATATTCAAACCTATGTAAAATAGCTATTAGTTGACCAGTGGTAGCCAAACTTGCCAGATCATCTTGTACCATGATTATATACATGTTAAAACAAATTTGCGCACCATTGGGGCGAATCTAAAGATTTTAAAGACGTTTTCCCGTTTTGGGTCGAGGTCCTGTCAACATTGATATATTCAAATCTATGTAAAATATCTATTAGTTGACCAAAGGTAGCCAAACTTGCCAGATCATTTTGTATCATGATTATATACATGTTAAAACAAAATTGCGCACCATTGGGTCGAAATTATAGATTTTAAAGACGTTTTCCCGTTTTGGGTCGAGGTCCTGTCAAAATTGATATATTCAAACCTATGTAAAATATCTATTAGTTGACCAATGGTAGCCAAACTTGTCAGATCATCGTGCATCATTACTCTACACACGTTCAAACAAAATTGCGCACCATTGGGACGAAAATATAGATTTTAAAGACGTTTTCCCGTTTTGGGTCGAGGTCCGGTCAAAATTGAAATATTCAAACCTATGTAAAATATCTATTAGTTGACCAGTGGTAGCCAAACTTGCCAGATCATCTTGTATCATGATCATATACATGTTAAAACAAATTTGCGCACCATTGGGTCGAAATTATAGATTTTAAAGACGTTTTCCCGTTTTGGGTCGAGGTCCTGTCAAAATTGATATATTCAAACCCATGTAAAATATCTATTAGTTGACCAATGGTAGCCAAACTTGCCAGATCATCGTGCATCATGACTCTACACACGTAAAAACTAAATTGCGCACCATTAGGGTGAAAATATAGATTTTAAAGACGTTTTCCCGTTTTGGGTCGAGGTCCTGTCAAAATTGAGATATTCAAACCTATGTAAAATATCTATTAGTTGACCAGTGGTAGCCAAACTTGCCAGATCATCTTGTACCATGATTATATACATGTTAAAACAAATTTGCGCACCATTGGGGCGAATCTAAAGATTTTAAAGACGTTTTCCCGTTTTGGGTCGAGGTCCTGTCAACATTGATATATTCAAATCTATGTAAAATATCTATTAGTTGACCAAAGGTAGCCAAACTTGCCAGATCATTTTGTATCATGATTATATACATGTTAAAACAAAATTGCGCACCATTGGGTCGAAATTATAGATTTTAAAGACGTTTTCCCGTTTTGGGTCGAGGTCCTGTCAAAATTGATATATTCAAACCTATGTAAAATATCTATTAGTTGACCAGTGGTAGCCAAACTTGTCAGATCATCGTGCATCATGACTCTACACACGTTAAAACTAAATTGCGCACCATTGGGGTGAATATATAGATTTTAAAGGCGTTTTCCCGTTTTGGGTCGAGGTCCTGTCAAAATGGAAATATTCAAACCTATGTAAAATATCTATTAGTTGACCAGTGGTAGCCAAACTTGCCAGATCATCGTGCATCATGACTCTACACACGTTAAAACTAAATTGCGCACCATTGGGGTGAAAATATAGATTTTAAAGGCGTTTTCCCGTTTTGGGTCGAGGTCCTGTCAAAATTGAAATATTCAAGCCTATGTAAAATATCTAATACTTGACACAAGGTTGCCAAACTTGCAAGATCATCGTGCATCATTACTCTACACACGTTCAAACAAAATTGCGCACCATTGGGTCGAAATTATAGATTTTAAAGACGTTTTCCCGTTTTGGGTCGAGGTCCGGTCAAAATTGAAATATTCAAACCTATGTAAAATATCTATTAGTTAACCAGTGGTAGCCAAACTTGCCAGATCATCTTGTATCATGATCATATACATGTTAAAACAAATTTGCGCACCATTGGGTCGAAAATATAGATTTTAAAGACGTTTTCCCGTTTTGGGTCGAGGTCCTGTCAAAATTGATATATTCAAACCCATGTAAAATATCTATTAGTTGACCAAAGGTAGCCAAACTTGCCAGATCATCGTGCATCATGACTCTACACACGTAAAAACTAAATTGCGCACCATTAGGGTGAAAATATAGATTTTAAAGACGTTTTCCCGTTTTGGGTCGAGGTCCTGTCAAAATTGAGATATTCAAACCTATGTAAAATAGCTATTAGTTGACCAGTGGTAGCCAAACTTGCCAGATCATCTTGTACCATGATTATATACATGTTAAAACAAATTTGCGCACCATTGGGGCGAATCTAAAGATTTTAAAGACGTTTTCCCGTTTTGGGTCGAGGTCCTGTCAACATTGATATATTCAAATCTATGTAAAATATCTATTAGTTGACCAAAGGTAGCCAAACTTGCCAGATCATTTTGTATCATGATTATATACATGTTAAAACAAAATTGCGCACCATTGGGTCGAAATTATAGATTTTAAAGACGTTTTCCCGTTTTGGGTCGAGGTCCTGTCAAAATTGATATATTCAAACCTATGTAAAATATCTATTAGTTGACCAGTGGTAGCCAAACTTGTCAGAGCATCGTGCATCATGACTCTACACACGTTAAAACTAAATTGCGCACCATTGGGGTGAAAATATAGATTTTAAAGGCGTTTTCCCGTTTTGGGTCGAGGTCCTGTCAAAATTGAAATATTCAAGCCTATGTAAAATAGCTATTAGTTGACCAGTGGTAGCCAAACTTGCCAGATCATCTTGTACCATGATTATATACATGTTAAAACAAATTTGCGCACCATTGGGGCGAATCTAAAGATTTTAAAGACGTTTTCCCGTTTTGGGTCGAGGTCCTGTCAACATTGATATATTCAAATCTATGTAAAATATCTATTAGTTGACCAAAGGTAGCCAAACTTGCCAGATCATTTTGTATCATGATTATATACATGTTAAAACAAAATTGCGCACCATTGGGTCGAAATTATAGATTTTAAAGACGTTTTCCCGTTTTGGGTCGAGGTAAAATATCCAATAGTTGACCAAAGAAAACCAAACTTGCCAGATCCTCGTGTATCGTATATCTACATATGTTAAACATAATAATGCACTATTGAGTAAAATATAGCTTTTAAAGACGTTTTCCCGTTTTGGGTTGTTTTATTTTCGAAATAAACAAATTCAGACATTTGCCAAATATCTATTAGTTGATCAATCGTAGCTAAACTTGCCAGATAACCGTGTTTAATGAAGTTTGGCAAACCAACCTAATTTTTTTTTTAATAGGGCTCAATAGGTTAGTTGTTAGAAACGTTTTCTCTCTTTACATTAATGCCTAATGGTATATAAACCAACATACTAATCCATTGTTCTTGACGATTTCGTAGATTACTTAAAAACATTTGTCATTGTTTTGGAGCACAGTTCACTTTTAATCAAGAGGTTTCATTAAGCCGCCTCCAACTTGAATATATTGCATCACTGTTTATCATATTCTCATGATGTCACTAGCATAAAATTGTTTTTTAATGCTTTTCTTATTTGCTAATCAGATTTTATAAACACCAACAGTTTTTATCTATTGATTTTGGCCAGGCATATAACTGTATATACATCGAAATAATTTCTGAATCTCAAAGTTCAAAGTAAATGGCCTTACATTTAGTTTGATAATGTAAAGGTTGCATTTTTGATATCTATAGAAGTTATCACATTTATCAATCGGTTGTTATTACCTTCTGAGGAGAGTGGTGGAAGTGCCATATGATATTTAAATATTATCGTATTTTGGTTGTTTTAGTTTTGTGGAGGAATTTTCTGGTAAGTGACTATAGGCTACTTTCAAACTCAATTACAAAATATAGTTATACTCCTTAAACTGAAATACCGTGGATTGATTAATATGGATGTTGTCAGTTGGTAACGACAAAGTTGAGTCCTGAACCATTCTTAACTTCAGGCTTAAGTAACTAGACTTGGAAGCATTTTACAGACTTCCAATAACTTTCGCAATAGGGTCTTTACTTGACATCAACCGCAGACCAATTTGATAAATATTACAATTAATTTCAAGTGAGTATCATTTCCCCCATAGTTAATCGTATTAATTTGATGGATAGTCATGTCAAAAACTTTGATCAATTATTCAAATGTTTATCTTCCTTAGCTATAGCATTTTGAAAATGTTGAAATATGAAAATACTCATATTTATTGCTTTCCGACAATTGCATAGGCACACTATTCTTAAAGTTTACCGTCCAAGGCTCAGAGAGACATACCGAGAGTATATATTTGCTATAAATATTTTGGATTTCGAAAATTTAAGATATGATGTAAGGAGTTAGTAGATACCAAAAATAAGAGAGCCATGGTCTATGTAGTTCAACAGACTAGGTAGTGTTGATTTTCAAGACGAAGATGTATATCCGTTAGATCTCCAAATGAAATACCAAAATTGTTCAGTGTCAGTGCACTAGATAAGATGTCTTAACACAAATTTGGAAGAAAGTTGATGAAACCATGTAATATTCCTTAAATCATAATCCTGAAAAGACAACAGATTTTTTTTTAAAATAGTGACTATTTTTCATTCATTTACACACTCTAACACATTTGCTCTTTATGTCTTAACGCATTTAAAACAAATAAAACATGCTTTAAATGAGCAAAAAATCTATTTCCAACAAAATCCCACTTCTATCTTCTGACCCCACCACTTTTGTTATCAACCTTTCCCAAATTAACGTTCACCAAACCCCTGCCAATACGCAACAGAAATTGCAAGGATGTCAGAATTCGACTTGCTTGTCCCTTGTTACTGTGTGCCCAGTCCACTGTTTGCAAGGGCTGTCTGAACAAGCTCAGTCATGCGCTTCAAAAATTTATTAATTGTTTTTTAGTTTACTTTTTAATTGAGCTTCAGACATGAACTTGGGCTCGATTGAATCCTCCTAACCACATCAATATGATTCAACTTAACTGATCATCTGACAAAGCTTTTGGAAATTATAGGCCTTTTAAGTTTGCAACCCGGTCACGCCATATGAACCCCTGCCACACTCTTGTTTTTGGGGTTAGGACAGTGAAATTTACACATCTTTGTCTCAATCCTACAAAGATGGTATTCTCAAAACATAAGATCCCAAGCATGACTGATGTCTGGTCTGAAATAAAGGCGATAGAATGTTTCAGGTTGGGTATTCAGTAACGCCATTATTTGAACGGCGGCCAAGATCAAATCTAATCTAATCTAATCTGCAAGGTGTTTCCCCCTCCCCTAAGTTTCAATTTTAGGAGTCGTCTGTTTTGGTGGAGAAGTCGAAAATGTCAAAAGTTTACGGACCACGCCCGACGGACATCGGATTAAGGGCCATGTTATACCTTTCAGGTCTGATCGGCTTATAAAATGAGTTAAAGATTAAAGAGACCCTACATGAGTTGTTCGAATTACATATGCTAAACTTGTGGTGTCATTGCCAAAAGGTAACAACTGTATTCTAATCAGTTCATTTGGGCGACAATTGAAGGGGAAAAGTTGCGATATTGATTGAAAATAGGATGCGCATCAATTAGCCAAACTTGCCAGATCATTTTGTATCATGATTATATACATGTTAAAACAAAATTGCGCACCATTGGGTCGAAATTATAGATTTTAAAGACGTTTTCCCGTTTTGGGTCGAGGTCCTGTCAAAATTGATATATTCAAACCTATGTAAAATATCTATTAGTTGACCAATGGTAGCCAAACTTGTCAGATCATCGTGCATCATTACTCTACACACGTTCAAACAAAATTGCGCACCATTGGGTCGAAATTATAGATTTTAAAGACGTTTTCCCGTTTTGGGTCGAGGTCCGGTCAAAATTGAAATATTCAAACCTATGTAAAATATCTATTAGTTAACCAGTGGTAGCCAAACTTGCCAGATCATCTTGTATCATGATCATATACATGTTAAAACAAATTTGCGCACCATTGGGTCGAAATTATAGATTTTAAAGACGTTTTCCCCGTTTTGGGTCGAGGTCCTGTCAAAATTGATATATTCAAACCCATGTAAAATATCTATTAGTTGACCAATGGTAGCCAAACTTGCCAGATCATCGTGCATCATGACTCTACACACGTAAAAACTAAATTGCGCACCATTAGGGTGAAAATATAGATTTTAAAGACGTTTTCCCGTTTTGGGTCGAGGTCCTGTCAAAATTGAGATATTCAAACCTATGTAAAATAGCTATTAGTTGACCAGTGGTAGCCAAACTTGCCAGATCATCTTGTACCATGATTATATACATGTTAAAACAAATTTGCGCACCATTGGGGCGAATCTAAAGATTTTAAAGACGTTTTCCCGTTTTGGGTCGAGGTCCTGTCAACATTGATATATTCAAATCTATGTAAAATATCTATTAGTTGACCAAAGGTAGCCAAACTTGCCAGATCATTTTGTATCATGATTATATACATGTTAAAACAAAATTGCGCACCATTGGGTCGAAATTATAGATTTTAAAGACGTTTTCCCGTTTTGGGTCGAGGTCCTGTCAAAATTGATATATTCAAACCTATGTAAAATATCTATTAGTTGACCAGTGGTAGCCAAACTTGTCAGATCATCGTGCATCATGACTCTACACACGTTAAAACTAAATTGCGCACCATTGGGGTGAATATATAGATTTTAAAGGCGTTTTCCCGTTTTGGGTCGAGGTCCTGTCAAAATGGAAATATTCAAACCTATGTAAAATATCTATTAGTTGACCAGTGGTAGCCAAACTTGCCAGATCATCTTGTACCATGATTATATACATGTTAAAACAAATTTATATTGAACTATAAACGTCTTTAAAATATCTAATACTTGACACAAGGTTGCCAAACTTGCAAGATCATCTTGTATCATGATCATATACATGTTAAAACAAATTTGCGCACCATTGGGTCGAAATTATAGATTTTAAAGACGTTTTCCCGTTTTGGGTCGAGGTAAAATATCCAATAGTTGACCAAAGAAAACCAAACTTGCCAGATCCTCGTGTATCGTATATCTACATATGTTAAACATAATAATGCACTATTGAGTAAAATATAGCTTTTAAAGACGTTTTCCCGTTTTGGGTTGTTTTATTTTCGAAATAAACAAATTCAGACATTTGCCAAATATCTATTAGTTGATCAATCGTAGCTAAACTTGCCAGATAACCGTGTTTAATGAAGTTTGGCAAACCAACCTAATTTTTTTTTTAATAGGGCTCAATAGGTTAGTTGTTAGAAACGTTTTCTCTCTTTACATTAATGCCTAATGGTATATAAACCAACATACTAATCCATTGTTCTTGACGATTTCGTAGATTACTTAAAAACATTTGTCATTGTTTTGGAGCACAGTTCACTTTTAATCAAGAGGTTTCATTAAGCCGCCTCCAACTTGAATATATTGCATCACTGTTTATCATATTCTCATGATGTCACTAGCATAAAATTGTTTTTTAATGCTTTTCTTATTTGCTAATCAGATTTTATAAACACCAACAGTTTTTATCTATTGATTTTGGCCAGGCATATAACTGTATATACATCGAAATAATTTCTGAATCTCAAAGTTCAAAGTAAATGGCCTTACATTTAGTTTGATAATGTAAAGGTTGCATTTTTGATATCTATAGAAGTTATCACATTTATCAATCGGTTGTTATTACCTTCTGAGGAGAGTGGTGGAAGTGCCATATGATATTTAAATATTATCGTATTTTGGTTGTTTTAGTTTTGTGGAGGAATTTTCTGGTAAGTGACTATAGGCTACTTTCAAACTCAATTACAAAATATAGTTATACTCCTTAAACTGAAATACCGTGGATTGATTAATATGGATGTTGTCAGTTGGTAACGACAAAGTTGAGTCCTGAACCATTCTTAACTTCAGGCTTAAGTAACTAGACTTGGAAGCATTTTACAGACTTCCAATAACTTTCGCAATAGGGTCTTTACTTGACATCAACCGCAGACCAATTTGATAAATATTACAATTAATTTCAAGTGAGTATCATTTCCCCCATAGTTAATCGTATTAATTTGATGGATAGTCATGTCAAAAACTTTGATCAATTATTCAAATGTTTATCTTCCTTAGCTATAGCATTTTGAAAATGTTGAAATATGAAAATACTCATATTTATTGCTTTCCGACAATTGCATAGGCACACTATTCTTAAAGTTTACCGTCCAAGGCTCAGAGAGACATACCGAGAGTATATATTTGCTATAAATATTTTGGATTTCGAAAATTTAAGATATGATGTAAGGAGTTAGTAGATACCAAAAATAAGAGAGCCATGGTCTATGTAGTTCAACAGACTAGGTAGTGTTGATTTTCAAGACGAAGATGTATATCCGTTAGATCTCCAAATGAAATACCAAAATTGTTCAGTGTCAGTGCACTAGATAAGATGTCTTAACACAAATTTGGAAGAAAGTTGATGAAACCATGTAATATTCCTTAAATCATAATCCTGAAAAGACAACAGATTTTTTTTTAAAATAGTGACTATTTTTCATTCATTTACACACTCTAACACATTTGCTCTTTATGTCTTAACGCATTTAAAACAAATAAAACATGCTTTAAATGAGCAAAAAATCTATTTCCAACAAAATCCCACTTCTATCTTCTGACCCCACCACTTTTGTTATCAACCTTTCCCAAATTAACGTTCACCAAACCCCTGCCAATACGCAACAGAAATTGCAAGGATGTCAGAATTCGACTTGCTTGTCCCTTGTTACTGTGTGCCCAGTCCACTGTTTGCAAGGGCTGTCTGAACAAGCTCAGTCATGCGCTTCAAAAATTTATTAATTGTTTTTTAGTTTACTTTTTAATTGAGCTTCAGACATGAACTTGGGCTCGATTGAATCCTCCTAACCACATCAATATGATTCAACTTAACTGATCATCTGACAAAGCTTTTGGAAATTATAGGCCTTTTAAGTTTGCAACCCGGTCACGCCATATGAACCCCTGCCACACTCTTGTTTTTGGGGTTAGGACAGTGAAATTTACACATCTTTGTCTCAATCCTACAAAGATGGTATTCTCAAAACATAAGATCCCAAGCATGACTGATGTCTGGTCTGAAATAAAGGCGATAGAATGTTTCAGGTTGGGTATTCAGTAACGCCATTATTTGAACGGCGGCCAAGATCAAATCTAATCTAATCTAATCTGCAAGGTGTTTCCCCCTCCCCTAAGTTTCAATTTTAGGAGTCGTCTGTTTTGGTGGAGAAGTCGAAAATGTCAAAAGTTTACGGACCACGCCCGACGGACATCGGATTAAGGGCCATGTTATACCTTTCAGGTCTGATCGGCTTATAAAATGAGTTAAAGATTAAAGAGACCCTACATGAGTTGTTCGAATTACATATGCTAAACTTGTGGTGTCATTGCCAAAAGGTAACAACTGTATTCTAATCAGTTCATTTGGGCGACAATTGAAGGGGAAAAGTTGCGATATTGATTGAAAATAGGATGCGCATCAATTAGTCATACATAAATTTCAAACTAATGCAGGTAGCAGATTGCATTTGAGTTGGTATCCGAGACGTGACTATTGATATACACCCCTAAAGACACCATCGTTGATGTCATTATTTAGACATCTGATGACTGTTTACAGACAACCCTTCACGATCATTTACTTGAGATTTACAGCCTGTTGAATAAAGCTACTCTCCTGTAATCATGGAAAGTTCTAAAACTGAGCATCGTACGGTTATGAAGTTTCTCACAAAAGAAGGGGTGAATGCGACCGTAATACATAAACATATGACCAATGTGTATGTGAAACAGCCCCTCAATAATCTACTGTTGCAAAATGGTCAGCTGAGTTGAAGCGGGTTAGCAGCTCTTTGGATGATGACCCACGGTCAGGAAGGCCTGTTGAAGACATTACAGACGATATGGTTGCACTGGTCGAGGGCTTAATCATGTCTGATCGTAGAATAAAGGTGAACGAGATATCTTCAGAGTGTGGCATTTCTCACGGAAGTGTTTGCACCATAATTCATGAGCACTTGACCAATGTGTTTGCAAGATGGATACCACAAAACTGATCAACACCAAAGAGTTGAATCCAGTCGTGAGCTCTTTGACATCGACAATGCTGATCCCGATAACTTTCATGCCCGTCTGCTTACAGAGGAAGAAACATGGATTCATCACTGGGATCCTGACACCAAGCAAGAATACATGCAATGAAAGCACAAGCACTCTCCTCATCCAAAAAGTTCAGAACTAAGCCTTCTGCTGGCGGGATCATGGCGACCATTTTTTGGGAATCAAAGGGCGTGATACCTATAGACTGTAAACCGTCTAAA
The DNA here is from genome assembly GCA_921293015.1 of Phorcus lineatus. Lineage (NCBI taxonomy): Eukaryota > Metazoa > Mollusca > Gastropoda > Trochida > Trochidae > Phorcus > Phorcus lineatus. The sequence continues at coordinate 11,746,172 of OV121085.1, forward strand.
ACTACAGTAACAGAAGCCTACTATGCTGACTTGTTGAAGTGATTGAGAGCGGCGATCAAGAGGAAGAGGCGCGGCATGTTGACTGCTGGAGTTATGCTTCTTCATGACAACGCTCCAGTGCACAAGCGTTGTATCGCACAGGCTGCGTTTCAACAATTTGGCTTTTAACATCTTAACCCTAGCCCCTTACAGTCTAGATCTGTCCAAAAGCGACTTCTATCTGTTTCGCATTTTGAAATTAAACCTGCGTGGTACGAGATTTTGCATGATGATGAACTCATGGCAGCTACTTAGGCATGGATGAGGGGCCAGTCAGAAGATTTCTACCGCAACGGCATAGACAGTCTCAAAGACAAAAGGACTAGGTGCATCGAGGTCCAGGGAAAATATATTGAAAAATCAAATCAATATCGCAACCATTGGCTTCTGTTTTTATATCCATTCCTCGTAGTTACTATTATTCATAATAACCGACAATGTGATTTCGCGTTGTTTGGTTTTCATTCAAAACATTTGTTTAAAGTAAATAAGTGTCTTTTATCAACCTAATCCCTGTCGAAATGTATTTAAATTTGTTTACATGATCAGTGAATGTCTTCATATTATGTTTTAAGAAAACTTCCGTTTATTATTTTTCTGTGCATAAGCGGGAGAATCTAAATAATGATAATACATATTTTTGACAATTGAGGAAATTAGGTATTGATTGATGAGATATACATTATCAGTGTTTTATTGAATATGTTTTAAAAGTTAGGGTCAAATGTAACTCCGAATTGTTTTTTAACCTTAATTTGTTCATTGATTATGCATAAGTGCAAAAATCAACATAACATTTTTAACGGAATATCCTAGCTTCGTGCCGTAAAAGTTTCATGAATGGGAAAACAATTTACTTTTCACGTTTCACATCAATTCAAATATTGCTAACTTACATGACGAAACTCAAAAACGAAAAATTTAAATCATTACATTTTATTCTGCGACTGTTACCTCATTGTTATATTGTTATACTAACAAACTTACCCCCCCCCCCCCCAGGCCAACCACCTTACACTGAAGCAAAATTCAAAAGGCAATCTTGCAATATACATGCACAATTTACCGTGTCCATGAAGGTATTGATTGATTTTTTAAAAGATTTTACAAATACGAAATATTTTCTCTCAGAAGTCTGAAAATATCAAAAGGCACCGCCTCAGTAGTTGTGTAATATTTATGCAAAGTTCCAGTAAGATTTAAGTTTTTAGTTCTGTTACAGTAATTATAATTATATGAACGGACGGATATACCCCACGTGATATGTATCGTAGCGATAAAAAAATGAAAAAACCATAATTTCAATTAACACCCATAATGAGAACTCACATACAGTACACTCGAATGATGTTCTCAAATACCAACGCAAACAACACTACACAAGAGACCTAATATTTAAAGAATGAATTAGTTTTGAGTAAAATAAATATCAGCTATCAGAATGCTGCGCCAAAGCTGAGAACCACCATATTTTCATGGAAATCTGACGATCTGGGTCAAGATCTATACATGGTTATTGACAAAATTCGACATGACTTATAGATTTCAGCAAGGGGAAAGTAGTTCAAAGGTGGTGCTCTAACGAAAGCTATAAAATCTTCAAGAAGACTGCTAGAGCGCGAGTATACTGAAAATCAGACTTCGAGATAATTTTTAAAAATAACGAACTTCTGTTTCTGATTACAATTTCTTGGTCTGCTTGTGTCTTCGTATAGTTTAAATTAGCGTAAATAGGACTTAGACTGTTTAAAGTGCTCTTATTTTATACACATTCTTGGAACTGGACAAGAATGTGACAAAAGACATGGTTTGCCTAGAATAAGACATTTCAATGCCCCCTTGCTTAGTTGAATATAACCCCAACTGTCATTCTTGCGTTCATTTCCAGTGTAGAAAATTAACTTATCTTAATCATATTTATTGTTATTTAAAGAAGACTTACACAGAAGAATGTTTTGAGTTGTCGTTCAACGCTTTTAAAGCACGACCCTAAAGTGAAGTGAGTCAAGTGAATCTCAATCTAGTTAAAGCTAGCTGTATTGATAAAGTTTCAAGGGATAATTCTCATATGTAAGACTGCCTAGACTCTGCAAAAACATCCTACTGAAACAGGATTCGTGAATCCATGGTGATAGTCGTTGATTTATGTATATAATGGTGGAGACTTAGATAGTAAATCATAGATACTATTCTAAATCATTACTAGATTGCAATTATATCAGGGCTACGGTGTTTAAGTCTATGAATCTTCAAGCCAAACATAATCTTAAATCTTAAACTACATAGCCTTATCCGTTATTCTTCAAAGAATAATTTCATTTCCTTATCTTCGTCTACGTATCTTCAGAGAAGACTATTGCCTGATTGACATAAAAAAAATATCATGTAGTCTTCTTGCACAGCTCTTACATAAGATTCAAGTCATCATATTGAAATATGGCACTTATCAACCATTTGTTATGTTTATGTTAAGTTGATAATAAAAATTATCTGCTTTGTTACAGTTATTCCTGTTGTTCTATAGCCCATAAGGCTCGTCATACAATGTAAACAGTTACAGAAAATAGAGATTTCTACAATAGATTGTTTGCGTAAATAAATTCTGTTGATTTAATAGGACTTCAACTCAAAGTAGAAAAACGGAATTCATATCAATACTGTTGACTCAACAGAGCGATTTTAAGGTTTTTAAACATATTGAGTTATTCTACACACAATGATCTGAAAAGTTTGGCTACCATTGGTCAAGTATTAGATATTTTACATAGGTTTGAATATTCTAATTTTGACAGGACCTCGACCCAAAACGGGAAAATGTCTTTAAAATCTATAATTTCGACCCAATGGTGCGCAATTTTGTTTTAACATGTATATAATCATGATACACGATGATCTGGCAAGTTTGGCTACCTTTTGTCAACTAATAGATATTTTACATAGGTTTGAATTTGTTAATTTTGACAGGACCTCGACCCAAAACGGGAAAACGTCTTTAAAATCTATATTTTCTTCCAAATGGTGCGCAAATTTGTTTTAACGTGTATATAATCATGATACAAGATGGTCTGGCAAGTTTGGCTACCTTGCGTCAAGTATAAGATATTTTACATAGGTTTGAATATTTCAATTTTTACAGGACCTCGACCCAAAACGGGAAAACGCCTTTAAAATCTATACTTTTGACCCAATGGTGCGCAAATTTGTTTTAACATGTGTAGATTCATTATACACGATGATCTGGCAAGTTTGGCTACCATTGGTCAACTAATAGATATTTTACATAGGTTTGAATATTTCAATTTTGACAGGACCTCGACCAAAAACGGGAAAACGTCTTTCAAATCTATATTTTCTTCCAAATGGTGCGCAAATTTGTTTTAACGTGTATATAATCATGATACAAGATGGTCTGGCAAGTTTGGCTACCATTGGTCAACTAATAGATATTTTACATAGGTTTGAATATTTCAATTTTGACAGGACCTCGACCCAAAACGGGAAAACGTCTTTCAAATCTATATTTTCTTCCAAATGGTGCGCAAATTTGTTTTAACGTGTATATAATCATGATACAAGATGGTCTGGCAAGTTTGGCTTCCTTGCGTCAAGTATAAGATATTTTACATAGGTTTGAATATTTCCATTTTGACAGGACCTCGACCCAAAACGGGAAAACGTCTTTCAAATCTATATTTTCGTCCCAATGGTGCGCAATTTAGTTTTTACGTGTGTAGAGTCATGATGCACGATGATCTGGCAAGTTTGGCTACCATTGGTCAACTAATAGATATTTTACATAGGTTTGAATATTTCAATTTTGACAGGACCTCGACCCAAAACGGGAAAACGTCTTTCAAATCTATATTTTCTTCCAAATGGTGCGCAAATTTGTTTTAACGTGTATATAATCATGATACAAGATGGTCTGGCAAGTTTGGCTTCCTTGCGTCAAGTATAAGATATTTTACATAGGTTTGAATATTTCCATTTTGACCGGACCTCGACCCAAAACGGGAAAACGTCTTTCAAATCTATATTTTCGTCCCAATGGTGCGCAATTTAGTTTTTACGTGTGTAGAGTCATGATGCACGATGATCTGGCAAGTTTGGCTACCATTGGTCAACTAATAGATATTTTACATAGGTTTGAATATTTCAATTTTGACCGGACCTCGACCCAAAATGGGAAAACGCCTTTAAAATCTATATTTTCTTCCAAATGGTGCGCAAATTTGTTTTAACATGTATATAATCATGATACAAGATGGTCTGGCAAGTTTGGCTTCCTTGCGTCAAGTATAAGATATTTTACATAGGTTTGAATATTTCAATTTTGACAGGACCTCGACCCAAAACGGGAAAACGTCTTTAAAATCTATATTTTTGACCCAATGGTGCGCAATTTTGTTTTATCATGTTTAGATTCATTATACACGATGATCTGGCAAGTTTGGCTACCATTGGTCAACTAATAGATATTTTACATAGGTTTGAATATTCTAATTTTGACAGGACCTCGACCCAAAACAAGAAAACGTCTTTAAAATCTATACTTTTGACCCAATGGTGCGCAATTTTGTTTTAACATGTATATAATCATGATACACGATGATGTGGCAAGTTTGGCTACCGTTGGTCAACTAATAGATATTTTACATAGGTTTGAATTTGTTAATTTTGACAGGACCTCGACCCAAAACTGGAAAACGTCTTTAAAATCTATATTTTCTTCCAAATGGTGCGCAAATTTGTTTTAACGTGTATATAATCATGATACAAGATGATCTGGCAAGTTTGGCTACCTTGCGTCAAGTATAAGATATTTTACATAGGTTTGAATATTTCAATTTTTACAGGACCTCGACCCAAAACGGGAAAACGCCTTTCAAATCTATACTTTTGACCCAATGGTGCGCAAATTTGTTTTAACATGTGTAGATTCATTATACACGATGATCTGGCAAGTTTGGCTACCATTGGTCAACTAATAGATATTTTACATAGGTTTGAATATTTCAATTTTGACAGGACCTCGACCCAAAACGGGAAAACGTCTTTAAAATCTATATTTTCTTCCAAATGGTGCGCAAATTTGTTTTAACATGTATATAATCATGATACAAGATGATCTGGCAAGTTTGGCTACCTTTTGTCAAGTATTAGATATTTTACATAGGTTTGAATTTGTTAATTTTGACAGGACCTCGACCCAAAACGGGAAAATGTCTTTAAAATCTATATTTTCGACCCAATGGTGCGCAATTTTGTTTTAACATGTATATAATCATGATACAAGATGATCTGGCAAGTTTGGCTACCTTTTGTCAACTAATAGATATTTTACATAGGTTTGAATTTGTTAATATTGACAGGACCTCGACCCAAAACGGGAAAACGTCTTTAAAATCTATATTTTCGTCCCAATGGTGCGCAATTTTGTTTTAACATGTATATAATCATGATACACGATGATCTGGCAAGTTTGGCTACCTTGCGTCAAGTATAAGATATTTTACATAGGTTTGAATATTTCAATTTTTACAGGACCTCGACCCAAAACGGGAAAACGCCTTTCAAATCTATACTTTTGACCCAATGGTGCGCAAATTTGTTTTAACATGTGTAGATTCATTATACACGATGATCTGGCAAGTTTGGCTACCATTGGTCAACTAATAGATATTTTACATAGGTTTGAATATTTCAATTTTGACAGGACCTCGACCCAAAACGGGAAAACGTCTTTAAAATCTATATTTTCTTCCAAATGGTGCGCAAATTTGTTTTAACATGTATATAATCATGATACAAGATGATCTGGCAAGTTTGGCTACCTTTTGTCAAGTATTAGATATTTTACATAGGTTTGAATTTGTTAATTTTGACAGGACCTCGACCCAAAACGGGAAAATGTCTTTAAAATCTATATTTTCGACCCAATGGTGCGCAATTTTGTTTTAACATGTATATAATCATGATACAAGATGATCTGGCAAGTTTGGCTACCTTTTGTCAACTAATAGATATTTTACATAGGTTTGAATTTGTTAATATTGACAGGACCTCGACCCAAAACGGGAAAACGTCTTTAAAATCTATATTTTCGTCCCAATGGTGCGCAATTTTGTTTTAACATGTATATAATCATGATACACGATGATCTGGCAAGTTTGGCTACCTTGCGTCAAGTATAAGATATTTTACATAGGTTTGAATATTTCAATTTTTACAGGACCTCGACCCAAAACGGGAAAACGCCTTTCAAATCTATACTTTTGACCCAATGGTGCGCAAATTTGTTTTAACATGTGTAGATTCATTATACACGATGATCTGGCAAGTTTGGCTACCATTGGTCAACTAATAGATATTTTACATAAGTTTGGATATGTTAATTTTGACAGGACCTCGACCCAAAACGGGAAAACGCCTTTAAAATATATACCTTTGATCAAATGGTGCGCAATTTAGTTTTAACATGTGTAGATTCATGATTCATGATGATCTGGCAAGTTTGGCTACCTTTGATCATGTATTAAACTTTTGGCATAGTTTTGAATATGTTAATTTGGACAGGACCTTGACCCAAAACCCTTTAAAATGAAGACTTTTCATCATGCGCATTTTTGTTTTAACTTGTATAGATTCATTTTACGGGATGATCTGGCATGTTTGGCTTAATTTGGTCCACTATTAGATATTTTGCATAGTTTTAAAAATTTCAATTTGGACAGGAACTCGACCCAAAACTGGAAAACGCTTTTAAAATTTATACTTTTCATCCAATGGGGTGCATTTTTGTTTTATCTTGTAAAGATTCATGTTACGGGATGATCGGGAAACGCTTTCCATATTTTCTATATTTTCATATTAGTAATCCTAAATATCATTTCAATATATCTTAAACCTAATTTAATCATTTCTAGCACGTATTCGATACATTATTAAAACATTATAGAATAAATTGTAGCCAAAGATATTATTTTTTCAAATAACTATAAAATGTATAATATACATATTACATATGGCGAGATAATTGAATATCTATATATGAGATGCATATCCTATCTACGTCCAATGCGACAGTTTGAACATAGAGGTCAAATTAAATCTTCGGCATTTTCCCTTGATATATTGTTTCCTATCATATTTTTTCTAATTTGAATTGAACTCTAATTTCGATCAATGCATTTTACTTCCCAATAACTCAATAGTCAAGTCGATAAAAAATGTATTTGATCTACTTTAACTCAAAGTCTCAACATTTTCATATTCACATTCAACATTATACTTCAACCAAAGACCTCATGATATAAGGCTTCGTTGTTCTAGGCTCCTTTCAAATTTATTTCATATGAGATAGTCAAAGATGAATATAGTTAAAATGTAATTTTTGTAGAAATAACTGATAATAATAATAATAAGAGGATTTATATAGCGCGTTATCCACATCACTCAGGGACATGCTCTAAGCGCATAACATATATACAGCTTATATACAGTAAAGGTAGCGTTCAGATATATCGCTGGAACAGATGTGTTTTGAGTCTGGACTTGAAAGCAGGGATAGATGGAGAGGCTCTAAGATCTTGTGGAAGGGAGTTCCATAGAGTGGCAGCAGCATACGAGAATGAATTTGCACCAAAGGTTTTCAGCTTATATTTGGGGACCACTAGTAGAAGTTTATCACTGGAGCGGAGGGATCGTTCTGGTTTGTACAAATGTAACAAGTCCTGTAGATATGCTGGTCCGATGTTGGAAATGGTCTGGTAGACAAGGGATAATACTTTAAATTCAATCCTCTCGCGAATCCGGAGCCAATGAAGAGAATTTAAAGCTGGTGTAATGTGAGAGCACAACTTTGTCCTTGTGACTATTCGAGCAGCTTGGTTTTGTATTTTCTGGAGACGCTGTAGCTGTTCCTCCGAGATACCAAATAGTAAACTATTGCAGTAGTCAAGGCGGGTTAGAACTAGAGTCCGAACGAGGGTGGCTGTTGCTTCCATGGTTAGGATGTTGCGTATCGAACCAATATTCCTCAAATGATAATAACAGGTTTTACAAATGTGGCTGATGTGACTTTTCATACTTAAATTTGAGTCCAAATAAACACCAAGATTTCTCACAGAGGTCGAGAAGGGGATTGAAGATTGTCCTATAGAAATGGAGGTGAGCTGACACTTCTGCTGTCGTTGACGCGGAGCAATAATAATGGCTTCTGTCTTACTGTCGTTTAAGACAAGTTTGTTGCTGGTCATCCAGGACTTTACATCATTGAGACAGGACTCCATTTTGACCTTGGCTTTCTGCTGACTGTCTTTGCATGGCTTGAAACTGTCCATAAGTTGTGAGTCATCTGCATAAAAATGTCTTCCAATGAGATGCTTGATGATGAGTTGTCCTAGAGGTTTGGTATACATGGTGTAGAGTATGGGTCCTAAAACCGAGCCCTGTGGCACTCCACATTCAAGGATATGGACATCTGACAGTGTTCTGTTAATCTGAACGGATTGAGAACGATTTTCAAGGTATGATGATAAGTTTGTTTTATTTTGAATACAACATACGTTAAATTTTTTTTAACCTCAATTTATTTTTTATAATGAAAATATTAAGAAAATATTTATCAGACAGCAAATTAAAAAATAAAGAAAGAGAATCGAAGCTATTTTAATCAACAGCAAACAGCGTGAGCAGAAAGAAGGTACAGTGGTTATGGTTCGTTTCCACAACGCAATCCTTCTTTTGCAGCTACGGGGCAAATCGCGCTCGACTTTCCAAGCGGACGAAGTCGAAAATAGGCTAATAAAGTCAAAAGCTGTTTTTCTTGGCACAAAAAGGCTTTTTTTCACTTAACCATACCATTTAATGATTTTCAATGAGGCAATTGGATTTATTTATATAGATTTCCCTGTTTGGGTCGTTTCCCGGTTTGGGTCGTAACAAACGTCAGTTAGTTGTCCTTAGAGTCTGTTCCTGCATACCAATTCCTCCAAAGATATATGTCCGTTCAATTGTTACCACCAAACCAAAGAATCAAATACGGGTCTTTCACTTATGTCATCATGTTGTCACAGCAATGAAGAATATACTGCTTCAGGGTATAAATCAACCCTATACCAGAATTGATTTCAAGAAATAGATATTACACCAGGAAATCAAACTATCGCCCTTATTTTGAGAAACTTCCAGCTTCGCAATTACAGTGATCTTGAACCATAGAAATATTAGGAAAGTGTTGTTCAGGGATGATTCACAGTTTCGTCTGCAACGGCAGGATTGAAAATATAGTGTCTTTGTACTGTTAATCATCTTAAAAAATAACATATTCCCTTCAATTTCACCCAGACGGTCGACTTCTACGGTTGAGACAATGCTATGTTGTCAAATGCGATATCAAGCACAAACAGAGCTGATTTAGTGATGGTGGGAATTTAGGGAAAACACTTCATTAAAAACGTCTTTGGACTTCACGTGATTCCAATTAGTGCCTAAAATCATAATAACGTTAATGCTTAAACAGCATGCGTAATGGTCAAACTGTAGTGCCACCCTTAACGTTGCACTTAGGCTACTTTAGTGACTTAAGGTCACCTTAGTGCGTTAAGCTACGGCACCCAGATCTTTACCCAATTGAACAACAATGGCATGAAATCAACCTTGCATCTCAAAGTCACAAGACGTCTCAGACACTGTTGTACAGGAAGATAGAGGACGAATTTTGAAAAATAAACGTCATTAACTTATTCAAATCTTGTCCATGGATCCAAAGCAAGAAGGTTTCAAATGGTACTCATTTACAGCTTTGACTTTGACGCCATGACTAATGGGATAAAGACACAACACCTTTTTATCTTTAGTATTAACATAGAGCCATGGGCTCAGTAGCTCATCAGCCTGTAGGAGCCGTCGACAATGTGAAAGTTTACTGACGACGGACAATACCCCATACCATAATCCCATCTGACCGTTCGGGCATGAGAATCTTAACATATCTAAGAATACGGACTAAATAACTCCGAATCTCAAGATGCGGGAAGTGATATTTATATCCACATTGGCGCACAGTTGACAAAACCCGGGCGTTTTTATTAAATTAATGATAAAGAAGACAATGTGAAGATCGAGATGTCCTTTTGAGACATTTGGCCCAATCTTAACATGATCTTTCCAATTATCTGCAATTAGTTAATTAGTTACCGCCTTACTTAAAGAGCGACTCCGTGATTTTCATACCATATCAAAATTTAACTTTTCATGTCCAAAAGACATATATATGACAAATACTGGTTTTCCATGAAAATCTAAAAACAGCCTTGTAAATGCACAGAGGTGTAGATATTACGTCCGTTATACATTGATACTAGTTATATAACCTAAGAAACACTATCAACTCCTAACTGCCCTCCTACCTGTTTTAGATAAGTTTCCAAAACTACGTTTTACTATTTGACGTGCGCCACTGTCCGGTTTTCGATCATAATTGCGACGTTCTACCTTCATATTATCACTGTAAAAAACCCACAAGCTTTAAAATGTATGTCGATACTTCGAGATCAAATGACACCATTGATTAAGTTTGGTATATATGACTCCAACAACTCACGGAGTGGCTCTTTAATCGGAGAGTAGAATGTAGTTTACCCTCTCTCGCCCCAGCGATACTTCACGGGGAAAATGGAACCACTCTGCATATAATACGAGGGTTAAAGTCGTTGGTTAACTTCGTACATGATCAGTGTTTAGAAATTTCATCATATCGGTTGGAAATATAACTTTGAAATTCGTTTCCGGAACAGATCAAAACAAACGTAAAAGCTATGTTAAGGAAACTTAGATTATGGAATAAACATCATCTTATGTAGTTATGTTTAAGGTTTAAGCTAGCCTTCTATAATTCTTATTTTGTAAATTTACATGAAAATAGGTTTGGTAGTAGAAGTCCATTATCAAATTATTTCAACTACACTTTCCTTGTCATTGTCTCTCCACAGAGGTACCTTTCAGTCACTAGGGAATCTTTCAGAAGCCCGTTGTTAGTTGTTATATATGTTTTTATTTGAGCTACTTCTGTGGGGAGGAAATGTTTTCATGTCCTCAGAAGGTTTTATTTTGACGAATCAGTTAATAAGTACATGCATGGAGATGTCTAAAGCTCGACCGTTATCTTCTCGAACACTCCCGCGACGTCACCCTCCGTTGGTCTTGTTTACTGGTGTGTTTACTCAATGTTATCATCCTCATATCAAGTATAACTCCCGGTAACTCTGAACTTCAACCTTGGAAACATTCACGGCTGTTGCTGCTAGTTTCAATTTAATTTTATCATCCGCTTGCTTGAACACGCCTCAAAAATAAATCGTATTCCGGGAGAGTGGTCCTTGTAACTTCGGTCTCAATGATACGATAGTGGGTTGTTTATATGCAGCAAATGGCAAAAGCCGCATAGGCGGATCCAGGAATTTTGAATGGGGGGGGGGGGGGGGAGGGGTTCGGATTCGGAAATTGTCAACGGGGGGGGGGGGGGGGCTTACATTATGTTACATATGATATGATTCTGTTTCGGGTTCAGAATTTGTCAACTGGGGGGGTCCGGACCCCTTGAACCCCCCTCCCTTGGATCCGACATTGAGCCGTAATCGAAAGATCAAGAGTTTAGAGAGAAAGAGATTTATCTTGACGTATACACATGAGGGTGGGTGAGTAATGGGTGGACGGTTCTCCAACAATATTTCAGTAATTCAGGTAGATGAAAATCATCAAAAGAGACTGGAGTTACCAGAGGAAAACAAAGAAAAGGTCAAAGTGGAAGGAAGATCGTTTTATGGAAAGAATCTGGGTTTGTTTTATCTTTGATTTCAATACCTATTATAGATGGTGACAACGTGACAGGTGTTTTAAGCGAGCAGTCATCAAACCGTTGTTGAAGAAACCATCATTAGAACCTGAAAACCTAAGCAACTACCGACCGGTTTCAAACCTCTCTTTTATTTCTAAAATCCTTGAAAAGGTTGTCAAGAGTCAGATGCTTAGCCATTTACAGAACTTTGATCTCATTGACAAGTATCAATCAGCCTACAGGAGTGCACATAGCACGGAAACAGCTCTCAATGCTGTTCTGGACAACATCAAGATGTCTGTAGATAACGGAGATATTGCCATGCTTGTACTTTTAGATCTATCATCTGCCTTTGATACCATTGACCATGCTACACTTTTATCAAGGCTACAGACTGAGTATGGAATAGACATCACAGTCCTGAAATGGTTTTCATCATACCTTGAAAATCGTTCTCAATCCGTTCAGATTAACAGAACACTGTCAGATGTCCATATCCTTGAATGTGGAGTGCCACAGGGCTCGGTTTTAGGACCCATACTCTACACCATGTATACCAAACCTCTAGGACAACTCATCATCAAGCATCTCATTGGAAGACATTTTTATGCAGATGACTCACAACTTATGGACAGTTTCAAGCCATGCAAAGACAGTCAGCAGAAAGCCAAGGTCAAAATGGAGTCCTGTCTCAATGATGTAAAGTCCTGGATGACCAGCAACAAACTTGTCTTAAACGACAGTAAGACAGAAGCCATTATTATTGCTCCGCGTCAACGACAGCAGAAGTGTCAGCTCACCTCCATTTCTATAGGACAATCTTCAATCCCCTTCTCGACCTCTGTGAGAAATCTTGGTGTTTATTTGGACTCAAATTTAAGTATGAAAAGTCACATCAGCCACATTTGTAAAACCTGTTATTATCATTTGAGGAATATTGGTTCGATACGCAACATCCTAACCATGGAAGCAACAGCCACCCTCGTTCGGACTCTAGTTCTAACCCGCCTTGACTACTGCAATAGTTTACTATTTGGTATCTCGGAGGAACAGCTACAGCGTCTCCAGAAAATACAAAACCAAGCTGCTCGAATAGTCACAAGGACAAAGTTGTGCTCTCACATTACACCAGCTTTAAATTCTCTTCATTGGCTCCGGATTCGCGAGAGGATTGAATTTAAAGTATTATCCCTTGTCTACCAGACCATTTCCAACATCGGACCAGCATATCTACAGGACTTGTTACATTTGTACAAACCAGAACGATCCCTCCGCTCCAGTGATAAACTTCTACTAGTGGTCCCCAAATATAAGCTGAAAACCTTTGGTGCAAATTCATTCTCGTATGCTGCTGCCACTCTATGGAACTCCCTTCCACAAGATCTTAGAGCCTCTCCATCTATCCCTGCTTTCAAGTCCAGACTCAAAACACATCTGTTCCAGCGATATATCTGAACGCTACCTTTACTGTATATAAGCTGTATATATGTTATGCGCTTAGAGCATGTCCCTGAGTGATGTGGATAACGCGCTATATAAATCCTCTTATTATTATTATTACAACGTCTTTCTAAGTTGTATCGGGAAACGTTGATACATCTTTTAAATTTCTGTTGAAATCCACACCTGGAGAAAAGTTTTGCTGCATCTAATATTTCCATTACTTTGGTGATACCAAATATTGACGTTCGATTAACAAGGATCTTATTCATGTAAAAGGCATTTTATGTCCATGCCTGAAGATTTAAAGCAACAAAATCTAATAATTACCAAATTGATCCTTTTTAAGATAGTAACCAACGGAACCTTTGTAAAAAAAAGTCAAAGTTCATAGTCGATCAGGTTTTCTGTAACAGCAATGATTAATAAAAAGACGTGGATGTCGATTTTTACTGATCTAACTTCGACTGATTAGTCAAGACATTGGAAATAGAAAATCAGTAACCCTAATGAACAAATGGTTACCCGAAAACGTCTCCTCATTTACTGAACGATAGCTGCCTATGTGGCTGTTGGTTCTACCAACATGTGACGTGAGTTTCTCTACTGGCTATTGACGAGATGAGTTGTCTTTAACACTATTTATCTTCCCATTTAATTTCCTGAAAAGCTCAAAGATTACACCCACTGTTGTTCGATTTCGTTTGGTACCAGAACACAGCACAAAAAAATGAATATCCATCGTCAGTAATGAGCACAGCAAATACTTCGTCAGTGCTCTGGAGGCGCGGCTATGTTGAAGCTATTTTATGTGCGCTTATAACGGAATGTGACGTAGTGAGTTATAACGTGCCTTACATATATTGAACAATATTTAAGACATTAATTACGTGAGTGAAAACCATCCGAAAGAGAGTGGACAGATTGGGGAGAAAATGGTTTTGAAGGTTGAGGGAACAGACGAAAAAAGAAGAGGAAAAAAGCAAGTGTTATAACCACTCTGGTCTGGTTTCTCTTAAGAAAAGCTGTAGAATAAAGTTATTTAGAAAGGGTAGTATTTAGAAAGGACACTTCATTTTACTGAAATCGCTTACGCAAGTTTATAGCCTTTAATATGTCAGTCGTTGAAAACAAAGTAGTTCCATGAAAGATAAGTATTACAAGATGATAGGTAAAATGTAAAAGTAAAATGACGGGAACTAATAGGAGGCTATTAATATCATTTTCTTTACATCTTACCTATCAGGTAGATGTATGTACCAGCATTTAAAATGCATTGACGGGAAGAGGGACTGTTACCATGTTTCGAAGTTGAGTGGTCAGTAGCTGTCAATTTGGCAATCGAAAGCGCTCTTTACCTTTGACCAAGCTCTTATGGTCCTACGTCCTACGCTTGCGAGAATATAGCATTCAGCCACAGTAATTTAGGTCCACAATGGTGCATGTCTACGTATCGACCTTCCGACCTTTGCTGTGTAACATCCATAACGTCACTTAAAGGCATCGTCGACGGTGTTCTAACATAGACAGACATACAGACAGACAGATTCTTCATTAGACAATTCAGTCAAAAAGTACATTTTACAAACAACAAAAGTTTGCAGCACGGTGGAGAACAGTCTTATCTTATGCGTGTTAATTATCAACAGACGAAAAAGCCTAAGAAATACTATAATTGGACCTACTAATTAAATGACTTTAGTACAAGACACACATATTTCGCTAAATTGAAACATAATTGAACATAATTGAAACATAATTGAACATAAGCAGTTATAGATCTTCATGCGGGCGAAGACACAACTTTATCTTAGCGATCCAAGCTTGACACTCTCTTTTGTATCACAACGTATTCCAAATATAAATATTACGGTCTTTATGGCAGTTTTAAGTATTTATCACTGTTGGGGTGACAAACATTGTTTCTGTCTGGACAGAAGCAAAACTTTGACTTTTCACCATAAAGATCATATGAATTTTCATTTTGCAATGTTCACTAAAACGTATTTAAAAAATGATAATGTTTTAACTAATTTGTTTAAAACTTTACTGTATTAACCATTAGATCGCCCCCTCCCCTTGCCAAAATCATCCATCTGTACACAGGTTCGCTGCTTAATACAGTAAAACTAAACGAATGGTTGGAGGTGCAATCGCAGCTAGGCAATTATCTTCCATCTTCATAATAAACATTCATAAGGTCATAACGTCACTATTGCGCAACTTATCTGAATAAATATAGACACATTGAGGCATACGTACCTACTTGAGATACCTAGTCATGTAATATTTTAGTATTGTTTGACGTTATGACTGCTTTATAATCGACATTTAAGACTTGAAATAATTGCAATAACTTAGGCAAAACACATATCGCAAATGTCCATTATGCACAAAATGGTAAAACTTTATTGCTGACAAAGCTGTTCATAATTACAGCATTTGAATATATTTGGAGCACTAAACATAAACCGTTCGGTTTAAACAATTCATTTAGAATATAGTATCATATAACTCTTGCATTAATAACAACAGGTGTTGTTTTGTTGTATACGGATTGTCTGTCCTTCTACAGGACTGTTACTGTAAGTCTTAACTACAGTTTGATATAAGCACTACAGTTTGATATAAGCATTACCTATGACGTTTCTAACATTTGGAGGTAATATGTTGACGTCATTTGGTCTAGAATGTAGGCGCTTTAGCACTGATAGCATATAGTCAGCACATGAAGGTGATGAAACATTATATTTGGTAATATTCTAAAATTCTAGGTATTTCTATGGTTTGACTAGATTACCCAAGTGTTAATCGTGAAGCTCGTAAAGGACAATTGAGACTTCTGAAACTTTCTCACAATTTCATTTTCCTATCTCTTTATATTGGCCCCATGCGTCAGTCAGTTACTGATTGGTATAAATACATCACATAAACATATAACTTTACGGGTAAACACGTTTTTGATTATGAAGACCGCAAAATTTTGGAATACAAAATAAATAATGACGGATTCATTAAGAGTAAACTCAAAAAAAGTTATTTCTTCTCAAATAAAAACGTGTTACCAATGAACCCTCTCTATCACACCTAATATCACCAACATCATCGTCGTCAAGTTACTTCATCTAAACAACAATGGGGAATATTAACAACACGCTTTGGTATTACGCCTCCTCCATAAGAATGTATTAAAAAGACTTTGATACAGTCTAGGTCCTCATTAAGCATGTCTATATTTGACTGCAAAATAATATCACGGAAAGTAAATTATTTAAATATTTCATATGCTTAATTCTAGTCAAGTATAGTGTGGACATGTACACACGGTTACGAGATTCAGTCGCTCAATCGCTGCATGTGCATGTAGGATGCTGAGGCAGTTGGCCACTTGAGAGCTGCTGGTACGAGGTCACGTACTTCAATTACGACGTCTGCCAAATGTTTTCACAACAATCAAATTGGTTTAACTAGTTTGTTTGTTTTTTTATGACACACAGGTGGCGGTTATGTAATCCTATCGCATTCAATTTCAATTCTTGATTTAATGGCCTCTAATTATACCTTTTGAATTCTAACGCCTTGGACCCGCCAAGCGGAATATATGTCCTGTCATAATGGCGTAATCTTGGCATTCGACTGGTACTTAGTTTATTGTCACGGCGTCCAGTCATTTTGAACCAATGAACTTGTAGAATATATATTCAACCAATAAATTAAGAGAAGGAGATTTGGCTCATGCACCTCTAAGGAAGATGACACACATTTAACAAAGTACATCGTGAATAACGGGACCCAACATTCTTTAGGATTATATAGGATGTTTCTAACGCTTGCGTCAGGTATGTTTTCATGTCATTTAATGTTAAATTCAAAGACAGAGATATTGCAACACGGTGTGAGATGTTAATGTTATACTAGATAATAATATGATATGTGTTAGTTAAATACAAACGAATATTCCAATAAGTACTAAGTTGTCATGAAAGTGAAGTGAAACAAAATTATTTGTTCTATAGTCATTAAAAACGTTTCCACATTGTCTCCCGTTTTTTACAAAAACCTTCATTTTTTTCGAGACAATTTATAACTTCATATCGATAAATACATGTTGTAACACTACGTGATATCCCATTGTAATTGGATCTCTCACCGACCAAGTTCTTTACCTTTTTGATATAAACCCACCCAAGAAAACCGCGTCCAAGGATTATCACAGTCTAATTAAGATGGATTTGACGACTGAGAGGGAAAGTTGATATCATGAAGCCGTTATATATCGTATTTTGGAATTCTTTCGGTCATGCTATTGCCTCTATTTTGCTGTTGAATTAGCTTAAAAATACAGAGAAAATCAAAGGGCTGGGCTTTCAGCTGCCCACTAGCACGTCACACTGGGCGTGGCTTCGAGTCATGTTTCGGTGATTTTGTGTAAGCGTTCGCCAGTCTCATTAGGCGGCTATCCAAAACAGGGGTATAAAAGGTCTCCTAGTAGTCGAATTAAAGCGTATATTTTCAATTTTTTTGGCTCTATTGATTGATATAAGTGAAGCGAATACAGATACTAATTTGAAATAATCAAATTCATGCGTTACTTCTCCTCTTTAAGAAAGCTGTAGTGTGTAAGTTGTATGACTGCCCTGAATCAGTATCGCATAAATGTAACCATGGTGATACCTATACCAGCATTCCATTTGGTCATGCGCAGTCCAATAACACTCCAATTCAACTCTCACGAATTTCAGCCAAAATTCTCTTTTCCTGGAATCCTCAAATGCAAGGGAACCTGCTACTCCAGTCCGATCTAGTGTGTAATGGTGATCGTTTATTGGTTCAGAGTTGTCACGTGAGCTCACAGTTATAGTTGGGAAGTAAGAAGAACGTTGCCTGTTTCCGACTTCAAGATCTTACTTTACTTCATTCTGACGAGTAGGAGTAATAGAAATACAATTTAGCAGCAAACGTGGGCACTTCTAAAGGTAAGAAATCTTAATTTTCTTGAAACCTCAGTAATAGCTGTCCCATTGATTAAGTCAACCAAAAAGGGCAATGTTATTACATTTATTGCTTTTTTCATGTTTGACATTAAAGGGTAGGTAGCACGTTTATTGAAACGTTTCTTCGAAATTTCCTCAATGGAAATAAATTGATGGCAAATTTGTTATCAAATGAGGATCCAACATATCATTACTCAAACTGGTCATCCAGTCGTGGAAGACATAAAGTAACAAGCAAAAACTACAAAAACTACAAATTGGTGTAAATTTTTTTAATCATATGATGTAGGTAAAGAGACAAGCATATTTAAACCAATCATAGCACGTCCCTTTTAAACTGCGTCTTTTGATAAAAAACCCCCATTGTCTTGCCGTTGGAAACATTTATTTTCGACCTCAAGATATTTCTTTATTTATCCAAAGAAACGTGCTATTGCGACTTTAAGGACAACATTTCATGAAGGACAGATGCAATCTATTATTTACTCCAAGCATGTATATGGTTACTCCACAAATGAGCATGAACGCGTCTTTCTCTGAATCGGAAAGACTCGCTTTGAAACCTTATGTATAACGTCCGTTGAAATTGAGAGATTTTCCTCTTAACTCAATGCAAGTTCCCAATTATTCACGACGGAGAGGACACAGAGACTAATAGCTTGAATACGATAGGGGATTCTCTACAGAGGCGTGAAGTATGTGATAACCCATCAAATAACCATCACCCCCCACAAAGCTTTCTTTTTTGCAGGTCGACACAGTGACACAGATTATGTTTCTTCAATTTTGTGTGCGTCTTAAATAAGAGCCAAACTACCATATGAGTTAATTTCAAATTGCCTTTCGAAAGTTGCAACTTTTAAAAATTAGGATTTTGTCTTGATTTCAATTTCAAATGAAAAAACCCATGGCCATATAAATGTTACGATGTCAAAATTCTACATCACATTTTCATGTATAATATCAAAATGATCTACTAAACTCTTCCATCCTATTCACCTCGTATGTAAATCAATTTCCACAATTACGTTTGAGAAATCGGCGCGTGCCACTGTCCGGTTTTCGATCACGAATCTTGACTCAACCTGTTTATTGTTACTATAAAGAAGTGATACGCATTGAGGTGTTTATTTTCAGAAACAATCTCAACTCCTCGATCAGACAACACAGTTTATGACCTTTGATATATTTAAATTTTAATTATTAATAATGTCAGTACTTATGATAACATAAGTCTTTTTTGTAACACTTTCGTTTTCCATACAACATTATCGAAAGTTTCTAAGCAATTTTCCCCATTACTCCTTTTTTTATGTCTGCGCATGCTCAGAATCTTATTGTCCGTATCGTATTGTACAGTAACATAGCTTATGTCGACATCTATTTCCTTTTATAACTAATTCAGGTATACAATATTTTTGGTAATGGTATATAGTTCAATATCCTAACACATCTACACTGTAAACAATTACCGTATTTTAAAACGGTATATTGCCTGGCAGCTGGTTGCCAGCAAGTTACCGTTTTAAGAAACTGTGACCCCGTAGATACGGTACAATCCTGTAGTTACGGTAACTTGCTGGCAACCAGCTGCCAGGCAATATACCGTAGATACGGTACAACCCTGTAGTTACGGTAACTTGCTGGCAACCAGCTGCCAGGCAATATACCGTAGATACGGTACAACCCTGTAGTTACGGTAACTTGTTGGCAACCAGCTGCCAGGCAATATACCTTAGATACGGTACAACCCTGTAGTCACGGTAACTTGCTGGCAAACAGCTGCCATGTAATTTACCGTAGGTACGGCACAATCCTCCAACTGCCAAGCAGTATACCGTACTAAGATACATAGATACGGTACAAACACTGTATAGATACAGTAACATGCTGGCAACCAGCTGCCAGGTTATCTGTCGTACATGTAGATACAGTAAAGCCCTGTATGTACATGATTCTGTTACCAAGCAGATGCAATATACCATTGGTACAGCACAGGGATGAGAATAGAAATAACTGAAGGTTTCCCAGGGATCTATAAATTCAATCAGTCTGTCTTAACTTGACAAAAATGCCAATAGAACATGCAACAGTGAAAATAGTTAACATTAACTTGTCTCAAAAAAACAACATACCAATTGAGTTAAACATAAGATATTTATTCGGAAAAGACAATCTTTAGTAACCCAAAAATCACAAAAGATATGTAAATAAATCATCAGAGCAGGAGTTTTTGCATCAACTTAAAGATATAAATTTTGTCTGCAGACTAGAATGTGCAAGAACTCTCTCAAACATTATTGGTACACCTCATTTAAAAATCCAACATCAAGCTAAAATTTCGCAAAATGGTCAAAACTCTTATGTTAGCTTTATCAATGGAAATTTATGCTGGTATTTTAAAACTATCTTAAATAATAAATCTGAGTAACAATGGAAATATGACAATACAAAGGGACTATTTTCTTTGTCATGTATCTCATGTTGAAGAACCAAGTTTTTGGTGAAATTAGAGTCAAAAGTAAAACTCGGTACTTAACCTGAATAACCTCACTGAGCTTTCATTATAACATCGTAAAAACCAGAGTCATAAAAAAATGAGATCCAATAGATGAGCCAGCTTTCACTGACAAAAATTTACATTAGAAATATAGGTTGCAAACTAAATAAAATCAATCAAAATTGATATGCCAATAACACTTGAATAATAGAATATTGCTATTTAACTAAACATATACTATACGTATAAATCAATACAGTCAAAAGTTATGGCCAAGATGTTTGGAACTCAATAAAATTATGTTATAGTGATATTCAAACATGATTATTTTTCACAGAGTGTCATTGGGGATACTTATATAAAACTGGACGTTCACAGAAGTGTCACTAGGGCTCTACTCGAACCTGGAAAAAGAACTTGCAATGCCATTGATCATTCCAGCAAAATGCTTAAATATTTCCCAAAAGGCAAAACTAGCAATAAAATCTCTGATAAGAAGTTAAAAGGACTTCAACAGACTTTCATTATTTATGATGTATCCAAAGGTAAAACAATGAGACACAAAATAAAAACTTTGACAGTTGACAGCAGCATGAATATAAACAACTACATAATACCAAATGTAAATAATCTAAAAATCCGTAAACAAAATAAAATACCCTTTCAAATACCACACAGTGCCAAATATGTGGCCTATCGCTGGATAAAAACGTGGTTCCGAAAAATGGCGCCCATCAACTACATACCCGGATTACATCCCATGATGCAATTCGAAACGGTACGTTACCGTATTATATCCCACAATTTACTAAAACAAACATGCATTACCGTCTTTATGCTATTGAAACAGTATTTCGCCGGTAAAGTAAATCACAGTTTCGCCCTGTATGGGAATAACGGTAGATCGACAGTAGGACAATTTTCTTTACAGTGATGCACCGTAAAAAAGAACAACGGTATTTTACCGTATTGAAAAAACGGTACATGGATTGTTAATTCAACGGTAATTGTTTACAGTGTAACAATAAAGTGGACGAAATAAGGGCGCGTTCAGTTTTATTGTAATTTCTGAAAGCCTAGAAAAATATGATGCTGTATATTTATTTGTAGAATATTCATTTCTATCCTGATTTGCATTCGACGAACTATGGTATTGATCGCAAGTTTAGTCAAGGATCGGCTATTTTAACGATAGCTCAGATGACCAAAGCCGTAAAGGGCGTTTCTTGTCCTAAGATAAACTGAACTCTATATTTCAGCTGAAAATGACGGAGTCTCTTGTATTTGGTGTACTGACACCAGGTTAACATATTTGAAATGTTTGGAATGTGACACTGTCCAGCATTTCATCAGGCGATGTATAAAGCTAAACGTCATAGCGAACGCGTCTTTCGCAGGAGAGATTACTGTTTAAACCTTCCTCTATTTGACCCAAACAACATACTCTGTGCCCTATAAACACCTGCTAATCCAAAACATTACACTTATACTTAACAGATATACTTAACAGATAATCCTTTTTCCGACGCTGTCTCAATCATTTCATACAAATAACCCCGTAGATGTCAGAAAAGTTAATTTGGATTCAGGGCCTAATTACAAGTCTAACTTACAGCAGGAAGATATTCAGATTTGCTGGAGAGGCAGGCCACGAGCCCAGATTTGGCCTGTTGACAAAAGGTCAAGAGATAGAAATAAATATCCTGTTGACTATGACTGCAGATTTTCAATGATATTTGACACCAATAGACTTGCCATCATTTTGCAGACCTAAGAAGGCTACTTCAACGTTTTGCTATAGGGTCTTCAAACAGCTGTATATTTCGGTGAACTTTGTATTTTTTCAAGGTCACCACGGCATAGGATTCGTTTTAATTTGACATATCAAACATGAATCATGCGCCAAATATGTTAAAAGTACAATTTTTCTCGCTTACAGAAGCTGTTTTACTGATATGTCAGTATCAACAGCTTTTACTGATGCAGTGAATAATCTATATCGTTTTCTTTAGTTGACCTGAAATCAATAATGAAAAAGTTACGATGGGATATAAAAAATTCATTCGGTTGTGCACAATATGAGAAAAATGGATTGCTGAAAAGGCTGAACGAGGAGTTCTTGCAGCTTTTAAATAAAACTTATCTCTATTTTAAATACGAGAGAGAGAGAGAGAGAGAGAGAGAGAGAGAGAGAGAGAGAGAGAGAGAGAGAGAGAGAGAGAGAGAGAGAGAGAGACACACACACACACACACACACACACACACACAGACACAGAGAGAGAGAGTCTTTGTTTCCTCCAGTGCTAACCAAAGATTACATATAAACATCACATTACATCATTGTATTTGCAACTTTGCAATGTTATTTTGAAGAAGTTATGCAATTGGGGACAATATGCTTATCTAATTAATGCTGTTGACGTATCGTTAACGTAATGAACGAAACATGATCACATGGCATTGTTGTTGACGTGAAGTCACGGTGACAACGAGAAGTATGTCTTCACCCCTAGATGAGTTTCCGTCGGAGAAAACGTTCCTATTATTTAAGGGGTCCAACTCATACACTTTTAAGCACCTCCAAATTTGGAATTCTGCGGCACCATTTCATCTAGATGTGTATTTTGGGCGTTAGAGAATTTATGTGTGTGTAGAGGTAATAGTTTGAAAATTGTGTTTTTCAGCATTTTTCTTCAAATACTGATATAGAGAATCTTTACCTTTTTACGAAATTTTGGAGATTCAAGTTTTTTTCAATTCAATTTTTTCCTGTTTCGGTTGCAACATTTTTGACTTTATCTTTTTAAGGGTAGTGTTCTTTCAGGTGCATTACTCTGAAAGTCACCACCTGTTTGCATCGCGCCTCACTATTACATGTAGATGTTGCCTTTGAGAGGTTTAACCATTTTTTTAATGCTATGCTTGTTTTTGGTTCCGTCTTTTTCAAAATATAGGGCACGTTTCAGAGGCAAAAATAAGCCAGTCAGTATTTATAAATATGATGTTGCAGGAAGCATGTCTATGACAGTGGTATACCAGCCCGGCATGCAGCTGGGCAGGTCGTTTGATCTCAACACCTACACAACAGGCCTGAGTATCTTCAGTGAAGAGTCCACTGCGAAGACTACAAGAACTGAACGACACGTGAACAACATCAAGTACTCGGTGGTCAAAGGATCCAGCGATGTCAACAGTATTCTCGGCGTATCCGGAGAAATTTCGCTTAAATGTAAGGCAGGAATCCTGGACATGGAAGGAATGGGCTCTTATCTCCGTGAAGACAGGTCACAGGACAACACTGTGGAAATCATTGCCAGGGCCCAGGTTGAAACAGTGAGTCACTTATACATGAACACAGTTGTGCCTTCATTAACTTACCGTCAAAAAATAACAAAACGGAGATGTTTTATTGTCACAATGGTGTGAGTGATCCTGAAATGATATATGCAAGAGACAAATTTTAGGTAACGATACTGTTGTTATTTGATGAAATGTGAAAAGATAACGAATAAGCCCATCGTGTAAATAGCTTTAGTAAAGAAACATTTTTGTTTGTTTTTTGAATGACTTAATTCAAATCAATGTTTCATGATTAACTTTGGAGACAAATCATAATTGTTAAGAGGACAAACCACCTCCAGAAAGAGGAATGAAGATGTTGCGTCAAAGCAATTTCGTTGCAGAGACAGACGAATTTGGGGCATAAGAGATAGCGGCGGGACAGGATAGCGTAATGCCAAGGATTATGAGACATTTTTTGTTAATAAGAGGCAGACGATTAAGTTAATGATTGGACTAACTGTTGCTGGTACAGTCAAAAGATAATGAAGCAAACAGACTTCGGTTGGTAAAGGTTAATGGTTCACAAACTATGGTGTAATAAGGATGCAGACACATTTTAATGTTAGGACACAGTATAGTTAAAACAGGGTATACAATTTTTTAATTAAAAATTTGATGATAAATCGACTTCGATTTGTAAGGGGACAGGCAAAAGTTAATGGAGGGACAGACTATGGTTGATAAGTGACATGTTAAACTTAATAATTGGACAGCGTATGGTTGTTAAGGGGGACATTGACAAATTGTTACGATTGGAGAGAGTATGGCTACTAAGGGGGCACTCAAAAGGTAGTGGTTAGACAGCCTATGGTTAATAAGGGGGCAGACAAAACTTAATGGTCGGAAATACTATGGCCAATGATGGGGCAGACACAACTTAATAGTTCAACAGACAATGGCAAATAAGGGGGCTTACAACCTTTAATGAATGAACAATGAATATATGTTGGGACAGAACATGGTTAACAAGGGGGAAGACAAAAGGTATTGGCTTAACAGACCTCGTGTAATAAAGGGCAAAACAAATGTAAAGGCTAGATAGAATAGGGTAATAAGGGACAGACAAAAGTTAATAATGCAACAGAGTGTGGTTAATCAGGGGAACACAAAAATGAAAGTCTGGATAGACCATTTGAAGAAGGGGTCGCACAAAACTTGATTCGAGAGTAATGGCTAATGAGGGGCACATCAAGTAAATATATGACGACTATGGTTAATAAGCTCATATGAGTGCACACACAAGTTTTTTGTTGAAGAGACTTCAGGTAATAAAGGGAAGAACAAATGTTGATGGTTAAACAGACTATAGTTAATAAGGATGCTTACACATGTTAATTGTTGGCCAAACTATGGTAAATAAGAGATCAGACAAAAGTTAATGGTTTGGCAGACCATTTACTAGAAGAAGGCAGACAAAAGTTAGTGGTGGGACATACAATGGCCGACAAAAGGTGAAGTTGGGACAGGTTATGGTGTATAAAGGGAGCAGAGATTTGATAATATGTAAATTTTAAGGAACATAAAATGCCTAATCAGAGATTTTCTTATCCTCTTCGTCAGGTTACAGAATCTATGATTGACGACACTCCACTGGCTGGGTGGAGCAAGATTGTCAGAGGTACACACTACATCAGGAGCATCATCTATGGTGGCGACTTAATAGTGCGGATCCGTATCAAAGGCAAAAACTCCAAAGACTTCAGCAAAATAGAAGCAACAGTAAATGCTGATCTGAAAACAAGTGGAGCGGTTGATGCAGGGGTCCATGCAAAATTTAAGAAGATGGAGGATGAAATAAAAAACTCATCTGAAGTTGATATTGAGTACTACTCGACAACGGCAAAGGGAGAGATGCCACGTGACATTACAGGAATGTTGCATGCCCTTGATAATTTCAAGAATGAGGTCATTCAGTTGAACGATGGACGCGGGGTTCCCTGTAAGTGTGAAATACTACCTCTCAGCATGCTTGATGACACATATCCAAGTGTTTTGAAGGACAGCGCCTTTAACGCTCAGATGGGTACCTTAGAGGCAAAGTTTGATGATGTCATTGGTGGAAAGTCTAAGCTCGATAGGTTTCTGATGGAAGACTGCATGAATCTTGACCTTGATCCAGAGGAAGAAGACACTGCATCAAGTCTGGAGCAGAGGATTGATGATGCGAGACAGAGTTTGTTCGAAGCAATATCAGAGATAGACGTGACTTCCCAGAAAGATGCCATTCCCAAGATTAGCAGTGCCATCAAGTCCTACAAACAACACACAAAGAACAAGCCAGGGGGATTCCGCAGGGAAGTCACCCAGTTCTTGAAGAAAGTTACTGGAAAGCAGGTGAGTCCGATTTTTAAAAATAATTTTTGATAACCACTAAAGTTTAGTTGATTTGTTAGTGATATTGTTTGCATTTGATTTTGAATAGTGAGTGTATGAGGCTACCTTCTCGAACCATTATGGAACCTATTTTGAAGAGGAATTTTTATTTCGACTGCAGAGTACCTCTGTTGAAGACGAAAAGAATGTACTTTTGGAAGATTTACCAGAGGGAAAGACCATAAGCCTCTGTCTCTTGGGAAAAACTGGACACGGCAAGAGTTCAACAGCAAATGGTATGTATGGAGAAGACTGGTCACCTGCTTCATCTGATGCGGACTCCGGAACGAAGGAATGTCAGATAAAGGTTAAGGATTTCAACACAAGGAAGATATGCTTGGTAGACACACCAGGCAGTATGGATACTCGAGATCCTAGAGCAGCTCTGGAAGAGATCTGCACAGCTGTCGCCTTACGAACCGATGGATACGATGCATTTCTTATCATGCTTCGATGGAACACAAAAATGACTAAAGAGGAAGTAATGGCAATTAAACTTATAAAGAAGATATTTGGGGAAGACATCCTCATGAAGTATGCCATTTTTGTTTTCACATATGGGGACACTTTTGAAACTGAACAAAAGGCAAAAGAACACCCCGTCACCTTTGAAGAGTACATTGAGTCACAGAAAGGTGACATCTCAAAGTATCTGAAGGAAGCTGAAAATCGTTATATTCTGTTCAGCAAATATGCAAGTAAAGTTGTTAAGAGACGAAAAATGATTGATCTTGTGAAAATTGTCGATGAAATGTCAAAGGAAAATGGGGAAGCCTACACAAACAAGTACTTTGAGAAAGCTAAAGAAACTTGGGAACATCTTGGATGGAATGAAATGAAACAATCACTTGACTCTGATGAGACAAAGGCAACTGCCAAAAAGGTTGGAAAAGAAGTGGCAGATGAAGTAACGAAGGATGGGAACTCCTGTTTCCCTGCAGCAGCTAAAGTCACACTTGAAAACGGGTTTTCTGTTCCTATCACAGAAATTCAAGTTGGACAAAAGGTTTTGGTTTATAAAACTGAAAACAAGAGACTAACCTTTGAAGAAGTGTATCTTTTCGGTCATGTAGAAGAGGATATTTGGACCCGATTCATTCAGATAACTACAAGGTCACACAGCATCACTCTATCCCCAGATCATCACATATTCATTCAATATGGTGAAATGATGAAGACTATTCCTGCTAAAGATGTGGATATTGGGCAGAGTCTTCTGGCAGTTGGCAGGAGCGGAATTCAACCAGAAGACATCACGGATGTCCAGAGTATAGTTAGCAAGGGTCTGTACGCTCCTTTCACGCTGTCTGGTACCATAGTGGTGGACCGAGTACTCGCATCCTGCTACGTGGACTGTGTTCCTCCTCGTCTCGCCCATCCTCTGCTGTGGCCTGTCAGGACTCTCTACTCCATTTCACCCTCTTTTCTAGAATGGATCAGTCGATCAAGAGCTGACGGGATCCCAAACTGGATAAGAATCACCCACAAACTTATATTTGGTGAAAAGTATGTTTATATTGAAGGAAGTAGAAAATTTCATTAAAAGCTCTTAATCAGCCATTAGACAGCCATGATATCCTTCCTTGCTACTGTTGCAACAAACTAACAATGGAAAAATTCTGATAATTATTGATATCTGCTAATGCTAATTGTCAGCAGATTTGTAGATTATGTATTTGTCTGTAAGAAAATGTGTAAAATAGTTCTTCGACAATATTGGTGTTCCATGTTATAAACATGTACCATTATATTTTATTGTACTTATAACAGTATTTAATTTATATGTATACTTGGATAATGGGCCTCAGAAATTAACGCATTCATTATATCTAGATATTAATTAAACGAAAACAACAACAACTGCACATATTGATTAGTATATTAAGTAGAGTACATTAAGACTTTCATTTGATAGACTTTGTTAGAATATAGAAGAAAGTTTCAATTTAAAGATAATTCCCATTGTTGCATCTACGATTTTGAATACCAATATAGTCTTATGATGTTTTAATTCAGATGGAAGAAGGACCAGACCTCAACATAGTGATGCTCGGAAAGACAGGCCATGGGAAGAGTTCCACTGGAAACACTATCCTTGGAGAGACACAGTTCGAATCCCATGGCTATAATGACACTGTCACCTCCAAATGTCAGTCAGCCAGTAGAATCTATGAGAACAGAACAATCACTGTCCTAGATACACCCGACACTGATGTTGATAAAACCTACCTGCTGAGGAAAGAAATAAATGACTTTTGTTTGCAATTTCCACCTAGCGCCCTCCTCCTGATTCTCAGGTGGAACACGCGCATGACAACAGAAGAAGCATCTATAATGAAAATCATTGATGAAATATCATCCCGAACCGATTTGTTAAACAGATTGTTGCTTGTTTTTACTCATGGAGACACATTTAGACCTGATGTTAAGGAAAGAAAAGAACGAAAAGATTTATTTAGGAAGCACTTGGAGCAGCAAACAGGCGTCCTGAAGGACCTGATGATGAGAGTGGGCAATCGATGTGTTCTTGTCAACAACATGGAGACGACGACAAGGCGCATTGCAAAAGAGGCTTCCGAAATAGTAGAGGCCATTGATTCGCTGATCATCAATGCAAAAACCTTGTACGTGGACGAAACAGCAGAAGAGGGGTTTTCATCAGTCAGCAGCAGCCCTCTTACAGACACAAGCCACAGTGTAGCGATGTACGACCTTAAAGATGAACATGCATCCGGATGGGAAATGTTGATACCAGGATGTTTTCCTGCGTCTTCGAGAGTTATCCTGGAAGGTGATGAGGTCACTGAGATGGCCGTGGTTCAAGTGGGTCAGAGGGTTCTGACAAGATCAACAAGTGGTAGATTGGAATACAGCGAGATCTACCTTTTTGGTCATTCTGATAGCTCAGTAGTTAGAGATTTCATCACCATTAAAACTGAAAACAACATAATCAATGTATCTCCCGACCACCACATCTTCATAAACCAGGATGACATCTACATGACCATTCCTGCATGGCGTGTTCAGAAGGGGATGAACGTTCTGGTGATGAGAGAAGGTCAACTTGAAGAAGACGCCGTGGTTGATGTGGCTGTGTCGGTTGGTAAGGGTCTGTACGCCCCCTTCACGCTGTCTGGCACCATAGTGGTGGACGGAGTACTCGCCTCCTGCTACGTGGACTGTGTTCCTCCTCGTCTCGCCCATCCTCTCCTGTGGCCTGTCAGGACTCTATACTCCATCTTTCCCTCCTTCCTTGACTGGATCAGTCGATCAAGAACTGACGGGATCCCAAACTGGATCAAAATGATCATGGAATTTGCCCTGAACAAATCTACCCAAAAGTATTGACTTTTAGTTGACAGGTAATTTAATTTTAAAAAAACCCAGAATATTTTTCGTTTCAGTTTGCTTATAATGAGAAAATGAATATTTTATGTGCGCATCAGTTTTAACTCTAAATATTGACTTAAAGTAAAAGTCATATTTTTTTCTATGAAAACATATGTAGTCGACTGCCTTCTTCATCTTTGTTTTTTAACAGATATATGCGTTACATACATACCTACCAAATTGATATGGATGACCATTGCAAATAATATGTTTTACCAATATGTTACCCTAGAACGTGATCCGTTTTTTTTGTGCGTCTCCCATACAATAAATACATGATACATTTTAGTAAATTTTTGCAAGAAGAAAATTCAATTGTTGACGATTAAACGACTCTTTATGTGAATAATTACAATGTGTCACATTATGTTGTATATTTGTTTGCTTTTATTGCTACCATTTGAGAGATACGCAACTCCTTATAAATGAAAGAATTTGCATCTACATTGCTTTCTCATTATATTAATATTTTTTTTATATTTTTAGCTCATCCGGCACAAAAGGCCCGATGGACGTGTGGTATAGCATGGCATGTTGTCCCGTGTTCGTCCGTATATTAACTTTTCACAATTTAATATTCTTCTCAAGACCAAGTAACTCAGGAATCTGAAATTTTGTGTTCATACTTCTTGATAAGTTATGTTTTTAATTCAGAGATTTGGTGACCCTGTGACCCCTAGTAAGGACAACATGGACCACGCCCTTAAAACCTTTTTTCATCTTCATCGCCAGAAGCAAAAGGCCTTGAAAGCTGACACCTTTTGTGCAGACGGCTTAGCTGATGGAGATTATGATGTATAGATTGCGTGACCCTCTAACCCCTGATCAGAGCCACATGGCAACGACTTAAAACCCCACTTTCATTTTCTTTCACAGAAGCAAAAGGCATAGAAAGCTAAAATATTTAGTCTTAAGATGATATGGATTTTTGGCATCGTAAATTGTGACCCTTTGACCATTTATGAATCAAATTATATATAGCCTGATGAGCTACAGAGTCAATGGTTTTAATTATCCCATCTTTTTCATGTCTTTCACCGTTAACTCTTTTCATATAATATTATATTTCTTCTTAAATGACTTTTATATGCGTTTCCGTGCTTTGACGTTCATTGATTTGTGTGTTAAATCTACATGTTTTCATTACTTGCAAGTTATTCTAGTATAAACAAATGCTTTGATATCGAAAACCGGATTGATACGATATAGGACGCCTTATAATGCCTTTTTACAAATAAAAATTATTCTTACATTTTCGTATGTTTCATATTGGATATTGGGTGGTTTGAGAGATTAAAGTATTACGTTGTTTATGTTTGATAGTTAGCAACCGATATCCCTTTCAACATCACGATTTATGTGAACAGCCATCCTCATTCGTTGGCAGAAAAGATTTTTGCCATACCAGGCAACAGCAACAAGAGGCCCCTTCTGAAGAAATCGGGACTCCCCTAACCGAGTGGCAACCTTTTTCTGTGCTAGGGCATTAGGCATTCTTTTCCTGTTTGATCTTGCGGTTCCGCAGGCAAAGGTACCATTGTC
This sequence comes from Phorcus lineatus, assembly GCA_921293015.1. NCBI lineage: Eukaryota > Metazoa > Mollusca > Gastropoda > Trochida > Trochidae > Phorcus > Phorcus lineatus. The sequence continues at coordinate 11,777,631 of OV121085.1, forward strand.
AAACAACGACTTTATAAAGGTTGTGAAAAAACGGTCGATATATACATGGTGACCCCGACCATGAATCATTCTTGTCAAGTCCATTACAACTCTGTAGGACAAGCATTGTTGACTTGTTGTTGTCTTGCCTGTATATAACTTAAACAATAAAAAAAGTGCTGAGTTCTTCAAGGGTTGTAACGAAAAGCGCCTCACTTTCTGCTGAATATCTGTTCGTTTCTCTTACGATCCCCCAGAACATTAATCTTGGAAAGAACTTCAAAAAGAAATTGATCTCTCTGTTTTCTTTACTAAAGACAAGTTTCGATCCGCTTGGACGATCGGGGGTATGGATGTGAAATGGTCGTTGCTTTCGCCAATCCTCGTCAAGATTTGCTGCATCTTCCTCATCCTCCCACTCATCGGAATCAGAAATTGATGAAATACTGTTATTAGGGTCATCTTGAGCGTAGTATAGATCACCATAATCGACATCATTTGCGAAACCCTCAAAATCTTCGCTTTCAGAACTTGACAGATCCATGCCGACAACCCGGAAGTATGTCGTCTGATGTAAACAAACAGCTGTCAAAATACCGCGGTTTAAAAATCATATAGTAACAATCGATCTTATCGAAATACTTCTAGCATTTTCTTTTGATGTATATAAAGCCAATTTACTGTAGGCTTCAAAATCTAACTTTAAAAACATTTTCTCCGTGAAAAACATATTTATAAGATACACATTTGACAAACAACTCAACAGTGTTTTTGTTTTTGTATTAATTTTGTCAAATCAATTTAAAACAATCCGTCAGTCTGTTTGAACTGAAATAATGGTTATTAAAAATGTTTAATTTACTGATAAGTTTGGAAGAGTTTAGCCGGGAAATGATTTGTTGAATTTTCATTTGCTTCATTCTAAGTATAAAATCATTTTAAGGCAAATATAACTTTATACAGCATGTTAACTTCCAGGTATAAGGAAAAGTATTTTCCAAAATAGGCCTAATGAATAGATTTTATGTAAAAAAAGCAAAAAGCAAAAAGCAACAAAAACCCAAAACATCAAAAACACAGTAACTTGATTAGATTTTAAAGCTCTGTCGATTTTAAACCCAAGCAAAAACATCGTATTTTTACCGATAGCACATATTCAGGCTGAAAAACCCCCACCAAATACTTTATTCTTTAGAGTTGCCTTTTTTAAAAACACAAAGTTTTTAATTTTTTTTTATAACTTTCCGAATATGGACAAGCTGCTAAAACGGAAAATAATATCGATTATGCGCAAAAGAGGATTTATTTGAATATATTTTTTCCTGCTAGTAGCAATAACGTCTTGTCCATGGTCAATGGAGACAAGGACACTGTCTCTGCTGTGGTAGTAGCATTCTAACATACGTAGCTATATAACTTTCTACTAGTAACAGCTAAAGTTTCCTTATTCGGGTGAGCAGCCGCGGTATAAGTGAACTAATCTTGAAAGCGTCGTTAAACCCCATATCACCTCACCTGACCTCAAGATGGAGAAGACGAAGAGATTGATAGCTTGACTAGCTATGGGGAATCTCTACCGAAGCGTGACGAATGTGAAAACATATCGAATAACCAACATCCTTTTTTTCCTTGAATAGTCAAATTCATGAGAACTGGCTATCCTGGTCCGATCGAGAGTGTAATCGTGAGCGTTTATTGGCTCAGAGGTGTCACGTGAGCTCACAGGCCTAGATTGGAAGTAAGAAGAACTTTGCCTGTTCCCGACCTTAAAATCTTTCTTTATTTCATTCTGACGGGTAGAGGTATCAAAACTACAATTTCGCGGCGCAAACAAAGGCAGTTGTAAAGGTAAGAAAACTTTTCTTTAAACCTCGGCAATAGCTGTCCTATTGATTATGGAAACCAAAAAGGGCCACATTTTTACGTTTATTGCATTTTTCATGTTTGCCATTAAAGGGACAGTAGCATTTTATGAAATTTTACTTCCTTAAAATTTCCCTATTAGAAATAAATTCATACCAAATTTGTTATCTTCTTGGGATCTAACATCTCATTACTCAACTGGTCCTCCGTAGTCGTTGAAGAAATTAAATAACAAGCAAAAACTACTGGCGGCCATTTTTGTGTGAAATCTTTTTATCATTTGATGTAGGTAAATAGATAAGCACGTTTCAACAGATAAACAGACGTTTGTTGTAAAACTGCGTTGTTTAAAACATTGTCTTGCAGTTGGAAACATTTTTTTCGATTTCATTAGATCGCTTTATTTATCCATAGAAACGTCCTAGGCCTATACTGCCCTTTTAAGGCAATATTTCATGGAGGACAACTTCTTTATTTTTAGTAGGCTAAACTTTGAAATTGCAATCTATTTTTGATTCTCAACAATCATATAATCACTCTACAAACTGTCTCACAGACCACCACAAACTCCATTTAAAAGCCAAAGTGTTTGTTTCGAGTGAAATACTCACTATAAAACTGAATGTATAACGTCCGCTGAAATCGAGAGTATTTCCTCTTAGCTCAATGCAAGTTTCCAAATTATTGTAGACATAAATAAGAAGAAATTAAGGTCAGCAGATGAGCACAAACCACAGTTTTCATGAATTAGCTAGTGATATTCAAGATGGAGAGACACAGAGATAAATAGCTTGAATAGCGTTTGGGGAATCTCTACAGAAGCGTGACGAATGTGAACATATGTATATATATAAACATTCTCCACAAAGCTTTTTTCGCAAAGCGTAAAGTGACACAGATTTCATTAATGTTGCGTGTGGCTTAGTAAGGGCCAAAATACCATATCATCTGAGTTAAGGACAAATCTTCTTTCTAAAAATGAATCTTTTATCGCTTTTAAAATTTTGAAATTTTCTCGATTCAAATTTAAAATGAAAAAAAACATGGCCATTTAAATGTTACGATGTCAAAATATTATACGTCACATTTTTATGTATATCATCAAAATGATCTACTAAACACTACCATCCTATATTTGTCGTCGCCTCTGCCCTAAATCAATTTTCAAAATTACGTTTGAGTAATCATCGGTGCCATTGTCCGGTTTTCGACCACAGATTTCGACTCTTACTTTTTATTGTCACTTTACTGAAGTGATCAGCATTGAGGTGTTCATTTTCAGGAGCAACCACTACTTCTCGAATAAATAACACCTTTGATGACTTTTGACATATTTGAACCTGACAACATAGGGTATAGTCTACATAGTAACAAAAGTTTCTCATCGTTTGTATATAAGTACTTTTCAATGTGCTGAATTCAGATATGAAATAAAATTTAGGGGTCTATGAACGATTTAAATGCTTATGTGCCATTGAAAAATTGATCCCAATGGAAAAACCTGAAAAATACGTATATTATTTGTCTAGATAATACGTTTTTATTTTATTATTGTTTTTTCTTTTTCTTTTTTTTTTTTTTTTTTTTGGGGGGGGGGGGGGGGGGGTCTTGTTGTAACCAAGTGATGATGAACTTAATTTCAATTCATACGAGCATGAACAATTATTATGATGATGATTTATGACGATAATGTCAAATTTTAGATTTAAATGTCTCACTCAGTTTCAGACTAACAATAAGACTGATATTAAGACGAAACAGCCAGGAACTGGCGCTGGTTAAGTGAGAAATGAACAATGTTAGAATACCACCTACTGAATATACTTATTAAAATAAGTTATCAGATAAAAAAGATGCTGTTTCCGATACCCTTCACATTCTTAAGTTAGCTAGACTTGCTACATTCAAGAGATTTGTTGTCAAGTATTGCATAATTGGTAAAATTCATGTTGATTATAGCCATACTAGATTAGATAGTGATCACTTGACTTAACTTATACTTTTTGTCAAATGATCGTCAAATTTCATCTTAGGGTAGTTTACTTCTATTTAGAAGCAATCTCATTGAAATCAGATCGAAACCTGTCCCTCGTACCACGCTGCGTTCCTTGATCTGACCACGGCTCACATCATGTATAACCCTTGGATCTCGGGATTCGAGCTTTTTCCGAATGGACCCGAGAAAAGCCGATCTGGGATGAACGCAAAATGATCGTGTCTTTGTAAACTATTATGACGAATATGGTTATGTTTGATAGGAAATATAGCTATGTCTGCGACACCGAGGAAGATCTTGAGAAATATTAATACCGCGACAATGTTTGCGTTTGTTTTGGCATTTCTTCTTCCAAAAACAGTTTTCAAAAATTTTGGAAATTATATTGAATTATATAATAATTATAATTATATTATATGAGAAGTTTACCAAAACAAAACTACGAAATATTATTGAATAGGTCCACAAAGCATTTTTCTCAAAATTAGGTCGACAATTATCTTAAGTCAAAGGGTTTCGAATATTCTTTTCTATTTTTGAATTTCAAAGTAAGTATTTCTCTGAATGGGGGAAGATAAAGAAATCAACTGTAGAAACAGAAACATTTGCAGTTGCATTTGATAAATGACATACAGTTACATATATAGTACTCAGAATGTGTGCATTGGTGGACCATTCACCCGATCAAACGCCCCCTGCCCCCGTGGATTATCGACCGTAGAATGGATGACCCCAAAGGCAGCCCCCTCTCGCTCCTTCGCTTTTTCAGTACAAAAAGCTGATCATTCTATTCAAAATGATAGATCCTTGTGCAACAACATTGATGTTCATTTTTATCTATCCATTCAAAATTTTGGCAAAACATTTTCAAAGCGTCCCTTACTTTCAACTTTCCGCAATCTTTGATGATCGGACAAATGTAATATGTACACGGACCTTTGATTGGTAAGAATAATTCAAGGTGAAAGGTCACGGTCAAGGCCGTCTGACACAGCTTTTATGGAGCCGTGGTCATAAAAGCCGTGGTCAAATCAAGAAGCGCAGGAGGTACGAGGGACAAGTTTTGACCTTATTTCAATCAGATTGATTTAGTAGATACTGATGTTAAACCAGTGAGTCTGTTATCAGGAATGTCAGTACTTTTTATTACAGTGACACTTCCGCTTTAAAATAATGTTATTTGAAACACTTTTTCCTGACACCATTAACACATAACTGCGAAACTTTCCAAGCTATTTCCCCCGTTACTCCTTTTTATGTCTGTGAATGCTTAGAATCGTATTGTACAGTAAGTTATCTGATGTCGACCTTTATTTCCTTTTATATATATTTCAAGTATACAAGTTTTTTGGTAATGGTATAAAGTTCAATATTTTAACACATCTAACAATAAGGTGGACAAAATAAGGGCATATGTTATTCCAATTTCTGAAAGCGCAGAAAAATATGATGTTTTAAAGTTCATTTGTAGAATATTTATGTCTATCCTGATTTGTAGTTCGAGGAACTACCTATTGATTGCCGCTTGAGACTCAAGTATAGTTAAAGAGTCCGGAGGGTACTATTACGGCAGCTCTGATAACAAAAGGGCGTCTGTTGTCCTAGAGAAATTTATCTCTTTAGTTCAGCTGAATGTGACGGAGTCTATTGTATTTGGTGTACCTACTGAGACCAGCTTTTACGTAAAATAGATAACATATACGGATTGTTTGGAATGTGTCACTATCCAGCTTTTCATCAGATGATATATGAAGCTAATCCTCTTAGCGAACGCGTCTTAGACAGGAGGGCTTACAGTTTATACCTACCTTTATTTAACCCCCAACAACATACTATGTGTCCTATAAAAACCCGCTCAACTAAAACATGATATCCTCATTCATCTTGCTAAATCAGCGTATGAGTCCGCTCTCGTTCCTTCCTAATACCCTGATCTCCCTCGTATCGCTAGCTACCAAACCAGACAGACTTTGTGCAAGGCTATCATACAGAAGGAAATTGTTAAGTTTTGCTTGAGAGACAGGACACGGGCCCAATGTTGAACGAAGAGTGGTAAAGGGTCAAAAGATCTTCATAATTCAACTCGGGAAGAGAGAGGACAGGAATCATTAAGAGATGAACATTGGAATCCTATTGACTGGGACCGTAGATTTTGAATGACCCCAGATTTGAAACAACCAGACTTGCCCACATTTTGCAGACCTAAGAAGGCTCCTTCAATGTTTTGTTATAGGGTCTTCAAACAGCACTTTTTGCGCCCAGTATGTTAAATTTTTGCGCCCCTGCTATGTTAAATAAAACATAGCAGGGTGCATAAAACACTCAGGGCTGCGCCCTTCGTGTTTTATGCTCCCTGCTATGTTTTATTCAACGATAGATGCACACCAACTCGTCTTCTATTTCTTAAATAACATATATAATCGATTAACTAAGTGGAGATTGTTAGTAATATTTAAAGGTACTCATTCTGGTATTATTTATAGCTACGAAATATTGGCGTGCGTCAGTGCCTTTAAGTTAAGTTCATGTTTTGAAATTATCATCTAGTCTTGCCAGTGCTTATATAGTTTCGAGATCACAATACATAGAGGATATTATATGGTGGACCATGTCAAACTGTCTGGGACATGAAAAGGTAAATGCTGGTATTTCTCGGGAGAAAGGGAGGGATATACCAATATTGTACACGAGCTTATGTAGGAAAATTATGTCCTTGTGAATAAGTTATGTAATTGAGGACGATACGAAAAATAACTATCAAAGTTATCAGTACAAAGGGTAATGAACAAAACATGACCACATGATGTTGTTGGAGTGAAGGCATCATGACCCCCTTCCTTAGGCCTTGGGTTTATAATGTAATTAGTAATTTGAATTTCCGTTAAATAGTTGGCCTACTGCATCACCATTTCATCCATGTGTACATTTTGGGCGTCAGAGCACCTTTACTGTTTCCACGGCAATAATTTGGAAATTGTATATTGTACATCATTCTTCAAATACTAATACGACAAATTGGTTTCGAACATATAGACCTAAATACTACTATTTGGAGATTCGATTTTTTCAATTTCATTTTACCTGTTTCAAATGTAAATGTTTGACTTTATCTTTTAAGGGTAGTGCTCGTTTCAGAAGCATTATTCTGAAAGTGCTTACGCCATCAGTATCTGATTTTGCATCGCGCCTCTCCATTTCATGTAGATGTTCCCTTTGAGGGGGTTTCCATTTTTTCAATGTTATGCTTATAGAGCACGTTTCAGATGCAAAAATAAGCTAGTTAATAACAAATAACTACACAACATGTGTTGTTGCAGGAAGCATGTCTATGTCAGTGGTATACCAACCCGGCATGCAGCTGGGTAGGTCGTTTGATCTCAAGTCCTACACAACAGGCCGTAGCATTTTCAGTGAAGAGTCCACTGCGAAGACTACAAGAACTGAACGACAAATGAACAACATCAAGTACTCGGTGATCAAAGGATCCAGCGATGTCAACAGTATCCTCGGCGTATCCGGAGACATTTCACTAAAGTGCAAAGCAGGCATCCTGAGCATGGAAGGAATGGGCTCTTATCTCCGTGAAGACCGGTCACAGGACAACACTGTGGAGATCATTGCCAGGGCCCAGGTTGAAACAGTGAGTCACTTGTAGATGAACACGATTCTGCCTTCATTAACTCACCCATCTTCCTACGAAAATCTTAACTATCGCCAGAACTATCCAAGTCAACCCTTGCTATCGACCTAATACCTTTCTGGCTTTATACCAGCGCCCTCTCTGGCTATTTTCAGGTGGAAACAGTGAGTCTCTTTTATACAAACGCACTTCTGCATTCATTAACTCATCGTCAATAAAACACCGAAACGGAGAGGTTTCAATGCTACAATGGTATGAGTCATCCTGAAATAATATTTGCATGAGATAAATAAGTTTACGACACAGATATTATTAGATGAAATGTAAAAAGATAACAAAAAAACCCCATTTATAAATAGCGTATTTTAATGAGACATGTTTTACGTTTTTTGAATGATATAATCCTTATAAGAAAAGTGTAAGATCATATCATATTGATACATCGTTGTTACTCTAAGGAGAGATCATTATTAAGTTTTGTCGACAAATCAGCGTTAAAAGAAGGGAAATGAAGATGAAATCATGAATAAGTTTCATGTTCGATGCAGAAACGGACTTTGGTTAACAGGGGATTGGGGCACACCAGATAGCGTCGAGACAGACTAAGGTAATAAAATGCAAATGTTAATGATTGGACAGATTATGGTTAATAAGGGGGCAGACGAAAGTTAATGATTGGAGGAACTATTGCTAATGAACGGAACGTCAAAAGATAATGAGAAAACAAGCTTCGGTCAATAAGGGATGGTAAAAGTTAATGGTTTTACAGACTTTATGATAATAAGGATGCAGACAAAGTTTGATAATTAATTATTATTGTTAATCATAAGGTGTACAAAATGTGATGGTTTGATTGGACCGACCTCGGTCAAGGGGACAGGCAAAAGATAATTGTGGGAGAGACTATTGTTAATAAAGTAACATATAAAACTTAATGATTGGACAGGGTATGGTTAACAGACCATGGTTAACAAGGGGGAAGACAAAACTTAATCGTTGGAAAGAGTTTGGCCATCGAGGGGGCAGACAAAGCTTACTAGTTCAACAACAATGGAAACCAAAGGGGCATACAAACGTTAATAATTGAACAGACAATAACTTATAAGGGGGCATACAAAAGTTAAATGGTGGGACAGACCATGGTTAACAAGGGGAAAGATAAAATTTATTGGCTTAACAGACCTTGGGTAATAATGGGAATATAAAATGGAAACGCTTGATAGACTAGGGTAATAAAGGGCAGACAAAAGTTAAACAGGGACAGGGTGTGGTTAATCAGGGGGCAGACGAAAATAAAAGTTTAGATAACCATATACATAAGAGGTCAGACAAAAATTAATGATTCGAGATCAATGGCTAATGAGGGGTCGGATCAAATAAATTGAGGACGACTATGGTTAGTTAGGGGGTGTACAAATGTTAAAGGTGCGAGTGAATAGGGTCTTATGAGGGCAGACACAAGTTATTTGTTGCACAGACTTTGGGTAATTAAGGGACAACTGTTATTGGCTAAACAGACTATGGTTAATAAGGACGCTTACATATGTTTGTTGTTGGATAGACTATGGTTTATAAGAGAGGGCATACATACATACGAGGACAGACAAACGTTAACTGTGGGACGAAATATTGTCATTATGAGGTCAGAAAAAACGTTAACGGTGGGACGAAATATTGTCAGTACGAGGTCAGACAAACGTTAACGGTGGGACGAAATATTGTCAGACAGACAGACTATATGGTTATTATGAAGGCAGACAAAAGTAAATGTTGGGACAGACCATTGTTTATAAGGGGGGTGACAAAAGTTTTATTATGGGGAAAACTATGGTTATTTTGGGCCAGACGAAAGGCAATGGTGGGACGGACTATGATTTAAAAGGTGGCATACCAAAGTTAATGGAAAATAAAGGGGCTGACACAAGTCTAAGGTTGGACAGACTTGGATAGTAAGGGGGCAGATGATTGGGCAGACCATGGCCAATGGGGGGGGGGGGTAGACAAACTTTAATGGGGGTAGACTATGGTTAATAAGGAGGCATAAATACTTAATGATTGGATAGAGTATGGTTTATAACGGAACATACAAAACTTAATGGTTGGAGTAATACGGTGACAGTCCAAAGACGATTGTTAATAAGGGGGCATACCAAAGTTAATGGTTTAAAAGATTTGGTTTAATAAAGGGGTAGACAAAGGAAAATGGTTGGATAGAGTAGGGTAATAAGGGGGCAGATAAAACCTAACAGTAGACAAAACTTAACAAGGGCAGACTATGGTTAATAAGGGAGAATACAAAACCTAATGGTTTTACAGACTATAGTTAATAAGGGGACAGACTGTGGTTAGTTAGGGGAAGGGGGAAGACAATGGACAATGACGGGACAAACTATAAGAAGCAGAAAATCGTTAATCAGCTAACTCATCATAAAAGATCTTCTCATCTTCGTCAGGTGACGGAATCTATGATCGACGACTCTCCACTGGCTGGGTGGAGCAAAGGGGTTAGAGGTACACACTACATAAGGAGCATCATCTATGGTGGCGACCTGATGGTGCGCATCCGTATCAAAGGAAAAACCTCCAAGGACTTCAGCAAAATAGAAGCAACAGTAAATGCTGATCTGAAAACAGGTGGAGCGGTTGATGCTGGAGTCAAGGCAAAATTTAAGAAGATGGAGGATGAAATCAAAGATTCATCTGAAGTTGACATTGAGTACTACTCGACTACTGCAAAAGGAGAGATGCCACGTGACATTACAGGAATGTTGAATGCTCTTGATAATTTCAAGAATGAGGTCATTCAGTTGAACGATGGACGCGGGGTTCCCTGTAAGTGTGAAATACTACCTCTCAGCATGCTTGATGACACATACCCAAGTGTTTTGAAGGACAGCGCCTTTAATGCTCAAATGGGTACTTTGGAGGATAAGTTTGATGACGTCATTGCTGGGAAGTCAAAGCTGGATAGGTTTCTGATGGAAGACTCCATGGATCTTGATCTTGATCCGGAGGAAGAAGACACCGCATCAAGTCTGGAGCAGAGGATTGATGATGCGAGACAGAGTTTGTTCGAAGCAATATCAGAGATAGACGTAACATCCCAGAAAGATGCCATTCCTAAGATAAGCAATGCCATCAAGTCCTACAAACAACACACAAAGAACAAGCCAGGGGGATTTCGACGGGAAGTCGCCCAGTTCTTGAAGAAAGTTTCTGGAAAGCAGGTGAGTCAGATTTTTAAAATAGATTTTGACAACCAGTAAAGCTTAGTTGATTTGTTAGTGATATTGTTTGCATTTGTTTTAAATACTGAAGGTATGAGGCTACCTTCTCGAACCATTATGGAACCTATTTTGAAGAGGAATTTTTATTTCGACTGCAGAGTACCTCTGTGGAAGACGATAGGAATGTACCTTTGGAAGATTTACCAGAGGGAAAGACCATAAGCCTCTGTCTCTTGGGAAAAACTGGACATGGCAAGAGTTCAACAGCAAATGGTATGTATGGAGAAGACTGGTCACCTGCTTCATCTGATGCGGACTCAGGGACGAGGGAATGTCAGATAAAGGTTAAGGATTTCACCACAAGGAAGGTATGCTTGGTAGACACACCAGGCAGTATGGATACTCGAGATCCTAGAGCAGCTCTCGAAGAGATTTGCACAGCTGTCGCCTTACGAACCAACGGATACGATGCGTTTCTTATCATGCTTCGATGGAACACAAAAATGACTAAAGAGGAAGTAATGGCAATTAAACTTATAAAGAAGATATTTGGGGAAGACATCCTCATGAAGTATGCCATTTTTGTTTTCACGTATGGGGACACCTTTGAAACTGAACAAAAGGCAAAAGAACACCCCGTCACCTTTGATGAGTACATTGAGTCACAGAAAGGTGACATCGCAAAGTATCTGAGGGAGGCTGAAAATCGTTATATTCTATTCAGCAAATATGCAAGTAAAGTTGTTAAGAGACGAAAAATGATCGATCTTGTGAAAATTGTTGATGAAATGTCAAAGAAAAATGGGGAAGCCTATACAAACAAATACTTTGAGAAAGCTAAAGAAACTTGGGAACATCTTGGATGGAATGAAATGAAACAATCACTTGACTCTGATGAGAAAAAGGCAACTGCCAAAAAGGTTGGAAAGGAGGTGGCAGATGAAGTAACAAAGGATGGGAACTCCTGTTTCCCTGCAGCAGCTAAAGTTACACTTGAAAACGGGTTCTCTGTACTTATCTCAGATATTCAAGTTGGACAAAAGGTTTTGGTTTATAAAACTGAAAACAAGAGACTAACCTTTGAAGAAGTGTATCTTTTCGGTCATGTAGAAGAGGATACTCGGACCCGATTCCTTCAGATAACTACAAGGTCGAACAGCATAACTCTCTCTCCAGATCATCACATATTCATTCAATATGGTGAAATAATGAAGACTATTCCTGCTAGAGATGTGGACATTGGGCAGAGTCTTCTAGCAGTTGGCAGGAACGGAATTCAACCAGAGAACATCACGGATGTCCAGAGTATACATAGCAAGGGTCTTTACGCCCCCTTCACTCTGTCTGGCACCATAGTCGTGGACGGAGTACTTGCTTCCTGCTACGTGGACTGTGTTCCTCCTCGTCTCGCCCATCCTCTGCTGTGGCCTGTCAGGACTCTCTACTCCATTTCTCCGTCTTTTCTAGAATGGATCAGTCGATCAAGAACTGATGGGATCCCAAACTGGATGAGAATCACCCACAGACTTATATTTGAAGAAAAGTATGTTTATATTGAAGGAAGTAGATAATTTCATTAAAAGCTCTGAATCAGCCATTAGACAGCCATGATATCCTTCCTTGCTATTATTGCAACAATCTAACATTGGAAAGTTCTGATAATTATTGATATCTGCTAATGCTAATTGTCAGTAGTTTTGTAGATTATGTAATTGTCTGTAAGAAAATGTGTAAAATCATTCTTCGACAATATTGGTGTTCCATGTTATAAACATGTACCATTATATTTCATTGTACTTATAACAGTATTTAATCTATATGTACACTTGCTGAATGGGCCTCAGAAATTAACACATTCATTAGGTATCTAAATATTGGAATTGATTAATCAATTAACTGATAAGTTTAATTAAACTAGTGGTATATTTAATTAAGTATATTAAGACTTTCATATATAATATTTTACTTACATCAAACTTATAATGACTTTGTTAAAATAAAGAAGAAAGTTTCAATTTAAAGATAATTTCCATGGTCGCATCTACGATTTTGAATACCATTATAGTCTTATGATGTTTTAATTCAGATGGAAGAAGGACCAGACCTCAACATAGTGATGCTCGGAAAGACAGGCCATGGGAAGAGTTCCACTGGAAACACTATACTTGGAGAGAGACGGTTCGAATCCCATGGCGTTAATGACACTGTCACCTCCAAATGTCAGTCAGCCAGTAGAATCTATGAGAACAGAACCATAACTGTCCTAGATACACCTGACACTGATGTTGATAAAACCTACGTGCTGAGGAAAGAAATTAATGACTTTTGTTTGCAATTTCCACCTAGCGCCCTCCTCCTGATTCTCAGGTGGAACACGCGCATGACAACCGAAGAAGCATCTATAATGAAAATCATTGATGAAATATCATCCCAAACCGATTTGTTAAACAGGACGTTGCTTGTTTTTACTCATGGAGACACATTTAGACCTAATGTTAAGGAAAGAAAAGAACGTAGAGATTTATTTAGGAAGCACTTGGAGCAACAAACAGGCGTCCTAAGGAACCTGATGATGCGAGTGGGCAATCGATGTGTTCTTGTCAACAACATGGAGACGACAACAAGGCGCATTGCAAAAGAGGCTTCCGAAATAGTAGAGGCCATTGATTCGCTTATCGTCAATGCAAAAACCTTGTACATGGACGAAACAGCAGAAGAGGGGTTTTCATCAGTCAGCAGCAGCCCTCTTACAGACACAAGCCACAGTGTAGCGATGTACGACCTTAAAGATGAACATGCATCCGGATGGGAAATGTTGATACCAGGATGTTTTCCTGCGTCTTCGAAGGTTATTCTGGAGGGTGATGAGGTCATTGAGATGGCCGTGGTTCAAGTTGGGCAGAGGGTTCTGACAAGATCAACAAGTGGTAGATTGGATTACAGCGAGATCTACCTTTTTGGTCATTCTGATAGCTCAGCAGTTAGAGATTTCATCACCATTAAAACTGAAAACAACATAATCAATGTATCTCCAGATCATCACATCTTCATATACCTGGCTGAAACCCATCTAACCATTCCTGCATGGCGTGTTCAGAAGGGGATGAACGTTCTGGTGATGAGAGAAGGACAACTTAAAGAAGACGCTGTGGTTGATGTGGCTGTGTCGGTTGGTAAGGGTCTGTACGCCCCCTTCACGCTGTCTGGCACCATAGTCGTGGACGGAGTACTCGCCTCCTGCTACGTGGACTGTGTTCCTCCTCGTCTCGCCCATCCTCTCCTGTGGCCTGTCAGGACTCTCTACTCCATCTCTCCCTTATTCCTTGACTGGATCAGTCGATCAAGAACTGACGGGATCCCAAACTGGATCAAAATGTTCATGGAATTTGCCCTGAAAAAATCTGCCCTCAAGTTTTGACTACTGTCTTTGTACTTTTAGTTGATGGTGATTTACTGCTAAAAAATCGGACTCTATTTCGTTTCGTTTTGCTTATAATTAGTAAATGAATATTTTATGTGCATATCGGTTTTCACCCTCATAGGTTATTCAAAGGAAATGTCATGTTTTATTCCATCAAACATATTTAGTCGGACTTCCTTTATTTATCATCGTTTTTATAGGTACATGCGTTTCATACATAACTACTAATTTTGATATGGATGACCATTGCAATTTATATGTTTTACCAATATGTTTCCCAGAAGTACAGTATCACATGTGGTATGTTGTATGTTATGTGTCTCCCGTACAATAAATACAGGTATACATTTGAAGTATAGTTGTTCCAGAAGAAAATGCAATTGATGACTATTCAACTACTTTGCATGTGAATAATTACAATATTAGATTGTGTTCTATATCGTTCTTCTTTGTTTGCTATCTTTTAGGGGATACGAAGCTTCTTATGAAAGAAATTGCATGTACACTTATTTCACTTAAATTAGTTTTGCTGGTTCATCCCCTGACCTAGCCTGTAAGGGCCGATGGGCTTACGGCATGGCATGTCGTCCGGCGTCCGTCCATAAACTTTTCACTATTTCTGATCCGATATTCTGTACAGACGCCTTAGCTACTGGCAATTATAATTGCGTGACCCTGTGACCTCTACTAAGGGTGAAATTGGCCACGCCTTAAAAGCCCCTTTTCATCTACTTCCCTAGAAGCAAAAGGTCTAGAAACATGAAACCGTGTGTACAGGTTTCTTAGCTGATCGGGATTCTAATCTATACATTTAGACCCTCAGGCAATCTCTTTAAAACGCTTTTCATCTCATTTTTAAAAGGGAAAGGCCTAGAAAGCTGATGTAGTTGAGGATTAATGCATTAGGTGATCCTGTGGCAGCTCATATGGTGACCCTGGACCATTAATGCAATAAAATATATATGGCCTGGTGAGTTACAGAGCCAATGGTTCTAATTTTCCCCAAATATTTTCATGTTTTTTCACCGTTAACTCTTTTCAATCGTTAATAATGTTAACATTGTCTTATAGTTTTCAATTAATTAAATTTTCTTCTCAAATGACTTACAGTGCTTTCAATTTCATTGATGTTTGCGTTTATATTTCTAAATGATTCATTACTTACAAGTTATTCTAGTGAATAATTCTTTGATAGCTAAAGCTGGATCGCTATGATTTTGTTATGGTTTTTCATATTTGATATTGAATGGTTTAAAAGATGACGTTGAATATGTTTGAAAATTAGCAACCACAGCATTTTTATATAACGATATACAAATATAAATCATCATTTATTCTAAGTATTAGTTGATTTTGTAGGGAACTTCAACTTATCCTCCATGAAATAATCTTGTGATTGTTATTATTAAAAAATATTTGCTTTAAGATATAAAATAGTCATCCTTAACAATACTTAATTTCAGGGATGTGCCATTTTTCTAGACTTGGTTTAGACGAAATTATATGTCTTGTGCTGTATTCAAAAAAATATTTTTTAACAGCATGATTTACATCTGTCCCATTCAACTGTTTTCATTACCACGTGAATGCAATCGATCAGTTAACTAGCAAATTCGGAGTTCCAGATTAAGCCAATACGAGAGAACTCGCGGAAATACCATTCTGAGCATGCGCAGATACAAAAGAGGAGTAACGGAAACAATCGCGTTGAACTTTCGACAGTTTTGTGACAATGTTGTAGGGATAACTAGGGTTACCTAAAATATTTATTTTGAAGCCGAATGGTCACTTTACTGCTTAGTTCTGACGTTCTTGATACTAAACATATATAACATCTGTATCTACAAAAGGCAAGGTAAATACCATGTGAATACATTTGACAATTTATTAAAAAAAATTATTAGTTAAGTCAAGTGATCACCATCTAATCTAGTATGGAAAAAGTCTTACAAATTATACATTGCTGTTTTTTCTGCATCTTTCGCTGAAGCTGTGGCCGCTTCATGTCACACCCTGACAATTATTCATTTTGGAGAAGCAAGTCTAGCTTACTAACGAATGTGAAGGCTATCAGAGACAGCAGCTTATAGTTCTGATATCTTATTTTATAAGTAGATTCAGTAGGTGGCATTCTCACATTACTCATTTCTTACAAACTAACTAGCGCCAGTTTCTGGCTGTTTCGTTGCAACGCCAGTCTCGTTGTTAGTCTGTAACTATGTGAGACAAGGTGTCATTTGATCGAAAAGTAGTGGTTGTGTGAACGAAAACCGGACAATAGCACGCGCTAATTACTCAAACGCAAATTTGGAAATTGCTTTACAGCAGAGAAAACGACAAATATGGGATGGTAATTTTTTGAAAGTAATTTTAACCATATACCTAAAAATTTGACGCAAAAATTTGACATCTTAGCATTTATATGGCCATATATTTTTCATTTATAATTGAAAACAAAAAAATATCATGATCTTAAAAGATATAAAAGAGGCAACCTTAGAAAGCTCAGAAAGATCTTTTGCTTGTTGAAGAATTTTAGAAATAAAGTGTCCTGACTATTAGTGATAAAATAAACCAACTTACCATCGCCAAAACTCGTAACCTCAATAACTAGCAACAGCTACCCATGCTAGGAGAATCGCCTTTATTCCTGAAATTCAACTTAAAACATGTTGTACTACTTCATAGATAGACTAACACTACTCGGGGTGAGTGGATAAATAAACCTTCCTTCTTTCCCTCAATGTATTTTAAACGCTTGTACATCTTCCTGATGGGTAGGATGAAAAGTAAATGTTGTCAATATCCTCCACTTCATTTTACTTTTAAATTTCACCTTTCGTCTTGTAATACTTACCTTGTTTTGAGTTCGAACTAATTTACTTTCAACGGCTGACATATTGCAGGATGTAAATGGCGTTGAGTGACCAGCCTTCACTGGCGTCAGCGAGTTTAGTAAACACGTATCCTTTCTAATATTATAAACAGCTCAGTTTGATTAAAATTGACCGTGTTCCGAGGAATAAAAGTTTCAAAATATTGAGTCTATCGGGATTCGAACTCTATATGTGTAGGCTATCTTCTCCACTAGCTCTGACCGCATTCTACTGAAGCGTACGTTCTTGCATAAACTAAGCTAACCAATCACAATGCGCGCGGCAAATACGTAGCTAGGGGCAAGTAACTCCCATTTACAATTCGTTAACCTTGATCGCCGTTATCTTTATTTTAAACGCGATGATGTGATTGGTTCGTCAATGTTTTGAAACTTTTATTCCTCGGAACAAGGTCGTTTTTAATCAGACTGTTAAACAGCTTATCTTAAAAGCCACAACAAATTTGAGTCGTTTAGCACTTGACGTCTTCCTCTACTTTTCCGTCTGTTCCCTCAACCTTTAGAACCCTTTTTTCTGTCTACCTTCTTTCTGTTAGAAGCGCACGTAAAATGTCTTAAACATAGCCGCGCCTCCAGAACACTGACGAAGGATTTTCACACTCCACAAATTAAGCCTTTTTGCTGTGTTCTGGCACCGAACGATATCGAACAAGAGTGTGTGTTATTTTTGAGCATTTCAGGAAAGTAAATGGGAAGGTAAATAGTGTTATAAGTATTCTTCTACTTACTAGTCAGTAGAAAAACTGAAATTTGAAAGATGGTGTCAATGTCTCGCGATAAAACTATGAACGAAGTTGCCACCATCTATATGTATCTAAATCGAAGATACCGAGAACGGAATTTTCCGTCCAACATCTTTTTCATAATCCTGCTAAATCAGCGCATATGAATCCGCTGAGACTCCTTCCAAATACCCTGATCTATATCTGGCTAAATCCCTAGTATGGCTGACGACTTGATATTCGTGGCTATGCTCACCTGTTATTTTTGCAGCCAATGAAATGTCATTAATTAAGGAGCTTGAAGCTACTAGCTTGAACGCAAGGGATTTTTTAATCCGGGTTGTGCCGCTGTTGCTGAATGCGAGCCGTCTTATTGGCTGGTCAGATAGCTAGCGATACGAGGGTTTGGACTTGAAAGAGATCAGGGTATTAGGAAGGAGCGAGAGCGGATTCATAAACGCTGTTCTAGCAGGATGCTTATGCATCCTCGACCTTCCTTTCACTTCGACCTTTTCCTTGTTTCGATTGTTGTTCTCCTTTCACTGTCAAATTTCTTTAATAAACTTTTCGTCCATTTGTTGAATGACTGAAATAGATTAATCTATATATAACACTTGATCCAATCAGTTCCATATTAAGGTGTTACGCCTAAACTGGAACTGAGCTTGCGAATAAAAGCTTTCTGTTGTAAAACGTATCTTTAACAGAGGTTACAGAGACCACTTTCGCGTATGTTAAAATGTTTTCTGTCAAAGGCGTATAAAAGCAAGAGGTTCCAAATTATTTTAACACTAGCATCAAAATCAGTGAAATGATTTAAGGCTGAAGTTGAGATTTATCAGGACCGTGCGCTGGATATCGAGGATCACATTGAGTGAATGAATGAGTTTATTTATGTAAGGGGGCCACAGGCCCATGATACAAGTACATAAAACCAATACAATGTGATACAAGCGCCATAAAATATAACACTAGTCAACATGATACAGCGATATTTTCAAAGTACTTTTTGCGCATTTTCAGACCAAGAAATACATATTTTGCTAAACGATTAAAAGGTATTGGATTGAGAGATGACATTAGTTGTTTAAATTTGTCCATCGTTGGGTTAGTGCAATAGTACATAGGAAGGACATCAAGTCTCAGCTTTGCAAAGTATGGACATATTAACCAGAAAAGGTATTCGGATTCTATGCATGGGGTAACACAAAATGGACATAATCTTGCATTTCGATGTAAATTATATTGCCTACCCTCTTCTACAAGCAGAATATGATTGGAACAACGGAACTGAAATAAAGCTATCCTGTAAACAGGAACAGTAATAATAGATAAATATGGTTCAAATCTAATTTCAGATTTAAAAGTCCGAAAATCTCTAATTTTGAGGTGGTAAAAATACTTACGTGCCAACTCTGATTACTAATAGAAATACATCTATCTCTAAGCTCTGGTATAAAAGTTTCAACGCATCCAACATCTTGATTTACCCAAGCATAGCCAAATCCATAACGAAGGAGTAAATTTTTAACGCTTAAAGCCCAACACTTTCGACCTGCTTCTGCGCGTAAGAATTGAAAATTATATGTTTTACACAATATGCCATTAACATCCTAATGCAAAATTCGGACCCAATATTTAATTATTCTTAGATAATGATTAACCTTAATCAAATACCGACCCAATTCACCTCTAGCAGCAATACAAGGGGAGCCTCGACCTAGATGAAGAACCAGTTTATAAAAATTGTCAGCAACACGTTCAACTGCAGCGGAAGGATGAAATCCCCAGACCTCAGAACCATACAAAAGAACTGGGAGAACTTTGACATCGAATATATATAAAAAAAACCCATTAATTTGTAAAAAAATTGTAAATGGATAACCTTTACAGGCTGCTTTGAGAGCGTTGCCTGAGTAACATGCCATGTTCCCGAGCTTGAAAAATGAACGCCTAAATACTTATAAGAAACGACTTCCAGTTTAGAACCACTGAAAAAAATACTTCATACTTCTTCAATTTACCACCTCGACGAAATACCATTACCTTATTTTTAGCCACGTTATCCATTATAGCTGCCATTTATTACATTAAACTGATAATTTCACTACCACACTACCATCCACAATCACCATGTCGTCTGCAAATAATAACATAAAACACACAATACTCCTAATTTAATACACCTTTGTCCATCATCAAACGAAACACTTTACCTTTCACATCGTTAACCGAAGGTTTATACATCAAACCACTCCTGGATACAGAGTCAAATGCTGCTTTCAGATCAATAAAGGCAGAGTACAATCTACCTTTATGCAGAGATAAATATTTAGTAACAATAGAATCTAATATCTATATTATTGTGGAGCACAGTGGTGTAGTGGTTGTGGAGCACAGTGGTGTAGTGGTTGTGGAGCACAGTGGTGTAGTGGTTGTGGAGCACAGTGGTGTAGTGGTTGTAGAGCACAGTGGTGTAGTGGGTAGCTTGCTTGCCTCTCACGCCAGAGACCCGGGTTCGAATCCCGGTGGAGACACCAATAATTTGTGACTTGGGTCTCATTCTGCGTTGTGTACCTGCGCAACACACTTCATCCACATTGCACTCAGTCAACCCAGCTGTACAAATGGGTACCTGAACAAGGGGGAAGTACGGCAGCACCGAAAGTACTATCCCTCCAGGGTAATAATACTCATGGCGCTTTGAGCATTACTTTCTGCCCAAAGATAAAGCTTATTACAAATATTTTTAGAAAATATTTTCCCGGAAGCTTCTAACAGTGTTATGGGTCTGTAATTTCATGGTTTAATCACACTCCTTTTCTTATGAAGAGGATTAATAACTCCAATTGTCCACATTTCCGGATATATACCAGTTAATTATACAGCATTAAATATAGTTTGTAATAAATCAATACATATTCTTGGGGTGTATTTGAAAAATTCTATAGGTATCACATTGAGTAAACAACACTTTAAACCTGACTAACGACTAATTTGAACGACCCAAGTTAAGAGGCGTATTCAAACAAGATCGTTCATAAAAATTCATTGAAACTAGCAGCAACGTGGATTTATGCAAGATTGAAGTTCAGAGTTACCGGGGCTTATGTATTTGATATGAGTAAGATATAATGAGTATGAGTAAACACACCAGTAATAAAGACTACAGAGCATGACGTCGCAGGAATGTTCGAGAAGATGAACGTTAAGCATTAGACATTTCTATCGACTTATCAAGTGAGTCGTTAAATTAAAATCTTCTGAGGACAAAAATTATTTCTCCCCACAGAGGTAGCTAAAGTGTTAAAGTATTACGCTAACCTCTGTTAGAATACGAGTTTTTCTCGGGCTTCTATCTCCATTTCCATCTCCGAGTCATAGGAAGCAAAGTGTTTTATTTACAAGCTTTTCGGTTGTTCTCCAACCATCGGCGAAGAATGTGCTCAAATAAAGGGGTGGTGCTTATGTGAAAAAGTGAGAAAAGATAATAAATTGGGCAATAGGATTTCAATGCAAATTATTTTGAAAAACGTTGGTTTTCATTGAACCCCGCGTAAAATAGTTGGGCTGTCCAGTTTTCGATCAGGTTTCAGCAACCGAAGTATCCTGTCTTGTGTTTTCTATAAAACAGCTCGATAATTTCTAAAAATAATTATTTCTCAGCCGATTTCGTTCATATTTGAAATATATATTCATCTTGACATACAAAAACGATTAATGAGTGCAAAAGCCATGATTTGATGGTTTTTTAAAAAAGATTAGGTCAAATCAGCGATTCGATTCTCTGTTCTAAGATTTCTATCTTTCAACATAAGAATTCAGGTTTCCATCTTAAGCATTTGGAAGCAATCATCATAATTACTGGAAATACTTGCCATAATATTAAAAAAACTCTCGTTATTATGGGGTTTTAAAGACTGCATTTGAAATTTATATTTTATCTTAAAAATAATTGGTTATTTCCACTTTTGAAAGTCGTTATAACGGTAATTAATCGTAATAACGTGAATAACCTCGTAATATCGCGGAACCTTTTTTTTACATTTTTCCGACTTTCTCTATAGGAAGTGAAATGTCATATCATTCTGTTCAAATTGTTTCTCGAATGTGATTAACCAAAACGTAATACGCATGCCACGAAAAAAAATCGTGTTTAGGAATAAAAAGGCAACATAAAAGGTGAATCCTCGGTGCTAATGCATTAAATAAGAAGATGCAGAATGTGGTCTCTCCTAAAATTGTATTTTGATCTTGGTTTATCATACCCAGGAATTTTTTTTTTTAATTTGGATATTTCCGATCATATCATCTTTGTGTTGTGTGTCTATGTATATGTGTATGTATGCATGCATTAATAAATGTATGTACGTATTTACGTGTATGTATGTTTGTACCTACGTGCGTGTGTGTATATATATGCATGTAAGTATGCACGTGTGTGTATGTATGTATGTATGTATGTATGTATTGTGTTTGTACGAGACGTATGTTCGTATGGATGTATATATTTATGGCTGCGTATCACGTTGTGTTTAATCACATTCGAGCAACAATATGAACAGAATGATAGGACATTTCACTTTCTTTTCAGAAAGACGGAAAAATGTAAAAAGTTTCGCGATATTGCGAGATTTTTCTCGTTATAAAGATTAATACTCGATTAAATACAAATTACAAATAATGTACTTGAAACCTCGTTATTACGAGTTTTTCTCATGAGTACAACTTATTTCTCCTAATAATGTGTTTTTCCTCGTAATCCCAAATTTTCCCACGTAATTACCGTATTTCCTCGAATAGACGCCGGGTCTCGAATAGAGGCCGGGGGTATGGCTGTTTGAAGTAAATACACGCCGGGTCTCGAATACACGCCGGGTCTCGAATACACGCCGGGTGATAAGTTGATTAACTAATGCTCTCGTAGTTGAAGGCAATGTTACCTGGACAAAATTTTCTACTAAACAATGAATAGACGCCGGCCTCGAATAGACGCCGGGTCTCGAATTCACGCCGGGGGTAAAGGGTGTCTGAAAAAATATAGGCCGGGGGCGTCTATTCGAGGAAATACGGTATGTGATTTTGAATAGAGGATACAAATTACAGATAAGTCCTTTCAGTCTCATAATTTACTTTTTTCTCGTGATTACGAGACTTTTAAGAACAAGGCAAATTTCAAATATATTACCAATGATCTCTCGTACATGGAGACTAATTTTTCCTCCCGTCTTTTCTCAACATAAATTATCGAAACGTTCTCTCCGTCTGATGTCTCCATTGGAAATCCGATATGTTATGAGAAATTCTTTTAGGAGATAAGGTGTACATTTTGTCCTGGCTAATCCCTTCCTCGCTTCAAATATGTGTCTGTAGAAATTTTGAAAGTATCAAATTTAAACAACTTCATCTTCGATCTATCTTTTGGACTATTGTTTCCAAAACTAACAATGATTTGGTAAAAACTGTTCATAGAGTAACAGTATGTTGCGCTTTGAGCATTCTTTATGTGTAGAATCAAACGCAGTGTACACATATTTTTATTCATTATCAAAACTATCATCACTTTCGCTGCTACTTGATATCGTCACTTCATTCACTCGGAAGCTCAACCCAGTTTTGTATGGTAAGGAATTTCAAACTTTAATCAAAGACGTTAATATCCAATACGAAAAGACATAAGAAAATGTAAGAATTCTTTTATTTCTAAAAAGGCGTTATAAAGTATCCATTATCATAGCAACCCTGCATTCGATATAAAAGCATTTGTTCATACAAGAATTACTTGCAAGTAATGAAAACATATAGATATTGACACACAAATCAATGAACGTCAAAGAACAGAATGGCATTTAAGAAGAAATGTAGAATTAATTGAAAACTATAAGTCAATTTTAGATTTATGAAGGTTTGAAAAGCGTTAACGGTGAACAACATGAAAAAAGTGAGATGATAAAAAACATTGGCTCTCTAGCTCATCAGGCTATCTATAATTTTATTCATAAATGCCATGTGCTGCCACAGCATCGCCTTATGCATTTATTAACATCTATATCAGCTTAAGACTCTGTACACATAATATTTTAGCTTTCTAGGTTTTTTGCTTCTGGGAAAGAAGATGAAAATGGGTTTTTCAGATCATTTCTCTGATCAGGAGTTAGAGGGTCACGCAATCAATAAATCATAATCACCATCAGTTAAGGCATCTGAACAAAAGGTTTCAGCTTTCTATGCCTTTTGCTTATGGCGATGGAGATGAAAAAAGGTGTTAAGGGCGTGGTCATAGCGTCAACAAATCTATGAATTAAATACAAAACCTATCAAGGAGTCTGAACACAAGATTTCTGATTCCTGATTCCCTTGTTCTGGAGAAGAAGAAGAAATTGTGAGAAGTTTATAGACGGACGGACACAGGACAACATGCCATGCCATACCACATGTCCATCGGGCCTTTCGTGCGGGATGAGCTAAAAATAAAAAATATTAACATAATGCTTTCATTAGGAGCTGCGTATCTCGCAAATGATAGCAATAAAAGCAAAACAATATAGAACATAATGTTACAGATTGTAATTATTCACATCGTGTCGTTGAATCGTCAACAATTTAATTTTCGTCTTGCAAAACCATACTTAAAATTGTATATTTATATATTTATTGTATAGGAGACACACAAGAGAGCAACAGACCACGTGTGATACTGTATTTCTGGGGAAACATATTGGTGAAACATATTAATTGTAATGGTCATCCATATCTAATTAGTATGTATGTAACCCATATATCTGTAAAAAAAACAGTGATGAAGAAGGGAGTCGACTTCATGTTTTGATGAAATAAAATATGACTTTTACTTTAAGTCAATATCTAAAGTAACTGTTGTGCACAAAAAATATTAACTTTCTTATTATAAGCAAAACGAAACGAAAAAGATTCTGATTTTTTGTGCAGAAAATCACCTATCAACTAAAAGTACTTTAAGTCAATACTTGAGGGTACATTTCTTCAAGGCAAATTCCATGAACATTTTAATCCAGTCTGGGATCCCGTCAGTTCTTGATCGACTGATCCATTCCAGGACGGAGGGCGAGATGTAGTAGAGAGTCCTAACAGGCCACAGGAGGGGATGGGCGAGACGAGGAGGAACACAGTCCACGTAGCAGGAGGCGAGTACTCCGTCCACCACTATGGTGCCAGACAGAGTGAAGGGGGCGTACAGACCCTTGCCAACAGACACAGCCACATCAACCACAGCGTCTTCTTCAAGTTGACCGTTTCTCATCACCAGAACAGTAATCCCCTTCTGCACACGCCGTGCAGGAATGGTCATGTAGATGTCATTCTGGTTTATGAAGATGTGATGATCTGGAGATACATTGATTATGTTGTTTTCGGTTTTAATGGTGATGAAATCTCTAACTGCTGAGCTATCACAATGACCCAAAGGGTAGATCTCGCTGTATTCCAATCTACCACTAGTTGATCTTGTCAGAACCCTCTGACCCACTTGAACCATAGCCACTTCAATGATCTCATCACCTTCCAGAATAACCCTCGAAGACGCAGGAAAACATCCTGGTATCCATTCCCATCTGGATGCATGTTTGTTTTTAAGTTCGTACATCGCTACACTGTGTCTTGTGTCTGTAAGAGGGCTGCTGCTGCCTGATGAAGACCCCTCTTCTGCTGTTTCGTACCGGGTTTCTGCTTTAACGATCATCGAATCAATGACACCAATTATTTCTGAAGCCTCTTTTGCAATGCGAATTGTCGTCGTCTCCATGTTGTTGACAAGAACGCATCGAGTGCCCACTCGCATCATCAGGTCCTTCAGGACGCCTGTTTGCTGCTCCAAGTGCTTCCTAAATAAATCTCTTCGTTCTTTTCTTACCTTAACATCAGGTCTAAATGTGTCTCCATGAGTAAAAACAAGCACTGTTCTGTTTAATAAATCCGTTTTGGGTGATATTTCATCAACGATTTTCATTATAGATGCTTCTTCCGTTGTCATGCGCGTGTTCCACCTGAGAATCAGAAGAAGGGCGCTAGGTGGAAATTGCAAACAAAAGTCATTAATTTCTTTCCTCAGCACGTAGGTTCTATCAACATCAGTGTCGGGTGTATCTAAGACAGTGATGGTTCTGTTCTCATATATTTTACTGGCTGACTGACATTTGGAGGTGACTGTGTCATTAAAGTCATGGGATTCGAACCGTCTCTCTCCAAGGATAGTGTTTCCAGTGGAACTCTTCCCATGGCCTGTCTTTCCATGCATTACGATGTTGAGGTCTGGTCCTTCTTCCATCTGAATTAAAAAAAAAGAAGTTTCAAAGGAAGATATACAATGACAAATTTAAGATATATTCTATTCAAAACATAATCATAATATGTTTATGATTTCATATGTTTCTTTAAAGGGACAGTATTTTTTGTGGAAACGAAATTCAAAGGGATATCCCCGTTTTTACAAGTATAAAATCAGAACATGATTGTAAAATAACCCTATTGAAACATCATACTGATGATAACATTTTGATTGATTTAGATTTCACATCTAATTAAAGCCATTCATCGCAGCTACGAGCGCGAAAAGCATGCTTTGGCATTACAAGTCATTGTTGATAAGTCTTATAAAAAATCATTTGTTACTTTGTGGATATTAAATCCATGCAAATAGTTTATTCTATAATGTTGTGTATGTAGTAACAGTACAGCGCCTTTTTTTAATGTAATTTCAACTCAAAGCAACATGGCGGACCGAGCCAATAGTTCGCCTCTTTTAGGAGCAGTAGCATGTTTTTAAAAGTGAAGTGCTACGCAAATATTGTCACCAGTGTTTTTTCATTGATACTTGATTATTCGCGCTACGACTTCAGATGATCGGGTGGAGTAATGAGATGTAATATATATAATATATTTGGCATTAACTTATGGGGAAAAGTTGACAAAATATATTTGAAAAATATGTGCTTTGGCCCCTTTAACAACTTCAAAGGTAAAACTCACCTATAATATCACAACACTCATATCAATTACAGGCACTATTACAATATCTTTCGACTTTAGGTAGCTGACCTGATCTAGACTTTTTCATTAATGTATCTTTTTATATGTATCCATCTTTAACGATGGATGCAGAGCTTGCATAAATTTATCTTCTTCAATACTCTCCAATTTAAACATACTTTCCCCCAAATGCAAGCCCATGGACGATTCTGATCCAGTTTGGGATCCCGTCAGTTCTGGCTCGACTGATCCATCCAAGGAAGGAGGGAGTTATAGAGTAGAGAGTCCTGACAGGCCACAGCAGAGGATGAGCGAGATGAGGAGAAACACAGTCAACGTAGCAGGAAGCGAGTACTCCGTCCACCACTATGGTGCCAGACAGCGTGAAGGGGGCGTACAGACCCTTGCTAACTATACTTTGGACATCAATGATATCTTCTGGTTGAATTCCGTTCCTGCAAACTGCTAGAAGACTCTGCCCAATATCCACATCTTTAGCAGGAATAGTCTTCATCATGTCACCATATTGAATGAAAATGTGATGATCTGGGGATAGAGTGATTCTGTTCGACCTTGTAGTTATCTGAATGAATCGGGTCCAAGTATTCTCTTCTACATGACCGAAAAGATACACTTCTTCAAACGTTGGTCTTTTGTTTTCACTTTTGTAAACCAAAACCTTTTGTCCAACTTGAATATCAGCGATAGGTACAGAAGAACCGTTCTCAAGCAAAACATTAGCTGTTGCAGGGAAACAGGAGTTCCCATCCTTTTTTACTTCACCTGCCACCTCTTTTCCAACCTTTTTCGCAGTTTCATTTGTCTCATCCCAGTCAAGAGATTGCTTCATTTCATCCCATCCAAGATATTTCCATGTTTTCTTAGCTTTTTCAAAGTAAATGTTTGTGTAGGCTTCTCCATTTTTCCTTGACATTTCATCAACTATTTTCACAAGATCAATCATTTTTCGTCTCTTGACAACTTTACTTGCATATTTGCTGAACAGAATATAACGATTTTCAGCCTCCCTAAGATACTTTGCGATGTCGCCTTTCTGTGACTCAATGTACTCTTCAAAGGTAACTGGATGCTTTTTTGCCTTTTGCTCCGTTTCAAAAGTGTCCCCATACGTGAAAACAAAAATGGCATACTTTATGAGGATATATTCCCCAAATATCTTCTTTATAAGTTTAATTGCCAGCACCTCCTCTTCAGTCATCTTTGTATTCCATCGAATCATGATAAGAAATGCATCGTACCCATCGGTTCTTAAGGCAACAGCTGTGCAGATCTCTGTCAGAGCCATTTCAGGGTCACGAGTATCCATACTGCCTGGTGTGTCTACCAAGCATATCTTCCTTGTGGTGAAATCCTTGACCTTTATCTGACATTCCTTTGTACCAGATTCCGCATCAGATGAAGTTGGTGACCAGTCTTCTCCATACAAACCATTTGCTGTTGAACTCTTTCCATGACCAGTTTTTCCCAAGAGACAGAGGCTTAGTTTCTTTCCTTCCGGTAAATCTTCCAAAGGTACATTCTTATCGTCTTCCAAAGAGGTACTCTGCAGTCGAAATAAAAAATCCTCTTCAAAATAGTTTCCATTATGGTTGATGAAGATAAACTCATGCACTCACTATTTTAAAAGCAAATCCAAAGAGTATAACCTATAACAAATCAACTAGGCTTTAGTGGTTAAAAATAAACCTACTCAAATCATTCATAACCGAAATTACCTGCTTTCCATTAACTTTCTTCAAGAACTGGATGATTTCCCGTTTGAATCCCCCTAGCTTGTTCTTTGTGTCTTTTTTGTAAGACTTGATGGCATCGTTTATCTTTCGAATGGCATCTATCTGGGATGTTATGTTTATCTCTGATATTGCTGCGCACAAACTCTGTCTCACATCATCAATCCTCTGCTCCAGACTTAATGCAGTGTCTTCATCCTCCTGATCAAGATCAAGATGCATGCAGTCTTCCTTCAGAAACCTATCCAGCTTTGACTTCGCAACATTGACATCATCAAACTTATCCTCCAAAGTACCAATCAGAGCATTAAAGCCGCTGTCCTTCAAGATACTTGGGTATGTGTCATCAAGCATGCTGAGAGGTAGTATTTCAACCTTATAGGGAACCCCGCGTCCATCGTTCAACTGAATGACCTCATTCTTGAAATTATCAAGAGCATGCAACATTCCTGTAATGTCACGTGGCATCTCTCCCTTTGCCGTTGTCGAGTAGTACTCAATGTCAACTTCAGATGAGTTTTTGATTTCATCCTCCATCTTCCTAAATTTTGCATGGACCCCAGCATCAACCGCGAATCCGCCCGATCAAGTCGCCACCATAGATGATGCTCCTGATGTAGTGTGTACCTCTAACCCCTTTTCTCCACCCAGCCAGTGGAGTGTCATCATTCATAGATTCCGTCACCTGACCAAGAAGATGAGAAGATCTATTATTTATTATTATTTTTTATTTAATGTTTTTATTTCCCTCAGATGTTACATATGTATGAACATTTGTTTATAATCATATATCAATCATGCAGTATTATCAGTTGTATATGTTTACATTTGTATACGTCATGATATACATAGTAACAAAAACATTTATGTTACTGAAAAGAATTGTCTGTTGTCTTTGAAATCAAACACAGCAGGCAATCTGATAAAATGCAAGGCTTATCTTATTTATTCATATACTTATATCTTATTTATATACATATATATATAACATTCAATTTCAAGCTTTAAATTTATCCCTTGAGTATCTGTAATTACATGAGTCCGAAAAGCGTGTGAAAAGATGACCAAAATGCAAAGAATTTGTGCTGATTATTATTTGCAAAAGCAATATATTTGCATGCTTCATAATATTTTGTTAATTCTCTTTTAATATATCCAAAATTGAGTTTTTTATTTGTTCTACTGGCAGTGTAGATATTTTGTTTTACTAAATCCAAAAATAATATTTTCAGGTGTTAGATCTATTTTTCCTTCAGCCAACCTTTCTAGCCAATTTGCCAAATCTTTCCACACTTTCCTTGCATGGACACAATCACATAGTAAATGGAGTACACTCTCAGGCACCTGTTTACAGAAAGAACACAAAGGACAATCAATGTATCCAATCTTATACAGATACTTATTTGTTGTCAAAATATTCTGATTTATCTTGTACTGAAACCATTTTAAGTTAACGCTTTGAGTACATCTACAAGCCATCAGATTGATGTTTTCCCATTCAATCTGTTGGAAATCTCTTTTGAATATTTCTTCCCATCTCAGTTGACCTATTGTTTTATCAAAGCCTAATTGGCTAAGTGATTTATATGTCTGCTTGCTTACAAATATCTTTGAAACATTGAAAGGCATAATAGGATAAACGTGCATGTGTTCGATATGATTAAAAGTAATATTTCTCTTTCTTAAATAATCAAACACAGCCCTCTTAAGACCTTGATAGGTGAGAAAATCTATACTTATATCATATTTACCATTCAATTCCTCCAAAGACATCATGCCTTCCTCATTCATGATATCTCTCAAATATGTTATTCCCACTTTTTGTAAAAGATTGTTTTGCCATCGATCAAAACATTGCTATTATGCCAAAGAGTTTGATCTAAAACTTCTGTATCATTAATCTCCTCCTGATAACATATAATAAGATAGTCAGACCATGCCTTCACAACATCCCTCCAAAATGTATTAGAAATAGTGGGTAGAATATACTTTCTAATATAAACTCCATCTGCCTGCCATAGTCTGTGAATATTTGGGATATATGTATAAGCATGTTTAATCCATATAGAATTATCATAAAGCAGTCTTTTAATCCATGTTATCTTTTGAGATTTTATAATATTGTTAATGATTGGGACATTAAATCATCCATATTTAGCTGTAGTTACAACAACATTTCTTTTAACTTTATCTTTTTTGCCCTTCCAAATAAAATCAAAGCACCTTTTCTGAAAAATTTGAATTACATCATCTGGTGGACTTGGTATAGCTGAAAACAGATGATTAAGTTTTGAAAGCAGTAAGGATTTCAAAACCACATTTCTGCCCATAGGTGTTAACAATCTTGCTTCCCATTTCTTCATTTCTCTCTCTATTTTCTCAAACTTTTCCGAGTAATTATTGTCTACCATTGAATTAAGATCTACATCAAACTTAATGCCCAATAAATTAAATTGTGATTGGGTCCAGTCAAGATTGTACTCTTTACAAAGCTTAAATCTAGAGAAGATCTATTATGATCTGTGCGCTGATAAACTATTTTCTGTTTCTTATATTTTGTCCTATCACTGTTCATTGTCTACTCCTTAATTATGATCTGCTCCCTTAGTACCTCACCCTTTCATTTTCCTGCCCTCTTATTGGCTGAAGTATGTTAAACCAATAACTTTTGTAGTAGCACTTATTAATCATTGACCGTGCCATAACTTGTATGTCCCCTTATTAGCAATTGTCTATTCAACTATTGAGTTTTGTATGCCCCCTTTTCAACAATACTTTGTCGAATCATTACATTATTTTCATGCCCCCTTAGTAGACATTGTCTGTTGAACAATCAAGTTTTGTCTTCCCCGTCATTGGTCCGATATAAATGATAATCTATCCAATGAATACGTTTTGAATGCCACCTTATTAACCCTAGTCTGTCCCACCATTAACTTTTACCATCCCTTATTAACCGAAATCTGTTAAGCTATTATCTGTTTCCTGCCCCCTTATTAGCAATAGTCTGTTCAATCATTAATCTTTACATCTAGTTTGTCTCGCCATTAACTATCAACTATAATCAATCACTGTATCAAACATATTTGCTTTATTCTGCCCCTTTTTAACCATAAGCTGTCCAATCATCCACCCTTAAACTTTTATCGTCCTCAATACCCCTGATAAACCATATTCTCAATATCGAACATGATTTGAGGCATTATTATTCATAAGTTCTATTTTATTTCGTTTTCTTTTCAATTAATGATCTCTTCCATGTTACAATATTTCATCAATATATATTATGATCTTCAACTTTTCTTATTAAGGATTTAGTAATACGAAAAACGTAAAACTTATTATTTAAAATATGCTTCTTATACGATGCACTTATTCATTATCTGATCGCATTTCTTCAAAGTATAACTGTGTTGGAAGAATAGGTGGGTAATAGTTTCTAAAGAACCCGAACAATAGCTGCATAAGTTAGTATCAATGTATTGCATCTTAAAAAGCCTGTTGTTTGTTGCTAAAAAAATTATGAAGAAGTTTGTATTGAAACCATTGAAGATTTGTATCTTTTGAACAGCGAAAAGGGATGCGGTTATAGAGATGCCAAGAGTTTGTATCAATTTCGTTTTCAAGAGTTACATTCCATTTTTCGCAGTGCTGATTTTGGTTCAATTTTGTTTTAAGAAGAGCTTTGTAAAATAATGGACATCCATTTACGGTTCTGGTGAGAAAATTTATAAAGTATGGTTGCAAAGGGTTTTCCATTTTCATGGTAGTTTCCAGTTTGATCCCATTTTGCTTGAAAAAGGTTTTAATTGAGTTAACAACTCCAGAATACTCTAGATAATTTGATTCCACTTTGTATGTATTTTCGAAATTTACATAAGACATGAATTTACCTGAGTCATTCAGAAGATCATTGATAAAAACTATCCCCTTTGCATTCCATTTTCGATAGAAAATGGTTTTCCTGTCTACTAAGAAATTTTGGTTACACCAAATGATTTGCGATGTACAAGTGTTTTGCAAATCTGCTTCCCCTTGTCTAGATAGTAAGTCACACCAAGCATTGAGAACATCACAGTAAAATTTGTTACGAACAAGTGGAATATTGACATTTCTTAAATTTGGGCAATTGTATTCAAATATAGTATAAGATCCAATTTTGGGTAAGTTTTCTAAAAATAGATTACTACCTTTTGAGCAGTGTTTATAAAAACGTCTGATGACAGAGATTTTTTGAGCTTGAATTATTTCTTTAATATTTGGAGCATTGAGACCACCTTCTTTTACATTACAAATCAGTTGGTCACGTTTGACTTTATCAGGCTTGTTTCCCCATATAAATCTGAAGCATTTGCCTTGAAAGTCATCAATCAATTTGTAATTCGTTTTGAGATAGCCATTGAGCCAACTTTATAGAATACTGATAAGAGTGAAATTGGGCGCCAGTTTCTTATCAGTTGTTTTGGCTTATTTCCCTTTGGGATACATGTAATAAGTCCTTGTTTTTGTGATACTGATAATTCTCCGTGGTTGTATCCATAGTTCAGAGAGCGAACAAGGTATTTTCCCAAGTCTATCCAAAAGAATTTAAGAAACTCAGCAGTGAAACCATCAGCACCAGGGCTCTTATCATTTTTTAGACACTTAAGTGAAGCAAGAAGTTCATCTTTACTAAGTTCCCCTTCTAGTTTAGATGCTATTTCATTAATAAGTCTAGGAGTAGAGTAATTTTGTAGTAGATCCTTTAAGTCAATGTCTGAGACGTCATGTTTATTGTAAAGCTTTTGGTAGAATGATCTTACTTCCTTTTGAATGTCAGTTTGCGAGTCAAGAGTACGTCCAGTTGAATCTTCTAGTCTTGAAAAGGATTTATTGAGAAAATTTCTTCTTTCTAAACTTAAAAAGAAAGAGGTTGGCTTTTCACCTTGGTCTAACCATACTGCTTTGGATCTAAGAATTGAGCCTCGGGTTTTAGTTTCGTATAAGTTTTCAAGTTCTAGTCGAATAGTGTTTATCTCAGTAATTATTTTTTCCTTAGTGGTTTCATTTTCAGATTCATCAAGATCAATTTCTTTTTCATGTAAAATATCAGAGAGAAGTTTTTCTTTCTTAATTCTCTCCTTTTTTTAGAAATGAAGAATACTTAATGGTTTCCCCTCTTATCAACAACAGGATAGTTTCGAAAAGAAGTTGATCATCAATGTTGTATTCATCCGTAGTCGTGTCACTTTTATAAAAAGCATCCGTTTCAGATATAATGTTTTTAACTTTACTAACATAATTTTTATCTCTTAATAGTGTGTTATTAAACTTCCAAAATCCTTTTCCGCGTGGCAAATCTGACAGTTTAAAAGTCCTAGATATTATAGAATGGTCTGTTTTGAAGCCTGGCTCTATTGCTGATTCTGTAATCGATGGTAACATGTTATGGGATACGAGAAAGTAGTCTAGGCGCGCTTGTTTTAGTGGGGTGGGTTGTCGCCAGGTGTATCGACGGTCATAGGGGTCGGGTCGGAAACTTATTGATCTCGGGCAAATACCATTTCAAGTTGACTCATACCATTAAAACAATCAAATCTCTCCGATTTGGTATTTTATTGACAGCGAGTTAACGAAGGCAGACTTGTCTATATATACAAGTGACTCACTGTTTCAACCTGGGCCCTAGCAATGATCTCCACAGTGTTGTCCTGTGACCGGTCTTCACAGAGATAAGAGCCCATTCCTTCCATGCTCAGGAAGCCTGCTTTGCACTTGAGAGAAATGTCTCCGGATACGCCGAGGATACTGTTGACATCGCTGGATCCTTTGATCACCGAGTACTTGATGTTGTTCACGTGTCGTTCAGTTCTCGTAACCTTAGCAGTGGACTCTTCACTGAAGATACTCAGGCCTGTTGTGTAGGAGTTGAGATCAAACGACCTGCCCAGCTGCATGCCGGGCTGGTATACCACTGTCATAGACATGCTTCCTGCAACAAAACATGTTGTGTAGTTATTTGGTATTGACTAGCTTTAATTCATATTTGGGATAATATTGTTTTCTCAGACAGATAAGGGGATGGAGTTTTGAATAAAGAGTGTATAACCCAAAAATATGATCAAAACAAATCCTTACTTTATTTGAAAGTTCGTCCTTGCACTTTCAGTTACAGTGAAATATCCTTGGCATTTATAATGCGTTGTAGACAACTCAAGCAGACTGCTGTTTTCCCAACCAAGTGTTTAAGTGTGGAGTAAATTACAACTATGAAGCTATATTCTTAAAACAACCTATGGGTTGATAATGTGTCTTTAAGGGAATAAAATTCCAGGGTGCAAATTGTATGCTTAAATTTTAAGCAAAAAAGGCCAAATTAAACGATTTTGTTTGGAGCATTATTTGGAAAACCCCAAATTTCACTTGGAAACTCGAGTTTGGTATGAACGTTACCTTTTGAGTGTTAAATTTATTACTAATTTCATAGTAAATGTTACCTATGTGTTAACCTGTAACTGTGATCCTTTTTCACTAATATGAGTGACTACACGTGTGAATAATAGATGTTGAATAAAGGCGGTAAAATTAATGGAGTACGTGAGCTGTTCTCACATTTGCTTTGTTGTTCAAAATTCTTTGTTCTGATATGCATTAGGGTGCCCTGGTGAACAGAATTGCAAACTGTGCATCCATTGAAACAGCTGCAAGTAACATTCTGTTGAAGTTTAAAACCAAGAAAAGGCCTGAGTACAGGAGATAATTCTTTAATAATCTTAGTTTTAATGTGCTCAGCGTTAAAGTTTGAAAGTTCTGCCCGACGAAAGCAAAAGGTTACAGGTCTTTCCATTGTTACAGTTAAAACTATAATTTAGAAGAAGTTGAATACCCTAGAAGTCATTGCTAAACATGAAGATTGTTCATCACACTTAGTTTCAATGAGATAAGCCTAATTGAAAGCCATTACTACAAGCTCCAAGCTTTGATTTGCCATTTTCTTTGTCAAAAAGCTGATTTCAGAAATATTGGAAAATATAGTAAAGAATTTTATCTAAATGGACTGAAATTTGTCGGCTGTTATGTTGATTAAAGATCATATTGAAATTATAGAACGCCATCAGTAATTGACACTGTATCTTAAGTTTGAGTATAAAAATCATTTAGTTAAGACATCGTTAAGACCTCGTAATCTGTAGGATGCTTTAACATCCTAGGAATGGTAGAATATTCCTAGATTGTGAGCTCACAATCTGCAGATAGTAATGAACCCCAGATGGTGCGTAACATACAGTCTTGTGAAACGAGAACGAACTTTGCATGTCAGCAAACTCAACACTCCATGCCATTGCATGAAATACCACCATTTTCTTGGATGAAATCGGGTTGTGATCTTTTTTACTTTGAGGGAAAGGACAACATACTTGTTCTAGACTACCACTCGAACTTCTTCTAAACAGAACATTTGCAAAACTTATTAACCACTTATTAACAAAACAATTATACATCTCAAATAAAGATTTCCGAGGCATGTAATCCCAGAGCTATTGATGTCTGACAACGGAACTTATTTTGTCAATCTAAATTTCAATGAGTTTTGTGCAGAATTGGGAATAACTCATATCAAATCAGGTTCACATTATCCTCGTTCAAATGGACTAGTAGAGAGGTATGTTGGACCAGTAAAAGAAATGTTAAAGAAAGTACCTCCCTTGCTCTGTAAAATTACAGAGACACACCAGTGATCGATGGTAAATCATCAGCACAACTTCCGGAGACAGTCCTAAAAAAACAGTCTGAATGCCAGGAAACAGTCTTCAATTGAAGGTGCACGAAAACTTAAACCGAAAATTGAGGCTAAGTATTATGGTGGAACCAACAGGTCATTGCGACCTCAAACCAACAATGAACCAGTTGTAATCTGGTGTGATCACAAAAAATTTTGGTCTCAGAAATGTGACCGGTATCCTAGGTCATGCTGTGTTCAAACACCAGATGGTGTAAATATGGAAGGTACCGTGATAAACTTAAACTTGAGATGAACCAATAGTACCGAAAACTGTGAGAGAAAACGCAATGCACTCCCGGGAAGCCGGTTACTGCTAAAATGAGATTAAACGGAGCCCTGATACTATTTTTAGTAGTTGCTACATCACAGCCGGAGCTTGGAAGCCGACAGGTGTAGGTTATCGGCGGAATAAACATAATTGTGAGTAGAAACTGATCTTGTAAACAAGTTGAATCATTTCATGGATTGTAGTGAATATATTGATTTGGATTGTGAAGAAAATACCTTAGCTTTCCTCTACCATTTAATGGTTTTGTGTAGTTACGGTGGAAAAAAGTCAATTTTTTAAATCAATATATCTTTTTCGTTCTCAGTAGTGACGGATATTTCAATAGAAATACATTATCTTATGATTCATTCGTGAAAATAGTGTCCAAACCTATGTTTTACAAGACGAAGTCATTTCATAGAGTATTCGGATGTCACGAACTTGACAGAGGAGTGTTACGAATATAAACAGAGTAAAACGTTAACTGTTACGAACTTTGCCGGATCACTTATTGCATTTACTTTTCTATTGTGCATTACAGAACAGCTGTAAATGTTATTATTGTGGAAATCATCATGACAATCAAACACAAGCAATATATTACTATATTGCTTAGCATGGTGAGCCGGAAGTACGTTATTTTAAAGGTGAAACTGCATCATATAAAACCATTCTTTATATGGATCAAAATTTAGTTAGTTTGATGAGGTGAAAGTTAATCTTGAGAACAATAAACCATGCTATCTTGTTGATAAGTATCCACAGAAGAAAGTTCAAAAGAATCTGATCATTCTTTTGATAGACACTTACAAGACAATTTTTAACGAGCATCTGTATGCTGAAGTGATATCTGCGCAGAGGACATTGGTGATAAAAGTGAAAATGAAATATAATTCCTCTTACCCATGTTTTGTTGAAATTGTCAAAAACCAATCTTGTCAAAGAAATAGCATTATTAGATGATTTTAATTCAAATTTCTTTCGAAATTACGTTTCAAAATGTTGGCAATCATTTCACAGCCACCAAAAGGTTTCAGTACCTGGTGTCGTATGTATTGCATATTCATGTAACAGAGTTGTTAATCGTTTAAGGTTGCCAAAATTTTCTCAACGTCTTCGGTCGCAACAACATTGTTACAACTGTTCTGTATTAGTATCATCAGTTTCTAGTACAAACTGCACTAGAGTTTATGGTAGTGCTAAATAATCGGGCAGTTTAAGTAAACAATTTGAAAGTATCAAATTCTCATTCTCCTTTGTTCCTAAGAATAAGAATAAAGATGCACCTATACTAAAGAAGAATAGTAACGCATACAGTTAATTATAATTTTTCTTAACAAGCAGACTGAAATAAACTTGATAAAGGTTTTTAGGTTGAAATTATACCCCCAAAATATCGAATAAACACGTGGATTATGAAGACATATTAAATTATTAGTCTTCTATTGTAAAGATTAACAGGACTTTGGATTTGAATCAATAAAACTCCTGACATTCTTGTAACTTTGCTTGGTGAAAGTTCTTTGGCCGAATACGTGAAAGACGTACTCATATTTATGAAAGCTACATTAATTTACAAGATAATTATGAAAATGAAATTAATCATTAGACGGATAATTAAATGTTTTCTGTAGAAAAAACTTCAAGAAGCGATTCATTATTGCATATTGAATATAAACTCAAAATACAAATGAACATGTTTGGCTCAATAGGAAGGAAATTGAGAAAATACCCTGAGAGAATAAAATGAACGTTTCATCACGATAACTTTGTTTAAGTGACACAGAGTATTTTCATGATTATTGTATGTTTGTTAAATAAGAGTCGAAATACCATATGACCTGAGTTAAGTTCAAATCGATCCTCTAAACTTTCATCTTTATCTCTAAAATTTCAAATTAATGAGATTGCCATGTTTTCAATGATGAAACAGCAAAATTCTGCGTACAATGTTTAAAGACCTACTAAACCCAACCAACCAATTTTATCTTTGTGTCTGCTGTAAATTAGTTTCCAAAATTACGTTTGAGCCATTGTCCGGTTTTCGATCAAACAAAAAACCCGACTGTAGTCTGTTTATTGTCACTGTACTGAACAAATAAGCACTGATTTTCAGAAACAACCACTACTTCTCGATAAAATAACACCATTAATAAAGTTTAACATATTTGACCCCAACAACATACTCTGTGGCCCTACTCTGTAAGTTAAGCAAAATTGAAAATAATTGCATATGTTCTCTACACTGATGCTTTGATTTCTTTAGGCAACGACACAAAATACACAGTTATGTTTACAAGTTTAAGAAATAATCAAATTTTGCTTACAGCCAGAAGGGCGAAAACGACTGACGCTATCTTATTCCAATAACAATTCTTATATAGCTTTTTAAAAATTGTCTAAATTACAAGATTAATAAACAATAGTTCATCCATTATTCTCAGTTCAGAGTTAAGGTATATTCAAAAGCTGCACACATAACTTCCGTAACCGTTTTTAACTGTCCATATTTTTTTCTTCTATTTTGTACACAGCTGACTAAAGATTTTCTATATCTTAAATGGACACAGAGTATTTTCAAATACTTTTGTATGTGGTTTAGATAGAGCCAAAATATCAAATCGCCTATTTTAAAGTGACACAGAGTATGTTTTATGATTTTGTATGAAGTATGCATTAGATACAAAATTACATATATGTCCTGAGATAAGTTCAAATCTCTATCTCTAAAATACCGAAATTATGATATCTCCTTGTTTTCAAAGATAGACGAAAAAAGCCATATCATTGTTTATGAGTCCAATATCTGCGCACCCTTTACATATAAATTAGTTAAATGATCTACTTAACACTTCAAACCCATATTTTCCTTTCTGTCTGCTGTAAATTAGTTTTCAAAAATTACGTTTGAGATATTGGTGCGCGCCACTGTCCGGTTTTCGATCAAAAATCACAATATAAACCTGTTTTTTTGTTCTTAAAATTAAGTGTTAAGCATAAGTATGCTGATTTCTTAAAACATCCACTTTTTTTTAATAAAATGACACTATTTATCGAGTTTGGCATGTTTGACTTAAACGACATACTCTGCGCTACTTTAAATTGCATATTTATCTCTTAAAAGTCAACATTATGATATGTTCTTGTTTTCGACTATAAATTGTAAATGGCTATATACATGTTAAGAAGTTGTACATGTGTATTAATTAAATGACCTACTTATCAATATAAACCAATAATTCTCGTTATGTCTTCTTTGAATAAGTTTCGGAAATTTCGTTTGAGTCATTGTCCGGTTTTCGATCATATATCGACTTTTCCCCCTGTTTATTGTCACTATCCTAACTGATTACCATTGCGATATTAATTTTCAGAATCTACCACAGCTTGTCGATGAAATAACAAAATTTATGATGTTTGACATATTTTTACCGAAACAACATGCATTGTACTCTGTGCCCCATTATTGAATTCATGTCAATTGGAAAGGATAATATGCATTTCATTGCATCAGTAGAAAGCTAAAGTGAATGCCTATACCCTCAAAAGCCTTGAAATAGACAGATTAAACCGAAAAACCATGCTGTCGCGCCTCTTCATGACCATTTAGTTGGGTTGAAAGGTTGTGAGGAAATTCCATCTCATTCCATTGCATTTGACAGAACCATTTGAATGTTTAACAACAGAATGATGTCTCAGACCTGAAATATATTAGCTACAATTTTTCGCAAAAATGACCACCTTTGTTCATGGTCCAGCTTGTTTGCTTCAGATTAAAACATTCAACTTTGGCAACTTATACATGTACCGACTTATGTCATTCAAAACTGTATTTAGTTTGGTTTCATAGAAGCACCCAGGAAATCCGAAATGTGCAGTAGTTGGTTTGCCTCTCTACATCTTTTTCAGTTTCAATGGGATGCATGTCGCTAGGTTGCCTTTTAGTTTGTCTATGGATTTGTAATTTCCGTTTCACTTGTCACGCACTTTAGGCTTTGGTGTGTTATGTTATGGACATAGCCTTCCACAGCTGATATTTCGAGTAATTCCATCTGCAAATGTATCACTTACTACGTGCACTTGTCATAAATCAACACCAAATAGATATTAGATAAATATTTTCCTCCGTTTGTTAGCGTAACATCCTCCGTTTATATTCGCAACAATCGGGATTTTATCTCATGTAAACTGCGTAACCCTTAGTGAAATTTTGTATGCCGATATATCTGTTCTAAAGCTTTAGAATCAGTATGTGTGCATTTCAAACTTTATCTGGGTAGCAGAGCGGTAGATTGATAGGAAGAATTAGATGCATAGTGACTTTCCGAAGCAGAAATGAGACGAAAACATGAAAATTTCACAGAGATTTTCAAGAAATCTAAACCTTCTCACTTATACAAACTGTCAATTGATGAAAATTGCATGAGATATTCTTCAATTTATAGTGAGTCTGCATAAATCAATATTTGTACATCAATAAGCATAATTTCTGAAAACAAACGCTTACTCTCATACTGGGGTGGGTCTTAGCTCCTGTTGAGAAGTAACCGTTACTATAATTAGTATCAGGGCTCCGTTTAATCTCATTTTAGCAGTAACCGGCTTCCCGGGAGTGCAATGGGAACTGATGAGATACTGCCACCACCATATAATGGCATACCAACTACTGGCTCTGATATAGAAATCAGAATGCTAACAAGATTCTAATAGACAATTAAATATCTTTTAAATAATCAAAGTGCCATATTAGGCCAGTCGAAATTTCCCAAAATTTAAGTGAACCCGGACATTTTCGATAACAGACAAATGACTTGAAAAAATGAAAGATTACATGTCCCTTACCCCCTGAAAAACCCCCAACCAAAATCAACCATGGGCAAAAATAGTTATGGCCACTTGAAAATGTACCTAAAAGTTGTGCAGAAGCCTCTCCATATAAGATAAGTTGTGTGACTTGTATAGCCTGAGTTATCTCCCTTCATGGCAACTGCCAAAATGGCTGACATTGTTGTTGACAACAAAAGTTTGGAAGCGGTATTTTATGACTTTTAAAATGAAAATTGTGAATATTTTTTATGGAAAAGTATTTTGACAATTAGATAAATGCTTTAGTCTATGCAGATACCATCAAATAATCATATTTTTCGTGCTTGAATTATCTATATTTTAACTTTGTCAATTGACAACTTCATCTTCATAAAAGCCTTTTCTACGAGAAGTTATTATGAACTACTAATGTAATGATAACAAAAAAGTAATCTAGATAAATTTGGGGAAAGTTCACACACCTCTCAAAAGGCTAAGCACGCCATCCTATTGATACTGCTTTCTCGCTGACTTATTTCTTATGAAAAATCGTCTGTTGATTGATAATTTTTTTACGATCATTTGAAGTTAACATCAACTCAAATTTACATATTATATTGAAATTCACTGCTAAAAATAGTTACTAGGGAACAAATCATTTTTTAGGTTATAACTATAGATATTTCTGTCAGTCAATTTCGGCTTTAGACAATACCAATTTTGGTTATTCATGCAAAATTACAAAAAAATATATATATTAATATATAAACAGAAATTTAATGATTTTCATTTAACTGTAAATTTATCTCCCTAGGCTTGTATTTTATAATGATCAACCTACATTGTCAGAATTTAATGTCCCACTAATTTCATAACTCATGGGCCCAGGGCCTTCGTCATCTCAAAAGTTAATTAGGATCTGCTAATAAATGCACAAATCAGCTCTGACATATAATAATAATGCTATCAGTATTTTTCTAACACTAAGAATTTACGATTAAATATTCTATGTTGAACATATTACTTAGATTAAATAAATTACAAAAATGTCAATAATTTTCCCCATATCAAATGTTTTCAAATTTTAATTGCTTTTTACATAACCATGAATCTCAAAAGCGTCTTTCAACCACATTTATCATTAAATGAGACCTTACAGCTGAACTCAATTTTTTTTAAATCAAAGCAAAGCATGCATGGTTGACTGAGTATCACTCAAATAATTTGAAAAGGTATGATAGTTTAGAGAAACTGATAATTTGTTAATCCTGTGAAAGGCATACGTCTATCAGCATCATTTGTCAATCTAACAAACAGGGAGATATTCCCTCCGGTGTGCTCAGTGCTTCGCATCTAATGGAGTATTAAAGGTATAAGTGCACACCAATATTTCGTATAAACAACAAATGCACAGATAATGAATATCTCTCGATTACTAACGATGATAATCTATTTACAATGATTATACTACATTTTTAAAGTTGATTATGTTATAAGATTGCTTTAATATACAATATTTCATCCCTTATTCTCAGTTCAGAGTTTAGGTAATTTCAAAAGCTACACACATTACTAGCTGAGCCGTTTTCAGCTGTTCAACTGTTCATATTTTTTAGTGCACAGCTGACCATAGAACTAAATATCTCTAAGCCGACTTCAGCTGTCTTAAATGTTTTCATTGTTGATGACAGGTCAGTTGTAAAGAATAATAAGTATTTTACTGCATCGAGTGAAAGCATAAGTAAGTGCCTATATAATCATAAGCCTTAAAAGAGCCAATTTGGAGCGAAAAAGCGTGCTATAGTACCTTTAAGCACACGATTCTCTGCAGATTCTGGACAATCGTCAATGTCTTTACCATTATATGAAATTTTAATGTATCCAGGAACATAAGTTAGAATATTTCATTCCGCGTAAAACATTATCTTAAGTGCAATGTTATTAACCCTGTTAGAATAATGAATAATCTGTATCTGATGAAACTGTTTTGTATGCTTTGTGTAAGACAAGTGATATTATGTACCCTCTGTCAAAAACTGTATTTTATCATCCAAAACTGTGTTCCACAGGAGATATCGCTCATTGAAGATCAAGGGATATCTCCTAGTAGATATTGTTTTGACAGTAGATTTTGAACAAAGCCCTGTTACAGTCAAATTCATGACATCACAATTGTTTTACATCATCAAGTAATGACATCACAATGCTATGACGTCATAAGCATGACAACCTCAGTGATATGACTTCACCGCACTGAGAGTCTAGGAGGAGTGCACTGTTCAGAAATATACATTTTACACGGAATCGAAATGAAAAATGATTTTGTATGATAAACATAATCTCACCCTCGTGTCTTCTGATATCAAATATATCAACACGAGTCTATAAAAGCAAAAATATCCGAGGCACATTTTATAGAATAGTGTTGATATATTTGATATCAGAAGACACATGGGTGAGATTCTCTATTTGTAGCATGGGGTAGATAACAAGTATATCTATATTGCTATATAAATATCATCAGTTATTAAGAACATCTAAAAATAGTTTACAGATTCAAGTTCAGGAAAAGCCTTAGAAATCTGACCGGAAAACTGTCACGCTGGTGGTTTTAGAAGGATAATCACATTTATCAGTGCTTCAATATAAAATAGAGCCATGGGCTCTGTAGCTCATCAGACTTTTGAAAGAAATAGGTGTTGTGGTTTAGACCATGGGGTCATGGGCAGTGTAGGAAAGATAGCCTGTCCCAACGTCCGAGTTATTCACAATCAAATAAAAAAGGCCCATTGCCCATTTGGGGTCAAGGGGTCACCGAACCTACAATTCAGAATCCCCATTGTCCAAGGAGTCTACACACAACTATTAAGCTATCAAGACCTTTTGGAACTGGAGAAGAAGATGAAAGTAGGATTTTAAGGTTTTGACCCCTGTGACCCCTTTGACCCCATTTGGGGTCAAGTGGTCACCAAACCTACAATTTAGAATCCCCAGTGTCCAAGGAGTCTACACACAACTATTCAGCTCTCTGGACCTTTTGGAACTGGAGAAGAAGATGAAAATAGGTTTTTCATGTTTTGACCCCTGTGACCTCATTTGGGGTCATGGGGTCACAAAATCTACAATTTAGAATCTCCAGTGCCCAAGGAGTCTACACACAACTTTTCAGCTCTCTGGACCTTTTGGAACTAGGGAAAAAGATGAAATTAGTTTCTTTTAGGTTTTGACCCCTGTGACCCCATTTGGCGTCATGGGGTCACCAAACCTACAATTTAGAATCCCCGTTGGCCAAGGAGTCTACACACACCTTTTCAGCTCTCTAGACCTTTTGGAACTAGGGAAAAAGATTAAATTAGGTCTTTTAGGTTTTGACCCCTGTGACCCCATTTGGGGTCATGGGGTCACCAAACCTACAATTTATAATCTCCTGTGCCCAAGGAGTCTACACACAACTATTCAGCTCTCTGGACCTTTTGGAACTGGAGAAGAAGATGAAAATAGGTTTTTCATGTTTTGACCCCTGTGACCTCATTTGGGGTCATGGGGTCACGAAATCTACAATTTAGAATCCCCATTTGCCAAGGAGTATGCACATAAAATTT
Source organism: Phorcus lineatus (assembly GCA_921293015.1). Taxonomy (NCBI): domain Eukaryota; kingdom Metazoa; phylum Mollusca; class Gastropoda; order Trochida; family Trochidae; genus Phorcus; species Phorcus lineatus. The sequence continues at coordinate 11,822,567 of OV121085.1, forward strand.
CAGCTCTCTAGAGTCATTGGTTCTGGAGAAGAAGTCGAAAAAGTTAAAAGTTTACGGATGGACGGACGGATGGACGGACGCCGGACGCCTTGCCATGCCATAAGCCCATCGGGTCTTTCAGACCTGATGAGCTAAAAATGTGTATATGAAGAGCTTTAATTCCATTTTGAAAAAAAAAAAAATATTTGATAAGAGATACCTAGAGATTGTGAAAATTGACTCATATAAATCTGAAATTCAGACATTTTTGAAGATCAATCAGGGGCAGTGAATTCAAGAATACTTATTTCTGATGCAAAGTAATCTAGAAATGTCAATACAGAGTATATTTTTCAACAAATATATTTTTCGTAAAAGGATTCCTATTTTTTATATTAACTCCTCTAAAAAGACATGTTATTCAGTCAATAGTAATAATAACCTTTAGAAGTATGTACTGTTGCATGATCTTAAATTGCAATTGCCACATAAGTGTTTTGTTCAATAAATAAACGTTTTATAAATGTTCCAATTTTCTTTGATGTTTCATATTTTTTACCAAAAAAACAGACATGATGTTAAACCATGAGCATAAATGACCTTGAAAAGTATGTATTATTGCATGATCTATCATTCTAATCACTACAACATTTTATTTTTCACCATGAATACTTCTCATAAAATATTCCAAATTTCTTTCATTTTTTATGCTTTTTCACCCCAAAACAGACATGGCGTTAAATCTACAACAGAAATTAACTTGGGAATCATGTAATGTTGCACCATCTATCATTCTAGCCAATTCAAAAGTTTTTCCTGCAATACATATATTTTTAAATAAATAATTCCTAATTTCCCTTATTTTTTTAAGGTTTTTGCCCCAAAAATACATGTTGCCCATGGTTGATTTTGGTTGGGTTTTTCATGGTTCATCAGCACTGCTAAAGGGACCATTTAAAAACAAAATTTGTCTGTTATCGAAAATGTCCAGGTTTTTCATGATTTCTACTGGCCTATATATGTTTACAAGTAAAAAGTTGTGTTTTTGTTCCTTTCAGTGATACAAACTCTTAAAAGTATATTGATATTTTGAGATATTTAAGGATTCAGCAGAAATGCTGAATCCTTATTGTTATTGGCGTGTTTTATTATTATTATTATTTTTTTTATTCCACGATTCTTGTAAACAAGATTCAGCCCAAACCGCTAAAGCTATTACAGCCAAACTTGCCAGCCTGATAGAGCTTCATGAGGAGACCCTGCAATAAGCTTTTGGGCTTAATCGGCTTAAGCGTTAAAGATAATATATCCACATAGGGGGTACGATTAGCGGAAATACTTTAAAACATAGTTAAGAATAAATATCAAGAACTATTTAGGTTCACATCCACCTGAAAATAGCAGAAAAAACGTGTTTTATAAACACTTCCGGAAAACAGACGCCAAACGTTTTATTAGCCAATCAGGTGCTAGGGGGGTTGTGACGACATAGACAGGACTCGTTAACGACTGGCTGATCTGTGTCATTGTTTACAATATAGATTCCAGCGGTCGTGAACGTATATATTTTCACTGTTTGTACTTATAAAAAGCCCCTAAGTCACCAAATCTATTAATATCAATACATCAACATATTCTGTTTGACATTAATTAACTTGTTATTTGTTTGGGTTGTTAATCTCCGATAATGCCGATCGAGTGAACCCAAACTGATATCTGCCGCCATTGTGACTGTTTTTTGTTTGATCATCTAGACAAATCGACTATCCCCCTGTGTAGTAGATTGAACATTGTATATGTAGAATATTTGTTACTACGTTGTGCCATTTTATAGTGTCAACTCAATATCGTAACTCTGTGTTTCTGCTTTGCATGACTGTAACAATGATGGACTGCCTCTCGGCAACTTCCGGATCTCGGAATAGGATACGACGGTTCCGAACAGCTGTTTTTGGGCTTTAACCAGTTGATAATGAAGATCAAATTTTTTATGTGTTTAGTAAATGTACTTCTTGATTCTCGATTTGCCACCTTCATAAAAACTAAGACTTACGTACTAATGTATTTTACATAGTAAAGAGTGTGGTACTAATCTAGAGTGACGTACGTAGACCAATATTGTCAATAATAACACAACATTTATTGTTGATTGTGATGTAAGTTAAAGCCTGCTTGGAAATGTAATGTAAATATGAAATTCTTTTTCAGTTTAAAGTATTTCAACCAAATGAAAATATTAACGCTGAAAAGCATATTATTTCAATTTCCTTCGGTACTTTAGTACCGGTATTTTACCAGAGAGAGGTTTGTAGTTACCTAACACTACTTTTTCACACCAGACAATATAGTCATAAAGTTATTACCTAACAGTCTACATGAAATGCCGCACACCTGTACATTATGACAATTAAGCAATAAACTCAATGACCTCAGCACCTGGCACATTTCTAAAAGGTAATACACAAGACACTGATTAGTTATCTAACTTTATCCTCACACATGATCAACAGCCTTTATTGAAACTTGATGAAGGTAATTAGGTTTGTCAATACACGTGACACATGAAAATATATTACCAAATCTGTATTACTAAATATATTATTTCATACTGCAATGTTACTCAATATCAAATAGGGTACTATATTAAAAAAATTTAACAATTATGTAGTTCAACTCGATTAATTTTTCAACCCTATATGTAATCAAATACTAAAAATGTAAACAATTGTTGGGGTTTGAATTAATAATTTCTGTGACTAATCCTACATACATTTATACTGCAGATAAAAACTCAACATTCGTCTGCAAAATCATCAACTAAAGTCAACTCCCCAAAAGTTTCATGATTATTTATCCCACCTCCCCCTGGATAGAATTTTGAATGAGCCTATCTTTCAAATTCCTTACCCTCTTTCGTTCCCTCTTCTCAAAGTATTCCGTCCGTTTTCTCTTCCGATATGGTTGATTGTCATATCTCGCTGGACAGACGGGGAGCGGGCCTATTTTCATCTTTATCTGTTTATTAACTGTTGGTACGGCATTTTTGACGAGTCTTTTACTTTGTGGGAGGTCCAAAGTCCGTTTTGAAATCGTAGGAAAGATCATAACAGTCCTCTATGAAATGATCGGAGCAGATGACATACTCCACTTCGCTCTTTTCTGACTAACAAAATTCGCGAATTGGACAGGATCCTTCGGAAACTGATGCAGTTGAATGTCTCCTGATTTCTTATTAGTACAGTTGGCAGCAACGCATGAAGAAGGCATGTCTCATTCTCAATAAAAAACGTAGACGAATGCGACCCATGTCTGCATTGATATGTACTTGTTTACAAACAAACGCGGAGCGAGTCCTGTCTATTACGTCACATCAGCCGAAGGAGAGCTCAGGCCACTCTAGGGACTTTTTTAATTGGGCTTTCGAGGTGGCCAATTTCTATGCACTTTGAACCGTTATATCTTTTTAATCAAAGGACGCATCGAAACTCTGTTTGGTGTTTTATTTACTTGAATGTATTGTCTTTATGAAAATGGGGATTGAAGTCGGATACAAAACTGGGATATAATATCTTTAAAGGCACAGTACCACTCAAAGTTCGAAAAATTAACATGGGAAATTTTTTCAAAATGCACCTAGAGACTTGCAACTTTTTTTAAATGATGCGCAGTAACATTGTAAGCAAAAAAGTAAACCATGGCGAATTCGTAGCATGAATACTTTCGCCGCCATATTGCTTTTTTTGAGGTTTTGAAATTTCCGGACCCTATGCATCTTTGAGAATCTTCTTCTCTGAAGATACTTGCATCTAAGAGCTGAAATTCATACTCAATGTAGCTGAAGCATTGTAATTTTGAATTTATATTTTTCAAGGTTCTAACATTAAAACTTTTTTCTCGGCAACCCTGCAAATTCGGGCGACTTAGCTCATATAAGCATGTTCAAGGGGCGATAACTGAAAAAGTTAGACTCACAATTGCAATAATTTTTCAGGAATGTAAGACGAGTATGTGCACTTGACGAAACTGTTAAAACATTGATCGCGAACAGTCATTATCGTTCACAAAAATCGATCAAAAACAGCAAAAATATGTTTACAAAAATTTAACATGGGCTATTTTTTCAAAATGCACTTAGACACTTGGAACTTGTTTTGAATGAAGCGTATTACCTGTATGAACAAAAAAGTCAATCATGACCATTTCATAAGTATTATAGTTTTTGCACAATATCAACTTATTTGTTCCAGAAATTGGTTTCCATTACTCCACCGATTTTGTCGCCGCGATTTAGCCAAAACAGCTCAAGCTATTACAGCCAAACTCACCTGTCTGATAGAACTTCATGAGACGAAGCCACAATAAGCTTTTGAGCTTAATCGGTTTAAGCGTTAAAGGCACAGTACGATCGAAATTTCGAAAAATTAACATGGGACATTTTTTCAAAATGCACTTACAGACCTGAAACTTGTTTTAAACGATAGGCAATTACATCACGAGCAAAAAAGCAAATCACGGCGAATTCGTAGCATGCATAGTTTGGCCGCCATATTGCTTCATTTGACTTTTTGCAAATTCCTGACCCCCAGGGGTTAAATTGCAAACCGTTGAAGGAAAACACACTCTAGCGTGATGAAATGCAGAAATGCCCCCTCACCTGTTTAAAAGCAAATGGGAACGTGCGCAGAAGTCTTACATTGCTCCTGTAGCAAGATTCGTCAAGTGCGTTAGCAAGGGTTAGATTGCATAAAATTGAAGGAAAACATCAATAATGAAGAACGGTCAAGACGTGTGACATGTCCAAATGCAGGTACATGCGCTCTTGTATGTGTGAAAGGGCAAAAGTTGACAGAAATACTCTACATTGCTCTTGTAGCAAGATTCTCTAAATGCGTTAGCAAGGGTTAATTTGAAAAGTTGAAGGAAAACACCCTTCCTGTCAAGATATGTGACATGGGGCAAAGTTTGAGAGAAATACTCTCCGATGCCTCATAAACATGCACGTAATTGACAGTCTACAGATGGACAAAATCGCTCTTTGTAGCAGAAGTCCGTACGACAGCACGTATGGTCAACGTGTGCGAGAGGAGTAAATGCACACAAGTGCGTCAAGTACTGTCAAAATCTGATCAGACAGGCAGAGAAGCGAGCAAAAAAGCCTGCCTGACTGATCTGAGCTGACTGACTGACATAGTCTTGATTATTTATATATATGAAGATCCTCAACCTATGTACCAGCATTCGGGAACAATATTCCAGTGTCAGCAAAGCACTTGATCTCGCCAAAGGAAAACACTAGCACTTTTTCAACTTTCAAACCTCTACTGGCTCCCCTGCAGATACCCCTTGCATTTTGATGTTGTTGCTTTCTTGCCTCAACTGGCAGCAGGCCGTGTACATCGAGCAAACCTCACTTTCGCTCCTATGTCTCGCTACGTACTGAAAACGTATACAAAACGTCACTTTGCTTCAGAATACGGCTAAATCAACTGCAGTGTACTAAAATTGTCTTCAAAACGCTATCTTAACTTGGAAAAGCACTTAGTTTGCCCCCAAAAGCCACGGATGCTCATATTTTGCTGAATCCTGTCATTGTCGTCGCTTGCGACTATATTTTTATTTTGCTAATGACGAGCAGTGCACATTTTATTATAGTAAATTTTATATTTGTAAAGGTTCAATATACCACTCATCGTAATTGTTTAAGTTACCATTTATTATTCTAAAAAATGGAGCTGTTACAAGATGATAAATACAGTCTTGAAAGAGTTATATGATTAATCATTCATATGATTGATCGAGTGTCACCTGGCAATGAAGAAGCATGTACCATATTCGTAGTTGACTCAACAAGATTATGTTGATGGTTATGAATAGGCCTAGAGTCTAGGAAAAGATCATCCAATTTAGGACCATTTATTCTAACCCATTTAAAATCTGGAAAATATAGAGAAATATTATATTCTATCAACAAATATTTAATTGTCCAATAATAATCGAAAATGACCTTAGGTACGGCATGTCTTATTAAATTTTAACAAATAAAACCAGCAGGTTTGAACATTCTAAAAATTATTTCTCGAAATCAAATGTATACTAACCAATGATATATAAATCAATTTGCATTGCCAGGTCTACAGTAATGATAATTTGGGAGGAATATCAATTTTACATTATATTTAATCAAATTTTATAATAGATTATTTCAATATTTAAAATCTTTTATATTTTGCTCTTAATACTAATAATGTGCATTTTCTTAAGGAATGTTTTTTGAAAATGAATTTAAAAAATGATTAAAGCTGTCAAAATATTACTTGATAGAAGGGAGATAACTGACATACAAATCGTCTTTAATTTCAACTAACTTTAATTCGCACATTTATAAATGACGGTGGTCTGATCACATAACCTGATCAAATTTAATGATGTAAAATTTTTGAAGAGTAAATATTCTTGAAGAGATGATCACTTACATGATGACGTGTTTCTAAAAATAGGCAGTGCACACACACACACCAAAACCCGCACACCCACACACACACACATGAGCAACGGCTTTTAAGATTTTTCAGAGTTACATTATTCAATAAATATTACAAATCATAAGTAACTACCCAGCAGTTCTTTGCAATGAAAACACATGTTAAACCATCATCAACACATTTATCCACGCATTGTCAGTTTGACAACATAGAGTTCACATCCAATGTCGCGACAGTTGTCCTTTCTTCGTGTGATCAATTAGTTTTAGATAGCAAGCTTCTGAAGATAGCAAATTTGCTGGGGGGGGGGGGGGGGCGTTAATGATCTATCACCGAATGCGAGTTAACAACAGTCCCTGAAATAAAGGAAGTTAACTGTTCTAATGTCAGACACACAAAAGCACGTTGTAACTAATGCCATTGCTAATGACACTGATATTACCTGTGATATAACCGCATAGTTATGGAAATAAAAACAAAAAAAACAATTGAAAAAAGTCTGTTATTTAATCATTATTCAACACTTTGGCGGATAATGATAATCAGGAAAGTTTTTGAGAAAATCACATGTTTTGTTTATATTCCCGGCTTTTCATGCATTTTCATTGGTAAAATGTATCTATTACTTGAGTCTTCCGTAATTTCATAAGGAAATTCCCAGCTCTTCATGCATTCTTATTTGTAAAATGTAACCATTATTTGAATATTCCATTTCATGAAGGAATATATTAACCCGCCACCCCTAAAATGTATATAACAGTAGAAATATAAACGGTATAGGTAATAAAAGACTTAAAAAATATAACTGCAAGAAAAAGAGCTAAAATACTTAGAAAATTATATTAATGCTAATTTTACTATCAAGTTGTCAGAATTTGATATTGATATAACTAAAAATAGCTAACATTCTAAATTTTAAAACTCAATTTGTATTTTTGCAAATGAATTATCAATGAATAGTTTTCCTGAAAACCATGTTATATTGTTTGAACTGTATTTTGTTGAATAAAGGGATATATAAAAACAGATGTGATAACCAATGTTTATGTCTATTAGATAAAAAATCTAATTTTTAATTCAAATTGTAGAAACTATTGTGGATCTTAAGGAAATCAGTTCCTTAAACTCCAGCAGGAAACATTAAATATTTCATTCAAACTGAGAAAACATAATGTTTTAAAAGAATGCCAGCTGTTATCCATAATCAGACTGTTATAAGTAGTTTCAAAGTATCATTGATCAGTATTCCTAGAAAACATTAACAAAATGTTTTAGATTAAACATATAGGATTTGCTTTTTTACACTTCACCGGTCTTTTGAAAACAAAGCTTTGTGGATGTTGATTGTTCATGGTTGGGGGTCAAAGCCTCCAAACATCTTAACAGTTGGAATTTCTCTCTATATTGCACTTGGAATTTTCATACAAACATTCCACCAATCATACTTAGCTTGTTTTTACTTAGGTTATATCATATAACCAATAAACACATCTGTATGTATTTTAAAACAATATTTCTGCAAATCTCAAATTGAAGGGGGCTCGGTGGTGTTTAAGAGTCAAAGTGATGGCGCAATTGTGGATGTCATGTCATGAACTATCAATTTGATAATTGCATGTAATTAATATTTTGAACGCAAGTGTTATCCTACTTTGAATACTATTATTGATATAAGTGTTTATTCGAATCTTACTTAACTGAACTAGCTGAGCGCATCGTATACCAAGCACGGTCAATAACCTATTTATTTGATGCAATAAAGTAATTCTCTTTAGACGAATTACCAAAACGGATCAGATCATAGTAACGAGATAATGTGCAACGCAATCGACTATGAAAAACCAATCATGTAGGAACTCACCTGTATACGCGCCGCTAATCTTTGTCACGTACCAATTGTAGAATAAAGATTATGTTTATCATTGGAATATTTCTCATGGAACTACGCCCATCGTTCTATACATATTCACAATTATTACCTGTAATTCATTCACCTCGAATGCATTCGAGTTTTGATGGAATCTTCTGTGTGAGAATTAGTTAATTTGATGGCAAAGGATGACAATTCATTCCTATTTGAATTCGTTTGAGTTCAAATATTGGATTAAATTCGCGGTACATTTATAGTGCACAAATTATAATTAGAGTTGATTCCGTCCCAACAGAATAAATCACTGGGTCAGTATTAATAATGTAGCTAACCTGTGATGTGATAAGACATGCGCATTTGATAGCTATGTCAACAACAGGTCAATTCTTCATATGAATATATATCTATCCAATAATTCGACTACTTTTACATTCGTTTGTATTTGTAGTTCTTTAAGTACTGTTGTTTATGTTTAAGTAAGAAAAAATATCTCTCATAACCTTTTGAACAATATAAAAGGTGCGATATATTATGCAGTTTACTTGTCAATTGTATTTGTTGAGACAATGAAAACAATTTCACTCTCTATCCCTCTTATGAACATCTTTGCATATGTTTATGAATTGAAATCGGACAAACCACAAAATAAAAACTCAGTGGTGAAATATCACATGTTACATTCCTGTAAAGTATCCACATTCAGCACCTGCATTTGATCTTCATGAAACAATAAAACAATCAAGACTTTATGGTACAAGGCTAGACAGTTTTCGTTCGTTACCTGCACTAAAATTAGCTAAATTAGCGGAACTCTAACCTGCTTGATCTCGCTTCAGCGAGCGGCGTCTAGACGTATATATAAATATTCATGTGACAGGATTTCTGTTATAAATGATGAAGATAATCATCAAACATCTGAGTTTTGTAAGGAAAATTTGATAATTTATGACACAAAGGATTGATTTTCACCTCGAAGATCATTCTTATCAAACAATATTGACTATCTTAAAGCTTATGTTGAATCAAATCTTGGTGAGTCAGTTTAGTAGACATTTTCCATTTTTTTAATAGGAAAGCTGAGTAGATCTTTAAATGAATATTCTATAATTCATTGAAATAAACCATCTCTTTTTGATACTAAGATTTTGAAAATGTTCTTTCCTTACTAAAAAGTAAAGGGGCTTTACTATCCAATTTAAAAGGTAGTGGTTGATGAAATGTAATAAAATTGATCTGGTAATAAGTAACAAGTATCCAGACGAGCAATGTTTATGGCACAATTGTACAAGTTCAAGTTCTTTATTCACTAAAACCACTCACAGTGGTACATAGTACATTTTAGATAATCATTAATACATTTTTCTCAACGAGGCAACATCATATTTTTGAAAGTTGTTCAGAGATACATCTAATGGATTTACTTAGTTTGTCAACAATAGTATAACAATTTTCTATTAACCGACTATGAAGTTTAAAATAATTAGGTTTTGTACAACAATACTTAGGTAATAACTTTTTTCTATTTTCTAATAAACGATTAATTAAAAAAATATAGTGGTATTCATCACCCACTTCACCACTTCACTTCACTACTTTTTTACCTGTCCAAATTACATAAATATTCGTCATGAAAGTTTCTTTTACGCTAATGGTCACAACTTGAAAACTGTTTTATTTGGTAATAAATCCCTGTCAAATGATATCAATACAAGAATAATATCATCTGTTCACAAATTTATATTGTTAAGCAGACGCTTCACCTAAAAATGTATTACAATTATATGTTTGTTTTCTACTTTGTCTATATTAATGCATCCTTATGATGTATACATCCTGTAGTAAAATGTATGTTTTGGGGAGAGACATATGCATTTACATAGGGGAAACCCTGTTTGTCTATCCCTCTGTACCTGAGTACATGAATAAATATTGTTTAAACCACTTCACCAGCATTACTCATCAAACACTTTCTATCTTTGTAAGGAATACGATGCCAACGCCCTACTTCAACAGGAAGTTTAGTATTACTTGTTCTAAATTTCAAAATAGCTAGTGAAACTTTAGGTGGTAATAAAATATAACCTTCAGCACCAAACATTGCTTTTATACAGTCATATATTTTACCTTTAGATGATAATGACTTTTCATATTGCCATTGTGTTATAAACTGATCGGTTAAAATGCGTTCTACTTTACAGAGGAGCCAATTTCTACTCTGAAATATACGACAATCCACAATCATTTAAAAATTGTATAACCCAAATGTCATGGTATAAAAATCAAATCAACTGGTCTGTCAAGCCACTTTTTGAATCACACTAGCTCGTTAGGCCTGCTGGCCTTACATCTGACTAGTTTGCCAGTAATGCATGTATATTGAACTCATTTGGGGTATTCCGTCAATATACAAATTTATTTCCATGTCTAGTTAGGTCTTTTCTGTAGATGCTAGTAGCAGTAGGGAAAGAGGTATGTGGGATATGGGAGGTTAGGTGTACTAATGCCTACAGTGATTATTGCCTTACATGGCATAATAGATACACTGTATGATGTGGTTATGAGACCTGCACACAAATAAACTGATCCAATTTGTATAAACTGTTCCATTCAAACTATCGATCTCTTGCATCTTAGGTTGAAGATAATAGATCTTGAAATAATGACATTAATGATAAAAAAGGCTTTGGAAAAATATTTAAAAAAAGTGTTACATTGACTTTATGACATAATGACCAATATTAAAGTCATTTCGATGACAACTATGCTTTCTTGAGATAAAACACTTTGAAAGACAAAAAGTTTGTCAGTGCTTAACTAAAACACTATGATGCTATACCACCAAGCTCAAAATGTATGATGTGAAAACTTAACCCTGTATTTCCTGCAAAATTCTATATGTATCTAGGATAATATTTACACAAAAGTGATATGAATTATTATACCGTATTCGACTTAATAACCGCCCACTCCCCTATAAGCGCCCACCAACCACGTTTTTGACTGAACAATATGAGTCCTGATTTAGCGCCCACCTCTCAACATTGCTTACCTTGCATGCTGATTCATTGAGTGAGGTTTTTCAGTCTTGCAATAAGTCTTTTACTTCCACTAAAGTGAAGAATACAGGGTATTTCAAGACCTCCAGCCACCATCAAAATGATAAAAGTTATAAAACCATATTTCAAAGACATATGTATCATAAGAAAACTCTTTCAAGACTTAACTTGAGGACAATTTTTATCGTTTTAATTAGCGCCCCCTTTTACCAATTTTTTAAGCGCCCCGGGCGCTTATCACGTCGAATACGGTATGTATTTGTTTATGTCAATTTCATTGTAGTCCTGAAAGGCATTTTCTCTACAAGCAATTTTTCATCAAAGTATTATTGTTAACAAAGTCAATATTTCATCGAACATATGTATCAACATATTAACTAAGTAATTCAATTATTCTAAAAAATCATTTTTGATTCATTTTTTTTCTTTTTAAAGAATTTTCATAACAATCATTGCTTCTTCAAACTGATTTGTTCATCGATTCATGAATTCTTTTTCAATCTCAGTCTTTTTTAATGAAGGTGATTTTTTTCAAAATAATCAGTTCTCAACAAATTCATTATTATCAATGAAATAATAATTAACTATGAACTATACTATGTGAATGAATAGGCACAAAATAACGGATGCTTCCATTTTGATGGTAGGTTGAATGCAGTTAAATGCTTAACCTATAGTCGTTAATCCCTATAGGCAATAGTAGATGCACCCCCCCTCCCCCCCCACAATTTATGTCATGAAAATCGAAGAAGAATCCCTTTACCTCCTTAGATCTTTGTGAAATGCATCATATCAGATAAAAGTAGTAATAAAGTAGCAGTACAACACATGTGTCTCTCTCCCCTACAAGATCATAGAGAGAAAACATAGTACAACATAGTGCTTCCATCCCCTTTAATGACCTATGCCTTCCTCTCTGTCCTTATGTTTCAGTTCTCTGTGAAAGAAATTTTCTGAAAATGTGCTTAATATCATATGATTGTATTTTCATGTATGAAGATGAAGACAATGGACCAATATGGAGTGACAACCATGATACCTATTAGCTGATCAGTACCAAGATGTGAGTATTTTGACAATGCAGGAACAGTTCAATCAATAAGTTTACTTTAACTTTTGGGATATTTTATGTAACTCAAGAGTCTAAATAAATAGTACTGTTACGCACATCTGTAAATTACAACACTCAAACCTTGTTCATATATTGTGAAAATGAAAATATTTGTCTGACTGAATATGATTATGTATATTAATACATCAATAATTTTAACTAGATTTGAGTTCCCCCTGCCTCTGATGTCTCATTCATTTTTCCTTTTCTTTCGGTAACCTGTTGACTTGTACCTTCCAAAATAACAATGTGGCTACATCAATCTTGTCTCGTTCTGCAATGCAATCAGATTCTGGTCATACAAGATTCAAAATGATAGTCCATCGACATTGCTCAATCAACAACACTGCTTCTAGTTTAGCCTATCAAAGCAAATTAAGGCAAGATGCAAAGATACAAAATAATTTTCCCTCTGTCCAAGGCTTTATACTTGTGAATCAAGGAAAAGATGTGCTAAAATGTTTATCATCATTGCAAAACATCTGTAACTTGTTTTGTCTCGCTTCTCTTTGACTGAAGGGAAATGCAACATCCATTAGGGCCAATACAAATGGATATTTATAGTTTGCCTGTTACAGGAGCATACAATCTCCGAATTAGCTTCACACACAAAGAACAAATCCTTTGTATGTTTCAATCTAATTAGTCAAGGTAACATATGTAAATAAGCTGACAGGTGCTGGGTGCTCAAGCTTGTCCGTTCAAGCGTGACTACCATTATGGAATACTGTCGACATGCAGATTTGTACTTAGCTCTCTGAAACTAAAAAATTGAATTTGAAAACTCTTTTTTCTCATTATTGCATCAACAAAACAATTGAGAAGATATATCTTTCGTAGGATTTTTTTTAATGCAGATTTTATAGAAAGATAACGATAGTAATTTAATCTAGAATAATAATAAGGTCATCTAGGATTTTGGCTTAGAAAGGTTGAAATTGCAGTGGGATCCTAAAGATAGCAATGTTACATTCATTCACTATCAAAATTGCATATTGCTTTAATTCAATTTTAATTTGCAATTTACTTGTTTGTTTTAGTTGATTGTCAAGGTTAAGCTTCGAGTAAAGCGAAGTAGAATTACGTTTATACTTTATAGGTCATGACAGATTATTTATTTAAGAAAAACACCCGCTTACAACGTCGGTGAAACCAAATACAGGCATTTACTGTTCACGCCGAGCCCCCCAGGCCTCCCCGCTTGCTACGGGCCTGCATGTTCTAATGAAGATTGAAACAAGTTGAAGTTCATGACAGTATCATAATTAAGAAGCAAAATATGAACCAAAAAAAGCTAGCAATGTAACAGTCTATCACCCACCTCGATAAGTGTGCAGTTTATTATTAGTGGGCTCATAGCTTGGGACAGGCATGTGAAAACCTGATATCATAGCGATTTCTTTGCGAATTCGCACAGGTTTGGTTGATGTTAAAGGCCGGCATCCGCCACTATACACGGTGTTGGCGTGGCCAAGTTGACCTGAAAAAACTACACCTTGAAGGGAAAAAATGAGGGTACCTATGTTCGAAGTGGGATAAATCAAAATCTTCTTACCGGAAAGTTTATCATATTTACACAATATATCCTTGACACTTCAAAGAAGTGGAATTCCTAAACATATTTAATCAAAACTAAAAACTAAAACAGTACTTTGACTGCATTTATTTCCAAATTTGAATTAACTTTGTAAATGTCACGTGACTAGATTCTCATCATTACCATACCATACAAGTCTGCTAGTGGAGAAAAAGATCCATTCCGAGTGTCAGATTTCACTGCCTTCCCAGCCTGACTGGGAAATCAAAACCTCCCCCATCCCATATGTCCCCCAAATATTTAGCTCTGCATGTGGGGATAAGCTGTAGAGACTAAGGTTATAAAAAGATCATTGTGACAGTAAATGGATTTAGACAATTTTGTATAACTTTAGTCAACAATAGTGAAATATTCACTTCAAATACACCCATGACTATGATTGTTGTTAACGTTTTTTACAAAATGTTAACAAATACAGTTTCTTTATAGGCCTATAGTTAATTCTATAATTAAAGATCTCCTTTGTGTTGGTCATCTCATAAAATATATAGAAATAAATATAATATCAGCCTATCGCACAAATTTAAACTTCATGTAGTATTACTAAGGGTTTTCTTCCTGATGATTATGCACTGAAGGTGAAAAGACTACTACCAGCCACAAGTTGTAGTAAAGTTTGTGACCTTTGACCCTGCTGAGCTCTCCCAGGCACCAAAAAAACCGTTACTGCCCTGTCACTCAAACACTGATTATATCTTTGTTTATGGAATCAACCAATCAGAGTAAAGATGACAAAGATAAGAAACCCATGGGTTTTTTGGAGGTTTGGATCCCGGCCTTTAATTAAGGTTGAGTGGACAGCAAATTGAGAGTTAGTTGTTGGATGAGGAATGTTGGTTAAAAATGATATTTGAAGTGCCTTTAGTGCTTACAGAAAGTATTCCTACAAGATATGAGAGGGCAAAATATATATAAAACGTGTTCTTGACAACTAAAATATTTTATTTTTATGACTAAATGTGTGAATAAGAATAGAAATATACTTACTCCCTACCTGCAATTTGTAAATAGGATCTGCTTTCTAATTTATTCCCTGACTTAAGGAATAATGTATAGTTTTACTGATTTTCATCCATTTGTTTGTCTAATGCACTGATATTGGACAATCTTTTTAATGTATTTCTATTTGAGACCTAAAAGGTATAAATCTAAGTCTTGAACATCATTGATACAAAGGTTGATTAGCTACAGAGACCGTTGCTCTGATTTTGTCATGGATGTTATTACCCAAAATAGTGAAGTCAATTCAGTATTAAAAGAAAATGGAAAATTTTTCTTTTTACGAGTATGAAAAATAAATTCTGTTAGAGATGTGAACCTTTCATAGTTCAATTCTTGACTACTCTAGAAATAAGACTGGATCCGGTAAGGTGTCAGGCAACGGATCCCTGTAATCTCAACTACTCGGTATCCGTTAAGAAATCCTTTGGAATCCGGTCGGATCCAGGATCTGTTAAGGTATCCGTCACCGGATTTACAGGGATCCGTTGAGGTATCCGTCACCGGATTTACAGGGATCCGTTGAGGTATCCGTCACCGGATTTACAGGGATCCGTTTGAATCCGGCCGGATCTGGGATCCGTTGAGGTATCCGTCACCGGATTCCAGTATACCAAATTTGCAGGGATCCGGGGATATCCGGAAGGAATCCGTAAACGGATTCCACTACTTTTTGTCCTGAGTCTGTAGTCAGAGGCCTAGGCGTTTAGCCGTGAAGCTGTCTTGAGCGTTAAAACGGAACCGTATATACAAAGACACTTCGTAATTTCAATAACTTTTATTTTGTGTATACATATAAAACAGCCAAAAGATCCTTATTATTTTAGTCTTGAAATAATGATAAGGTTGCTGTCAACGTTTTCATAAGAGATAGTTCAAAATGTGTTACTTGTGTTACTGTAAAGGCTGGAAGAAATTATACATTGAGTAATAATGTTATTTTGCCTCACTGTTCTATTATTTGACACAATGAAGAAATAATTGTTTTCATGCAGCACTTTTGTTCTTTCACAGGCCTTAATCAACTAATTTGCCATCAATATTAGGTGACGGTTTAATAAACCTAATTATACCCAATTAAGACAGTATTTCCAACCTTTTGTAGGGTAATCTGTTTTCACATTCGTCAATGAGGTTACCTTACATTCTTCGTATTTATGTTTTCAATTAATATCACAACTTGAATTGAATGTAGAGGAAATTCTCTCAATTTCAGCCGATGTTAAACATACAGTTTTACAGTGAATCAATCGGACGGCTACTGCTGAGGTTGCAAGAAAGTCAAGTTTTCTTACCTTACAAGAGCTGTTGTTTGTGCTGTGAAGAAGTATTTTTCATACCCCTACTCATCGGAATGAAATTCGCAGCTTGGCTTGTGTGCTCACGTGACAACTCTAAGCCAATAATCGGCCAACATCACACACTGGAGCAGAGTGGAAAACAAGATTTCCAAGAAATTGAAGAATTCCAGGAAAAGAGTAGTCTATTTCTCGTCTTTGATTGGGCAAATTTGTTGACTGATGTGGCCGCATCTGTGACTGGATGACAGGTTGAATATTCACGCGCACAACATCTGTGAATAGAACCACTCCGAGTTTCTGTTCAATAGCGCAATGTCTTGGCGAGCGCAAGCAGACAAAAGAAAGTGCTACTCCTTTGAAATTCAAACAAGTTCGGCAGTTTCCAATTTATCCCTTTTCTTTTCCATTAATGCTTGATAAATACTGTTCGCATCTTGAAGTACATGAAAAGGGAGTTAAAAGTAAACAACATACTGTATAATACTCAGTGTTCAGGTAGGTTTTTGTACAGTGCGTGCAGAAATGAAATGATAAATTTTCAATTCAAATGTTTCGCGTTTTTGTTAATTGAGTCTTTATTTCAATAAAATAATTACTAGTAAAGGTAATCCATTGTCATCAAATTTAGAGATCAAAGTTTAACCTACCATATACGTCAATTTTGATGATAAAACACATGCAGCCACATGCCTGTGTAAGAAACTAGCCGCCGTTCCGAACTTCGTAATATCAGGACATATAAGGTCCCTGGTAATATTATACAGCATGAGACTTGATAATAATCACTTGCAAACATCGCTCTGATTGGATGAAACGAACAGTTCCGGGGAATTCCATCGATACAGTAACCAATGACAGGGCTTTTAGCAATGGGATGTCGAGGTTTCGATTTATTTTTGTCAGGACATCGTAATCAGAGAATCAGGTTAGAACGATTTTTTTAACATTGTGGAGAAATATAAACTTAAATGTATAATTACATGTGCGTGCAAAACACCCATTTACAACATATTTTTCGTGTTTATATGATTTTTATGCGTGAAAAACGCAGGTTTATGCGTTAATGCGAACACTGATACTTGTTAACAATTGAGATATCTTAGCGATTCTAGTAAACTTACCATCCAACTCTATATATTGCTCTCTTATTGTCACGCACTAAACTGCAGCGGTGTTACTGTTGATACCCACTCAAAACTCGACTAGTAACCTTTGCTTAATAATAACGCCATGAAGGGGAGATGTGGGGTACAATTGATTTATTCGATTAATTTAATACACGTTATCTACTAGAATAATTTATAAGAGGCATAGTGATCCTTTTGTTAAGTACACTAAAAGTGGGGAAATTAACCGGTTTGGCAATTTATTCAAAATAAAGAAGTTGACTTTCTTATATACTTTAAACATTAATGAAGTCTTAATGGTAATTATCCAGAAAAAGAAAGGGGACTACATATATAGGAATAAGATAACATGATTATATCCAGTTTAATTTGGAAATGTGTTTGATGTAAATGCTGAGAGGGGGCGAATCCATACTGGGTTTGATGCACATTCTTAGTGGGGCGAATCCATACTGGGTTGGGTGCATATACTTTGATACCTTAAGCTGGCAAATCTATAATGAGTTTCCTTTAAATGCTTTTAGAGGGTGAATCTGTACTTGGTTTGACTGAAATGCTTATAGGGGGCGAATCTATTTTGGGTTTATGCATAATCTTAGAGGGGTGGATCTATACTGGGTTTGATGCACATGTATTTAGTGACATTGTATTGGTGAACCTATCGTTGGTTTTATTTGAATGCTGAAAGGGGGAGAATCAAGTATAGATTCGCCCCTCTATCTAATCTAAAGTAATCATCAATAGTCGTATATTGTCTCATACACTTTGTCAGTATTTCAGAAAGTGTCTTCAATATTTCAGAGAACGTCATCAATATCTCAAACGATACCTCAATAGTTTCTCGAACTCGTCAATGGTTTCACACTAGTCAGCACCTCATGTACCTCGTGATGCACGTGCAGGTTACACATTCGCTGCAAAGCATGCTAGCAGTTGAAGGGTTATACCGACAGCGAGAGGAGTTGTTGGGTAGACAAATGTAGACCGAAAATTCATTTCCAAAGGGTTACATGCACACTGTGTCTTTATAAAATGTAGAATTGAAGGAACTGACGTTTGTCGCCCATCCAAAAAGCGCGTCTCCGGTTAGAGTAGCCTTTCCACTAAAGCAATTAATCACAACTTTCGCGTTTCTCTTAGACACATTGTGGCATACATTTTGCATGCTGCAGATAAAAACGAATCATTACACAGTCTTTACTCAAACCCGTAAGGAGAAAGGTTTATTAACACACATGACAAGGATTTTTTGTCAGTAATTTTTATTTAAGTTTGCATTTTGTGACAAGTGTTAATAAAACTAAAAAATCTTTGCTATAATGAAACGTTTATTAACGTTAAATGAAAGTCAATGGAACTCAATAAACAACGTGCCCTTCATTATTAGGATATCAGACAAGGGTTTCATTGAATTGACACTTAATCAAATACATATGCAACTTATGTAATGTATATTCAACTTTTTAAATATTTCATACATGTCATTATTTACATTTAACCTGTGATTGCGCTTGGTTTCACTGATGACACAATTTCTCCATGTTCAGTTCTAAAACTACTAATAAAACACACCAAGAAGATAGGCAGAATCACACAGGGTTTCTTTTAAAGGGATGAAAATCAGTTCCGCGACGTTCAAAATATTTTATTTTGCACAAGTTTTCGAGATATCAAATAATTCTCTCAATAAAAACATCCATGGTCGGATGCAGGATTTTTATTGGGGTCGGGTGCGTCCTATGGCTGTCACATGTACAGCAATTGAAATACGCCAATGACATATCACATATTCATTTAAGATGCCCAATAGCTTACATGACAATTATTTGATTTCAATGGTCATCGAAAACCATCCTAAATAATGTATATGTGTCAAAGTCGAAATTACCAATACCGTTTACACGACCATTGTATTATATTTCAAACACTTATCAACTAAATGAAGTTTTACATCAAGCCTGCTTTAGATAAGTTTCCAAAATCACGTTTGCCTAATTTACGCACGTCATTGTTCGAGCTTTTTAAATCAAAGTTATCAAAAGCATGAATATTTGTCTTGTTTTAGCATTGAAAAGGTGAAAAGTAGCTTGTTAGAGTGGTGTCACCACTGCGAAATGCTACACCCATATCGTACAAGTTATCCAATTGTTTTGTGTAAATGGATAAATAAGGAAGAAATTCACTTTCGATTGATTGAAATTGTATGTCCAATCAGAATCGCTTCATAGTCGACATCCAAATTAATGTAAAACATATATACCGTGACAACATACACTTTGATATGTTTATTTGTGTCTTGAAGTTAAAGGTGTGCGTTTCCAATTATTATTATTATTATTAGTAGTAGTAGTATCTAAGTCACATCATCACTTAATATCTCGTGGCCACGACTTAATATCTCGCGGCCACAACTTAATATCTCGTGGCCACGACTTAATATCTCGTGGCCACGACTTATTATCTCGTGTATGATATATTGAGAGGCAATTATTAAGGAAGTAAAACCTCAGTCACTTTATTGTGTTTTTAATTTTTTTTTAACAGCATCTGCAACATTTACCCAATTAAATTGTTTACACTACCACGTGAGTTAGCTCAAGTGTGTGACATTGATACAGTAGTTTCTGTTTTAACAAATACAAGAAAACTCAGCTATACGATTCTGTGCATACGCAGACACAGAAAAGGAGTAAAGGAACACTCGCTTGGAAACTTTCGACAGTAATGTGATATTGGTGGCAGGATACTAATAAGTCACCAATAGGTCTTTATTGAAGCTGAAGTGTCACTGTACTATTTTATACTGACGTTTTTGATAATAGACTCACTGGTATAAAATCAGTATCTAATTATTGCAAGTTAAATACGATCTCAGTCAATTAGTTAATCAGTAATGAATTAGTTAAGTCAACTGATCAATATCTAATGTAGTATAGATATAAACCACATGCATTGTATCAATTATACAATATTGTTTTCTACGCATCTGCATCTTTCGCTTTCTGTAGCTGTGACCTATGACCCCTACAGGCCGAAAAGTAACGAGCAATCTCTTGAAAGAAGGGCACAGAGTATTAAAAGGTCATATACGGTGTTTTTTAATCGAGCAGAAGTGGTTGTTTCTGAAAATGAATACCTCAATCCTATCACTTCAGAACAGTGAATAGATAAAGAGGTTAGAGTTGAGATTTAAGATCGAAAACAGGACATTGGTACGCGTCAATTACTCAATTGACTTTTGGAAAATGAGGTATAGCTGAGATGACAAATATAAGATGATAGTGTTAATGAGGGCATTTAACTAAGATACCTTAAAATGTGACGCAAAATTTTAACATCTTAACATTTATATGACTATTTTTCCTAATAAACAATAGAAAATAAGAAAATATCATAAATTTCTTATTCAATAGATATAAGATGCATCTTAAGAAAAGAGACTGAAACATCTGGCCTACAATTCTGTCATTTAGTGTTTACTTATGATAGAATGGGTGAAGATGGATTGAAGCTTGTTCTTCAAGAAAAATCTGATGGAAAAGTAAGAGTAGCTTCTTGCAAGCAAATAATTGAAAGGTTGTGTGACTATATTTCAACATTGAAATAGATATGAAGTGTGTGTTTATTCACCACAAAGGACCATTTTCAGTGTTTTTGGAAGGACTAACTTTGGGTTTAACTTCAACCTTTCATTTTATGCCCAAGTAGCAGTTGCTGCAAGCAGTCAAATACACTATAATTTAGATATTGTATGATTTATACTTGTATCATGAAAATAGAGATCAGGTCTAGGACCTTTGTCTTGAGTCAGCTAAACAGAACATTTTCAGTGTATTTGGTAGTATTATCTCTGATTAAAGTATTAATATTGAAGCCCAGGAATATAAGTAAACAAAAGATGGTATTTCGCATTTTTTGGGAACTGCTATATTTGAATTTTATTTCATCAGTGTCTTGAAATGTATGCTATTGCTCAAACAACATATAAATAAATAATTTTATCACCAAATCTTTTTTCCTGTAATTATTTCTTGATCATTGAATTTTGTAATCAAACCAAAAATGGTCAAAGAGGAGTTGTCTCCCTTGTATAGAAAATAATTATTCATTCTCTTTTCGAAATGATTTTTCCAAAACAAAATATAATAGTATAGTGACCCCAATTTCTTCTTTCATTATATCATTTAATATATACAGATCATTCATTCTTTAGATTGAGATTTAACTATAATGGGTTCTGCCTCACCTAACTTACTTTTTAGTAAACTAATTCTCCTTACAAAAATGTTTTCAACAAATTTCATCAATTAGGATGTTACTCTCTTTTATTTTATTAAACTGTCTTCGTATTTAAAAATAAGAAAAAAATTCATTTCAAATAAGAGAATTAATTGTTTCATTTTTTGAAAATTAATCCTACATTACAAACCAATAAGTTTGAGAATAACTCCTCATCAGATTTGGGCGCCACTTTATCAATTTAGGAATTATTTGAATGGTGACATAGCTTTTTTTCTTTTTGTCAAAAACATCATGACTTTATCTACCTCCATACACATTTTCAATTATTGTTATGGATTTGTCTTGGTGTATGGAACCTCTTTAAGCCGAACAAAATAAATGAAACATATTCTGTGTCACTTAAATAACTGCAGAAAACAAAGTTTTGTGGAGGATGATGGTTATTGATCTGTTTTCACATATTTCACGCTTCTGTAAAGATTCCCCTAACGTATTCAAACTAATAATCTCTGTGTCTTCATCATCATGAATATCTCAATCATTCTGACAGCTCTTAGGTTTCAGTGAAATTAAGTTAACTTACCTTTACAAGTGCCTTTGTTTTCGCTGCTAAATAGTATTTGTCATGCTGCTAATCGTCAGAATGAACTGAATTAAGATTTTAAGGTGGGTAACAGGCAAAGCTCCTACTTCTCATATAGGCCTGTTGGCTCACGTGTCAACTCTGAGCCAATAAAAGGTCACCAGTAAACATTAAGTGTTGACTGACTGCGCATAACACCCTTTTATCGCACAAAACGATTGGTTTTAGATCTGACTGCATAAACATATGAAATTAGGAGCCCAAAAAAAAGTAGATGAAGGAACAGTTAATTATCAAAATACAGTATTTCATAGACTAAATTTTAGTCTTATCTAACCCAAATACTCACTTCACTATTTGAGCGTGATAAAGGCGTATAAAAGGAAGTGTTTCATAATTTAAAAACAACTACGCTGTCTATCGAGGATCACATTGAGTAAACGCCACACTAAACCTGACCAACGACCAAATTGTATGGCCCCATTTAATATTTCATAAAAGTTCATTGAAACTAGCAGCAACAACCGTGGATTTATCCAATGTTAAACGCCAGAGTTACCGGGACCTATATACTTGATACCGAGGATGATAACATTATGTACACGCACCAGTAAACCTGACTAACGAAGAATGACGTTGAGGGAGGGTTTAGAAGATGAACGTTGAATAAGACATTTCCATTTACTTATTAACTGAGTCGTCAAAATAAAACCAACTCTGAGGAAAAGAAAATATTTCCTCCCGACAGATGTAGTTAAAGTAATAAAAGAATACGCTAACCTCTCTCACAATTCCAGTATTCTATCTCCGTTTTCATCTCCGAATCATACAGAGCAAAGTGTTTGATTTACGGGTATTTCCGTTGTTCCCCAACCTTCGGCCAGGAAGGTGCTCAAAAAGAGGGGTGGTGCTAATATTGCAAGGTCAGTTGTCATAAGTGTGAAAAGTTGTTAAATTGGCAAGAGTAAAAATAATAATCAACGATTTAAGTGCAAATTATTTTGAAAAACGTTTTTTTTCATTGAACCGCACGTAAAATAGTCAGGGTGCCCGTTGCTCTCAATCATTGTCACATCTTCATTCGCTCTTCGACTCTGACAAAGAGCAGACGTAGATGCATTTTTTGCGCGGACACATTAACACATGCTTAATGATTGCAAACATTTTTGTTATATCATAAGTCAATATATATCAGAATTTAGAAAACGTACGGATAAGTAGCATGGTTTTCCTAGTGGTATACTGGTCCAATCTGGTAAACGAGGAAGAAAAACCTCCTATGTCCCTCTCTAACAATGAACATATGTCGAGTCGAAAGTTACGTCTGTCTCAATATCCCAGAGACTTAAAAATGTCTTCTTCATATGAAATATTCATATTCTACATTTAACTACTAATTGAGCTCATCAGGTTTCCGTCTACTGAACTCATGCTGTCCAAGACATTTTAATATTGGACTTACTGACTTACTGTAATTGTCCAAGAATTTCGGAGGAAACACGATAAGCCAAAAGAAGGGAGAGAGGTATACAGAGGACTGAACATTATAAAGATGTTGTGTACGGAAACACAATTGGTTATAATTCTCCAAATCTGCCTTAACACGTTTGTTATAAAGAAGGTTCAAGTACCGGTGACCCCAGTTAATGTAGATAATTTTATTTTACATTATTTGCACTAAGAGTAGAATTATGAGTACTTGTAACCCTTTTGTGTACTTATGTGTACAAATTATACACAAATTAAGTGACCAAAAGCAAACTAAGGGACCTACCGTTAATCTACTATCATTGAAATACACCAACTCAACTTTGGAAAAAACTCATAATTTTGTATTTTGAATGTGTTGTTTTACTTCTAAATCATTTGGGATTTAAAGGGATATATTTAAAGGTTACAAAAAAGAAAGATTCCACATAGGTACTAATTCCATCATTACACACATCACAGTCATGTAAAATAGGAGTACATTCTTGCAAATTATTCATTTTCAATGTCCATATGACTGTTTGATTCAGCTGCTTTTTGACATCACCAATTTATCAAAATCATAGTTTTAAGAGAGAGCATCATCATCGATAAGATCACCATGCACCACAACAACCACCATTATTGTCGTGTCTTCACTATAATCGACCATAGTCGATGGCAGAACAACGTAACGTTCAGTTACCACAGACATGTTTATTGAAGAAGGGCAAGGGGTTTACACACAGGGGTCCCAAAGGGACGTCACTCTGTTTAGTACTACTGTACCAGATTTTGATAGAGTTATGCCCCTTATACCATTATCAAAGTGTCAATATACTACACCACTCCCCTTCAGTTTTTAACTTATAAAAACTTGAATGTTTAGTGAAACTTTTGATTAACATTGAATGAAAAGTCTGTATGCATTAAAATTAACTGAAATGTCTTGTAAACCATAACAACGTTTAAAATTATTGATGAAATGCTTCCCCTCTACTTAGGAATATCATAACCAAACATGTAACACTTAAAATTAATAGTCATTTTCACTGCTGTCGTCTTAGCAGTCAAATCGCACTGGTGGACGTCGTGTTCGTTGTGGATACCGCCTCGGTGTAGAAGTGGTTGTCTCCGATGCAGTCGGCCCTGGGACTTCAGCCTTCTCCTTCATGCATGTTGCACTGTCTGTGTATCTACGACCTCTGGTTGCAGATTTCTGGAGGACTGATCACTGGAATCTCAGGTTGGTCACCATGACCTTTGGGTAACTCTGCGGTCAAATAAGATTGTCGAGCCCTGATTTGATCAACATGTCTCTTCCAGACCTGCTGTCCCACCGACACTTGATAGTTTCTATCACCATGTCGCTCTAGAATAGTCCCTTGGATCCATCGGGCGCCTTGAACTCCGAAATTAAGCACAAACACTGCCTCACCTTCTTTGAAGAATCGTGCTGTTTTGTCAGTCGGATCTTCTTTCCTCGACATCAGACTTTCTCTGGTTGGCCTCAATGCTGACAATCTTGTACGCAGTTGTCGCCGCATGAGCAACTCTGCTGGAGTTTTACCTGTTGCGGCATTTTGAGTTGTTCTATATGAGAACAAATATTTCTGTAGCTTGTCAGAAATGTCACCTTCTTGATTTTTCATCTTCTTCAGAGCCAGTTTAAAAGATTCTACTGCTCTTTCAGCTTGTTCATTGGTAGCAAGATGTTTTTGTGCTGCGCGAGTGTGATGAATGTTGTTCATTTGTAAGAATGTCAGGAATTCCTCAGAGGTGAACTGAGGCCCGTTGTCTGTCACAATATGTTCTGGTAGTCCCAAAACAGAGAAGAGTTTTCACAAATGCCTTATGGTGCTGTGGTTGATTGAAGTGGTATAACTTCCATCCACTTTGAGTGAGCATCCACTATGACTAAGAATGAATGTCCATGAAATGGTCCAGCAAAATCGATGTGAAGTCGAGACCTTGGTGACGAAGGCCATTTCTAGCTTGTAGGTTGAGCTGCTGTGGGTTGGTTTGCAGACTCCAGGCAGTCGAGGCAAAGTCTTACTTTGTTTTCAATCTCTCTGTCCAGTCCTGGCCACCATGATATTGATCTTGCGACTGACTTCATTCTTACCATTCCTGCATGTTCTCCATGAAGTTCCCCAAGCAAAGTTTCTTGAAAACTCTTCGGAATGATCACTCTTGTGCCCCATAGATCAACACCTTGCTCTACGTTCAATTCCAATCTTCTTTGGAAGTAGGGTTTAAGCTCTACTTCACCTTGGTCAATATGCTCTGGCCATCCTTCTGGGGTAAGAAGGTGAACTCGTCTTAGCACAAAATCTTTTGGTGTTTCCATAGCTACTTGTTGTGGTGTGATGGGTAGTTCACTATCGAATCTGTTGGTCAGTAGGATCAATTCGGTGTTGTTATTTGTGCTTTCATCTTTTGGCGGTGCCAGTGGAAGCCTGGATAATCCATCAGCTGGTGCATTCTGTTTTGATGTCCTGTATTCTATTTTGTAGTCGAAGGAAGCTTAATATCTCTTTATACGTGATGCTGCCATGAGAGGAGTTTCCTTTGTTTGAAAGAACAGTCGAAGTAGCGGTCGATGATCTGTGACCAGTGTGAAGGTTTGTCCTAAAATATACTGCATGAACTTGATCACTCCAAAGATAATGGCCAGTCCTTCTTTCTCTAGTTGAGAATAGTTCCTTGATCCATATGTGATTGGCCTTTCTTCTCCATCAATTTTATATTACAGCTCCTACCCTGTAAGGTGAAGCATCACAGGAGAGTACTAATGGCTTGTGTACTAGGAATGTCTCATCCATCAAGAACTCCTTGGATTTCTTGAATGATTCCTGTTCTCTTTTGGACCATTCCACTGCTGATTATTCCGTAGAAGATCACACAATGGTGCCACTGTACTTGTCAAGTTGGGCATAAACTTTGCATAGCGATTCAGCATTCCGAGATAGGATCTCACTTCCGTCACATTTTTTGGTTCTGGTGCTTGCTGGCTTGCTGTGACTTTCTCCCTGGTTGGGTGAATCCCCATCTCATCAACGATGAAACCTAGAAACCGAACTTGTTTCAGAAAGAACTTTAATTTGTCCGGCCTCAGTTTCAGTCCTGCTTTCTGTAATGCTCGTAACACCGTCTTCAGGTTAGACATATGCTCTAGTCGGTTGCATCCAGTGACACAAAAGTCATCCATGAACACCACTACTCCCTTGATACCCTTGAGTACCATCTCAATTGTTCTTTGGAACAATGCTGGTGCTGTGCTAACGCCATACGGCAGTCTTCTGAACTGATAGAGTCTCTACAAAGACGTACTTCTCCCGATGACTTGAGCACGGGAACGACTGGAGTTGCCCACTGTGAATATTTCACTGCTTCAATGATGCCTTCGTTCCCCATTCTGTCGATTTCCCTCTCAACTTTCTCACGCAGGGCCAACGGTACAGTGCGTGCCTTGCAAAAGATTGGCCGAGCATCTCCTTCAATGTCTACAGATACTTCTTATTCCTTCAAATGTCCTAGACCCTTGTCAAAAACTTCTGGAAATTCTGTGAACAGATCATACCTAGTATCTGAATCTGCTTCCCTTGAGCTTATGTTGTTAGTCGACAGAATGCTTTTCCATGGTTTCATGTACTTGAGTCAATCTCTGCCTAACAGTGATGCCCCCTTTCCTGAAACTGCTATCAGGAATAGCTTCTTCATCTCGGATTCGATGTTGACTTCAACACTTAATTTCGCTAAAACAGGAATGTCTGTACCTAGATAGGCTTCCAGCTTGCAGGTTGTTCAAAGGCATGTCAGGAAATGCAGACTTGAAGATTTCCTCATTGATTATAGTTACACCTGATCCGAATCAATTTCAAACTTCAATGGCTAATTGTTAACAATAATAGTTTTCTTCCACTTTCCAGTACTTACTTCATGCAATACCGAAGAAACCATGAACAATTCCTAAAACACCTGATTCAAATCACCTCCTTCCACCTCAATCATATTGGTTGATTTTCTGTGTTTACTGTAAGGAACCTTCTTTTTCCCTGATTTAGGCGTGTGACAGGCGCGGGAAAGATGCCCAATCTTGTTGTTACATGTTGCTGAGATGTAGGGACAGTCTGGTATTTTGTGATCTTCTAGGTTACATCTAGTGCATGGTCTGTAAGTACCTGATTTCCCTTGTTCAAATTTTTCTATGGCCTCTTTCTGTTCTGGGCTGTCAACTTATTTACTGAAGCTGTATTGTTACCTTGTGTAGCTCTAGCTTCCTTACTGGCTGTTTCCATTGGCAAGGCTATTTGATATGATGTATCAAAGGTCATTGTGGCCTTTTCTTGCAGTAACCTACGCCTAATATTTTCACTGTCTCCCCAACTACAAACCCGTCTCTCAACCACATCAATAAGTGTTCACCATAATTACAGTCTTCTGCAGTACTCCTCAAGTTAGCTACAAATGTGCTCAGGTTCTCATCAGAATTTTGCACTGTCCTGTTAAAATTGCAACGGGCTGTTATGATGTTAGGAGGTGGGTGAAGATGCTGAGAAAATTTACCTATGACATTCTTAAATGTCTGTTCACTAACCTTCTCTGGTGAAAACAAGTAATGGGCTAATTTATATAGCTAATCTCCCATTGACTGATACCATTATCAAAGTGTCAATATACTACAATTATCATCCTCAAAGCTGTCACATTGTGGTCCCTTGATGTCGACCAACTCTCTAGGAAGAGTGCAATGGCACTAGCTTCTCATCCACAGAAGTCGAACAATGACTCTCATCAGCAACAAGAACAACAGGCAATGGAACATGAGATGTCTTCCATAGAGCCACCTGCTAATTTTAATGCAGTGTATGATACTCCAGGCTTTTGATGGTATCATGATAAGTGTCCCTGTTACATTGTTTGACTCATCTTCACAGCGATAGTCATTCAGTTGCAGACAGCAAACTTTATGAACATTTTTATATGCCAGGTCCACCATAGACAACAAAAAAGATATCCTCATAGGGCTTTTATAAGTGATATACATAAGGAAGACAAAATGTTCTGCTTAACAACTTTATTTTAAAATTCACATGAAACCATAATGTTAAGTTCCATGTTGGTTTCCACTCTTGTTTTGAACTAAATGAATATATTGACAAATAATTTAGTTTTATCATGACCATTTTTATTTGAGTAGTCTGGCATCCACTTGGTATCCATCCACTGAAACTGAGTAACATGATTTCCTACTGGAATCCATTTGGCATTCAGGTTTTATATATTTCCAGAATAGAAACCAACAAGAAACAATGGTTGCGCGTATCTATACTATTACTTTGTGGCTTTAAGATTAACCCTTACAAAACATCTACAAAGTTGCAATACTTCTGCTACATCGCGACAATGTTTAAACTTCGAGTCAAATCCTGTGTAAGGAGCGACATCAACGGTCAAGATTTGATAGGCAAGATAAAAACAATGCATCAACGTTTACATAAGAACACTCATGTTATCGGTATGTTAAATTTAATAGAATAGATGTCTTCCTTTCCTGTGTTATGATTCAATGATATCGTCCTAAAGGAAATATACATTACAAATTCAGTTAAAAAAGGATTTAAGTGAATGTTGCAACATGTTGACATGAACAGTAGTCGGCTATATTAATGGAGATGGGCGGAGTCTATAATTTATTAATGGACGATAGAAATGTGAAGTGAAAAAGTATCAACTTGTAAACAGATTTGGTTGTTTGTTTAGGACACCAGTTACTCGGCATAGAGAAATATTAACTTTATGATCAGCTTGCAAAAAATGATTAGATATGGACTGTTGACAACGCCTGAACTAGTAATATGTGCAACTTTTGAGTTAGCCCTAACTCTGAACTTATGATTAAGGAAGCACCCCTGAAAATTAACCGATTTCTTAAGCACAGTTGCATTGAAAATTTCCGGTCTTCTAAAACTGTCTTTGAAACTTAAATGCGTACATGTTTGCTGAATATTTATATCTTTGATAGATCACCTTAGCGTTGGTCGTTAGAAATATAGAAATTATCTTAGTGTACCTTAAATTACCTTAGTGTTAGTAGTTAGAAATATAAAAAGATTGGTATTAATGGCATGCGCTATAGCTTTTAAGTTTCCCTAATAGATCTTTTATTCTAAAGTGTAAACTCGGATTGTGTCGGATTCTCTATCACAAGATTCAGAGCTGATGGCCTCTTTACTTCTTTTGAATCATCAGATAACTTTTTCAAACATCTGCGTATTTCATTTGTAAACATGTAAAATATTAACTAAACATGACAAATAACTTAAGGAAACTAACAATTTAAAAATTAATTGCTCTACCTTGCCTTTATATTTTTAGCAGCATCCATTTAAATATATACAAAAATAAAATTCTGAATATTTTGGATTTGATACATCATTTCCTTATTTCATTCAAAACGATTTTCATGGAATAGTATATTACTTTCTGAAAAACCTAAGAAAAATACGTTCTTTTACCACAACCATTTGACATAACCTTTTCAAATACTCTTTTGTTAGTAAATCATCACCTTTATCGTATCTCTACAACATTAAATACATTTCGCTTCACTTCCTAAGAGGCTAGACAAAATCTACCAATCAGCTGCGGAACCTCTGCAATTGCATAACACTTCCTTCTTGACACCTGCCCTAACCGGACACAGGACAGTTACTAATGAAGGAGACAAACATGGCCGCCATCAACATAAACAACTGTTGATAATTTCACAACTGAGTTCAAAGTCAGTTCAACAGTAAAGGATACCAAATTAAGTACCCCTTTACTGCATCAAACTCACTTAAATTGCTCTTATAAACTGTTTTTTAAACTTCCGTGAAAAAGCAAAATAAAATAATTCACAAATATTGGCTTCACCCTCAGTCGAAATGAGTGTTTTTAACTGACAAGCTTTATGGATTGGTGAGTTTATAAGAATCTTAAATTTTCATTGCCATCAGGTTTGTATGTATTATGTTGACCTGTATATAGATGAGTCCTTTTGTTCCCTTTATTTAACAATTTTCAGCGGAAGATAGACATTGTTTACACAAGGGTGCACTGAACCATGGCAACCGTGAGCTTAGACAAAGGAAGTGGATTATGCAACTGGTAACATCAGAGTCAGCATGCTGACCTAATTCTTGAGTAATCAAGCAGTATATTACTGAACTGTTTGGATCTGAAAATTCAATAGGTAATGCAGCCAAGGCAATTGGTGGTCTAAATTGATTGATTTGTTTAATCTACTGTAACTGCATGTGTTTTAATATGGGGGTACTTGACATCAATTGATTTTGACTTAAAACAAGAATTTATTTTGGGATTTAATATTTCTGTCAATTTCTACTATATCTATATGTTTTCATTGAAAGTATGTAGCTTTTCTGTCTATAAGTAGACTTTCAACAAGAAAAGTTATCAGTTATAAGTACTCCCAGACCAATCCTAGCACGGTTCGTGAGTAACGCTACACAGAGATCATTCTTGCGAAACCGGTCTAAACTAAAATCTGCCAACACAGATCTTTCTACACGACGCATCTTCATCAATGAAGACCTTACCAAACCTAGAGCGGATCTGGCCAAACAAGCAAGGCGTTTTGTGTCCGAAGGGCGATTTGATTCGAGCCGGGTAACTGGGGGTGTGGTATTAATTAAACTTAAAGACTAAGACGTGAATAAGGCCGCAAATGCCACACAGTTTCATACGATTCTTGAAGGCACAGGGTTGAAAATGAAAATAAATCTCACTCAAGAAACTATCAATTAATTTATGAATTGGATACTTTTTAAAAATATATCATAAACAGATAAGTGTCCATATGTAGACTTGCTGATAAACCATGATATGGTCTATGTGACTGTTACTATAAACCAATTATCAAGGTGTTCTCTTAAACCACCTATTAAGCTCATTTTTCTTGACAATGACGATCTCCATCATCGAATCAATATATAAAATATGATGTTGTTTGACATAAAGTGATTTAACACTTTCGGGTTTGTTTTAGTTCTGTTCCGTTGTTTCTTTTTTTTTTTTTTTTTTTTCATCCTATGATTTTCCTACTGGAATGTTACTATGTCAACATAGTACAAGTGATGCATATTTAAGCTCATGGTTGATCCTAAAGTTGGGTTTGTTTTTTTCTTGTGTGGTTCTGTCATGTTCTTAGGGTTTGTGCTTTTGTTTTTGTTTTGTTATCCGGGTTTTGTCTTAATTTAACTATATAATTATTCCTGGTTTTTATGTTAATTGTTTTGTTTTTAAATCTGCTAACGAATGTGGCTTGTTGTTTATTTATTTTTTTTCTTTTCTTCTTCACTCAGACTTTTGAATATAATTATATTTTTCCCTTTCATTTATTCATTGTCTGCCAAAGATGATTCTTTAGCCCTATATTTCTGGATTTGTCTATATTTAACTAAATAATTATTCCCGGTTTTAATGTTAATTGGGTTTTTGTTTGTTTTGTTGTTGTTGTTTTTTTTTAATCTGCTGACGGATGTGGCTTGTTGTTTACTAATTTTTTCTTCTTCTTCTCGGATTTTTGATTGTAATGTTGTTTTTTTTCTTTTATTTATTCATTGTCTCCACAAGATGGTTCTTTACCCCTATATTTCTTAGAGATGCTTGCACTGCCCTTAGGTTCTGTCGATTGATAGTATCACTACATATAACATGTATCAAAATATACGACTTGTATACTTTCTTCACAGAATCACTAATGAATACACACACACACATATTTATATATACATTTATATATGAATATATTTACTTACACTTTTGATGTTCCAATTCACAGAATGTATCCATAAATAGATCCGATATCACATCAAACATGCACACCATTGTCTCCATCCAGCTCACACGCATGCACGTGCAACACGCTATTCGGTCGCCTACTCTCGCTTAGTCTGATTTCAAATTCCACCAAATATTACCAACTGGCATAAAATGTCATATATCTCCTATCTATTCTTTTCATTTTTTGTTTGTTTCTCTTACAACAAAATATCTTTTACGTATCACAGTTCCCCAATCCAATGCTCCATTTTATGTGTTTACCATTTGTTTCTTCATATGTTATGTTGTTTAATCTTTTGCATTGATGCTTATTGCTTGCTTACAACAAAGTTACTACTTATGCTAATAACCTTCAGTCCAACCACCGCCATGTATTCTCTACATTTGTTTATGATAGATGCCGGTTGATATTGTCCAATACAGGCGGTCGGTTGGACTTTTCTCTTTGAAAAATTCATGCAAGGCATACGTAAACTTTATACTCTCATCAATCCTCTTTACTTCAAATTGTCTTTACAAATTACAAACTCCCTTATACATAATTATCTTGCTGTTATGTTGTGGCGATATCCACCCTAATCCTGGCCCACGTAAAGACGATCTTAAAATTGTTCATCTAAATGTAAGAAGTCTAAAGGATAAAGTAGACCTGCTATCTCTAGAATTCAATTCTTATGATGTAATCTGCCTAACAGAAACATGGTTGCATAACGGTATCCTCCAAAGTGATATATCCATCCCTAATTTTCATCCACCGTACCATAACGACCGTCCAAGCCGGGGTGGGGGTGTCGCAATATACGTTAAAGAGAACTTCTACGTTATTTCCATCTTCTCATTTCAGGACTCGAGGCGCAGTGGGTTCAAATAAATCGTAATAATAAGAAATACTTAAACCATGACTCCCTTGTTGGCGCCCATGGTATAACCAACCAAATTGTTAGTTATTCGATGGTCTTGGGTATCCGGAACTACTTTCAAAGAAAACAAGTTTTGGTATAAGACATTTATTCACGTAATAATTGTTACAGTCTGGACGATTGTGCAGGACTTAAGAACTTTTGGGGATCTTAACGGTAACTGTGAATTCTATCGGACCGGTAGATGTTGCTGCTGGGGTAGAAGTTGCAGCTCGCTTGGCACCACGTTGGATGATGCTGCTAATCATTTCCTCCTGGTCATCATTCACACGCTTGTACTCCCGCACTGCATTACTTCGGTGGCCCGTCGTCTTGCAGATCAGTTGCTCATCAACTCCACTTTGAAAAAGTCGAGTTGCACATGTTGCCCGCAAGGAGTGATTTGTATAATGCCCTGCAAAGAAAGTTCACGTCACATAAAACAAAATTAACAGTATACTTTTGTGGCCACTAAAATCTATTTAATTTTGTTGTAATATTTGTATTATTCATATACTACCAATGGGATTTTTCTAATAAAATATTGAATTGAAAATACATACAAGTGTCAAAAGATAACCGTTTTGGTTCACAGAGTAGGAAACTTAATATACATTATACGGTATTGATCTCAAAGAAACTTTATTAATTTTTTTCAATACAATTTAGTTTTACCAGTTTCAAAATAAGTTACCTTTCATGCCAGCAGCCTGACAGAGTCTCCTGACAGTTGTCGATAAGGTGTTTTGACCAATTGGGGCAACCGAGTACCACATGTCTGCTCTCGGCTTCGTCAGTGGGCGGAGGTAGAACGACGTCGGTTCCTTTGGGCGCAGATCCATGTATTTCTTGTAAAGATACACGATGCATCGCTCTTTCCTAGGTGCAGCATAGGAACAGACACTTTTGGGTGTCACCCGAAAAGTCTTAAGGCCTCCTTGATTATTCTTGCTGGTTTTCTCCGTGTACCTCAGTAACTCTACAGAAGCATTCCTCTCAAGACGCAGCTGATCAGTACTTAAATTCCTGTGTTCTTCGCCGCTGCGTAACGCAAAGTTCAACCCCATCAGGAACACCATAGTGTCCAAAAGACTTTGAGGAGATCTGTCCCCCAGCAATCCGAGTTCCCACAGCTTCTCTTCCTCTTCAACGCTGATGACGTCAGCTTGACGGTTCTGCAGACCATGACCAGACCTTGCACCGGCTTTCATCATGTTGTCGAGTGTATTTCTCAATTCGTTAAAGATGACATCGGACAAGAAGTTAACTTGCCGCCCTTGATTGTTCAAATGCATTTGAATTAACAGTATCAGTTGCCTCAGTGTTTTAGGGGGGTACTCGCTTCCATCACTTTTCCTGGTCTCGCAAAGGAACCTACATAAACAAAAGCTGAGCTCATCGTCGTGGAGGTCTTCGAGTTTAATGTCAATTATACTTAATTTCTGGCCAACACAACCACCATTTCTGATTCTGGAGTTGCGACTTTCACGCCAGTCTTCAAAAACACGACATGCCCATTTGATTGTTTTCTCCGTATTCTCCGGCATAGTTTTCTTCGAAAGATCCTCGATTTCCTTGTCCGTTTTCGGTTCTGGAAAACGTTCTGCAAATAAAAAGAATCATCTGTAAGTTATTCTACCAAACTGTCATTGATGAAAGTAGATTATAAGAAGTTTTTGCAATCTCATTCAAATCAAATTAAACGT
The DNA here is from genome assembly GCA_921293015.1 of Phorcus lineatus. NCBI lineage: Eukaryota > Metazoa > Mollusca > Gastropoda > Trochida > Trochidae > Phorcus > Phorcus lineatus. The sequence goes on from OV121085.1 coordinate 11,857,839, forward strand.
TTTGACTCGTACCTTGCTGCATTTGTTATACCCCCACCTACGAAGTCAACATTGCATATCTCCAAATTTTGTTAGAGACTTTTGATTTTCATGGAATATATTCATAAAAGGTTCATGGTGTGATTTGTGACAAGATAATCTGTTTTAATTTTTTTCAAAATCTGTGTCAACATTGCTACCGGTCATGATTTACAAACATCCAGTGGGGGTATGTGAGGTTTGCTCGCTTTTTCTTTGTTTATCTGAGTACCACGTCATATATGGGTCATATCAGGTGAACGTCCAATCAAGCCAATCAGCGACATGACTGGGAAACTATCAGGCCGATTTTATATTGTAGCGTGTTGCAAGGTGAAAGGTCACCCACCGTCAAGGCCACATGAAGGTCACCGTCATGAACAACCGCAGTGAGGTACGAGTGAAGGTATTTGGATTATTTCAACGAAATTGCTTTTAAAATGTTCGCAGCTGCGATAACAGGAGCTCTAGGTGCTAACGACTAATGTGAACCTATGAAATAGTATACCGGTACTAACAAATCCAATTTGTACATTGAAGAACACGTTCGACTAATTGATGACGTAATTGTCCGGTTTTCGATCACAATCGCGGAGTAGATACACTATACAGAACAAATTGGTAATTGTAACACAATACTGTTCATGAACAGTCATTGCACATCGATAGCCTACAATTCTCAAATTAGCAAAATATATTTGTACAACAACTCACTGACTCTACCGATAAACACTCGTCCTCAAAGTACACTAAATCAAAATGAAAGACAGTTACATACCAAAGGACTCCCTTTCAACCCTCAATGGCCTCATCCCTTCAACACTTTCCTCGGCCTGTTGGCAAGACGCGACAAGAAGGTCTTCATCTTCTGAAGAAATGTTGTCGTTTTCTTGTGTTTGTGATTGACTAGACGGTATTAAATCATCGTCGCTGAAATTCCCCTCCATTCTGTCTGTAGAGCACAAGCTGTCAACACAACGCCGCGTCGCAAATGACTGAGTCCTACCGAGCTCTTTAACACACGTGGTTTCCGCTCTGCACGTGAAAAGCAGGACTCGATCGCAGACGTAAACATGATACCGTAAACCCTCTATTATAAAGTCGTGTTTTAGTTTCGGATAGACAATAGATATTGTATTACAACAAATATAGGAAATACGGTATTTTTAAAGCCGCTTCACTAGTTTGTGATGCATCATATCAAAATAGTGCTGAACACTAACTAAATTGTTTAACAAATTCTACATGCTTTGGAACTGAAAAGGTGACATTTTATCGTAGTCATGGTTTAAGTAAGTTATACGACTCGTATTGTTGGTGTAATCCACGAAATGGTTGGTTATACGACTTGCCGCTACGCGGCTCGTCGTATAACCAACCATTTCGTGGATTACACCAACAATACTCGTCATATAACCATTACTTAAGCTCATTTTTCTTGACAATGACGATCTCCATCATCGAATCAATATATAAAATATGATGTTGTTTGACATAAAGTGATTTAACACTTTCGGGTTTGTTTTAGTTCTGTTCCGTTGTTTTTTGTTTTTTTTTGTTTGTTTTTTTCATCCTGTGATTTTCCTACTGGAATGTTACTATGTCAACATAGTACAAGTGATGCATATTTAAGCTCATGGTTGATCTTGAAGTTGGGTTTGTTTTTTTCTTGTGTGGTTCTGTCATGTTCTTAGGGTTTGTGCTTTTGTTTTTGTTTTGTTATCCGGGTTTTGTCTTAATTTAACTATATAATTATTCCTGGTTTTTATGTTAATTGTTTTGTTTTTAAATCTGCTAACGAATGTGGCTTGTTGTTTATTTATTTTTTTTCTTTTCTTCTTCACTCAGACTTTTGAATATAATTATATTTTTCCCTTTCATTTATTCATTGTCTGCCAAAGATGATTCTTTAGCCCTATATTTCTGGATTTGTCTATATTTAACTAAATAATTATTCCCGGTTTTAATGTTAATTGGGTTTTTGTTTGTTTTGTTGTTGTTGTTTTTTTAAAATCTGCTAACGGATGTGGCTTGTTGTTTACTAATTTTTTCTTCTTCTTCTCGGATTTTTGATTGTAATGTTGTTTTTTTTCTTTTATTTATTCATTGTCTCCACAAGATGGTTCTTTACCCCTATATTTCTTAGAGATGCTTGCACTGCCCTTAGGTTCTGTCGATTGATAGTATCACTACATATAACATGTATCAAAATATACGACTTGTATACTTTCTTCACAGAATCACTAATGAATACACACACACACATATTTATATATACATTTATATATGAATATATTTACTTACACTTTTGATGTTCCAATTCACAGAATGTATCCATAAATAGATCCGATATCACATCAAACATGCACACCATTGTCTCCATCCAGCTCACACGCATGCACGTGCAACACGCTATTCGGTCGCCTACTCTCGCTTAGTCTGATTTCAAATTCCACCAAATATTACCAACTGGCATAAAATGTCATATATCTCCTATCTATTCTTTTCATTTTTTGTTTGTTTCTCTTACAACAAAATATCTTTTACGTATCACAGTTCCCCAATCCAATGCTCCATTTTATGTGTTTACCATTTGTTTCTTCATATGTTATGTTGTTTAATCTTTTGCATTGATGCTTATTGCTTGCTTACAACAAAGTTACTACTTATGCTAATAACCTTCAGTCCAACAACCGCCATGTATTCTCTACATTTGTTTATGATAGATGCCGGTTGATATTGTCCAATACAGGCGGTCGGTTGGACTTTTCTCTTTGAAAAATTCATGCAAGGCATACGAAAAACTTTATACTCTCATCAATCCTCTTTACTTCAAATTGTCTTTACAAATTACAAACTCCCTTATACATAATTATCTTGCTGTTATGTTGTGGCGATATCCACCCTAATCCTGGCCCACGTAAAGACGATCTTAAAATTGTTCATCTAAATGTAAGAAGTCTAAAGGATAAAGTAGACCTGCTATCTCTAGAATTCAATTCTTATGATGTAATCTGCCTAACAGAAACATGGTTGCATAACAGTATCCTCCAAAGTGATATATCCATCCCTAATTTTCCTCCACCGTACCGTAACGACCGTCCAAGCCGGGGTGGGGGTGTCGCGATATACGTCAAAGAGAACTTCTACGTTATTTACATGGACCATCTTCTCATTTCAGGACTCGAGGCGCAGTGGGTTCAAATAAAACGTAATAATAAGAAATACTTAGTCGGAAATTGTTACCGTGTGGATAAAAGTGATGCGTATTGGGATCTATTAGATCGGTTAATATTTAATGCTATGACATTAAAGATGCGAACGATAATAACGGGAGATTTTAATATAGATATTCTAAATGAAAACAACGTTATAATCGAGAGCTTACAGGCACTGCTTATAAGGACTGACGCAACTGATAACTGAGCCAACTAGGATTACATCCACCTCTAGAACTTTGATTGACTTATTGTTTGTATCTAATGCTGATAGTGTACTTAGTTCGGGTGTGTCTGATCCTATTTGTAGTGACCATTGTCCCATAAGTGTGACAATAAAGGATGATATTCCTAAAAATAATAATTTTAAAAGGAAGGTTTACAATTATAACATGATTGATGAAACAAATCTAAAAGATAACCTTAGTTCATTCGACTGGCAGACTGTTCTGTCAACACAAGATATTGATCAAGCAGCAGAAGCGTTTTCAAATTTATTTTTAGATATATGCAATAGCCATATCCCAAATAAAACAGTAACTATTAGACCTAATGATCCATTATGGATTACGGGTGATGTCCGCAGATTGATTCGAAAACGAAACCGTTCACACAAAGTAGCTAAGAAATATAACCGACCATTGGATTGGGAAAAGTTTCGTAGATTACGGAATGATGTAATATCAGCTGTACGTACCGCAAAAAGGAAATTTGTCTCAAAAGTTGATAATAAGATAAATGAATCATACGGTAGCAAACTCTGGTGGCGCTTAGTTAAAAAATTATCTAAAATCCACTGGCATCAAGACAATATTTCCACCCATCACATTTCAAGATGCAGTTTATGACGATGTAAATGATATCGTCACTATAATGAATAACTACTTCTGCGATCAAGCAACTGTAAAGACTCCCGATAAAACATTACCGGACTTAATTTTTAAAACTGATAAAACTTTATCTTCAATATCACTGACTGTCTGTGAAGTTGAAGATATTTTACTCTCTGTTAACACCTCCAAAGCAACTGGACACGATGGCATCGGTAATCGATTACTAAAGCTTGGTGCCTCAGCAATAGCTGATCACTTATCGAAAGTCTTTAACTGTTCGTTATCAAAGTCAACTTTCCCAAATATTTGGAAAATAGCGTCAGTAATACCCATTCATAAGAAAGGTAATATAAATAGTTGTAACAATTATAGACCTGTAGCTCTGACGAGTTGTCTAGCCAAAGTCTTCGAAAAATGTGTTTTTAAATACGTATTTAACTATCTCAAAGATAATAATTTATTGACAAACCTTCAGTCTGGCTTTATCCCGGGGGATTCACCTTCTAACCAATTAACATATCTGTATAACTTCATAGCTAAAGAAGTCGATAAAGGTAAAGACATACGGGCCGTTTTTTGCGACATTAGCAAGGCCTTTGATAAAGTATGGCATAAGGGAATTATCCATAAACTTAGATCTTACCGCATCTCTGGCGAGCTACTCCAATGGTTCGAAAGCTACCTTAAGGATAGATCACAAGGCGTAGTAATCAACGGCTATAGCTCCGATTTAAAATCTGTCTCTGCCGGTGTCCCACAAGGTTCCGTTCTCGGACCACTGCTTTTCTTGATCTATATTAATGACATTGTTGACGATATTGACAGCAATATACGGTTATTTGCCGACGATACATCGCTTTACGTAATAATTAATGACCCCAACGTTGCCGCTCAGAGCCTAAATAACGACCTGTCCGTCACACCTGGGCTAACGAATGGCAAGGTGATTTTAATCCATGTAAAACCGTCTCAATTCAATTCAGCCGTAAGCATGCTCCGACCTTAAAACCAGTTTTATCTATGAATAATACACCTATAAATGACGTTTCATTTCAAAGACATCTAGGATTAATTCTACAACAGGATTGCATGTGGCATAACCATATTGATAGTATTATCAAAAAGGTAAGTCCAATGATAAATTACCTTAGAAGTTTTAAATACCGCCTTAATCGTAAAACCCTTCAGACCATGTATAAATCATTTATATTACCAGTTTTCGATTATTCATGCCACATCTGGGATAATTGTACAAAAGAGCAATCTGTACTTCTAGAAAAACTTAATCTGGACGCAATTAGAACTATTTGTGGTGCCGTTCGCGGCACAAGTCATGAAAAGTTATACTCAGAAACTAATATTACTTCATTAGAGAAGCGTAGGCATCGCCAGAAACTTTATGTCTTTTATAAGATGGTTAATAAACTAGTACCTGAATATTTATCAAACCTAATACCCGACACTGTGTCCGACGCAAGTCGGTACAATTTAAGAAACTATTCCGACCTTCAAAGCATAAAATGCAACACAAGTAATTACTCTAAATCGTTTCTACCAGACACGGTCAATATCTGGAATTCCCTCCCCCTGGACGTGGTCAACTCCAGCTCACTTGCAGAATTCAAAAGGAAATTAAAGGACACCAATAGCAACCCGATTCATTTTAATTTATTTCATGGGTCAAGATTCTGCCAGATAATTCACTCCCGTCTTCGGCTTGGCTGCAGTGACTTAAACGGTGATAAATTCATCAGATATATATCCGATACCCCTAACTGCAACTGCGGTCATCACTTTGAGGATGCACTCCACCTCTTCCTAATTTGTCCCAATTACCACGAATTAAGACTAAACACATACTTTTTTCAAAAAGGTTATAATCTACCATCTATCCTTTGCGGCAATTCTGGCTCTACTGATCAACATAATAACAAACTTTTAAAATCTGTCCATAATTACATAGTTTCCTCTAAAAGATTTTCAGATTTGTCTTAACCAACTTACATTACGTTCTTCAATTGCCTTGCGAAATTTTAAAAAAATTTATCTTTAAATCATAGTATGTAAGCCTGCAAATGTACATGCATATCTGATCTGTTCTTCAATGTTTTGTGAACGTCATCATTTCATGAAAGTTTATATTTGTTTATTGTCGGGAGAGGCATTCATATAAGCAAAGATTTTGCTTGTTTGCCAATCCAATCAGTTTTTCTCTGAATAAATATGTTTACACCATAAGTAAAACGATATTATTTTGCTAGATGAAAATAAAACAGTTGATTTTTAAAACTCTGCTTGGCTTATGTCAACTTTTAGAAGATTAACTATGTTGCTGATGTTGAATTTAGTGTGAACCATCAACATACACACAGTACCTCACAGTAATGCTTATTCAATGTGAGTTGCTCTCTATTTACCAATCAGTAATACTATTGTAAGTTTAACTGATATTACTCTATGCACTGGGTTGCAAGTTGGGCAATTGCAATTGAAGTCATTGCCTGTTGTGAGAAATAATTATTGTTGTTTAAACATAGTTTATTAAATTAAACATACTGTAAGTTTTTCATTGATAAAATACAACATTTGGTCCTTTTTTCGAACACCCCAGACAATGAATAATGAATGAACTTGAAATAACTATTAAACGTATATACCGATTCAAATGTCATCAAATCTTTTGTTATCTACATATCATAATTTTATGACGGCTTCGTAACAGATTATTTCCTTGTTTTAATCATTTTATATGTCTTATTGGTTTTTATTGTTATGGTGATAAATCCAACATATTTTAGTAAAGCTTGAAAATGAAATTGCAGATATATAAATTTCATGCACTCTTTTGCATATTTTAAGTTTTGATACAATTGTTTGATTCTATTTCAGAATAAAGACCAACCCAAAACATCTGAAAAGTGAACAGGGTGAATTGTGTATATTTTGCGCTTTTGTAGATTGTTAATTTTTCAATGGATAACTAAAGGCATTTCTTAACTATCATATGTATATATTTATATTCATAGCTGTCATGACATAAATATTTTAATGAAGATTGGAGATTTCATACTTACGTTTTCTTACTACTCGTTTAAAGATGAATTCATTCTTCTAAATTGTGTGTTTGAATAAATGTTAATAAGTCAACGGATTAGTAATATTTTATATAAAGTGCTTTTATAGGAGGAATGCTTTTAAAAGATTGGTATACAGTGTGAACCATAATAAATTCACACTTACATTTTACCTTGTAGGTGTTTTAACTATCTATGAATGTTTTTTGTCTTTATTGCAATAAATATTTTATGGTAATTAATGTGTTTGTTCATTGTACTACAACATAAGTAACACACAATAAACACTACATGGAAACCAAGTGAAACCTTCAATATACAAATATATGAAAACCAGTTTGAAACCTACGAAAAACTTACAAAACACGGAAACGAAGTTGAAACCAACAATAAACCTGAACATGGAAACCAAGTTGAAACATACAATAAACTGACTAAAAAAGGGAAACCAAGTGGAAATCTTTAGTAAACTAAAATCATGGAAACCAAGTGGATCCTACTTGGAGGAGAGTGTAAAAAACAGTGATGGATACCATCCGGATCTGGGGCAAAAGTAAGTTTCAGTTTCATGGAAACCACAATGAAACTTAAATTACGGAAACCAAGTGGATCCTATTTGGAGGAGTGTGTAAAGAACGGTGATGGATACATTCCGGATCTGGGGCAAAAGTAGGTTTCAGTTTTCATGGAAACCAACATTAAACTTAAATCACGGAAACCAAGTGGATCCTACTTGGAGGAGTATGTAAAGAACGGTGATGGATACCATCCGGATCTGGGGCAAAAGTAGGTTTCAGTTTTCATGGATATCAAGGGGAAATACTGGTTTCCATGTCGTTTCACGGTGGTTTCAATAATCCGGAAACCAAGTCATCTTGTAGTGGTATGTTTTGTGGAAATAAAATATGACTCTTTCTATTAGTCAATATTTAGGGTTAAAACTAATGCGCACATAAGATATCAATTTTCTCATTATAAGCAAAACGAAACGAAAAAGATTCTGATTTTGATTCTTGATCACCTATCAACTAAAAGTACTTTAAGCCAATACTTGAGGGTACATTTGTTCATGAAAATTTTGATCCAGTTTGCGATCCCGTCAGTTCTTGATCGACTGATCCAGTCAAGGAAGGAGGGCGAGATGTAGCAGAGAGTCCTAACAGCAGAGGATGCTATTTTGGGGCAAATGTCACGTCCAAATTTTTAGATTCAAGATAATGTACTTTTTTCTCTGAATTTCACACCTGCAAATTCAAGAACCATAAAACCGACTGATGATGTAATATGATCAGGAACCTTTGATTCATACAAAATTCTTGCATCATCCAAGCCCTGTGTAATTGGAAGATATTCTTCAATCAGGCTTGAAATTGCTGCTTTTATTCCACTTGACTTGGGTACATTTGCTTTTCTACAATCTGATTTAAGAATAGCCTGACATGTATTCATTGCTGAAAAGAGGCAATCAAGATATTTTTGAGCTCTTTTCACTTCTGTTTTTCTTTTTGTCTCTTTTGACGTTTGACTTGATTGCTCTGGCTTTTGTTGGCACTTGGCTCTATGAATTGTCGTGCTTTTGCAACTACGAAGTTTTAGCAGCAGTTCTTTTGGTGCGTCTGTTGGAAGTGATGGGATGTTATGAACTGAAAGCCCAAACATCCCTTCTTGGACTTCAAAGCGATACATGAGCTGATGTCCTACTGAAAAAGAATTAGCATCAAGCAGGGATGGAGACAGATCATCTTGAAAGACTTCATACATGTTCCTAGGATTTTTGTGATTTTTGTTTTTCCTAGTCTCTTTCAATTTGATGACCATAGTCTTAGCTGTTGGTGTGATATGTGCTATGTCTTTGCTGGTAATATGAATCAGTTCACGTTTTTCCTCCTCTTTTGTAATGTCCTCCTCAGCTTTCAACCTTTCAAACAGTGATCTATTTGTCGAGTGGGAAGTTTCAAAACTGTCTACAAGTGAGATTCTGCGGAAAAATGATTGACCGGGGTCTTAATCCTCTTAAAACCTCTCTGTGGTCCATTTTCCGCTGGGTGTCAAGGGCAATATTGACATTGCTTTGCCTGTGTCTTGAAGAGAAGAGTGACATCTTCTTTCCTTGTCAGTAGGGACCAGCAGAGTAGTGTTCTGACAAAAGTTTCATACAGAATGAAGCATAAGAAGATGCTCTATTCAAAAAAGAAAATGGCAGTGATGACTTCACTGCAGACAGGAGCAGATGATATCCGTCTTCACCACAAACCTTCTCAGAAATATCGATAGCAACTATCTCATCGCAATGCTTCATCATGCCAATGTGCATAGAAAATATCGCATAACTTGCACCTTCTTTTTCCCAGAAGTGATGGTATTTTTTCTTAAGTGTCAGATCCTCTTTGATACCAGCTTTCAAGTTGTTCATGATATCTGTCCTCTCATCGGTTGTTAATGTCCCTTGAAATAAAATCATGAATGCCATATGGCATGTCATGGAAAGTCTTCTAATATTCCTTGTGGCAACTTCAATATTTTGGATGGTAATTAGTTTTAGCCATTCGTTGGTTGTGTCATCATCATTCATATACATAAGCAGTTGGATAATTCCTGCACTTTTGTAGGCACTGCAAAGATTGATTATTTTTTATTTTCTTAAATGCAGAAGAGGAAACTCTGGTAAATAGATCCTATACTTTTGTTGCTTGACTAATTTCAAAAGACTATTTCCTATTTTGTGATCAGGGGCCAAAAGGATACGATTTTCAATTTCATTTGTCATTTCTTGAATGCAATGTCATCCAAAATCTCTTTCAATTTGGTAATGTCATCATCACGTCCAGCAAATGGTGGTTCTCAACCTTGCAAACATGATGTCATGTTCTGCTTGCATCACTTTAAATCCATGGAATGCTGAAATAAATTAAATAATGCTTTACTCCAGGTAAAGGAATTGCAGAGGGGTCATTATAAATTGGACTACTTAAAATGGATTTCATTTGCATGATATATAGAGCAACCCTTTGATAATAACAGTAGTTATATATACTTCTTGAATTCCAACAAAGTCTTCATAATGTTATTTTTTTGTTAAGCCCTTGAAATGTGGTTAAATCTGCATATGTTATTGGATAATCTATTGCTTGAATTATTCAATAAGCAAAATTCGATACCTTCAATGACACAAGTAAAGTTATTAATTTAAACTAATCCCAAAAAGTGATAATTTTTTAGAAATAAACCACTTGCCCTCAATTTTGGCACCAAAAAACCCATCAGCCTTAGTCACAGTCAAAACGTGAGTACCAAAGTTCAGAAGAAAATGGAAAATCTGGTCTCCCTTTCAACACTAGACTGGCATTTAGTCTCACAAAAGCCTGATTTATTCTTAATGATTAGAAAACTAACAACTTTATAAATTAGTTGAAAGAACTGACAGACAAAAGGGAATTCTTATATATGCCTAAAAATCTTTTAAAACATTTCAAAGACTTATGAGTTGACTTATGTAAAATAATGTTGAAAATAAAGTGAAGGGAAGGCTGTGAGTAAGTCATGTCCCAGCATGATCCCCTCAGTGGCAGCAGGGAAGAAAAAGCGGGGAGTCAGGGAGCGGTCAGCTCCAGCATTGGCGGAGTATCAGTTTCATATTCTCCCCCTATCTTGTCCCTCCTAAAGTCATTTAAAAAATGTTAACATTTTCATGAAATATTTTTAATGAGATGCCATAATTCATATCATTCAATATCATTTCATGATCAGTCATACTATTTAAATAATCTAACATATCTGTTTTGGTGATTTAGTGACGGTTAGTTTATAAAGGCAGAGTTGTGTTTGTATACAAGTGACTCACTGTTTCAACCTTAGCCCTAGCAATGATCTCCACAGTGTTGTCCTGTGACCGGTCTTCACGGAGGTAAGAGCCCATACCTTCCATGCAAAGGATTCCTGTCTTACATTTCAGCGAAATGTCTCCGGATACGCCGAGAATACTGTTGACATCGTTGGATCCTTTGACCACCGAGTACTTGATGTTGTTCACGTGTCGTTCAGTTCTTGTAACCTTAGCAGTGGACTCTTCACTGAAGATACTCAGGCCTGTTGTGTAGGAGTTGAGATCAAACGACCTGCCCAGCTGCATCCCGGGTTGGTATGCCACTGTCATAGACATGCTTCCTGCAACATCACATATTGTGTAGTTATTAGGTATTGGTTAGCTTTGAATTACTCATATAATATCCTCTATGTATTGCAACTTTAGGTACTGACAAGACGAGATGATGATTTAAACTTAATTTTAAGGCTGTAATGCAGGCCCATATTTCGTAGCTACAACAAGAAATTGATAATGAGGACCTCTAAATATTACGAACGATCTCCACTCAGGTAATCGATCATATATGGATATGTATCTTTTCACATTCTAAATTTGATTTTAAAAAACCAGAAGTATTTGATGCAACGTTGCATAAAATCAGTATAAACTATGAAACACTGTGTTCAAATTTTGCATACATTCTGACAGTCAAAATAACAGCTGCTCCTTTTGTGATTGCGAAAGCATTGGTTATACTGGAAATAAAAATCGGTTAAGTTTCAGATACCTCGATACCATATATTTATATAGTTTTATTCAAAACCTGCATACATTACAAATTACATTATAAATTTTAAGTCAACTTAAGAGAACGATAAGAATTTTATTGCATTAGTAAAAGTTGTCCATATTGAACATGCTCTAATCAGCAAAACAGCTAATTTAAGCGAGAAAAATTGTGCTTTTAACAAACTGGGCGCAATTGTCATGTTTGATATGCCAAATCAAAACAAAGCTTATGTCATGACCTTGATAAATATACCAAGTTCATCAAGTAAAGTGCTGTTTGAAGACCCTTTAGCAAAACATGGAAGGAGCCTTCTTAGGTCTGTAAAATGTTAGCATATCTAGTTGTAACAAATCTGAGGTCATTCAAAATCTGCAATCTCAGTCAACAGCTCTTTCCGAGTTGAAATTATTAAGACCTCTAGACCCTTAACCACTTCTAGTCGCAAACTGGGCTAGTGTCCTGCATCCCTAGAACGTTGCATTAAATCCGCTTGAACTACGATATCGGAATATATTCAAAATTTTCCTCACAGCCAGGTGAGTTAAAGCAGACAGTGCCCGTCTTAGCATTGTCATTTCTTATTACGGGTCAGTTGTAAAGAATAATAAGTATCTAACTGCATCGATAGAAAGCAACAGTCTTTATTCTCATATACCTTGAAATAACCAATTTGAAGTGAGATAGTGTGCTATAGTGCAATTGTTTTTCATTTACAATTGAAACCAAGAAAATATGGCAATTGTTTTTCATTTACAATTGAAAACAAGAAAATGTCATAATTTTGGCATTTTAAAGATAGAACTTAAACTTACTCACGTCATATGCTATTTTGGGCTTTATTCAAGCTACATATAAATATAAAATTAACGACATACTCTGTGTCACTTTAACCGTCCGCGGAAAAGAAGTTGATGTTATTTTGACATTCGTCACGCTCCTGTAGAGAATCCCCTACGATATTCAAGTTATTAATCTCTGTATCTTCTCCACCTTGAATATCTCGATTCACTAGCTGTTTTATAAAAAGCATGCCTCATGCTCATCTGGTGAGCTAACATTCTTTGTATTTATGAAGAAGAAGAAGAAGAAGAATATATTTTATTTGCGTGTCATGTTGTTATAAAACATTTGGAACATTTTACTAAATCTATTAAAAAAAACCACTCAGCCTATGAGCTTAAGGCTTATGAGACACGGATATCATTGATAATCTAAAATAATATTAGATACAAACATATGCATTGTTAAAATTGTGTGATGACACAGTTGCAAATTTTTTTATAATATAAGTGATAACTACATTATCTTTATTTTGGACCTTTTACGACTATTAAACATTTTGATTAACATGGCAGAAATAAGAGATATAAATACTTTGTCATATAACATTAAATAATCAAATTGGTCAACTGGCGAAAGGTGAGCAAATAGAGGGTCTCTACAATTCATATTATTCCAAAAATCGTTCCTTATATCAGAATAAAAACTACCGTCACTAAAAACTTCGTCTTCAATATCGTTAGTGTCATCTTCCAATTTCAATTTCTAGGGGTAAAGTTCCACACCTTAGTTTACTCAAAATGCTACGTTGTGATCTGTCCATTGGGGTAGATACATATTTTTCAACAGTTGGGGCAATTTAGGTAGGAGTTTGTAGGTTCTTAATTTGTTTCCATTACACTGGCCAATATCGTTCCAGATTTGATTGTGCCAAAGTTCATCATCTAAATTTTTTAGCCATAACTACAATTTAAAAAAATCAAGATCAGGCATATGAGACAAATCATAAAAAGGTAAATTCCAGGAACTAATCAATAAAAACATAATTATACTATGACTTTCTGAATTTTAATGACCATCTATTGATACTAGTTACAAAATATCTTTCAGATGGTTTATGTAAGCGACGCCAAAAACGAAGATATTTTGCTTACATTCTTGTGACAACCAGCCCATTTCACCTTGTACAGCTAAATTTGTCGTTTTACGCCCTACCTGCATGCTCTATTTAGAACAGCATTTATACAACTAAATACTTTTTGTCCCCAAATTGCTGATTCATAAGATTTAATAGGTTGTACTAAATTATTATACAGGGTATCGAAAACCTGATATGCAAATCCACCAACAGCTTTTGATTTGCACATGATAACACTAAAAGCTCTATTAGCTGATTTGGCCACTTCCTTAACTGTAAATTTTAAATCTAAATGTTCATGAAACCATAACCCTAAGTACTTATAACTTGCAGCATACTCAACTACATTGAAAGGTTGAAACTAACCTAGATGATGGCCGAAAATGTGTAACTGCAAAGACTCTGCATCTGGTGCTATAAGGGCACTATCGTCGGTATACAAAAAAACAACTTAACATTGAACTTTCAATGTCAATACCACACCTTAAAGTATTTAATTCGTTTGATAAATCATTAATATAAACAGGAAATAGAGTTGGCGACAATACACAGCCCTGTCGAACACCCGTCGAAACGTTAAATGCATCTGTAAATAAATCACTTATTTGAACTCGTGACCATGTGTTATCATACAAAGTTTGAACAGGTGTCAGAAACTTCCCTAAAATACCAATCCGTTTCAATTTATACCAAAGACAATCAGGATTTACTTTATCAAAAGCCTATTTGATGTCAACAAAACACAAAGGTTGACAGTTTCTGTTATAAATAACTGAAAATAAACTATAAATATGTTCAAGTGTGCTCCGATTAGAGCAGAAACCATCTTGCTCTTCGGCCAAAACATTGTTATTTTCTAACTAAGCACTTATTATAAGCACGATTATTCAGAATGTCAGCGTAATTTTGCACGGAACAGATATAAGAGAAATGCCCCTTTAACAAAGTTGGTCACGTACATTACTATCATACTGATAATATATATTTTTGTATTAGACAGTATAATTTCGAAATATCTTGGTCTTCATAAGGGTAGAGTTTACTGTGCTTTTATAGATCTAAAGGCAGCTTTTGATTCAGTTTTTAGAAATGGATTGATGTTTAAGTTGTGGCAGTCTAAGATCCAGGGTAGAGTATTTAGATTTATAAAAAATATGTATTTTGATGTTAAATCAAGCATTTCATTAAATGAAGGTTTCACCTCAAGTTTTTCTTTAACGGTGGTCAGTTGGATATTGTTAGTTCTTATAAATATCTTGGTGTACACTTTTCCAATTCAGGTTCATGGTACATTTCACAGAAGAATCTTTCTGAGCAGGCTTTGACGGTTCTTAGAATTATTCGCTCTAATCTGTATAATTGTATGAATATTCCATTTAAAGGTTTATTGCATGTTTTCGATGTCAAAATTTTACCGATTCTTCTGTGTGGTACAGAAGTTTGGGGATTCCATCCATCTTCTGACGCTGCCCGAATCTATGATTATTTTTGTTTTGCATCTAGGTAGAACAACGCCTAATTTAGTAGCTCAAGGCGAGCTAGGTAGATATTCTCTCCGAGTTCATAAATATGTAAACATTATCATATATTGGGTAAGGCTCTTGTTTCAGCAGGATAATTTAATTCTGAAAAAAGCTTATGATTATCAATACAGTTTGGCAGAGTCTGGAAGGAAATGCTGGGCGTTGAATGTTAAACAATTGTTGTTCAGATATGGTTTCGGTTATGTGTGGTTAAATCAAGGTGTTCTTTGTTTAAGGAAAGGTATATTGCTATTGATAACCAAATTTTTCTTGAAAGTTTTTCAAACTACTCTAAACTCAAATTATACAACACTGTCAAAATTTAAGTTAAATGTGAAGATTATATATCGTTAGTTACTATACCAGTGTATCGTGTTGCATTGTGTAAGCTTCGATGCTCCAACCATAAATTGCTAATTGAGGAGGGAAGAAAGATCGGCCTACCTCGCAGTCAAAGACTATGTCCATTTAGTATCGTTCAAGTCATTGAATCTGAGTATCATTTTTGTGTGGAATGTGACTTTTATGATAATCTTCGTCGGAGCCTGCTCCCTAAATACTACACTTCATTCCCTACTGTTACTAAATTTCTGCAGTTGATGTCATCACGAAATAATACTATTGTTAACAATCTGGCTAAATATTTATTTCTAACATTCAAGAAACGATCCAGTTTCCTATCATACAACTAGCAATGTATATCATTTTATGGCGCTTCAACTATATTTAATATTATGATGCATGTACATGTATAATGGGGCCGGTGGCCCACGGAAATAAACACAGTTTCAGTATCAGGCTTTGGAATAGGGTTTTTAATACTTGATCGCCAAATATCAGGACAAACAGAATTGCTAAAAAAAATGTAAACAATTTTAGCCAAGTGTCAATACATATTTATGTTAACAAAAAGTGGCAACTTGCATTGAATTAAGAGGACATTCTTGTTATTTGTTACTTGATCATTTCTTCGACGACTACGGATGATCAATAATGAGATGTTAAGACTCTCAGAATATAATAAATTTGGCATAAACTCATATCTATTTGCATTGGGGAATTTTTAAGTAAGGAAAAATTCAATTAACGTGCTACTGCGCCCCTTACAATATTAACAACACATGTAAAAACGTGGCCATTCTGGGTTAACTAAATCAATCGGGAAGCTATTGCTACGTTTTCAAGAAAATAATTTGTTCTTACCTTTAAAGATGCCTACGTTTGAGCTGCTAAATAGTATACTTCATACTCCTACACATGAAATAAAATTTTATGGACGGGTATACAGGCAATTTCTTCTTATTACCCATCACGGCTTGTGAGCTCACGTGACAACTCCGAGCCAATAAACGGTCACCATTACATACGGATTGGGATAGCAAGTTCCTATGAATTTGAGGATTCCATGAAAAGTGCTTTTGTTGGACCTCGTTAGAGTTTTATCTGACTGCATAGGACCCAATTGAATGCTGGTATGGGTGTTATCATGCTTATGCAATACTGATTCATTGTAGTCATACCGCCTCCAAACCACAGGCCTTTCATTGCTGGGAGCAGTTCGACAACTTCTTATCAGGGGGCCACAAGTGGACAACTGTTATCAGCATCCCACAGGCGCATGCAGGGATTGAGGTTACTACTTTCCGTAACCATGTATACATATACATACTTTACTAGACTATACTAGTCTATGCACATTCAAATGATGTACTGATCCTTCATCCATGATATTATTTGGCAGTCAAGTTCATACTTGCTAAATGATGAACTAGTTCTGTCGTAAAGGCTCATATTTAATACATAATCACGGATCAGGCGTAATACCAAAAAGTGTAGTAAATATTTCCCATTCTGTTAGGGATATTAGTCCATGAGCCAGACACAGTAATTTTGGCCATCGGTACCATATGAATTATTCTCATTATAATTTTTTACAAGGTATACATCCCTAGAGTTAGAAAATTTGGGATAGCATTGCATCGGTGGTAGCTTTTTCAATTTTATTGGCCGTTTTGTAAGCACATCTCAAATTAGACATTTTGTAAACGGACGTAAAACAGAGGAAAACATCACATTTTAAAATAATTGTTATCCCTTATTATAGGCTATATCTTCTTGAAAATTGGTTTACCACTGATATGTGGGAAGGGAGGCATTCAATTGTTTCCAGTTTTTGCGCATGCACATCAAAAGAAAATAGCAACGCTATCATAAATCTTTAAATAATTTTAAAATTGAAAATAATTTTTTTATTCATATAATATCCTTTTCTGTTTAAAAAAGATTTAAAGGGAAAAAAACAAACTTTTTGAAACAAAAATATTACACCGAAAAATAAAACAATGACTGCTCCCTTCAAAATGGCCGCTTGCAGACGACACAACAGAGAGATGGACTCAGGACAAAAAGATATGTATCTACTTCAATTTAATAAAAAAACCCACATGAAATCCTTCTTGAAAAGTAACAATACTTAACATACATCACAACAAACGAAATACTTTGATAAATTTGGCCAAATTTGTCTTTAAACACTATCACCTTTCCCTAAGGAATTCAAGGGAGATAATCAAACGTCATCTGCTTTCAGGGACCAGTCATTATTTCATTCTATTTTTTTGACAAGTACTCAAGAAGCTATTACCAGCTTTCATTTATTATAATATGATGATGTTTGAGCAGGTCCAATGGCCTTATGGCATGACAAGATGTCTCTCCATCCGTCTGTTTGTGTGTCCATCCATAATATTTACATATTACAAGGAAACCCAGGGCACATTCCTAGATTTGGGTCTAATATGGGACATCTCCCAAGAATTGATGGACAAACTAGAGGCATTTCCTCTATGCACCAAAGGCGTGGTCCAGAAAGGTCAATGATCTCAGGTACAACCTATTCTGCGCTAAGAAAGGTGAGATAGAGAGCCACCAGCTTCCACCATGCAAGGACAGTTTGGTGAAACATGCGCAAAGAGCCAACAACCAGGCTACAATATGGAGACGATGTCTTGAAGAAAACCCAAATGTACCAAGTCCTGTTGGCCGAGGATGGACAGTTGAGAAGGATGGGGAAGTTGAACAGTTGGTTGTAATTGTGCACTGGATGGATGGTCAGCCAGCACCGGAGGCAGTTCTTGATTTATTAGCCTGCAATTGTACAAGAAAGTGTTCACTGCCAAAATGTGTGTGCTTGTCGAACAGACTGAAATGCACTGATATGTGCACACTGCCAGACTGTGAAAACCGGGCATCCATCTCCGAGTCAGACGATGATGAAAGTGCAGATGAAGATATTGAAGAACTGGATTATGAATTTGAGTTCATCTTGAACATTTTCACTTTCAATCAGTATATTTGACAAGACATGTCTGGGACATATCTAGAACCTATCTAAAAACTATAACAGACACATCTCTGGTTTGTAAGAAATATGATTTTTCAGAGGCACACATTTGGCCAAGGTTATGGCCTTGTGGAACACCACATTTGTTTTTCAATCTTGTAATTTCATGGAGAAAAAGAAAATTGTGTTTCACTTTCTCCTTTGAATTATTCAACAGATTACACATGAATGAATATGAACCTTTCTCTTATTGTTTTACTTTGTATAATACAGTTGCTTCATCAACTACATGCATTACAGAGTATTCTATTCCGTCAATTCTGCATATTTGTAGCATTTACAGGTGAAAACATTAATATTGTTTATGTTCATGCTACTATAATTCATTATCATTCAGCATCCTTCAATAACACAAGATGAAATATCTTGACATTACCAAACTCCAAAACTCCGTCAAAATTGGTGTTTTCCAGTTGAGGTGAAGTAACATTGTTTGTTATATTTACCTTAATATACAACATACACAAACGAAGTTTACATTTTTGGATTTCTTAATACACTAGCTACACATGTGAGTAATAATATTTGCTCCATAACTTTTATTTACTTAGCACAATAAATGAAATACAAATATTATTCGAAATGAGGTTGATTTATCACAAAGGAATTAGGTACTGACTTGTAAGTGTCACCAATGGCCTTCCTTCCAACCTAGGCATGTTTAATAAGTTTTGTTGTGAAGCAAACGATCCTAGCAAAATGTGAAACAAATTTAAATGTTAAAGTTTGACTGATAAAAAAATGCGGTTCAGTTGAATTGGGATGTCTTATCTTGCACTGGCCATTTTTCACAAACGTGTATTTCGGAGTAGGCATATAAAAGGGTTGGTAACACACAAAAAGCTACCACCGATGTAATGCTATCACATATTTTCTAAGGGATGTATTCCTTGCCAAAAATCACTATGAGAATTATTCCCCTCATATAGTACTGACCACCTCTACTGGCTCATGGACTATATTACTTTAAGGAAATAATTTGATAATGATGTTGATGAAGTTAAGATAATTGGTTTGAAAGAGATAGTTTATTATGAACTCTTTTGATTTGTTAAGAAAATTACTTGCTTGAGTTTACTCTTTATTCTTGCTACCATATTGCACCGCCAACCATTTGGTTTAATTTTCTGAAGTAGCAAACTTGTTTAGAGATAGATAAGTTTGGCGAGGGGGGTAATCTTATGATCTTTGTTGAATGGTTCACCTTTAATAATAAACTGACGTCCTGAAGAAACATACGTATTTTTAAAATGAAATATTGAAATTATATAAACTCTATACCGCTGTGAGTATTAAAGATCTAAATGACTTAGTTTGAGCCTAATCATGTTTGTTTCATACTTGAAATACGTTCACGTGGAAATTGCAAAATTCAAAATCACATGATCTTACTGGTGATAAGTCACACGACTTAAAAATTAACTCCTGTCCATTAACATCCAATCAGTGATAAAAACACTTAAAACCGCAAAAACTCGTGAAACTCGTAACCTCTGAAAATTTAAAAATAATTAGCAACAACTTCCCCTGTTAGAAGAATCGATATTGTTCCTGCATTTTGATTGGAAACACGTTGAGACAAAAGAGAGGTTGTGGGGATATGTGACAAGCAGGGAACGCCCAAAAAAGGTTGTCATTTCTAGGTCAAAAGGCTCTACCTCACCCAATTGGATTTTCATCAGGTTTAAAATTTGCTTACTTTGATTACATTTGATTTATACAATTTGCCATGGAAATCACTATAATTATTTCTTTTGTAAAAGAGAGTTCAACACAAGCATTGCTGCTAGATAAATGGTGTATTTTTACAGATTAGACAAAATAAACAGAGCACTATATAACCAGTTTATACGCCAACTGACTGTTCACAGTAGCCAATCTGAAAAGTTGGTCTTAGGAAGATGAACAGTTGCTGCAATGCCTATTTGTCAACACTGTTGGTCGTGTGAAAACGAAAATGCAAGGAAAGTTGCCATAGCCTTAATGCCTCAGTGGTTGGTCCTAAGGAGATGAACAGTTGCTGCAATACCTCTATGTCAACACTGTTGGTCGTGTGAAAACGAAAATGCAAGGAAGGTTGCCATAACCTTAATGCCTCAGTGGTTAGATACAGTGGGGTTATCATTTCTCAGTGCTGAAACTTCTTCGTTGTAAAGGATTGGCATAGCCTGCAGTGTTGATCGTGCCTTCAAATTAAGGTGGCCTAAAGTCTCTCGAATTTGAATTGATAAAACCAAACATGTTGTGATTTTGTTTAAAAGCCCCAGTCCTTGTCAATAACGTTTAAACAGTAGTTAATTGAAGTTAATTAAAGTTAAATAAATGATATAGTAATATGATATACTCATAAATGCTTAGTTTAAGCATGTTGACTTGTTGACACATTTGGATTTTACCATCAAACGTAGCTGTCTTCATTCATCACTTCATAGAATGTCCTTTATTCATCTGTTTTATTATTCATACATAATTATTTATATCTACGTGTATCTGTAATTCATAAACGTATTTTCCTTGTATAAACCCTTTTCCACTGTAATCACTCATCATCTCATTTATGTATATATTTGCCTTCATCGATTCATATGTATCACTTGCTTGATAACGGTGTTAGTATCTACACCGAAACGTCGCAATTCATGCAATAAAAAAGTAAACTATCCATAAGAATTAGTTCTTCTTCAATGTTTCTGTTGCTATGTCATGTATTTTCCTTCACGTTTCCATTATTCTGTTTCCGTCTACATGCTGTTTATTTTCCTTCATGGGTCTATTATTATGTTTCTGTCTACATGTTATATATGTTCTTCAAGTTTCCATTACAACGGTTTTATCGGTATGTCATGTGTATATCCTATCGTTTCTATAAGAATGTTTGTTGGACGCTATACTTCTATTTAATAACTCACTGAAGTGCTATAATATCTATTATTCCGATTATATTTTAGTATGTTTGTGGCATACACTTTAATTAATAAAGTTTAGGAAAATGAAAGTTATTCCCTTAAGTACATTTCGCCAACCTTTTTCTATCGATCGATTGATAACGTATTTATAATGTCCAGGGGTGGAATGGCCTGTAAAGGCCAATAAAGGTACCTGTCTGTCCTACTCTGAAAAAGAAAACACTTGACGAATCCATAATTTTATACTTCTGTTTATAATATATATATATATAGATATTGAACCAATTAAACTTTTTTTCTTATATATATATCTTATATATATATATATATATATATATATATATATATATATATATATATATATATATATATATATATACTGTTGACACTGTTGAAAAGACTTGTAAACAAGTCGAAATACGACGCATCCAGTTTACCTCAATTCAACGTTGTACTCAACTCAGTTCCCACACTCACATCTACTTATTATACTTGAAAGCTGAGTCAAGCACCAATATGCAGACAATTTTAGATAAATGACCTAAACATTTTCATGAATTTTCTAATCCCGTTTTTTTTCTTTCGGATTATTGCTTTTTGAAAATGTGTTTAATCAAGATCAAAATTACAGATGTTGAAATTCAAAGTCCTACCGCTGACATAGCAAATTATTGCCAAATAAACTTATCGACAAAGAGACAGATGACAACGGGAAAAAGAATATATCGCCGAAGATTTTATACAATTTCTACTATCTGTAATAATCAGAAAGTTGAGAAGTATTTTTATAGTTTCAGTATAATATTCCTGTTGACGACTGACTGATAGCCACAGGTTTGAGAAAGAAAACTCTGTTATATTTGTTGAATTTCTATTCTTCGCCACTAAATAAAAGACGTATTAGAAGTAATTCTATTCATCCCCATTAGCTAGAAGTGAAAATGTTTCACTGAAATAAGCATTATTTGACGAACTGTTCACATTTCAGCAATTATATATAATTTGTGTTTTATTTAGTATACTAATGAAATCCTTTTTATCTCATCTCATGCATCCTGCTACATCAGCGTATATGTATCTACATACTCTTACAATAACCTGATATCTATCTTTCCTCTCTCTGAATCTTAGAAGGGCAAGTTATTTTCCCCGTCAATGAAAGAAACGTCGTTATTCTATGAGCCTGAAGAAAATAGAACTTGAATCCGCAGGTCATTGATCCGGGTACTTCTGCCTTTGCTCGAAGTAATTATAAGTCCTTCCATTTCCGTCTTGCATCTAAATAATGACGTTACAGTGGTTAGAATAGTGATCCCTTTATACCCTTGACTTACTCTTTGTCAGAAATATGATGCATTTGCCTTAATCGATTTCAGGATAAAGTAGCAATCTCTGAAATATCCGGATGCGACTTTTGATAATGCTTTCTTCACAACTCTATAAATCTAAACCTTCAACCCTACTGGAGGAGATATGAATTGTATTTGTCAAGACTACACATACATTTCATTATACTATCTGTTATCATTATTAATATGTTATATAATGCTACATTTTCTTCACGTGAAATAAACACCTGTAAATAAAGCAACGCCATCATTTTGGGAAATGTTATGATATCAATTCATTTTCTTCAATTGATTGGAACCGATTCCTATGAAGGTGTTTGACCCATCAATGCGGAGGATTGAAAATCAACTAACTCTCCAGTAACCACCCAGTTTGTCACCAACAGTTGTGTAAGATACCCGAAAAAAAGTCACAATTCATAATCTAAATTTTTTGTAGTATAATATGTTCAGAAAAGTCAGAAAGAAAAAGAAAAGTCAGTGTCAATTTTTAAGGGGTAGTAAAGTATAAATTGTTACCTTCCCAGTGGAAAAGCAAAGCATAAGTTACCAAGTTAAAATTTGTTGTTATGAACTTCTATTGATAGCTTCTGACATTTTACTTATTCCACGCAGTACTCAAATGTCATTTTTCTAAATTTCATTAAACATTTAAATCGACGTCCTAATTAAAGCAAAGGTTAAACTAGTGCACACCTTTAAAGTTGTTTTGACTCGGGTTTGAACTCCGATCTTCGAAATTTTGATTTTCACTACCAGGGCCACACCTTGATTATCAAAACTAGAGGAAAATAATAGTTATGATTTCAAATAACTGTTAACTAAACATTGGCTTTTTGAGGGACTCATTTTTTTGGTAACCCTTCTCGAATACTTCACGAGGGATGAAGTCAACAGGATGTACATTTAAGGTTCAGCAACATCCTCAGTCCCAGCCAACAACAGCCACGGTAAGCATGGCCACACCATCTCCATTTTTTCAAGGAATGAAGATGTTTCCGTGACAAGTAATAAAGTGTTCTTTATAATGTATTCAGGTTCCATGTTATGTACTGGTCTCCGAATAATCGCATGAGCCACAGGCAAGCGAAAAACCCACTAACATCAGGGTAACCTCAACAGCAATGTAATGTCTTGCATTCGTTAAAGTCATTAACATTGAAAAGCACTGTTAAATGTTTAAAAGACATTTTAATTATCTAAAGTTTGTAAAATAGCTTTTGTGAAAGCGTTTCACATAGTTGAAGTTAAAGATATATCCTTTGTCTAGAAACTGTATCAAATGTATTTGTATTTAGGTATTATGTCGGTCATTTCTGGTGAATTCTATCATTTTCGATAATATTTTGATACATTAAATACAGTTTTTCATTCTACAACTATATTTCTATGATACGATCTTTTTATATTGTCAAAGGTTTATTTCAGTTGATAAAAAATTTTCATGTGAATTGAATGCTTAAAAAACTGTACGTTACTGTCATGTTGCTAGTTTGTGTTCACTGGATGTTTTCTCTACGACCTATTCTGTTAATTTTCATTTCCTCTTTCTTGTTATAGTGTAAAAAAATTAATACTTTGATAAACATTCCTTATGTTATCATTTTAAAGTACGTTTTCAAGCATCTTTGATTTTTTTCTTGGTGAAGTTTAAAGCAGGACCGAGGAGTCCATATTTTGACTGGTCTAGATTAGCTCTGATTATAACTCATTAAACAATTGTATTTCTCTAACACGAGTAATGCCTTACAGTGATCTTGATTACTTTTGTAAAGGAATCAATAAAGGGAAGATTATGCATTTTTACCGACATGACCAATAACAAATGATGGTTAAAATTGTTCTTTAGTCTTGTCAAAGATTGAAGTTATCTTAATCATTAAGCTGGAGGAAAACATACACTTTACTTAACATGAAATTAAAACAAGAGTTAAGAAGAATAATTTTCTAAGATAGTGACGTGTATTGTATATTTAAGGGGGGATACATTTGGGGTTTTCTGACACATTTGTCTAAATGAAACTTAGTTGATTAATTTCCGATGATTTAGAATGTTTTGAACAGACATAATGCTCTAGTTAGATAAGTACGTAGAATATTGCACCATTTCAAAATAAGATTTATTAACATAAATTCAGATAAACATCTTACTGGTTCCAGTGGTCTGTCAAGACAATTAGGTATAAGATATGAATTCAGCATTTTGAAGAACATTTGAAAGTGATGAACTTACAGAAGTTCACATTATCAGCAATTTAAACCAATGATTCAGCATCCTTTAAATCCTTTTTTCGTCTCATCTGAGGTAACTCTTTCCTAACCAATATATTGCTGCATCGATAATCGTATGGCTGTTTCAAAACCGTTATGTACAACCCTTAGTCAGTTCACAAGTTTCAATCTTTCTAAAACTGTTCATGACATTGGCCCTTCTTAGGAAGTACTTCTTAGTGATAAAATCTACAATTCATATTACCCGTTGGTAAACCTACAAATGTACATGACCACAAAGATGAACCCTATTGACCGTTTTATTCTGAGAAGATGAAGATATTTTAAAGGGCATCCTACCATTACTAGCTTACTTTGGGTCGCAGAGTCAGATGATCCAAATTATATAATCTCATAGGTTATCAAATATGTACACAAAAGCTTTCTTGCGCGTTTTGTTTTTTTGGAGAGGAAGGTAAAAATATTTAACAAAGCGTGGCCTTTATTTGATCACATGGAGTTTGATATAGTACTTTTATGGAGTATAATGTTTATGGAATACAGGCAGTATAACATTTTATATTTCGCTAATAGGTGAGTACTACCATTATATTACTGGTATAACAATGGTGTCGTTCTTTGCTGTAAGAGTCATGTTACATTGCCTCAAACTGATGTCATGAGTAATGTTTTAACATGAGGACCGATGTGCGTGTCCTCGGCTCCTTGGTTTGCTTACAATAGTAGAGCCACGTGATCAAACTCACAGATATATACATGCATACAGCTTCTTAACAAATGTTTGACTCATAATTTTCATTGCAAATATCATGTAAAATGGTGTGCAGGTAATATCGAACCGTATTACCATATACCAAATAATATTCAACCATAGCTTATTAAAAGTTACGATTTTGTTAGATGGCAGAGGAAAATACGTCACTTACACATCCTTATAGTCACTGATACTCATAGTTCTACAAGGAATCGTTTGGCAGGGATTTATCCACTTCATCATCTTTGAAACTTGTCATTTGAATTTTTTTCAAAAAATGGAAGATCCCAATGTCTAATTTTCCTTTACATTTGTTGAAAAACGTGTTGAAATAATATTTATTGCAGAAAAAAGAGACTCTCATGTTCTATTTAAGACCACATTCCCCCTTTGGAGAGTGCCAAAATTGTTCCTGTCATTATCAGTTTGTAATATACGATTCTTTCACAAAAGGCTCCACAATTGTTTAGTGATTAATTCATGTTTTCGAAAATGATGATTTTACATAGGAATCCTCACACAATGAAACAAACCCATGCACAGCAACTGTATACACTGGTCCGACAAGACTGAATAAAAAAACCCCATCTAAGTTCTAGCTTAAACTACATGTAAATGGCATGTAGTAAATTTTCCATTACTTTTCCGGATAAGGTTACCTTGGACTCACGAAGCAAACTTTATTAACGTTAACCTTAACTCCTATTCTTTAAGATTGCAATACGAATAAGAACAGCTTAGTTACTAACGATTGCGAAAGGAGCCCAAGGGCTTTTCAATGACACGATATGCACGACTGCAAGCTAGATCCCCATTGATATCCCCATTGATATATACATGTAACAAACAACATACGGAAAAAACCCATTGCAAACATATCTTTTTAAGAATTTAAAAAAAAATCGGTTTTATACATCCGGTTATGCCGTTCATTAGTCATCAACGAGCCATTTTGTTAACGCCCTGCAGCTATAAGACTTCACAAACAGGATTGGCTATTCACTTTTAACATCAACTTTAGCTGAAACATGGATTCAAGATGGGGAAGATGGAATTTTGTTCACGCAGTTTTCTGCTTTCTTGCACTAGGATCTGGTATGTATCTCGGTTGTATTCTTACCTACGTTGTGCGTCCATCGGCATCTGTGAGATAGCATTCATTCATGTATCTTTATCCGTCTCTTATCATGTTTAATCTTAACACGCTTTTGAAACTAATCTGTATAATTGTTACCGTCTTCCTTTTTCTGCATAGGCCATATAAATAATGCATCTGTACTTTATAATATGTCATTGTTTCGTAGTCATTGGTCACTCTTCTAGTATCTGTCATAATGAATCTCGTCATGCCCTGTAGTAAATGCATCTGTCGTCATGTATCTGTCATTGACTTTCTGTATTGCTGTGCATATGTGGTCACTGGTATATTTTCTTCATTCATTTGTTATAATGAGTCTCCTAGTGTGTGTCATAATGCGTCTTTGTGTACGTCATGTCCTAAATGCATCTGTCGTCATGTATCTGTCATTGATTATCTATATTGCAGTGCAGATGTGTTCAATGGTATATCACCTTTATTCGTGTATAATATATAATGAGTGTCCTAGTGAGAAAGAGATAGATTTTATTCAGTAAAGGGGCCACAGGCCCATTATACATGAGGTCATACAGCATTTTGGTATACATGAGAGCACCGTGGAGCATTATCAACACATCGATGTCAACTAGTTAGTTATATTTTTCATAGCAAGAAATAAGTATTTTGCGAGGCAGTTGATAACAAGAGTATTCTTTGATTGGGCTAGCTTTAATTCTGAAGGATATGTATTGAAATATTCTGGAAGAATATCATTTCTTAATTTCTTATAAAAAGGGCATTCTAAACAAAAATGGTATTCGTGTTCAATATAAGGTATAATACAGAGCGCGCAAAGGCGATCGTCCCTTTTAAGACCTATATATCTACCGTATTCTATCATCAAATTGTGATTAGAGCAGCGAAACCTACTAAGAAAAATACGAAACTGTCTCACACTGACGCTACTAATATCAAACTCAAACACTATAAATGTTTTTACCCTACGATAGAAATCCAGTTTTGAGACCAAATTAATGTCCGATGAGAATAACTGATTGTCTTTGTCTATACATCTTTGCTTGAACAATTCTACAGACGTCGAAATGTTTCCGATACGTTGATTTTGCCACACATTACCAAACCCGTAAGTAGACAAAAAGTACTGAATCACCTCCAACAAAATGGCCGATACCAAATTCCTTTAGCTGATCACGTGACCAGTCTTGTGACGTGACGTCACACTGCACAAGGCTATGACGTCACTGTGTTAGAATGAAAACTATCGTTGCCGAGTCGGATCGTCGCGGCTTGAAACCAAACGTTTTCCTCATTAATGCTAACAAGTCATATGATTGAGTAATAGACTGTTTATATATGTCAGCTTTCGCTACTTGGTAAGAATAATGTCCATTTATGATTAGTTGTTTTAGCCAATAAGGTTTAATTATATTCCTATACACATACAATTTAGCTAACTTTTCCATTGTTGATCTAATTTGAAAGGTTTGTGACTATCACATACGGTCACGTGTGGAACAGTAACTGCTTCACTCTATAAATCAAAAACAGAGTCATCTGCCCTGTATTTACCAATTGGTCAAAAGTAGATTGACCATTCATTTCCACCTTGGCAAAAGGGTCTACACTAAGGACAGAACTTTCGGTTCGTATGAAGAATAAAACTATTTGTAGGCTGTTACGGTGGATCCCATTTCTCCTTACAAGAGTCTTTGGAGTAAACAATTTTACAGTGTATAATACCCTCTTGCTTATATATCTTTCATGAACAATTTCAGCATGTAAGTATTTTGTTCCAGAGAATGTAGCCAAAGTAATTTTCAAAGGCACTACTCCTGTGCCCCTCTTGCAGTAAGAACTAGAGTAATGTTTCGCACTACATTTGGTATTGCGATATTTTGCACTACATGTACATACAACTTGTATTAATACACAGTGCAATATATTGGGGGGGGGGGGGGGGGGGGGGGGGTAACTTTTGAGATTCCAGACAATTTTGTCTAAATGAAATTTGGTCCAATGATTTGGTAACGTTTTCTACTTACCTAATTCTCTAGTTAGAGAAATATGTAGAATATTGTACCATTTGCAAAATAGTTACTAAACTAAATTCAGATACATATCTTACCCGTCTCAATGGTCTGTCAAGACAATTAGGTACAAGATATGAATTCATATTTTTGAAAAACATTTTGAAAAGTGATGAACTAACACATGTTCATGTTATCAGCAAATAAAGCAATGATTCAACATCCTTTAAATCTTTCTTCATCTTTTCTGAGGTACTTCTTTCATAACCAATGTATTGCTGCGATAAAAAGGGATAGATATATACGTATGGTTGATTCAATACCGTTACGTATACTCCTTAGTCAGTTCACAAGTTTGCAGTTCACTTTCTGCATAGCAGTGGCTCTTCTTAGGAAGTACTTCTTCGTAATAAAACCTTCAATTTATAATATCCATTGGTAAACCTACAAATGTACATGACCACAATATTTTATCTCTATTGACCTTTTCGTTCTGAGAAGTGAAGATATTTTAAAGGGCATCCTCTCAATACTCCCTTACTTTTGGTCGCAGAGTCACATGAACTAAATTGTATAAATCTCATAGGTTATCGAATCTGTGCACAACATATTTCTTGCCCGTTTTGTTTTAGAGAGAAAGGTGAAAATATGATCACAAAGCGTGGCCTTTATTTGATTACATGGAGGTTAATTATAGCAATTTTATGGAGTATAATGTTATGAAATACAGGCAGTATAACATTTCTTATTATGCAAATAAATGAGGACTACCATTATATTACTGGTAAAACAATGATGTCGTTCTTTGCTGTAAGAGTCATGTTACATTGCCTCAAACTGATATCCTGAGTAATGTTTTAACATGAGGACCGATGTGCGTGTCCTCGGCTCCTTGGTTTGCTTACAATAATGGAGCCACGTGATCAGACTCACAGATATACACATGCATACAGCTTCTTAACAAATGTTTGACTCATAATTTTCATTGCAAATATCATGCAAAATGGCATGCAGGTAATATCAAACCATATTACCATATACCAAATATTATTCAACCATAGCTCATTAAAAGTTACGATTTTTTGAGAAGGCAGAAGAAAAATACGTCACTTACACATCCTTATAGTCACTGATACTCATAGTTCTACAAGGAATCGTTTGGCAGGGTGTAGGGCGAATAGGGTCTAAGGAATCAAATTTCCTCTTCATCTTTGAAAATTGTCATTTAAATTTTTTTTTCAATAAAATAATATTTATTGCAGAAAAAAGAAACTCTCATTTAAGACCACATTCCCCCTTTGGAGAGCGCCAAAATTGTTCCTGTCAGTAACGTATGTAATATAGGATTCTTTCACAAAAGGCTCCAAAATTGTTTAGTGATTAATTCATGTTTTCGAAAATGATGATTTTACATAGGAATCCTCACACAATGAAACAAACCAATGCTCAGCAACTGTATACGCTGGTCCGACAAGACTGAATAAAAAAAACCCCAAGTTCTAGCTTAAACTAAATGGCATGTAGTTAATTTTCCATTACTTTTCCGGATAAGGTTACCTTGGACTCACGAAGCAAACTTTATTAACGTTAACCTTAACTCCCATTCTTTAAGATTGCAATACGAATAAGAACAGCTTAGTTACTAACGATTGCGAAAGGAGCCCAAGGGCTTTTCAATGACACGATATTAATGTATTTCTGTGAAATTCGAGACGCTACTTATATATGTGAGCAGCACGTGTAATGGTCACATCAAATACAAGTTTCAAGTCATACACCAATCATAAAACATGAATAAAACATAAAAATCTAATTATCCCGAAAAAGAGTTCTTAGAGATGCACTTTCTTAAAAGTGAAATTTAATTTGTCAAATAAATATTGATACACTGCAAGCATAAATTAGATATACTGTTTCCCTATGTGGATCCCCTAGATCCCCATTGATATCCCCATTGATATATACATGTAACAAATAACATACGGAAAAAACCCATTGCAAACATATCTTTTTAAGAATTTAAAAAAAATATCGGTTTTATACATCCGGTTATGCCGTTCATTAGTCATCAACGAGTCATTTTGTAAACGTCCTGCAGCTATAAGACTTCACAAACAGGATTTGCTATTCACTTTTAACATCGTAGAGGTAGTGTTCAGTCTGAATATATAACTTGAGCTGAAACATGGACTCAAGATGGGGAAGATGGAATTTTCTTCACGCAGTTTTCTGCTTTCTTGCACTAGGATCTGGTATGTATCTCGGTTGTATTCTTACCTACATTGTGCGTCCATCGGCATCTGTGAGATAGCATTCATACATGTATCTTTATCCGTCTTTTATCATGTTTAATCTTAACACAGCTTTTGAAACTAATCTGTATAATTGTTTCTTTTCTGCATATGCTATTTACATAATATATCTGTCCTGTTAAATATGTCATTGTTTCGTAGTCATTGCTCACTCTTCTAGTATCTGTCATAATGAATGCCCTATAGTAAATGCATCTGTCGTCATGTATCTGTCATTGACTATCTGTATTGCTGTGCATATGTGGTCACTGGTATATTTTCTTCATTCATTTGTTATAATGAGTCTCCTAGTGTGTGTCATAATGCGTCTTTGTGTACGTCATGTCCTAAATGCATCTGTCGTCATGTATCTGTCATTGACTATCTGTATTGCTGTGCATATGTGGTCACTGGTATATTTTCTTCATTCATTTGTTATAATGAGTCTCCTAGTGTGTGTCATAATGCGTCTTTGTGTACGTCATGTCCTAAATGCATCTGTCGTCATGTATCTGTCATTGACTATCTGTATTGCTGTGCATATGTGGTCACTGGTATATTTTCTTCATTCATTTGTTATAATGAGTCTCCTAGTGTGTGTCATAATGCGTCTTTGTGTACGTCATGTCCTAAATGCATCTGTCGTCATGTATATGTCATTGATTATCTATATTGCAGTGCAGATTTGGTCAATGGTATATCACCTTCATTCGTGTATTATAATGAGTCTCCTAGTGTCTGTCATAATGTATCAGTCGTCAACTAATGTAGTTAATATCTGTCATTATTCCAATGAGTCCGCTATAACGTCTTTGGTGTATCTGTAGTCATGTTCTATTCTCTATGCATCAGTCATCATACATCTGTCTTTCCATCCACTGTCAAATTTCGGCCTTCAAGTTTCACTGATTTTCAGCACCAGTGGTCATTTATATGTCGTCAAATAATTGTCTTTCTGTATCTTTAGCTACGTTCCTTAATATTATTTTTTATACATTGCGTTTATAAATCCTGTTTGATGAATTTATCATAACGGAATCTAATCCATCATCTCAAATATGCTGTAACGGTTTTGTCAACTCGTTGAATTTTACGAAATTTTAAATTGCTATTCATATATTTCTTTAAACATCTTCTTGTTACAGGAATAACATACAGTGTTCTGACGGCGACCTTGCTGAATTTCATCTTTAACAGATTCAAACTTGGGTCTAGTGCAGTTGCAGGAATAACCACCACTATATTGTGGATGATCGGATTAGCTGTAAGTGAAGCTGCGGTTATTCTATTTTCTTTGTACTAATGCTCACAACTACTGTGTGTGGAAGGCACTGGTACTGGAGAAAAACATTACATTTGGGCATATAACCTAAAATATACACTATATGAAAGTACCGTGTTATATGCACTTCTTTTTGAATCTGTGATAGCTGAATGGGTTTTCTTCAATTCAAAGTTGTACTCAACTCAGTTCTCATACTTCGATATACTATGAATACTGGAAAGCTAAGAGAAAAACATCAGTATGGAGACAATCTTAGATAATTGACCTAAACAGTTTTAATTATTATTTTATTTTCGCCACAAGGTCTACTGTCCAATGTACTTTCTTTTTAGTTTTGTTGTATGCATCAGTTTTTTCAAGTATCTACAACGTTAACAGTTATAAAAAATATGTTAGTTATTACGTAATTTTTATCTTTGTTTCAGTATATCGTTCCTGCTGTGGTTGGTCTGATAGCGGCAGGTTTGAGGAAGAAAACTTCAGTAAGTTTACATTATTCTTATACAATTTACTCGCGCCAACAAATTGAAAAGGTATTAGACACGGTACTGCCCATCCCCATGGCATAAAAATGGACAATTAAACTCACACAAAAGAAACGTCTCCATTTCAAAATAGTAATTATCAAAATACTGCTACCGGAGGAAGGCGACTTTGTAGGTCTGTGATACTTACATTTTGTGTCAAGAAATACTAACAATATTTGACATCATGCAGAGTATGACACTGATGGTTTTAGGTCTGTTCAAATACACGTGTGGTGAAATCACTTTTTAAAAGTGAATAATTATCTTTGAAATAATTTCTACAATTCGAAAAAACGATCAGACCACTACCCCCATCGTCAAGAATATTCGTTATTTAAGATTTAATTAAAATGCTATCAACATATATAACCTTCTCGGGCATTAATTAGTTAACTCATTGTTATCTTAAGACGTCATAAAACAAGACGAAAGCCTGTGTTTACTCTCCAATCTCGTCTAGTTTTGCATTTGCTCGTGCGTGTATCTCATTACGATTTGAGTTACTGGACGAATGTAAACAACTTGGACACATATCTATTTTTATTTGAGATGTTACAATTTTTTATTTTTTTTTGGTTTAGCATTATTGCAAGGACTTTATGTTCATATCATCAAACAAACCTCCTCTAATTATATTGGTTTTCATTATAATTTTGTTCTTTTCTCTTGTGTTTGAAGTACATCGTGCACATGATCATCAGCTTTGTTGCAATTGGAATTCTGGCCTACCTCTTCATCCGCGGTCTTGCATCGGCTGGTTTCAAAGGAAGTGGAAACAGCGGTTTTTGTTCCATGGACAGTCATGGAACTTGTACTTGCGAGTATGTGCTTTATGTTACTTAAGTGATACATACACTTGTAAAAGTTGCAGCATCTCCTATTTCAATTGCGGTCGAGGTATAGATTACAAATTGATGAATAATCACTGATAACGTGCTTTCTGAAGATGAGATAAACTATCATCTTTGCATTAATTGAAAGTATTTGAGTAACCCTTCTAAAACAGTCAACTTTTTTAGTCAAAAGCGTATAAATGTAACACTGTTCGAAAAGAGGAGATGGATGTCGCCAGGGGAGAAATAAAAAGAGTTCTTTTTTGTCAAAACCCTAATTGACACAAATAATTACTACAAACATATCTTCTAAATTTCTTAACCACGATGAAACTACTATGGAGACTGTTGATTTTAGTGTTATATTTCTAAATTATCTCAAAATATACCAGGAAACCGTGTATGTGTTTATAAGGGTAATTTAGAAAGCAGTTAGTGTTTCAATATTTTGATTATCTTACAATGAAAATATGTCATTTGAATTGATATGTCTGGTGGGCAAATGCATAATTTACAGTTATAATTTGTTGTTAAAATCCTCCATTGATAAATTTTTAATTTTAACTATTCTATTCTCAAATAAATTCAAATAACCCTTAAAACGGTTTTAGCCTTGCATTAAAGTTTTATATGTTTGCAAGGCATAGGTATCACTTTTGCCCACCTTTCAAATATGTAAGCAATTCTGACTCAATTTTGCACCCATATATTTCAAATGCAATTATCAAATCTTGGGGAAAATTAAGCTATGACTCTGAATAAATGTGATTATTTTTTTTATTGATTTCAGGAACTCAGTTTTGGAATCCCTTCTCGAATACTTCACGTGCGATGAAATCAACAGAATAGTGCGGACACTGATTTCAATTGATGCCATGTTTTTTGGAGGAGGGGTTATCACCCTGATCGCTGCCGTTTTCTCAGGAATTCTCTCCAAAAACGTAGGACTGTATTGCTTTTATCTCATTCAAGCATTGTATTTACCTTAAAGAGCCACTCCGTGAGTTGTTGGAGTCATATATGCCAAACTTAATCAATGGTGTCATTTGATCGCGAAGTATCGACTGTTACCAAAAAGACACATTTTAAAGTTTTTTTGTTTTTTTTTTACAGTGACAATATGAAGGTAGAACGTCGCAATTATGATCGAAAACCGGACAGCGTCAAATAGTCAAACGTAATTTTGGAGACTCGTCTAAAACAGCCAGGAGGGCAGTTAGGAGTTGATAGTGTTTGTTAGGATATATAACTAGTATCCATGTACATTGGATGTGATATCTACACCTCTATACATTTAAAAGGCTGTTTTTAGATTTTCATGGAAAACCAGTATTTGTCCTATGGATGTCTTTTGACATGAAAAGTTACAATGTTTTGATTTTATATCACCACATATGACATTTAGGTTCGTATCAAAGGTAAATATTATGTTATGAAAATCACGGAGTGGCTCTTTAAGAAATGGTAATATTTATAATAAACCTGTCTTTACGTAACGAAACAAAATGACGAGTTAACACTAATGAATGAGAATTTTTGATAAACATTTACTAAACTTGCTAACACTAGTATACTGGATATGCACGAGCTTATTTAGGAAGTGAACATTATGTTAATTCGTACTGGTCTTGCGTTACAGGTAACACAGTAGTTCATTGTCTAGGTCAACATCTGTCTATTTCTGAATGTTTGTCATCAGGACATAAGTCGTCAGCGCTCAGCTAATATCTTTGAAAGAATTTCTACTATTCGAAAAAACAGTCACATATCACCAAAAGATTAATCTCGGGGTATCCCTTTAATATTTCAAAAACATAATTAAAACGTGCCCAGATTTCAATTAAACGACATTTCCATGATATTAATTGTTACTGAATGAATTCATGTCGGAATACAGATTTGGTTACATTGTACTATACGTTATTTCAATATTGCTGAAAGTGTTGTTTATAGACTGGTTCCATACCTTCTGTGACAATTAATATACTTAACATTTGGTTCATTTAAGGTTCAGCAACGACCGCAATCCCAACCGACTAATGCCATGGGTAACATGGCCAGCTCGTATTCATATGTTCAAGGATCTGAAGTTAAATATCCTGGACAAGGAATCCAGTATCCTGGACAAGGAATTCAGTATTCCGGACAAGGAATCCAGTATCCTGGGCATGAAATACAGAAGCCTGGACAAAGACTTAAGTATCCCTGAACAGGAATACAGTAACCCGGACAAGGAATCAAATATCCCGATCTATGCTTCAAGCACAGGCACGCGAATATCCTACTAAGACGAGGCAACGTAGTATAGCGCTAGATGTGACATATGTTCAAACTGTATCACATATGCAAATATCACTTTTTCCTTTTTGCCTTTTGTTATAGCGCAAGTTTCCGTATGTTTCGTCTGCGACGACATAAAAACAATTTTTGGTGACAATTTTTACACTTGCAAACGTGTCATATTACTTTTACTCATAATCTCTGTATATCTAAACTAGTGTCCAAATCGTCAATCTCATTCGCTGAACAAGGTAATAGAAGTTCAGTTCATACCTCCATAAACTTAATTTCGTGACGTCGCATCATTTTAAGCCACGCCCATCGACGGAACTATTTGTAAACAAGCTACGTTTTTCTAAAAAATAGCAACACTTTGTGCAATGCCACTTCCTGAACGTACGGTAAAGAAACAATGAACATAATTCAATATAGAATTATAATTGTTGTCAAAAGATTCTAAATGTAGACCTTTTCATTATAAACAAGAGAGCTCTATCAGAAATTACAACCGATCGTGTTCCACCACACATAAGGCTAATGTCAACAATCCTCTCGCGGCCGTTAAGTTTATTAACAGTTTCAAGCTTGACTCTTCAACAAGTTGAAGAACTCTGTAACTGTGTACTGTTTAATTAGATTCCGTTAGATCAAGATCATAACACCGCCAGTATATGGTATCTACGAGGGTAAATTCGGCTGGTTTCCTCTCCAACTGTGGCAACTAGCAATGTCAAGGCCACGTGTGACGGACGTCTGATAAGTTAATAGCCACTTCCGTTATGTAAATTAGTTTGAAATTGCTTAATGTGTTTTAGTAATATTTTATCAAGTTCTTCATTAATGCGCCCTCGGTGCTTTATTTTCGGAATTTTAAACGTGTGAAAATCGTCATAACAATATATAAAAAACAACTTGACTTTGAAGGTGTGACTTTCATTCGTTCAAGTTTAAAATGTTTGGTAGTGTCTTTGTAATAAACACACAGTTATTTATTCGAGATAAATGTATTCCGTGAAAAGCCAACCTTTATGTCAATTATGAAATTTTACATTACGAAAATTCTTTATTGAAATGTATCTCATTACTTTGTTAAATATATCGAGAGGAAAAATTGAGAAGTTTCATTTTCAATTATTTTTAGGTTTTTGTCTAGGAATACTGTTTAATTGTAGCATTAAAGTCTCTGTATGAATTATTTAACGTTTGTAAAAAAAAATTCATATCAATAAATAACTTTAAAACAATAATAACAACAGATTGTATTAAGTAGATGTTAATGAGGGTTAACTGTTATGCCTACTTATTACTATTTTGTAGTTTTAAATAAAATATTTTGAAAATAACTAGTTTTATACTTATGTCGTTTTCTATTTTGTACTAAGTTAGTTTTTTAAAGTAAGTTTAATGTGTGTAAGTCGCATAATATAAAGCGCCTGAACATCCGTTGTCCTTGACACCGACAGGTAATCTTTGCCTTAGGGTAGACATTTTTGTAGGATATCAAGTTTGTTTGGATTGTTTACGGGAATTCCCCTCCGGAAAAGGTGATCGATGAATGGCTGACAGACCAGGAAGATTGAGGTTCAAGCAACAGGGGTATACAGTGTTACGTGATTCGCGAGACTGATACCGCTTATGTGTTGGTAGGCTTTAAAGGGGTGAACAAAATAATTTTACAAAACGAAAATATATGTTACCAGTTGTAAGTCACGCTTTTTAAATCAAAAGAATCACTTCTCAAACGAACGTAACATGTTCGGTTAAGCAACGCGAAATCATTTCCCTATTTGAGTGTTCACACTAAAATTACTAGTTTTTGCATGGTACTTGAACTTCTTCCCACGACTACGGATTTTCTGGTTGAGTCATGAGTCGGTCGATCCCCGAAGATAATACATTTGACATAAACCTAATTAATAGGGGAACAGTTGAAGAAGTAAAATGAAAGTGAGTTAATCTTGAATACTTGTGAACTGAAACCGATGTTGAGCACCATTTTATCTTTGAATTTTATCTTGAACATGCAATAAAAATTCATATTCATTATATTCTGTTAACGTGAATGTCTTCAGACAACGTTATTAAGATAACATCTAAAGGTATATCATTAATGGAGACAAGGAAGGACTAATATAAACTTATGGAAATGTATATGTATGTGCATAGGTACTTATGAATAAGTTTTGGAACCACTATGAACATGCTTATTCATTTTAACTCTTTTAACTTTAGAAGTTTAAATAACTTTAACAAATCTGAATGGGAAATTATAAAATGCACAAAAACCACCCAAAGTTTCTTATACTTTTATCAGTTCAGTGACATGTCACAGAAAAATGAACTTGTCGATGAGTTGAGAGCTTAAGTCGCATTCCATGGTAGATCAATTACTAACTAGGGCAATAACAATGGTTATGATGTTTAGTAGACTGGGAGCATGCGTCGAGGATTACCCAACCTGAATTTTAAATCCTATTTACTGCAACATGATCAACATTGCAATATTTCAGCCAATGAAAACACCGCATGCACAGGTAACTTATTTGTTGTCACCAAAGCCTTCGCAGTCAAAGCGACCGTGTTCTGTAGATAAAGATTCAAAAGAAAAGTGTACATTAGAATACAGTTTAGCTTTCTAAATGCATACGCAAATAACTAAGGCTTCTCGAATGATCATTTTGAAAATGTATTTGTATAGTAAATGTATAGTATTTAATTTCAATATGTACTAACTAATCTATTGACGAAACAAGTAACAACAAAGAAAACCAAGAGTAGACAAGACTTTAGTTGGTATTTATAAACTTCCCCCACCCCATATAAATACAAAAAACATCAAAAACTTTAACCTATTTTAAAAACACTTGCACCAATGTGAGATAAATGTCTTGTTTGAAATAAACCAATTGATCAAAATCTTATATGTTAACAAGAGAATATTAGAGGGTATGGAAATAGTTTAGAAATGGTTAATGTGAGTTCTTAATACCTATTTCATGTTTCAAAATGTGATTTAAGGATGAATATGACTATTCTCTGTATGATTAAAAGTATTCATAGTTAAATAAAATATTTTCTCTAAACCAGTCTTTAGTGATGATCCCTATGAACCATGACCATGAACTAGCGGAAGCCATTTTAAATATTTGTACAAGAGCCTCACAGCACCAAACTTTTCAAGTTTTTTAATGGATTTCATAACTCTCGACTTTGACCTTTAACTGTCAATGTGGGCATATAAAAACATGTCCGCCCGGGTATGAGTAAGAATTTATATACTTGATTCAAACATTCTTATTCATGTAAATATACAGTTAATGAATGGATTTGTCAACAAGCACCTTAGTCCTTATTTTAGGGCCGCTCCAAAAGTTCTGTATTTGAGTTTAGAGGGGAAAATGTACAGTTAAATATAATGTGCAGCGGCGGCGGTTTAGTGTTTTAAGGGAAATGGCAGTAGAATAATTTAATTGCTATGACAGGGATTTGAATATAAATATAGGTTCATATTTTCCTTAAATCTTTCTGTTCCCGTTACCGTTATTGTATTTCCATACATTGTACTGTTACCGATGTTCCATATTGTTACCATCACATATGGTTGAGTATATCTAAGTGTTTACGCGGCTTCGGATCAAGAGGTCCGTGGTTCGAATGCCGCCAGGGACTCTGCAACTTTGCATAGAGTACAGATCTGTTCTACACGCAGTAAGGTTTGGGGGCAATGCTACACTGAATATTAGCGTTAGTTCTAGCCTATGTTCGCAGGTTTCACCGTTATGCATAGCCACCATGGTGTTGCGGGCTTTCTCCCTGCAATAATACTAACAGCCGGAATATAAGTGAAATACTCTTGATATCACCTCAAGTGAGTGTTTAAATGTATGGAACAATGATTTCCGTCATGAAAGTTTGTTATAGTACTAAATTATCATTACCTCTTAAAAGTTCGAAACAACAAACCACATTCCCCCATCAACAGAGGTAGTTTGTTGAAATGTCTGAATTGCTAATTTCTAAATGAATATATAAATTACTTGTATATTTTAATTCAGATATCTATCTTTCTTATAAATAGATTAACAACTTACATAGATTAATGTAGAAGACTACTTTTTATTTATCTTACCTAATTGTTTATTTTTTTGTAAAGATTATTTTTGTCCTGGTAAAAGGATGGAACTGTTGTCTAGAACTGCAAAGTTAAATATGTTTTTAATAAAAATAAAATAGGCATTAAGATTGCCGTTTTAATATAATTTTCAATTATAAATGTTTTAGATTTGGAAATTAAAAATTCATTTCAATGGAAAATAGTTTTATAATTTTTGAGTCAGTGAAATTTGCATTAACGTTTATATATTTACATATACCAACTATTGTGTTAAGAACATTTGTGCAAGTAAAAGCTATTTCCAAAGTTCAAAATAGTCAGTTAATATGTGATGTCGATAGTAGTTTACAACACTTAGATTCTACCCCCGAAGTCTTCATACTATAACCAAGAACTACTACTAAAAACTATAAAAAGTTTCTCAAGTTTCTCCTAAGAGATATCGCTAGATCTCCCATCAGCCACAAGTCATGTGCTACACATTTTTAGTGATTAAACTGCCGAAATACTACAAGATAGGAGACTAAAGGGAAACAGCTGTCATGTTAATCTGTGTCCTCAATCTGTGACTTCGATTCACAATTTTATGAATGATGGTGGTGTTTTCACTGATGATTGATTAAATTCAACTTTCGACTGTGTTGAACAGTATTAACATTTTGGGCGAAGATCAGTCTGCGAGAGAATAAAATTATATGATGAACCACAATTACAGCCCGTACACGTGTTGCTATTTTTACTGCACACACACATATGAACACATATCATCAGCAAATTTATTGTTATTTGAATTTCTCTCTATGTTTCAATCAAATCACACTTAGCCTCTTCGTATTTGGGCGATATCACATAACCAATGAACACATCTGTATAAAAATTAGAACAACGTGACCATGTCGCTATTCCGAAACACCCGAAATTCCGCAACCTTTAATTTAGAAAATGATCATTTCTGCAAATATCAAATCTAAGGGGGTTTAGTGGTGTTTTAGAGTCAAGGATGCAGTACATTTCTTCATGACCGCATTTATTCAGACACATAAATTTCGCAAGGAAGGTTTGAAAAGGCTATCCAATATGTTTGTAAAAAACCGTTCATTTACAACACTACACACTAGAAACAAGAAGTTAGTAAGTCGATAAGTAGTGAAAGTGATAAAGACGTGTCAACTTGTTTGATATCGCTTCTTGAAAGACAGAAAAAGAGAGAGTGAAATAATCTTTAGACAATATTCGAATATATATTCAACTATG
The DNA here is from genome assembly GCA_921293015.1 of Phorcus lineatus. NCBI lineage: Eukaryota > Metazoa > Mollusca > Gastropoda > Trochida > Trochidae > Phorcus > Phorcus lineatus. The sequence continues at coordinate 11,899,372 of OV121085.1, forward strand.
TGGCGACAAATTCATAATTCATTTAGTCAGTTTACAAGTAACTTCGAATTATTAAGCTTACTAGTTCATCTAGTAAGCTTACTAAATAGAAACGATGTACTGAGCTTACTAAAAGATTAAGTAAGCATATCAAATGAATTAGTAAGCTTACCAATTCTTTGAGTGAGCTTACTAAATCTCATCCGTTTACGCGATTTAGTTGGCTTACTAAATAATTTCCGGTTTGTTGCAATCTCAAATAATTAAATAATGAAGAAAAACTTGTACAGTTTGCATGTTAAGCCAATAAAGCCGCGAACTTTTCATCATGTTACGAAGGTATTTCAAAAATAAAAGATAATCCAATTAAGAAATGCTGTGTAAAGAACGAACTCTTGAGCTCGAGAGCATAAACAAAAGTGTAATTATCCTATTTTCGATCAGATGTATATATTTATTTAACCATCAGTTTTTGATGAAATATTATATTTCATATATTTCATATATTTTATATATTTTTTATATTTTATATATTCTATACGGTACTAGAAAACCATACTCATCAATAAATTTATGTGGCAGCATTCTCTCCCAGAGGCAGCTCCGTCATAAATTCCTATACAACCTCTGTCTTAATACGAAGGTTTCTTGATGTAGAAATGTAGAACGCTGATTGGATGCAAACACAGTTAGTTGTCCAATCAGTGACGCCGTTTAAAAGTTATCATTCAAATAATTTAAAAGCCAGCTCTTAAATATTGTTTATGTTTTGAAATCGTAAAAACTGACAACGTTCTGATAAAAGATAGTTCAAAATACGTTACTATTGTTACTGTATTGTCTGAAATAAATTATCCATTGAGTAGTTATTATGCCTCCCTATTCTTGCATTTGATACAAAGAACAAATAATTGTATAACTATTTCATGCATTTCCAATCTCATTGAAATGAAATCTAAAATTCTCCACTCCATAACGCGTGTAGATCTAACCAGGCTCCGTTATGCCTTTGACATAATTTAAATCAGCCAATCAGCGAGTTCGCCCCGCATTCATGGGTGCATGTTTTTTCTATTTCGCTTTACGTCAATGCTTTTCAGCACTCGGATACCAAAATTTTCCGACTGCCTAAATACTCGAATGAATGTATTTTACGTTGATTTGAATTTACGCTAGTCCGGTTTATTGGACGAAAGAGTCAAATCGAAAGCTATGGAGTTATCTATCGTAAAGTTAACTCTGCATACCTCAACGTAATGCTTAAGTAGACGGGACCAATCCAAAATACTTTTTCTAGAAACAGATACGTTGATTTCGTAAAAAGAAATTACCATAAAAAAGTTAAGACAAGAAAACCACCAGGTTTCTTGGTAATTATATACCAGTCTTATGCAACGTACGTACATATGCTAATGGTTTTGACTCTTGTTTCTTCAAAGACTGAGATGTTATGAGTAATTCTCTCAGGTTGTTATTAATTAAAGGACATATACAAATTACTTCAACTTGTTCTATATAAAATGGAAAAAAATATAACAGTGACAACTTCATTTAATGAAAAAAGTTTTAATCTCTTAGAAGGCTGTTCAGAGAGGCGCAATGTGAGTGCTTGAAGTTATATGTGTCAAGCCAATGATATTTAGAGGTCAAATTGGAGGCAAAGGTTATCTTGGCGCCTAGTGAGTTATTGTTTAACGCCACTTGGACAATATTTCAGCCATTGTGAGCCTTGTGAGATCTATAATCTGCGTAACGAAATGAAGCAATATTAGATATTATTTTGATGAAATTGATGCAGGTCCTTTGTTCTTTTGTCGGCCTAAATCTACTTATTTCCCGCCAATATCAGGTGACATTCTCAGAAAACAGAAAAACTACCGTTCACAGTATTTCCTGTCCTAACTAGGGTGCCTCCAACAATGCCTATTTAAAGGCTTTTCATGTTGTGAAGTGAGACGTGAAGTATTCCGACTCATACGATACAAAGCATCAAGATTGCAAACCAAAAAAACGGCTTCCCTTACTGTCGAAATTACATTTATGCGTGACTGCTGGCTCTGGCACGAAGAACTCAGGCTATTTGTTAACGACAGCCTGAAAACGTTATCAAAACAATAAACTCAAATTTAGATCAGGGTACATTCTCTTTACAACCTACAGAGTTTGATAAAGCGAGAAACATGGTGTCAGTCACAAACATCGTTTTAGCAATTTTATGTTTTCTGGGTCTTGGCTGTGGTAAGTAAATACATATTTACATATCAATGCTGTGTTGAATTGATACTGATTAAATTTAAAGCTACCATTGGATATAAATGATTCACCAGAGATAAAGACACTGGACTCATCATAGAAAAGATAAGGTGATAGATATGAATTTGTTATTAATATTAATTTGTCTTATCGATATTGATGGCTGTGGGCTTCAGTGACTGATCTATAGTTTCTGATTACTCCAGTTTATTTTGTATCTGGTCCAGATGAAACCTCCCAGATATTTCGATGTCGGGTTTTTTTCATTTAAACTTTCTGGGAGCCATTATGAAACTTTGATGAGCATAAAATAAACCATATGGATTTGAATTGGTTTAAATTAGTAAGAATGTCGGCATTTGGAATTTGAATTAAAAAATTTGAAAAAATCCGACACTTCTTATCATGCCTCTGAACATCTCAAACAACTTGAAACTTAATACTGGGTTTCTTTACAAGACTTTAATATGCCATAATTATAATATCGCATTATTAAATTGTAATAACATTGCTAATTTGGTTTCAAAATTGAATGTACACATACTCCTTTTTTTCTAATACCTTACTGTAAAGCAGATAAACAAAAATTCCTAATATAAATTTCTAAAAGTATCATTCACTTATGAATGAAATCATAACATTGCAGGTGCTCAATCAACTCTATAATCTGCTAAAGATTGATTTATTTTTATTGTTCTTTGCATCATTTGTGCACGGGATGACCTAATATGTACATTTTGGGGAAATGGGACAAGGAGCATGCCTTTTTTCGCTATTATCGTCTTCCCTTTTCGTTCATTCATTCTAACTTGTTCCCATCTGGTTTACTATGATCTTCACAACAAAGATTTATTTTCTCTTGACAATGAGCAATTGAAAATAGGAGGTTTTATTTAGTTTAGGACCCCTCATTGACTTAGAAAACTACCAAGAGATGTTGTTAATCTTTAGAAAATTATGACCTATTGGATGTAAGGAGAGAATAAAACAAACTCACTAGGAAATATAAATGGTGGAAATAGAATCCAAGAAAACAAGCTAGAGTGGACGTTTCCCAATTTTTGACGTAATTTTAGATGCTCATGTTTTCAATGACCATTCAGGTATATCACTGATTCTTTCAAATTCCTTTTACCAAGAGAGAGGTAAAGGGTATTGGAAATGTAATGTCTCACTACAACTCCATCCTGAATACAGTAATTGGTTAAAAAAAATACAAAAAGAAACTTTTGGTACTATTCAAGACATTATATATACAAAAATGACTGCAACTTTAATGATGAAAAATCAAGTAAAAGCTTAAATAACAATAAGTGATAGTTTGTTTTAAGAAACATAATGATTTTGAAAAACCCATTGACACAGTTTCTAAAGATTTCATTTACATAGTCCTTAACATATTTGGTTTTGGCCTGCAGATAATACCATGGATAAATATACTGCCCTAGCACACAAAGTGGCTAATTTTCTGATTTTTTTTTCATAATGAAAGGGGCTGTAGACACGGATGACACGGAATACAAATTAGGACAGTATGCTGATAAAAACTCTTTAGTGATGGCACAGAGAATAGTCTATGTGCAACTATTGAAGCCATTAACAACTTTAATAAGATGTCATGAAATATAGAAAAGATTGAAGGATTATGGATTGGCTCAATGGCTAGCAGTGAACAAACATTGTGTTAAAATTTAGAAATTGAATGGAATGATTATGATTTTTATGTTCTATTCATCAAATTCACCCCACAACTTGATGGGTGATAAAGAATAGAATAACTAAAAATATTATTAGGTCCTTGGAAAAAAGAAATGTAAAGCTAATTGGAAAAATAATTGCTATAAAGACGTTAGCCCTTTCAATTTTAGTAGATATTTTCATCCCTTTGCCCAATCCTCCAGAGGATTTTTAAAAATCGATTGAACTAATCCTTTTTACATTTATCTGGAATGATAAAAAGGCAAGATAAAGATTAAAGAATAAACGACCGAAGGGGAACTAGGAATGTTTGAAGGAGATATTTTTTTTATTGATTTAATTATCTACTCTTGGACTCTACTGCAAAAACATATTGGACAATAATCCCTGGTACATAATTCATAAGGCTATTTGCTAGGTATCAGCAAGGTATGTATGCCGTCAGTTAACAAGTGACTGTATCCCTGGAGTCGTCCCAATGAGACGCCTGCAAATAGAAGATACATGTTCTTCTCGTGCCATAAAGAGGATTCATTTCTTCCAACTTTCCATACTAATATTAGTTTATGACCCATGTATTATCTTCAGAGGGTCACAATATCACTTTACTTAACCTGATCATCCTTAATCATAAAATATATAATCAAGTATCAAGCAAAAACCACTTGCTGTTATTTTGTTTACAACTATTAATCATTTGAGATGAAGAAAGGGATTCTCGTAGCTAAAGCGATCATGGCACCATCATTTGTTTTAATACTGCTTATTAAGATGAAAAGACACTTCTGTGCAATTCAGATATTTATTTTCGGTTTCGCAGGATCACGTCTATTTATATAAAGAGATACTTTCCCATAAAGCAAATTATGCAAACAATTTGCTGCACATTGTGTGTACCATTTCACTTGAAACCTGAAAAACATGTTGCTATCCATCATTGGCCCTTGAAGTGAAGTGTAGATTAAGAGGAAGTGATGAAGGTTGTAACCACAGGGTTATTGTTTCAGGTCTTATACAGAACAATCATCCTGCTAAATCAGCGTTTATGAATACGCTTTAGCTCCTTCCTAATACCCTGATCTCTTCCGGGCCAAATGTTCACCTGTTATTATTTCAGCCAATGTAATGGCGTTATGCAAGGAGCGTGAAGCTACTATCGTAAACCTAACGGATTTTACATCCGGGTTGTGCCGCTGTTGCTGACTTCGACTCGTCTCATTGGCTGGTTAGTAAGCTAGCGACACGAGCCTTGTAGTTTGAAAGAGATCAGGGTATGAGGAAGGAGCGAGAGCGGATTCATATACGCTGATTTAGCAGGATGCAGAACAATAAACAAAGAAATATATATATGATAAAATGTTCAATGCTTTGAGGTAGTACGAGAGGTCACATGGTGATGTTTAAGTTTTCCTTGACCGCTGTCGGCAGATAATGCAGCTAACAGTGACATGTATTTAAACGGTATAGGTTAGTAATCATTTTAGGTGAACTGAGTTGGTGTTTAACGCTGCTTTCAAGATTAGTTCTCTTATTTCGTGGTAATGCATCGGCTGGAAATAGCGAACCATGGGTGGCACTGCGTTGCAATTCAGTGAAGCCATGCACCCAAACCTGACTGCGTGAAGAACAGGTCTCTACTGCAGACAAAATTGCTGGGCCCCTTGCGGCATTCGATCCACGGACCTCTTGATCCGAAGCCGAACGCGCTAACTACTGCGCTATCCCGCCCCCCGAGTACTCATTTGACGTCAAGGTTGAAACTTTAGATGCACAAATCTTAACAAGGGGCGTTAAAAACATTGTGCAACCAAGCTTTAACACAAACATAAAACATGCTGTTTTTAATCGGGAAGGAGTTTTGGGTTAAATGCTTAAAAAGTGCCCTTATTGCCCCGTCAGTGCCATTAACTCGATCTATAATTAGGTTAAACGTACAATTCCAAACTATACTTGGTCTGAGGACAACGTTTAACAGGGGCAGGTGCGCCCTTAGAACAACCATTGGAATAATTACTTTCGATCAAAGATTTTGTGCCCACAGGAAAATTAGATTATTATCCGAAATTTTAACATGTATGAGAATGTTATGATAGTATGAGTGACCTGTCGACAATGGGCACATCCAAGTGCAGTAGCAAGTTTGAAAGATACCTCAGTCTCCATATTTTCCATAAAGCTTAACGTTATGCCAACTGCTTAGGGTATATACATTTCCCCTGGACCAGGATGAAAGAGGGACGTTAGTTACTCTACGCAGTAATTCATTAATATTACTGTTCGTATTTCAGGTTTCAGCTTCATCATCTTGGTTACCGAGTTAATGAACTTTATCAAGGACAGACTCGAATCTGGACATGCGGCTGAACATGGGGTCACACCAAATGCGTTGATGATTGGATCGGCTGTAAGCATATAACTTTAACTCATTCGCGGTTTGAAATAATCGTTTTCAATATATGTATGCCAAGGGTAGCTCCTTTTATTACCTACGACGGCAATCGTATCTGAGTTCATGCGATACTCTGTATTCATGGGATAAGCAAATATCTCTGTTTCATTGTGACTTCATAAACAATGCTTTTACTTCACAGTTCGCATTAGACATTGTGTAAAATTTCGGTACTCATGTCGAAAACATAGTACATGCATGTATGTAACGGAAACTCATATAAGCTATGTCTTTTCTAGATTTTTTACATGTTCGTATTGGAATCATCAAAATAAAAAATCCTCTTTTAGTATTAGATTGAAATTGTCGCTCCTTAGAATATCCGAAAAATTGTCCAATCTTATCTTTTTATGGTTTATTTTTCAGTACATCATCCCGGGTCTTGTCGGTATGATTGCTTGTTGCGTTCACAGGAAGAGGATGGTGAGAAGCCTGTTTCACAGTTTGATACACACAACAAAATAAGTAAAGGACCGCCTAAGTAGTCACTATATATAAAGTAAAAATCATGATCTAAATTTTCCTTTAATGACTCTAAGGGTGGTCTTGAGTATTTATGAATTTATCTAAATGGTGGTTGTTATCGGTGCATTGAAGTTTTGGAGATACTTAGTGACCAAATCTGATAGATATGCAAACTAGGTCAAATTAAGGTTTATCGCAAAACTTCATAAAATTCATGCGAATCCTAAAACGGTTACTCGTTATTGATAACCTCATAGCCAAAATTGTACTTTTAAATTACCGAACAGGATGTAGATAAGATTAGAAATCTCACAAGGGCTCATATAAGATACAAGTGTATATGTTGATGAACAGCTGATGAAATATGTTATGGATAAAAGTGCTATTCAATTGAAGCAGTAGTATAATGTTACAGAGCTCTCCAAAGCTATGAATTCGAATGAATATTTGTGAAAATAACTCGGCGAAAATGTGATCAGACCATAACCCGTAAAAGACTTCACTCAAAGGAATTTGATTAATAAATAATGTCATTTGGGAACACAAATTTAATCGATGGTTCAAACATTAGTTAAAACATTTGTAGCGATTGGATCAGATATGAATATAAAAAATCAATTGTTACGTAAAATGTAATAAAACGTAAATTATAACAGTTGTAATTACGCACAAGTTTTCCCTCACTTCGTTTACTCATTGGGAATACTTTGCTTTTAGTGAAGATAATGATGATGGTGACCTTTTTTCAGTATATCGGCCACATGCTCCTGGCCATTTCGATTCTTGGAATCCTCGCTGTCCTCTTCTTCAAGGGAATGACAGAAGGCGGACTGAAAGCGAATGGACCCAAATTCTGTGAGATGACAAATACGGGGTGCCAATGCAAGTATGGACCAATCATTGGCACTAATGCCCTTTATCTATCATTTCAAACGTCTCTTGTCATAGAAAAAAAGAAATTTTCAGGGCAATAAACCTTTGATGTCCAAATTTGATAAATATTCGAATCAGTTCAATAGAAGAACTAGTTTCGCAAATTTAAAATGGTTACCCATCATTGATAACGTCATCGCATGTTCACGGGTTGTTTTCTATGCTAGTAACTTTTTGTATACATAATCCAGCAGGGTAGATCCACCATTCCTACTTTAACATCACTTTGGTTATTATGTACTTCCTTATAAGGCCAAAGCAACCACTAGTACTATCTGAAATTTTAAATGAACTACTGTGAACTTCAGTTTCCGTTCATACATTTTTAGCTCATCAGGTCTGAAAGACCCGATGGGCTTATGGCATGGCACTTTTCACTTTTTCGACTTCTTCTCCAGAACCAATGACTCTAGAGAGCTGAAATTTTATGTGCATACTCCTTGGCAAATGGGGATTCTAAATTGTAGATTTCGTGACCCCATGACCCCAAATGGGGTCACAAGGGTCAAAACCTTAAAAATCTATTTTAATCTTCTTCTCCAGTTCCAAAAGGTCCAGAGAGCTGAAAAGTTGTGTGTAGACTCCTTGGCCAACGGGAATTCTAAATTGTAGGTTTGGTGACCCCATGACCCCAAATGGGGTCAGAGGGGTCAAAACATGAAAAACCTATTTTCATCTTCTTCTCCAGTTCCAAAAGGTCCAGAGAGCTGAATAGTTGTATGTAGACTCCTTGGGCACTGGAGATTCTAAATTGTAGGTTTGGTGACCCCATGACCCCAAATGGGGTCACAGGGGTCAAAACCTAAAAAACCTAATTTCATCTTTTTCCCTAGTTCCAAAAGGTCTAGAGAGCTGTAAAATTGTGTGAAGACTCCTTGGACACTGGGGATCCTAAATTGTAGGTTTGGTGACCACTTGACCCCAAATGGGGTCACAGGGGTCAAAACCTTAAAATCCTACTTCCATCTTCTTCTCCAGTTCCAAAAGGTCTTGATAGCTTAATAGTTGTGCGTAGACTCCTTGGACAATGGGGATTCTAAATTGTAGGTTTGGTGACCCCATGACCCCCAAATGGGGTCACAGGGGTCAAAACCTAAAAAACCTAATTTCATCTTTTTCCCTAGTTCCAAAAGGTCTAGAGAGCTGTAAAATTGTGTGTAGACTCCTTGGACACTGGGGATCCTAAATTGTAGGTTTGGTGATCACTTGACCCCAAATGGGGTCACAGGGGTCAAAACCTTAAAATCCTACTTCCATCTTCTTCTCCAGTTCCAAAAGGTCTTGATAGCTTAATAGTTGTGTGTAGACTCCTTGGACAATGGGGATTCTAAATTGTAGGTTTGGTGACCCCATGACCCCCAAATGGGGTCACAGGGGTTAAAACCTAAAAAACCTAATTTCATCTTTTTCCCTAGTTCCAAAAGGTCTAGAGAGCTGTAAAATTGTGTGTAGACTCCTTGGACACTGGGGATCCTAAATTGTAGGTTTGGTGACCACTTGACCCCAAATGGGGTCACAGGGGTCAAAACCTTAAAATCCTACTTTCATCTTCTTCTCCAGTTCCAACAGGTCTTGATAGCTTAATAGTTGTGTGTAGACTCCTTGGACAATGGGGATTCTGAATTGTAGGTTTGGCGACCCCTTGACCCCAAATGGGCAATGGGAATTTTTAATTTGATTGTGAATAACTCGGGCGTTGGGACAGGCTATCTTTCCTACACTGCCCATGACCCCATGGTCTAAACCCAAACACCTATTTCTATCAAAAGTCTGATGAGCTACAGAGCCCATGGCTCTATTTTTTTGACAGACTGTGACCAACTGATCACCTCAATGATTGAACATGTCTTTTGACAAACTCAAACCTTTCAATGCAAATAATGTATTGATATCGACCCTACTCTCTTGCAATTAAGGCAGGGTCACTTTCTTATCTGTTGTTTTTTTAGTACTCATTTCTTGATTGTCAGTACGATTTTATTTCTGCATTCATCTGAAAATGAATAAACATTTCACAATTGTTACCATTACCCAGCCTTAAAATTAGCTTTCTTTCATGGAGAATTGAAGTTGATGTTTGGTAGTGTATGGATAATCATATAACGAGCGAACAGTAAGAAGCATTTGCCCAGGGTAATAATGCAGGGAGCGCCTTGAGTATGCATTCGGTGTGGATATGTGCGCTATATAAATACCCTAATTATTATTATTATTATTATTAAGACTTGTTTGATAGAGCCTGAACAATATTTAAGCAGTGTGCAAGAGAATAAATATCGTAACATTCTTATCAAATTTAGAGCAGGATTATTAAGATTGAAAGTAAACGAAGGAAGATGGCTTAACAATGATATCTCTCTACGTACATGCAATTGTAGGAGGTAACATGCCTATGTAGCAGAGAATATTGGTGTCTGTCTTTACGTCTTTTAATATCATCAACTAGTCTCTTAGTTCTTAAACAATAATTTCAAGATGTATTACAATTAATTTGTTAATGGAATTAATTATTTATACGTTGTAATTCCAGGAACGAAGAAATGAGGACTCTCCTGCACTTCTTCTCATGCAGGGAGATTAACAGGATGATTTGGATTGGCATATCGACCGATATAATCTTTTGGGGCGGTTGGATCATTACTCTCATCACAGCCTCCTTGTCTGGTAACGTCTACCAATCGGTGAGTCGCCATACTTTTAAAGGGTTGTACTTCATAGATCGAAAATAAATAATAAAATTATCAGAGATTAAGATAATATGGTAAGCTGTAACCGTTATATATTATGGTTTTGTAACCTTGTACTCCGAACTTTTGCAGAAGTACAATGTTTTTAAAATTTCATTTCTTCAAATTTTCCAAATAGATATTCGTTTATACAGAATAACTATTTCTAAAGGTGAAACATCTCATTACCGATTATCCGTAGTCATATATGAAAGTTTCAAATGTCAAGTCAAAACTGCTACCAGCCATTTTAGTGTGAACATTTTGTCATCTTTAAGTTAGGGAAATGGATTCGAGAAGCGTAATCTAACAAAAGATTGGTGATATTTATTTACATTTTCCTGGGATCATTTGTTTACCTTAAAAATGTGATACTGCCCCTTATACATTAGCATTAACATTATTCAAAATGTGAAAAATATTGAGTATTTTCGTGAAAGGATCAATGACTTTGATGTACGAAAACCTGTTGTTAAATCTAATAGCAGTGTATTGACACATAAAGCAGAGAATCCAATGTTGCTTAATACTTCTCGCGGTGTATATGACAAACTAGCATTGTAAATCTCTAAGTTTAATGAAATAAATATCGTACGCTTAATAATAGGAAATGAATGGCGCAAGACAAACTATAAATTTGCTACAATGTATATGATCCAACCAATATAGTAATTCGAAATATTGGAAGTTTTAGCTTCATAATCATCAGGGTGCCCATGATAAAAGAGCTAAATGAAAATAATGTTATAAATTACAAACAGCTTTTTACTTTTTGTCTAGTATATAGTCGCTCACGCCGTCGATGATCCTTATTTGATATTTGTTTAATATATATGTGTATTACAGCACAAGACAACCAATTAGACTCGTCCTAATTTATCTCGTATAATTTACTCACTCGTTTTCCTACAGCTCAAGACAACCCCCGTGACAAACCAGGCAACAGCACAGGGTCATCTATCCCCGGGTTCCATCCAACAGTTCAGCTCCAATCCATACAAGCGCCTTGATCAATAAGCCTTCCAGAGATGGAATAAGAACATCTTTATTCAGGACCTCACAATTCAGTTTTTAGACAATATTCTGAAAGTATTTATTTTGACATTTAACGATCGTTTTGTATAAAGAAGCTTTGAATCAGTAAGCTTTTTTATCGAAAGGTAGTATTTCGATCGATGAGATAGAGAAATGTATATGGTGGCCTGTGACATAGATATTTTAAAATCTCTGAAAGTAATCGGAAGCAATATTATCCCTTTGTATGCACAGTAAATTACACTTTGCAACGATTTCTCTTACATACATGTGCATAGAGGCAGACGTGCATTTTGGTCATTTCAACATTTTATCATGTATTTATTTATGCATTTATTATGTTCAAATCTCATTTTGGTGCTAAAGAATTGTGGACGTTATCACAGCTCCAACTTGATCGTTGATCCCGGTAATGGCTGAAATATTGCCTAAAGCGGAACGAAACCAACAACTGATTGATCTATGAAACATTGTATCGTTTATTTTGTTTTTTTCAAAATTGTTGAATGACAATTTTGAAGTCAGGTATATGTCATAAAGTTTGAAGAAAATCCGATGCGAAAAAGCTTCCTTGCTCCCTTTAGAGTGTTCTCGTCGGCTATTTCTATGCATCAACACCCTATACTTTGTACAAGCGTTTTTCGCCTGTTCCCTTGCTTTAACAATTTTTCACATTTTCATTTTAAAAATAAAGGGTTTCTATATAAAAACTAATCTTTAAATATTTTGTTGTATTAACTCTTTCCCCCTTCAATGATTGTTTAGATTGCAACAAATCTATTGTTTATAACAAATTACTGGAGATGACAAACCCTGTCCGACATCATGTCTTACATTCCATCATTACACATGTACGACTTTAAAGGTTTATCATTAAATTAAAAAAAATTAACAGTAACAATTCCGGATATGTCCTCGTAGGATTTTAAAGGCAATGTATCACGTTTTTTTAATATGTATTCGTTAAATATTTCCTATTTAAATTTTAGATCATGCAGTTTTTATTTGTCATTACTTTTCCGATTATCATCAGTCAAAGTTTTGGTGTCTGTGATACAGCATTTGGTTTCATTTTTCGTGTGAGATCATTTCTTTTCCCCTAGAGCGTGATACAGTGCCTTTAAGGCCGTTTTGCCGTTTGAGTATTGAGTATAGTTTGGAGAGGCTGTTAATGAGTAAAACCTCTCACTAAATATTAAGCTTTCCATAATCACTTAATGCAGGCTGGCGTTAATATCGTATCTTATCGACTGTTTGAACATATCCAGGAACCAGGTTATGACCATCCACCCATCTTTATGCCTGTACATACATAAAAAGTCTTATAGATATTAAGGATGGATGGTTTTATTCTATTGATGATTATATTGATAATGGATTATGGAAAAAAATTCTTAGTTTCCTCACATTTTGTATCTCAGTTTTTGGCTTGTTTTATCAAGGTGAATAGCACGATTTTTTTAGATAGACACTCTCATGATACTCTCTCTTTGACATAGATGCGCCCCTATAAATATTTGGATTACTTTCAGTGCAATATTTGAATGTAGGGCATATTAGAGCGCAGATGGAATTTTGAAAGTTACCATTCTCAAATATCTGGTTAAATATTCTTGTAAAAAAGAAGGTAATAGTATAACTGGAAACTCATGTATTATGTAATCAGGCCAAGGGGACTAATTGTTAGGAGCATGTAACTTCCTGATCAATAATAGCAGCATTAAGTTTCAATAGATTAGAAGTTTATATGATGGGAGGTGAAGTAGGTGGAACACAGGGTTCTTCAACACAGAGAAATGATGAGAAGTGTTCGAACAACTGATTAAACGTGATTGATAAAATAACTGATTAACTGTTACCAGATCTCTTTGTTTCTGTATTTTCCAGAATTGATTGTGATCATTAGGGGCTTCAACAAATATTTCTCTCTGTTATAAATGTCTTCTTAAACGGTTTTCGGACCGAATAACTGAATATGATCTCTATTGGCACGCAAAGCAGAATATTTATTTCAGAATTGAGAGAGCTTGCGAGCGGGTTCACGTGAGAGTTTGAATGTAGGTTTGACATCGTTCAGGTTCCATTCCAAACACACAAACTGTCATTTAGTTGTCATAATTTCGCAGAGTGATACAAATTTTGTTTTAGCCTCTGTACGAGTAACATTATCCAACGAGAAAAAATCCCATTTAAATGTTTAGCGCACATTTATTTCGTGAAATTCATTATATTGCGTACTAGCAGCACTAAAACAAAATGAAGGAAGCGTACACATAAATAAAATCCACGCAAGGACACGAGATCAAAGTAAGCTGCCTTTTTAATATCAAGTCATTACCTCCGCCAGGAAATAGCGGATCGTGCCAAAATATGTAAACAACGGTTGTTTAAGTAAGATTCGGCTTAAAATGACTGTGAATTCGCCCCTCCCTTATCAAGTATGTATATATCGTGAGTGTTAAGTCTGGTTTGGTACGTCATGTGAGAACTATGAATATTGATCGTAATATGAATTTTTCTCGCGACTTTCTAAACGCAACTTATTTTGTACGCTTCGGTTCAAAAGCCATTAAACATCTGAACGACCGCAAAAGTAGTTCCGATGAATGTTCACACGACCTAGATTGGCTAGAAACTGTTCACACAAGTATGAACAATGTTTTTGAGACTTCATGGGAAATGGAGCTCTGAAATTTAGATCACATAACTGTGCTCTCAACCAATCAACGTTCAGGACTATGTGTAAACTTCGAAATGCGAAATTATTATATTCTAATTGTTTATAATCTGCATTCCACCATTGGTTTTCGAAATGAGTGAGTGAGAGAGTTGACCTGAATGGTGTTTTCAATAATATTTCGGTTATTAAACACGCGAATGAAAATCTTCGAAAAGAGAGTGGACAATTCAAGGAAAAAGGGATCGAATGGATGAAGCAATAAGGGAAAGTTAGGCATAAAAGTGAAGAAGAAATCATGAAAACCGGGACATTCACGATAACAGAAAACTTACAAAATAAAGGAGATTAGGTATTATTTATTGAAAAATATATATAGCAGGAAAAAATGTATATCAATAATGTTTAGTATTCTTCGTACTAAAACACGCATCGTTACATAATTCCTAAGTTCATTTGTACTGCAGGTTTAACACCATGTCTAATTAGGATAAGAAAGCATTTAACATAGCACTTACAAACACACGGAATAGATATAAAGAGAATCTCACCAAAATGTCACCTTGGTGAAATCCGTAATGCAAACATACTTACTTACATCACAGATACAGTACTTTGTACGAAATTTGAAATATAGATACTTGTTGTTCAAAAAATAAAGTCCAACAAGATGCAACACACTTTTGAAATATTCAATGGGATTCCATCGGCACCAAAAGTTAACAACTCCTTTTCTCTAAAGATCCTCCATATATTTTTTATATATTTTCAAAACATCAAAGCTCTTCTTTGCATAGGAATGTACAGCATTCCTGTCAGCTTTCTGTGTTCACCAGTGACAATCACAGAATGAGTGCCATGTTTTCATTACGTTGTCTTTTCTACAAAAATATTTGTGTTAGTTGTTTAACTAACTGTGCTGAGGTCTGTGATAATTTTATTTTTATGTGACATTGATAAGTTTTCTTTTATTATGTCTAATAGGTAAATACTGTTTTAGCGGCCAAATGCTGCAAGTTCTCATTGGAAAAACGGAAGGATGTTTTATATCATAGTGCTTAATTTTACAATATATCTTACTAGCATATGATTATATATGTTGTTACTTACATTTACAATTGTACATTTGTACTTTAGTTTTATAGTCTCTTATAACTCTTAATGGTTGGCTCAGATATTCTTTTAATTGTATTGTATACATGTTGTTGTACGGCGTGTACTTGATACAGTTGCATATTCTGTAGTGCTATTTCTGTGATAAAGTGCTATCACAATCACATATGTATGTATCGTTATCTATCTTAGTCAATGTATTTGTTCTGTAGTGCTATTTTTGTTGTTGTAATGCTAACATATATACGTATAAATCTTGCCTATCCAGATGAATATTGCATTTAGAGTCGTATATATTCTGTGGTGCCATCTTTGTGCTATAACATATGTATGTATCGTGGCTATACAAATACATTTGTTTATTTTGTCAATGTATTTTTCCGTAGTGTTTTTGATGATGTTGTAATACTATAATATATTTATATATCTTGCTTTACAAATGAATACTGCATTTAGAGTAGGTCCGTGGTTCTATTGTTTACCGGTGAACAATTTAACATTAACTGCACACTTATCAAAACACGAGCTGTGCTTTGTTGAGAACAAATCGACCTGTTTGATTTACACACCTCCATAGGTCGGACTCATGGGATCAATATTGACGACACTATGCTTAGCCTTTTGTTATATGCAGATGACATAGCTTTGGTTGCTCCTGATGAAACATCTTTACACCAAATGTTAAACTGTGTGTCCAGCTGGTGTTCACGGTTGCGTTTGATGATAAATGCTAAGAAAACAAAAGTTGTCCATTTTCGTACGAATCGTACAATCAGGTCTAATTATGTTTTTGCTGTTGGCAATGATGTGATAGATTATAGTAGTGTATATAAATACCTTGGAATTTGGTTTCATGAACATTTAGATTTGAATTTTACTGTTAAAGAAATTGCTAAATCTGCTAGTCGTGCACTGGGTGTTATCATTTGTAAGTTTAAGGCTCTTGGTGGCCTAGACTATTCTGTTTTTAATACAATGTATGAGAATTTAGTACAACCTATATTATCTTATGGGTCTGCTAGTCGGGGCTATCGTCAGTTTAGTTGTATTAATGCAGTCCAAAATAGAGCTTGTAGATTCTTTTTAGGTGTAGGTTCCAAGACCCCTAATTTAGCAGTAAGAGGCGATATGGGCTGGACATCAACCTAAACTAAACAGAGAATAGAAATTATTCGATTTTGGCGCAGAGTTCAAGGTATTAGTATTGATCCCAATAGACTTATAAGTAGAATATTTAAGTGGTCATTTAGATTTAGAAAATCCTGGAATAATAATGTATTTTCTCTTCTGTCTTCATTAAATTTTCCTATCCCGGATATATCAAATATTTCTAACATTGACTTTAACATTTCTAAACAGTGGTTAATTTCTTTGGATTATTATGATTGGTTGAAAGATATTAGGAACGACAGGGGTCTTTTAAATGCTAAAAAGCTTCGTACATATCGTTTATTCAAAACTGATCTCAATACAGAAAACTATGTACTTTCTATTAAAAACAGGAAAATTCGTAGTGTTTACAGTAAATTTCGTTGTGGTGTTTTACCTTTGCATATTGAGGTTGGCAGATTTTCAAAACCAGTTACCCCTCTATCTGATAGAATTTGTAAATATTGTGACTTAAACACCATCGAAGACGAAACTCATTTTTTGATTAATTGTAAGTTTTATTCTGATTTAAGATATGATTTTTGGAAAACAATAAGGGATGCAGATCCCTCTTTTTGTAATCGTTCACCAGTTGAACAACTGTGTTATTTAGTTAATAGCCAGTTTGTTACTCCTCTCTCTGCACTAATTAATTTAATGTTTCAACGACGAAGAGATTTCATACCACCATAATATATACCCCATTTATTGTACTTTTTATATATCATATTTTAATCTTTTATTGTAACACAATGTCAAGTTGTGTCTCGTAGGCCGTTCGGCCGGATGTTGTTTTTTTAAACATTTCTTATATTATGCAATATGATGTAAAACAACATGTGACACATAAATAAAATACATTTCTTCTTCTTCTTTCTTCTACTCATGCAACGTAACCGGGACATGTGAGGTTAAACCGTCTTTTTCGTGCTACCCGGAAGTCCTCTGTCGAACTAAATTCAAAGAAACTACCATTTCGCACTTAACTTGTCCAACAAAGGTCCGTCGTATTAATAAATTCATCTCTAAAAAGAAGAATCAAATAGAAACGATTTACTGTTTAACTGTATATTAACAAATAATTTGTTGTATTTTTCAGAGTTTTTTCCGATTTTAAAACTACATTATCATTGTGAACTTATTATCCTATCAAAAAATCAAAAGCGAATGAGAGCAGTGTTATAAATTGATAATGAAATAACATTGGCCTAATTAGAATGATTTGAAATAATGCAAACTTTATGACTCAGTTGTGAAGTGAGTCGTGAAGTATTTTCGTTTTAAACGATACAAAGTATAAAGAAATTGAAAACGGCTGCACATACTGGCGTATTTGTTTACAACCTATCAAGTAATCCGAACCGCTGACAACAGTCTATAGTCTTGTTACCTTTGAGCTAACTGGTGGCCCTGGCAAGAAGAACTCAGATAGTTGACAACGACAGTCGGAGAGTGTTAGCACATTTGACGATCAACCGCAGTCTTAAACACTTTGGGTCGGAGTATACTTTCTTTTCATCCGACAGAGTTGGATAAATCGAGAATAATGGAGTCAACAAAGATCAACATATATTTAGCAGTTTTATCTTTTCTGGGTCTTGGTTGTGGTAAGTACATGTCCATTTACATACCAATGCTTTATTGAATTGATACTGATTTAGTTTCAAGTTTAATGGATATAAATTATGTACATAAGCTTTAAGATAAAGACACTGAACTCATCAAAGTAAAGACAAGGTTACAGATATGAATTTATTGGTGATATAAATTTGTCAAATCGAAAGCAACAAAAGCAATAGCGTCGCCAACATGCTCGGTCTGCCGTATGAGTTAGAATCATAATTTATAAAACAGAAATGCCCCCTGGAATTCCGTTTCCACAGATGTTACCCGGATGTAATATCCTTTCCTTGAAAAATAATGTTACGTATTCTAGACCTCCCCAACAATCGAGGCTACTCAGCAGGATTTAAGTCAGAATGAAGTATTTAGTCCGGATGAAAACCTGTCTGTTAGATGTACAAAATTCAAACAAGAAAGTAATTTATATTTTGAAAACATCTTACTTATAAATGTATGTCACCATTACAGCAAGATCCCCCCTAGAAATTTTGATGTCGGTGGTGTTCTTTCAAAATTTCTGGAGCCATAATGAAACTTTAATGGTCAAGAAATATGACAAATTGATTAAAATAAGTTTTCATAGTTAGAATGTTAGCATTTGGGATTTTATGTCAGTAGTTAAAAAGGAAACAATTGTCAGTCCTAGTATAGAAATTTCGAGTGGTGATACGAGAACCAGACGTTCATTAACGGTTTGAATAGACAGGTGTGCTCCAATGCAGACTGTTATTGAAAATGTTTATGGGTTGAAATATACCATTAAGACTTTATATGTAAATATACTGCCTAAAATCGGGATTGTGTTATAAAAGAATCCTTGATTATGCATTATTTAAGAAATAAAGTTCGCTCTACCCCAATGTGTTTTGTAATAAAGTATACTTTTGCCCTGAACTATTATAGTTAAAGCACGAGGACGGTACCATGATGGCAGACTGAATCCTGACACGTATTTTTTTTGCTGCTGTCATAAACGTTGAAGGGGATGCTTTAATCTTTTATTTAAGCAGACTATTGGGGCTGTACACCCAGAATTATTTAATTATTAGATTGACCGTATCACATTGAACCTTGTAGAGACGGTTGACGTGAACCAACGTCACAGTCCCACGGGGCGCCGTGACCTGACGTGAAACAACGCGGTCACTCGACGGTAGACAAGCATTTGCTTTCCATTCTTCTTTCCGGTAGATAGAACTAAATGATTCGAAACTAGTCCCAATTATAAGAAACATTATCGGCAAAATCGCCAATACGATAGACATTGATAGGGACAAGCCATGTTAATCGAAAGAACCGAGATGAAAGGTTACCATGGACGCGTGATCACGAGGGGGCAGCGGGGAAGAGCGGATATAACGTCATGCGATTGTTACGTCATGAAATAACTGTACCTTTCTGGTCTGAAAAAGCACTTTTTTTTCGATTGTTCTAAGCGCTAGGCATCTTAGAAAATATGTTAAAACGATGTCGTTGACAATAACATTCATCCTGCTATATCAGCGTATTTGTATTTGCGTTGCTCCTACCATATCCATATATATCAAGTCAAATGCATAGAAAGCTTAAGGCTCACAAATGGTTATTCATGGCTATATATAGCGTATACATTTTCTGACGATTAAAATCACGATATTCAGTTGTATCATGAGGCATTTGTCTGCACAAATGTCAGGGCATTGTAGGAGTTGCGAAGATATAGAAACACTGATACGTTATGTATCAGCAATATATGCTAATGTATGCTGTCAGTTGACAAGTGAATATGCCCCGGGAGTTTTCTCAACGAGTTGATTGCAAATAGAAGATACATATTCTACTCCTCAAAGACGCCTAAAAGGGGATTCATTTCTTCCTATTTTCTCTAATAGAATTAGTTTATGCCACATGTGTTATCTTAAGAGGGTCAAAATATCACATTTCTCAACCCGATCATCCTTAATCATAAAAGAAATAATCAAGTATCAAGTTAAAAACCACTGACGGTAATTTTTCTGTTTAAACCTTTTAATCATTTGAGATAGAGAAAGTGATTCTCGACCATTGTACGCTCGTTTTGATACTGCTCCTTAAGGTTAAAAGACACTGCTTTGAAATTTAGACAAATAAATTCGTTTTCTCGAGATCACTTTACTTATCTGAAAAAAGTGATACTGCCCCTTTAAGCAAATTATGCAAATTTTGCCCTCTTTCCAAAGAGTTTGATAAGGTAGTATGATACATCAAGTGGTGACATTTAAGATTGCATTGTAATAGGATATCTAAATAGCTCCTTCATCCGGGTTGTGTCGACACTTTCCTACGAACGTTTCTCTGTTCTGTCTAGAAATGTAGACGCCTGAAATACAGCAAGATATTTTGCTGCAAGGGGATATTCAAGAGCGCGTATAACAACATTGGTTAGTGCAGGAATTCATGACGGAGCGATCTCTGCCGGCAGATAATGCAGCTAACAGTGACAAGCATTATAACAGTACGGTTGAGTAATCATTTGACGATCTCTGCCGGCAGATAATGCAGCTAACAGTGACAAGCATTATAACAGTACGGTTGAGTAATCATTTGACGTCAAGGTTGAAACTTTAGATGCACAAATCTTAACAGAGGAGACGTAAAAGATTTTTCAGGGAATCTTTAACACACACAGCCACACACGCACACGCACGCTGTTCTCTCCTGTGATTATTTCTGCCAATGAAATGTCGTTATCCAAGGAGCTTGGCTCTTTACTCTTTTCCATCCGTGTTGTGTCGCTGATGCTGGATGCGAGTTGTCTCATGGGCTGGTTAGAGAGCTAGCGATACGAGGTATATCAGGATATATGGAAGGAGCTATATCAGCGGATTCAATTACGCTAATGAAGCAGGATGATGTCAAGTTGGATGTAATTTCACGTCAATATTGTTAGATTAAACGTGCAGTTTTCAACTATACTGGACCTGAGAAGGTGCGTTCTATGGGTATCACAAGTACAACCATTGGAATAATAACTTTTGTTAAAAGAATGTGTGCCCACAGGAAATTTGCGTATTAACTGACTGTTCACCATTTTTGAAAATTAGGACTCAAGACACTTTACTATTTGATTTTTTCCATATAACACTAGGTTATTCCAAACGTAGAGTCTGATTAAGGGGAAGTTTTATTTATTGCCTCTACCTGGATTCGAACTCATTCTATCAACAATGGTCAGGAAGCAGCCTCAGTTCTTGCAATCTGACTGACCAAATGTAGTAGTTTCAGAGGGTAAACACATTACTCAACCCGATCATCTCTACTCGGAGTGGAAATAATCAAGTATGAAGCCGTCCACCTGCGCTCATTTTTGTGTGATCACCTTATAAACTTTGGAAATGGATTAGAATAGGGTGTATATATAATTAACGGATTATTGTACGTACGATTTATAAGTGCTTCTTTTGAAAACACTGTCATGCAATTATAAACATTAATTTCTGTTTTCTTGAGATCACTTTATTTATACAAAAAACATGTTACTGCCCATTTGATATAGGCGGTCTGTCTGGTTTTTTTTATGTTTCAGGAACATATTTACCCGCAGAAAGTGTGGTCAATCGGGATTAACACCCGTAACCACTTTGATATGGGAAATTCTGTCTGTTTGTCATGTTTATACTGAATACGAATTCTCATCATTAAAAGTACTTTGAGGGTCCCTGGTGACCGACGCCTGTTTCCAAACCTTTTTTCTGAGTTCGAGATCTTGTCTCGATTTATTCAACATGTGGAAAACCAACCTTTTGAAGTATCCTATTGAAAATAGTAAAACCAATAGCTTGTTTGAAAAGAAAGTCAGCAATATCAGGATTTACTGCCTGTTCACAGGTTTTGGTGGAACTGGAGAGGCTTTTCAATACCGTTTTTTTTTCGAACATTTACCCCACCTACTATCATTAACCGAAACCGTTTAACGGAAGAGCGAAAGGTATAAAAGTCTCTCTGTGGTTGGGTGACATTCTATCGTGAACCAGCCCGGTCTGATTGGCTGTATCATAGTTCACATTGGGTAATATCTCAGGTTATGTACATGTAAGTGTAGAGGGAACATGGGACCTATACATTTTACACTGGCCGAGGATGAAAACGGGATGATTAGATACTATACGCTGTAAGTCACATAACTGTTCGTATTTCAGGTATAAGCTTGAGCATCTTGGTTACCAAGTTACTGAACTTTATCGAGGACAGACTCGAGGATAATCATCCTGGTGTGCATGTGGCTACACCAACTGCGTGGATGATTGGAATGGCTGTAAGCATGTTAGACTCACTTTGTGTTCTAATTTCAGCCTTTTGTTTTCAACCCATGTATGATAAAGGTACTTTCTTTTATTACCTACGAGGGTAATCATAATATTGGTTGATATTAACACCATTCCTTTGGGAAAATATCTCTGTTTCAGTGTGACGTCTTAAAGATTGCTTTGACGTCTTAGTTCGCTTAACACATTGTGTAATATTTCGGTACTCTTGTTGAACACACAGTACATGTATGTAAAGGACACTAATATATCATCAACTATTTTTAAATTACTTTTTACAACGCATGCACATTTTGAATCATTCAAACAAAAAATCCACTTTAAGTATACAAAATGTATTTGTCGCCCTTAAAAAATATTATAATGGTTTTTTTCAGTACATCATCCCGGGACTTTTTGGTATGATTGCTTGTTGCGCTCGCAGGAAGAGAACGGTGAGAGAAGTCTTTCAGAATTTGATACACACAACAGGGAACACGCCGATATTCACTATTGAGATTTTCTATAGTTTATTTTATGATCCAAACGATCGTCTAAAATGACGAAAGGGAAGTCTTGAGTATGTATGACTTTATCAAAATGGAGTTTGTTATCGGTATAGGTAAGTTATGGGTGAAACTTGGTGACCAGTTCAAACAAATATATTTTATGCAAATTAGGTGAAAAAGAAAATTAATAGTGGCTTATTTAAGACAACTTTTGAGACTGTAAGATTTGTTTTATCTTAGGGCATTTCAACCGACATCTTGTACCTGGCAGGTGATTTAACTTTTTCTCTTGTCTGGTTTATTGCCCCAGAAAGTTTGAAATATTCAAAAAAAATTTATAACGGTCAAATATTTCGATTACACTTTCATTCGGGTCCGATAGTGTTGAAAATAAGTGATTAAGTTTTGGAATGATAAGAGATTTTAACACCGAGATTCTCCCAAGTTGGGATACCTTACAATACACTCATTGTGGAATCTTGTTCTTTAGTTCAGATAATGATCATATTGACCCGTTTTCAGTATGTCGGCCACATGATCCTTGCATTGTTGGCTCTTGTAATGCTCGCCATCCTCTTCGTCATGGGAATGGCAGCAAGCGGACTGAAGGCGAATTGACCCCACTTCTGTGAGATGACAAACACTGGCTGCTCTTGCGAGTATGGACCATCATTTGCACTTATGCCCTAGATCTGTTACTGCAAACTTCTCTTTTGTCATAGAAAAGAGGTTTTTTTCAGTGCAATAAACCTATCGGATAAACTTGGTGTCCAAATCTTGTAAAATCATTATAATGATCATTAAAAGAACTATTTGTTCGCCAATCTCCATACATGTCATGCCACTTTTAAAATGGCTACCCATAATTGATAACGTCACCGCATGTTTCCAGGATGTTATCTTTGCGAGTGACTACTAGTCATCATAATCCCGCAGGGTAGATCTACCATGCACTCATATTTTAGGGTAAGCATTGTGGAATTTGCAAAAAAATTATATACTTCCTTAAAGAGTCAAAAGAAGCAGCGAAACCTTCTGTTATCTGTAATAATTTCCTCCAGAAATACGGGAGATTTGGTTAACTACTGTTGTGTTTGACCCGCTGAAGAAAAAATTCTTTAAATATCGTGCTACTGATCCTTAAAATAGCTTAGAATATATCGCACACACGGTTGCAAAAGGTTAGTTGTTTTACAACAACTTCTACTGTCTATGCAAAATGCAACATTGATTTAACTGTTGTTTAGATGATTTAAAGAAGAGTTTTTCGACGGTATGATTATCGATGTAAAACTGGATTTTATTCTGTACTTTTGATAGTAATATCATGTATAGATCCGTGTTCTTGATATTTTTTTTAGAAACAGAACACAATTTTAGAAAGAATATAGCATTTTTAAACCTTCCCTTTCCCCTCTCTCATGCAATTGAGGCGGGGCCACTTTGTTTTTGAAAAACAAGCTTTGGGGTTGTGGTTTTCAGTACTCATTTGTCAATTGTTCAAACTTTTCAAACTTTTTACCATCCCCATTCCTCTTTTTAAAGGTCAGTGACACGCATTATCTCTTGATGAACACATCTCTTCCGAAACCAACTTGCATGCATGTCTTATGTCATAAGGTTAATTTGTTTGATGGGGAGATTTTAGGTGATGTTTGGTTGTGCGAACCTTGTATGGCTAATATAATAACGAGAAGGAAGAAGCATTTGATTCAATAATTGTTGATTACCAAGGTATTGTAGGAGGTACGTCGATGAAAACACGCATTTGTAACACAAGGATTCGGTGCGTGTCTCTTAATATCACCTACAAGTCACTAACTCTGCTATATTTATATACTTTCGTGAACGTTTAAGAAGAGATGATTGCAAGATATGTATTTCAATTAATTTCCCGATGACAGTCGTTTATGTGTTGTAATTCCAGCAACAAAGACCTTAGGACTCTCCTGAAGTTCTTCTCATGCAGCGAGATTAACATGATGGTTCGGATGGGCATATCGACAGATGCCATGTTTTGGGGCGGTGGGGTCATTACTCTCATCACCGCCATCTTGTCTGGAGTCATCTCAGCATCGGTGAGTCACCAAAAGGAAAGTAGAATCTTTTCAGTTATGCCAAATGTATCATCATAACATTTTGCTTATGTTATGATGCCTAATAACATCATTACTACTTCTGTAAATATATATGTCATCAGTGATACGATAACATATCGTATGTTAATATGTTTACAACAACTTTTATTGCATATGCAAAATGCCTGTTTTCTGTAATGCAGAATTGGTTTAACTGTGGTTTAGATGATTTAAAGAAATTGTAATGAAAGAAATTTTCTATGTTATGGATATAGATGTAAAATTGGATTTTATTCTGTACTTTTAATAATAATCTTAATTACTATTACTCATTTTTAGATTTAGAAGAGTTATGAAGTATCAGGCGAAAAACAATGATAGCCATTTTTCTAGGAATA
Organism: Phorcus lineatus; assembly: GCA_921293015.1. Taxonomy (NCBI): domain Eukaryota; kingdom Metazoa; phylum Mollusca; class Gastropoda; order Trochida; family Trochidae; genus Phorcus; species Phorcus lineatus. The sequence continues at coordinate 11,924,719 of OV121085.1, forward strand.
CTTTGTCATTAACCTAACATGGTTTTGATTCATAGACATTGTCTTGCAGTTGGTAAAATTAATTTGCTTTTATGTGAAATCCTTTTATGTATGTACTGTCCCTTTAACATTAACGTTATCTGTTAAATACCTTTTCGCTAGATCTACACGGATGCATTTTGCTCAGAAGAAGTATTAGAAAGATATATATGCCTATCAGCATTGACCATACTCTTTTACTATCCAATCACTGTCACATCTGTCCGTTACGTAGGGTGGGGGATGCCCGTGCTTCAATCTCATTAGTGTTAACCATGCTTCCGTCTACACAGAACTGTTTGAAATATGAGGATATAATGCCATTTCAAGTGTCTGCTGTGCACTTTATAAATCAAATGATAAGATATTCAGATTGTATGGCAAGCTGAAACCGTCCAAATCTTGTTTTCTAACATTATTCAGAACTTTTGTTGAAGGGGTGATAGCACGTATTTATCTATTATTTATTTCTTTAAATTTTCCAGTGAATATATGTTTATGCCAGATGCATTTTGTTCAAAGGCTGAAACGTCTCATCACTCAACCTGATAAACCGTTAACGTAGAAATAAGTTTCAAGTATCAAGGTTGCAGCCATTTTAGTGTGAACATCTTTTAATCATTTTAGTTAGGGAAATGCTTCTTTCGATTAAAAAAATTGCTTTACTATTGGTAATATTCATTTTCATTTTCGTCAGATCTCCTTGTTTGCCTTAAACATGTGCTAATGCCCCTATAACACTAGCAATAAGAAACATATTGAGCATTTTCGTGATAATAATGTTTGAATGTTTGGAAACACTATTGTTAAATCTAATAGCAGTGTATGGTAGTTTGTAAAAGTAGAGCATCAAAATGTTGCTTTATACTCCTCGTCTTTTATGGCAAATTATTGCAAATCTTATAAGTTTAATGAAAGAAGGATTATTCGCCTGATAAGAAAGAAACAAAACAGGTAGGCAAACTATAGGTTGGTGAAAATGTATATAAACTCTCAAATACAAATAGTAAGATATAATTGAATGTTTATGGTTCACGATCATCCAGGTGTTGCCATGATAAAAAAGCTATATGATAGTAACTTTAGAATTTATTTGTTATATATATATCCCAGTATATTGAAGCTATGTGTATTACAGCTCAGGACAACCCCTGTGACTCGTTCCTATCTATTTCGTATAAACTTACGCACATGTTATTTTACAGCTCAAGACAACCCCTGAGACGACAAGCCAGCCAAAAGGACAGGGCTATCTACCCCACGTTGCAATCCCGCAGCCCAGCTCCAACCCATACAAGCGCTTTGATGAATAAGCCTTCGATTCATAGTTTCCTCAGAGATGGAAACAAATAACAGTTATATAAGAACATTTATATTAAGAAACTAATCATTCATTTATTCTGAAAGTATACTTTTTGACACTTAAAGATCTCTTTGCTTAAAGAACCTTTGAATCAGCAAGCTCTTTTATCAAATTGTAGCATTTCAAATGCGATACAAAAATGTATTTGGTAGTCTGTGATGTTGATATTTTGAAATCTCTGAATGGAATCAGAAGCAATATTTTCCCTATGTGTTGAATTATCTTCCCGTAAACTGTCATCTACTTTATGTGTACTCTATATAACACTTTGTAGCACTTTTTCTTACATATATTAACATCTGGGCAGACGTGTACCTTGGTCAACATTTAACATGCATTTATTTCCGACATTTTCGAATCTCATTTTTGTGCAAAGACTTTTGGGTATTATCGAAGCTACAAACACAAACTGATTGATCGATGAAAAATCGTATCGTTAATTTGTTCTTTCAAAACAAATTCTGAAGCATTTCAAAGTCTTGTTAACGTCATGAATTTAGAGAAAATCAGATGCAAATAAGCTGTTTTTTCCAATTGCGTTTTCCCCCTGCCTATTTCTATGTATGAATACTCTGTACTCAAACTGGACAAGCGTTTCTGTCGCATCTTCCCTTGTTTAAACAATCTGTCTATTTTTTAAAAATATAATAAGATAATAATTTTTTAAACATATTTTTGTTCACGTAAAAGTTTGTTAGATTGCAACAAATCTATTGGACATAACAAATTATTGAAGATGACACTCATTAACAACCATTTTCCGTCATTACCGGTCATAATAACTAACATTTCATCATCATTATTACAATTCAATTATTTGATACACAACGTTTCAAGAAATGCAGTATGACCTTAACAGAGTTATCAATTTTTTTCAATAAATATAAAATTTAAAAAATAACAATTCCGGATACATCCTCGTAGGATCCTAAAGGCACTGTATTACGTTTTTTTCGAAAATGTATTCGTTCATTCTCTCCCGACAGAGCTAGCTCCGTCATAAATTCCTATCCAACCTCATTGTAAATACAAAGGTTTCTCGGGCTTCCGGCAGTTTCCCCTGGCGGAACACAATTGTAACTTAAACTTCCTGGCTATATTTCAGCCAATGAAAACAACGAATGCATGGATAACATATTTGTTGTCACGCAGACCTGTGCAAGACTCAAAGTGCAAGGCGCCTATTCGAATAAAAATTTATCTTTTGGAAACGGAAATAACTTAGACGCTTTGAATGACAACTTCTGAAACGGCGTCGCAGATTGCACAACTAACTTTGAATGCATCCAATCAGCCTTCAACATTTCGTGTACAAGAAACCTTCGAATTAAGACAGAGATTGTATAGGAATATATGACAGAGCTACCTCTGTTGGGAGAGAATGGTGTTCGTTAGAAATTTCCAAATTAAATTTAAGGTCATGAAGCCTCTTTTTATTCAGGACAACTCATTGCTCAACCCGATAATCAGCAGTCAAATTATCCGTTGTCAATAATATAGCTTTTTTTTGTGAGTGATAACTTTATTTCCCTGAAAAACGTTTAACATTTTTTTTTACCAAATACTAAGCTTTTCACAACCTCTTAAGGCTGGCTAGAGTTTATATCGTATCTTATCAACTATGTTTGAACATATACTCAGAAAAAAAGTTAAGCACCACCAGAACTCAAACCAAAGTTTAACAAATACACGTTACTTACATGTATCTCAGATTATAGAGATTATAAATTGGTATCCTGTGCTAATCAGAGTGTGTCGACTTGAAAAAATTGACATAGTTAGTGGAGTACTTTACATTTTACTGATTCTGTAGACCAAAATTCCAAACATTGTGATTTTCAGCAATTGTGCAATGAAAATAATTATTGCCATCACTGTTATATCAGACAATAAAACGGAATGAGACTGTCTTAAAAGGTAATATTTCGGGCTCAGAAGGATTTGTGAAATCCGCAAATTATAAATGCGTAACAGATGTGGTAACAGTAAACTAACAGTGTGACTTTTGGTAAATAAAGCGGCATATAAAATATACCTAACGTGTTTTGTTTGAATTGAATAATACTGCAAGTAAAAACATTGTTTTATCATATATTGAATAAAATCTTTGAAATACTTCATCAAACTAGTATTAGAATTAATCTGACTTGTTTAAAGCATCTGAGTATAGATATCACGCAATCCTTTTAATACCCACATTGTGAAGTTCAATACGTATAATCATACAAAGGTACGTTTAAGAGTTCATGTTTTTAGAAATGATCAATTTATTGAACGTAGATTATTTCTAAATTCTTTTGCTCGATTGTTAAAAGAATTGAATGAACTGATGGTACAAATGGCCGCCTCTTGACCTTACGGGGTGTGTGGCCGCAGCGACAGATCTCATTGGTTGCAAGAACGGAGAATTAGAGTTATCTGATCCTAACTTTGCATCAAACCAATGAGATCTGCCACACACCCCGTAAGGTCAAGATGACGGGCGGCCATTTGTCCCATCAGCATTAAGTTGGGCGTGGAAATCGTCTTTCGGCCGTCCTCATTAAATAACCCCAAAGATATTTTTGTTTACGTGAGTTGGAGTAGAAAGGCATATCATTTGACATCATGTCTGCATAAATCTTATATTGATTGCGTGCGTATTTATTGTAGCATTCGATCAAGAAAGCGGATGGGGGCGAATGGAGTGTCTGGCCTTTCCATTTACGATTAACAGAGAAACAATTCTATTCAGGGGGTGCTTTTTTAAAATCTAAAAATAAATTTTTTAATGATCCGAGGGCCTGTAGTTCAGTGTGGTTTAATGTCAAAGAGGCAGCGCATTTCTTCATTACCGTATGTATACTAGTTCAGACACATACAACTCGCATTGAAGGTTCGAAAAGTCTATTCATTGTTAGTAAAATCTATCCTTTAGAACACTATATGCGAGAAACAATTAACTACAAGTCGATAAGTAGTGAGCGTGATATAGACGTTTAAACTTGTCTGTTTGATATCGTTTCATGACAGACAGAGAAAGAGAGAGAGTGAATATATCCTGTAGACAATACTTGAATATATCTTCTGCTGGCAAACCCTGAAAGTAAAAAAAACAAGTGAAGCATATCTAAAAAATATAATTTCTAAAGTCATCAAAATCTTGACTGGACGTCATAAATTGAGACCAATTTACTAAAATTAGATCATTCTCCAAAGAATAAGTATATAAATTGGAGCCAGCAATTTTAATGCTTTATACTTTGAATAGATCGGTGACTGTTGTTTAAAACTAAATTGAATAAAAGTATGTAAAAAGTAGCTATATGATATGAGCAAATATAATTGTGTGTAAAAATATTTTAAAGCCAGCTAAGTAATTTGTTTACGTCTTGAAATCATAATTGCTGACAACGTTCTGAATAAATAAATTTCAAAATACGTTACTCGTGTTACTGTAAAGCCTTGAAGAAATTGAGTAATTATTATGCCTCCCTGTTCTTTCATTTATTACAAAGAACAAATAATTGTATAACTATTTCATGCAGGTCAAAAGGTTCTCACACAACTATTTTATACCTTATTATTTAACTAACTAACATTGCCTTTTTAAAAGCTTTTCTCGTTGTGAAGTGGGACGTAAGGTATTTTCGACTCATACCATACAAGGCATAAATATCGCAAACAACGGCTTCACGTATCTTAGTAGCTTATGCTTGACTGTTGGCTCAGGCAAGAACACAGGTTGCTTGTTAACGACTGCCGAAAACCTTATCAAAACGATCAAACGCATCTTTATACAAGTTAGATCCGGGTATATTCTCTTTGCATCCTACAGAGTTTGACAAAGCGGAACAATGGTGTCAGTCAAAAACATAGTTTTAGCAGTTTTGTGCTTTCTTGGATGTTGTTGTGGTAAGTAAATACATAAATACATGTATATATCGTTGCTTTGTTGAATTGATATTGGTTTAGTTTAAAGCTGCCCATGGATATAAGTGATTCATGAAAGATAAAGACACTGTGATAGATAACACAAGGTAATAATTAACAATTTGTTAATTATATTTATTTATCTTATCGGTATTGCATGCTATGGAATTAAGTGACTCATCAACAAACTTCTGAATACTCCATCTTTTCTTGTATCTTGTCAGCAGGAAAACCTGCTTAACCTGATTTACAACATTCAAATAAGGAAGTTATTCATATTATGAACACCTTACTGCTTAATGCGTGTCGCCATTTACTTCAGCAAGATTTCCCCTATAAATGATGTCGGTTTTGTTAGTTCACACTTATGGGTGTCATAATGAAACTTTGCTGGACTACAATATGGCATATTGATTTAAATCGGGTTAAAATAGTACGAATGTCTGCATTTTGAATTTGAATTAGATATTTAAATAACACTCATCCTTTCTTTAAGCAACTAGAGGTTTGTTTAGAGAGGTGATCATCTGTCAATGAAAATGTTTAGGCATTCAAATATACCAGTAAGACTTTTGTAGGTTACTCTTATAATGTGAAATATTCATTTATAATAGCACGTATCATCGCAGATCTATATGGTGTAAAGAATGATGAAAAGAAATGTAAAAAGATGTTAAAATTTGTAAGTTATACTGCCTAAAATCGGGCTTATATTTGAAAAGACTCTTTACTTATCCTTTAATAAGTATTAATTTCTTGAAATCAACGTCATCGACAATAACGTCATACTATTACATCAGTGTATTTGTATCAGTAGCTCCTACAATACCAATTTTTATCAAGTCAAATGCATAGACTGGCTGACAAAACAGTATTCATGTCTATCTTTTGCGTGTACTTTTTCAGACGATGTGATATTTGTCTGCATAGATATAACATTGATACATATTTTGATGTATCATTAAGCCAATGTATCCCATCTGTTGACAGCTGAATGTGTCCCAAGAGTTATGCTAAATGAGTCGTCTGCAAATAGAAGATACATGTTTTATCGTACCTCAAAGTAACCTTACAGACTATTCATTTCTTCCTTTTTTCCCTCCTGAAATTAGTTTTTGCCCCATATGAAGGTGAAGTTCAAAGCTTTGAGGCAGTATGATAAGTCAAATGGTGACGTTTAAGATTGCATTGTTATAGGATATTTTATAGCTTCTCCTTTCACATAAAAAGTCACCAGTGAAATATCTCTATTATTCTTGAATTCCATTGTTTTGATATAGGCATCTAAACATGAATAAACAAACAGTATCATCAACTTGGGATCGCGTCCCATCTTAAGAATTCCAAGTTGGGACGTCCCTTCTTGAGATGGGACAGCGAATACTTTAACATGTTCATAATATTCTTATTCTAATGTTGAATTTAGTAATAACATGATAACATGTATCATTTAGATAAGCGCTTTAAGGCCCTCGAAAGATATTTTGATTTTATGTTGATTTTAATGACTTATTGGCTATATCTATCTCATCGCATACCATTCTTTCATCATAGTACAATACGATTTCAAAAGTAATTCTTATACAATATTTTATAAATAATTTCATTATATTCTGAATTTTTTAAATTGTGACAGCATGTTAAGCAAATAAAAAAAGAAATATACACTCAAATGCTAATGCTTTCTAATCAGTTCAAATTCTTAAACATAAACCGTTTCGTTAAGCATGATTTAGATATACTCGTTGTGTTTGATAGTCGAATCTAAGACTTTTCTTAAACATAATTCACAAACACTAACCTATAAGTGGTATTCCGTCAATACTTATAAGATTTCCAGGAAATAAATCCAGTTATGCCTCCTATTTCCGATCGAACCTGATCGTGGTGCAAATGGCAAACATACCTGCTTGGTAGTTCAGAGATGGGTGTGGGGTGGTGGAGGGAGGGGGGTGGAGGGGGGGAGGGATGTCCGAAAGAAGGGATTTTGGTAAACATCCGGGTCGGTTATGACACTAATATCTCTGGTCACCTTCCAATTAGTGACAAGAATGGGTACCAATTGTACATGACTTCCTTAAGGGGCATTTTAGAAGCTAGATTGATGAAGAAGAACGAATTCTTATGGATAGACCAGTTGACTCTCAAGCTGAACACACCTCCACAGCGCTCCAGCTCTTGCAGCTCGCCACCGTCTCCCGGAAACTACAGCCTCAGACAGGACGTCCAACGGGACCTCCTTCCCACACTTTAAGGAAATGTGTTTCCATCTTTTTTAATGCAAAACTCTAAATTTTCTAAATACCACTACATCTAAATAATGGCAACCGCCATGTGGGATGGGTGGAGGGGGGAGAGGGGGTCCGAAAGAAGGTATTTTGGTAAACATACGGTTCGGTTATGACACCAATACCTGTGTGTCACCTTCCAATTAGTGACAAGAATGGGTACCAATTGTACATGAGCATGCTTTTAACACTAAGGTAGACGCCGAGCGTTTGTTGTTTTAGTCAATGATTATCATTCTTATTTATCAAGGCATTGGCCCCTATCGGCAATATCACTGATAGGAAGCAGACGTGATCAAATGTTTATGTTTATTGTTATTGTATTGTTATTCGATGAAAGTTGTTTGGCCAAACTGAATATATTCAAAATATGTTTTTCATAAACAGAACGATTATCATGTAAAGTAACCAAAATGAAATCTAACATCATTAGAAATATTTCAACTCATTTCTTATCAATACTACAAGACGATTATAAACGGAGTTTGTTGACTTTGAGTTCATTAATAAACTTTGTTTACCTTCACAAGATTTTTTGACACAAACCAGAGTACAGAGTTGAGTAAAATTATTTTTACTCTACTTAATCCGAGGTAACATATGATTTCGATCAGTATGAAAAGGTTGTTTTTATATGTACAAGCATCTATCTAGGCTTGTTAGAAGCGTTGAATTGAGAAAATTGTTGTGTGTTGTTACTGCTAATAAGTTAATCAACTGATCAACTAAGTCAAATAAGATGAGGTGAGAGGGAAGAATTACATTTCAGTGTAATATTGTTGTGTTACAGCTGAAAGTTTACTTAACTATTCGTTTTGTTATCTTAAATATGCTACTTAACATGTCCCCCCCGAAAAAAGGCATTAGGTTTCTAAATACACATCAACGAAGTTTTATTGATATACTAACAATTATCAAGTTATTTTGTGCTGACATACATGTTCTAATGTGTTATCTTCAGAGGACTAAATGATTCATATTGTTATTGCTTATACAAATTTGATATAGAAACTGTCATTTCTTATAGAAATTTGATATTGATACTGTCATTGCTTATTGTAAAATATTATCATATTTCATTGTATGATAATATGCAATATGTGTAATCATGTAATGGTTATTATTTACTATACCATCGTTGATAATTCACAATAAGCCCTGATATCCTATATCCTAAATCTCCGACAAGATATTACACAGAGTAAGGAACGAGTTAACTCCCTTCCCCTGACCCGCCACCTGGTGGCCAACCCCCGGATAATCATTGCTTTTCTGTCGCTCATTGAAACGAGTCATGTCTTTTGATAGCTCTCAGTCTCTGACTTAATTGATTAAATTCTACTCCTTTTTCAACTCCTTTTTTGTGAGTTCATGCACTCTACTAGTGCTAATTGCTTCTTTGGAAGTAATTAGTCGGTTGAGGGCATATTTGCAGTTCGCTGCGGTTGAGTGGTTTTGTTGCCTAGTTGACTAGCTTGGATCTCTGCTTGTCAATTTCGGCAAGTGATTTTCGTGCACGGGCTTTTTCTGTTGGTTCGGTGGGTCGATTGCCTGCCGGGTTGGCATACTCGCCTGATCGTTAGCTTCACCCGCGCGTGGTGCGAGCTGGAGTTAGTGGCGCTTCCCGCCTAGACTTGCTGACGCTGTCTTACCCTTCGGCGGCTGGTGTTTGACTCTAGCGTGCTATATCGTCTAGCGGTATCTCATTGCTGGTCTCTTGCCTGGCGTGTCGTCTGGTAGTCGCCGTCTGTTGAGTTGGGCTTAGGGGGTGTTACCCGCCCGGTGTTAGGGTCGAGACGTGTCGCGTCTCCTCTAGCGCCAGGTTGGGAGCCTATCGTCTGATAGAGCGCCATATCGTCTAGGGTCTCGACCCTAAGACGACATAGGATTTCTCGGGCGACATCGCGTCATTCCTTGACGATATCGCGTCAGCTAGACGCTCCCTTTGGCGGCATACTGCCCCTCTAGGCGATATCGCATGTTTCCTGGCGACATCGTGCTTACTTGAGATTAGCAAGGCGTCTCGGCCTTTCAACTGTCTCTTGTGAGTCGTGTCGTGTGTGAGCTCGTCTCGCAAGACATCGCTTCCCTCGTGTGGGTGTGACTCAGACGTCTCTACAACACTTGGGTGTCGTGTGGACTGACGCTCTCATGCTGTCGTCTGTGTCGTCAGACGGTAGGTGAACCTAGACTATCGAGGGTTAGGTCGGCGATTTGGATTGGGATGGCGTCTCCTTACTCATCCTTCTGCGGGGCTTGCGGGTACAAGAAGTCAGGGCTCTATGACCCTCACTCCTTGTGCCGCCTATGTCGTAATCTGTGCCCAGAAGAGGACAGATGCCATGAGTGCGCCAGCCTCTCCTTAGAACAACACAGGAACTATAGGTTCTCTCTTAAGAAGAGTGAGACTCAGCAGAGGAGCCAAGCGAAAGCCAAGCGCTCTTCTACAGCGGCGTCTACCGCCACTGCCAACCCTAGCATCTCTTCTACCTCAGATTTAGTCATTGAGGAGGGCTCGAGAGAGTTTGATGGCCCTGACCAGCCGGCGGGGTCGAGCATCACCGAATTCTCCTCGGACGCTCAGGACGAGGTCACCTCGCCTCGCCCCACGGGTGCAGAGAGGTCGCCTGTCAAAGGGGTCTCCCAGGACGAGGTCGCCTCCCCTCAACGACGACGGTCGTCGGGCAAGAGGAGAAGGCACAAGAAGAAGAAGTCGAGGTGGTCATCACCTCCCCCTTTTGATCCTTCTACACTGACGAGGGACATTCTCTCGTCAGTCAAGGGCATGGTGTCGTTTATGTTGGACGCCAGGCTAAACGTGGCGTCACAGGCTGCTGTTGACGCGGGATTGACACCCTCTATTCAGACGACAACGGAGTCACACAAACGGGCGAGGAGGGTGGTGCTCGTGTCACCAAACCCCACCTCCTCGGACCAAGAAGGCTCATCACGGGGGAACGGTCAGAGGACTGACGAGGTCGAGGAGACGCCTGTCGCCCCTCCCTCGACAGCTTCTACCCCCGAGGGTGGAGCAGACGACACTCCCGACTTAATGGAACGCCTGCCAGCAATAGCTTATTGGTGTCAGGTAGAAATCAAAGAGGTAGAGGACGAGCCGTCCTCCGCCAAACAAGCCAGACTGGAGACGTTTTGCGCAGAGGAAGAGCTACCCAGTCCACGATTTGTGGCGCTACCTGCTCACAGGTTACTCCAGGCGGCGGGTAAAGACTTTGACACCAATGTCACTGCAGCGGCACCAGGTCGTCTCTTACCGCCCCTGGTCCTAGCGGACAAACAACGCTCTTCTCTGCCCGTCTTTCAGTCACCTATCCCTCTCTCACCCCTGCCTTGGATGACGACATACGGCGAGTGGCCGCCCCTTCTGTGCCCCATCAAGTGTCAGATAATCATCTGTCGCACATTGATAAGGAGGCCAGAAGCATTCTGGGTCTGGGCAACTCCGTGGCTCACGCCTGCCAGGCGATGACCACATTTGCCAAGGACGCGGGGATGGAGAGTGGAGCCAAAGCCTTGTACCGCGGTTTCGGGTCGGTGGCGGGGAGCATCGCACAGATGATGTTGAGCGCTTCCCGCATCTCAGCGGGGGTGACTAACCTTAGGCGCGATGGCTTCCTGTCCCGAACTAACCTTTCGGCAGAGATCAGGAACCGCTTGCGAAAAGCACCTAGTACATCTACCTCTCTCTTCGACGGGCAAGTCGCAGGGGCCCTTCGCCTTCGGCAAGAGAATCAGCAACAAGAGCTAAATAAGACTTGCAGCGGGCGGAGGTAGAGCTTCGTCCCAAGTGATGACGCCTAAGAAGAAGAGGGGTGGCACACCCACTCCCTCAAACTCCTCTAAGACAGGTTGGGTGTCCTTTTGAGTGGGGGGAGGGGGTCGCCAAGACCGAGGTCGCGACCTCCATGGCGGGCCCTCTCCTAAACGAACCCCAAAAAAGAACCAGCGCGGCAAAGGACGTAGCTACGGAGGAACCCCGAGGAAGCAATGACTCATGGGTTCCTCCGGTGCTTCCTCCACCAATTGTCTCCCCGTGGGAGGGCCCAGTGGGAGGGCGCCTCTCACGATTTGTGGCCAACTGGAGACAGTTGGGATTAGACGAATTCGTGTGCAAGGTACTGGAGCGAGGGTTCCGTATTCCTATTGTACGCCACCCCCCCCTGACATGTTCGCCTTCAGAACGCCCGTTAGAGCCAGACAGGCTCGCATTGACGTTGGCTCAGGTGGAGACTCCAGAACCTAACTCCAGGGTTCTACTCCCCAGTTTTCGTCAGACCAAAACGGGAATCGAACAAATGGCGGCTGATCCACGATATGAAGGAGTTCAACCACTCCTTCCTAGATTGGCCGCCATATTTTCGACTCTTGACCGTGCCGTCAGTAATGCACAGTCACGATGTGCAGTTTGCGATGTACCTGGACGACGGGTTCGGTCACAACAGCTCCCCATCGGCTCTAGCGGCACAGAGGGACTTTGTGATAGCAGTGTTCAGGCGTCTGGGCTGGCTGGTCAATCTCGACAAGTCAGACCTAGAGCCGACGAGGACACTAGTGTTTCTAGGCGCCCGTCTGGACACGGTGCAGTACAAAGCCTTTGTGACAAAGGAGCGGATGGGACGGTACAAAGACCTTCTGCAATTAGCTCTGCGAGAGCCCCTTTCACTTCGCAAGTGGCAGAGACTGTTGGGGTTTCTGAGCTTGACGCAACACTACACCACAAGGGGAAGGTTGCAACTCAGGCCCCTTCAGATCTTTGTCAACCAACATGTCAGGGAGAAGTCATGTCACCACGTCTTCTCCCTCCCCCCCCGAGCTGCGACACAATCTCTCTGGGTGGCAGCGAGAGACCAATGTGTTGGGTGGAGTGCCCCTCAGGCGCCCCCCAGCAACCGCACAATTGTATGAAGACGCCTCCACTCAAGGGTGGGGAGCCCACCTTCACACCGATCAGACATCAGGGGTGTGGTCGCAAGCGGAAGCGGGGCGACATATAAACATCCTCGAACTAGACGCCATAAGACTGGCGATCAGTCATTGGTCAGGCCGCTTGCAGGGGCAAGTCCTATGCGTCCACACGGACAGCTCAGCGGCGGCCTGGGCAGTAAACAAACAGGGTTCGACCAAAGTGTTCACGAGAACCCCCAAGCTCTCCAGCTTCACGCTTGGTATGTCTCGAAAGGGGTCTGACGGGGGCGGGCTTCTCTAAATCCGTCGCCGAGGCAGTGGCGACCTCGCAGAGGTCTTCTACTAGGAAGTTGTATGATTTCCAGTGGGGGTCCTTCGCAACCTTTTCGCATCCAGGCAGTTACTGTTCCTCAGGTTGCTGAATATCTCGTGTACTTGCGTGAGAAGAGGGGGCTTAAGGCCTCCTCTATTAATACCAACCTTGCGGCTATTATGTCCATTCTTTGCAAGCGAGACCCGAAAATCGATATTTCAGTTGTGAAAGAACTTGTGAAAACGTACCGGAATGTGGACGGGCGGCGAAAACTCAGGCCCCCAGAGTGGGACCTATCAGTGGTGCTTAACCACCTTAGGTCCGAGCACTACGAACCGTTGGCGGAGACGACTGTCCTCCGGCTCACCATCAAAACAGCGTTTCTAGTCGCAATGGGGTCCGCAGCAAGGGTATCAGAGCTTCATGCTCTGCAGGCGGACCTCCTACGTTTTGATGTGAGAGATGGAGGATCGGCCACTCTGGGACTAGCGGCTGAGTTTATTTGCAAAAATCAGGCTGCAGACGAGAGGGGTAGAACCTTCTCGTTACCGTCCATTTCTGGTACCATTGATCCTACTGACGAGGAGAATCGCCTCCTCTGCCCTGTGAGGGCACTCCGGGTCTACACCGAAAGGACAAAGACGCTACGTCAGGGGAGACGGAGGCTATTTCTGCCCCACTCCCAGACGAGTACTAAAGAAATAGACAAGAGGCAACTCGGAGTTTACCTCCGGTCCGCTGTGTTGGACGCGTACAAGGGCGCAGGTCTAGACCCCCCGGCGCGTTCTAACCCACACGAGATCAGAGCCATCTCTGCGACGATGGCCCTGCACAATAATTTGGCGGTAGCGGACATCATGGCCGGCTGTTTTTGGAAGTCAGGCCTGGTGTTCGCCAACCACTACTTACGTGACATCTCCACGGAGGATTTAGAGGGAGTGAACCGGTGGGGGCGCAAGTTTACGCCCAACAACGTATTCCCTCGGCTCCACACAGCAGGGGCCATCCTCCACCTCGTTAACTTGTCTGAACAAATAAAGTTTCTTTTGTACCATCAGTGGCGTTTTGCTTGTCTTTTGATTAGTTGGCGACCCCTGCGGTCTTAGCTAACCCCCCTCGCACAGCGGGGTTGGTGGTTGTAGCTGGTCTCCGCTTAATATAACTGCACCCTGGGCCGAGGCACAGGTGTTAGGTTATGACGGGTTGGGGTCACCAAATCCCATAATTTTATGGGGAGAGTTATCTCGCCTTCCACTTACCTCATCGCACCCTCCTCCAGCTGTGGCATTCGGGCTTATTGTGAATTATCAACGATGGTATAGTAAATAATAGTACGTTTTTGGTTAAACGTCATTATTTTATACCTACCGTTGATAATTCACAATCATCAGAGCCCGCCCGTCCTCCCCTCTGTTCGATTCAGGTTTCTACCCTCCAGAAGAAGCAATGATTATCCGGGGGTTGGCCACCAGGTGGCGGGTCAGGGGAAGGGAGTTAACTCGTTCCTTACTCTGTGTAATATCTTGTCGGAGATTTAGGATATAAGATATCAGGGCATATTGTGAATTATCAACGGTAGGTATAAAATAATGACGTTTAACCAAAAACGTACTAGTAAGTATATTACTATGATTTAAACAGTATTTTATTTCCATAAAACATGTGTTACACAAAATTCAGAATATATATACAAAAAGGAAAAAGGATGAACAAACAGGCAGCAAATGCCTATATAAATTCTTTTCCTGAAACAAACATAAAATGATTAAGATATCAAGTACATTGATGGAAATATACATTTGCAATTATTCTTACTAAACTCAAATTTATATTAAGCTTTGTCTACCTTACATTTGGTACAAATTTTAGGAAAGAGCTTAAAAATCGTTTGGTATCATTTATGAAATGATAAACAGATATTATTAGGAATTCGTCAACACTCTGTGACAAAGATTTGTCGCCGTTAAGATAGATTTTAGTATATAGATATGATTTACTAGGGAATATTCAAGCCCTAAGTTGGCACTAGTGGAAAATATCTAAAATGTTGGGTAACCAGACTTTGATTTATAGGAACTTTTAATTATTTTTTACATTTGATACAATCAACCAAGTCGCCAAGTAGATAAACAAGATAATAATTTGTTAAAACAACATGGGCTTATGGTGTCTCCATATGTTGTTTTAGCCTAACACTACCTACGGTGGGCAAATTGGTGCCCAATCATTCGTCCTCTGTCATGCCAAGCTGTCACATTAACACATTCAGTGTATTCAGTGCTGGATTGTAACGATGGGGAGTACCTTAATTTCTGCTTGTAGAAGGTTTTTGCATAGATTATTCATTTCTCTGTATCAGGTACCTTTTTTAAATATACATTTAAAAAAAAGCAATTTATCACTAGTGTTGTAAAACTTGGATTTGTATTAGAATAACTTCATATCTTTGTTTGTTAAAAGTTTATACCACCTTTTTGTAAAGAAACTAAGAAACAAATATGTCTCTGTGAAATGTGGAGCCGTTTGGTTTCTCAGCTGTTTACAGTTACAGGTCGTTTGAAAAATGCTGAAAACTATTATCTAAATATAAATCTATATATTGATCTGATTTTGTTATGTCGCTTAACAAATGTGATTCAATCAGTAATCAAATGGGACTTTATAATTGTTAGAGTAGTGTTGAATCGTTCGTACTCGATAACAGATGAAACCGAATCAGAAAGTGAAGTAAATGAACATCAAATCAAATTTTCTTCGTAGATGTGAAAAGAATAGAACAAAAATATCTAAAAACATGTTTTACCCATTATAAAATATGAATATTATTAACATGTTTTAGTATCCCCCGACCCATCTTGAGATGGGTCGGGGGATACTAAAACATGTCCCATCTTAAGATCGGGCGGATCCGCAGTTGGGATGATACAAATACATGTAAACATATACAGAAATCCACAATTGTTGCAATTCATTATTATAAAACGAAACAAGACTTTCTACCAAGTAATAATAGAAAGTTGAAATTTGAAATAATGTGGTCGACACTGTTTGACTAAATGTGGTGTACACTGTTTCATTAAATGTATTTGATGTTGTTTGACTAAATGTGTGTGACACTTTTTGTGTAATTATGTTTGTTGGATATGCCTTTCTCTCGACTCGAATCATTTCATTGGCACTAAGGGGAAAACTGACTATGTTAATCTCCATTGCACAACGCTAAACTTGATCTGTGCTGGAAATGACTGACACAAACCAGCTAACACATTCCCTCCCAAAAGAGGTGGCACAAACTCCTGTACAGATGTTTTTCCTAATGAGAACGTTTCTCTGTCTAGAAATGTAGACGCCTGAAATACAGATATTTTGCTGCTAGGGGATAATTAAGAGAGCGTATCACAACAGAGGTTAGAGCAGGAATTTATGACGAAGCGACCTCTGACGGCAATAATGCAGCTAACAGTGACATGCATTATAACGATACGGTTGAGTAATCATTTGACGTCAAGGTTGAAACTTTAAATGCAAAAATCTTAACAAAAGAGACGTACAATATTGTGCAGCCAAGCTTTAACACACACCCACACACCCCCCCCTCCACACACACACACACACACATACACACACACACACACACACACACAACTACACCTACACCTAGCTTTACAATTTACCCTTACCCTGTATTGTGTTATTTCAAAAAGTATTGTCATGTCAACTTAGATATTGTTTATCGTCATTGTCATTATTAGATTAAACATGCAGTTTGCAACTATACGGGATCTGAGGGCAACATCAAACAGGGGGAGTCTCTACATGTATTCGAACTCATTCTATCAAGGGCTTTCTGTCAACAACAGAACAAGTTCTTGCAATCAGAGTTACCACATGTAGTACTTTCAGAGGGTAAACACATCACTCAACCCGATCATCTGTACTTGGAGAGGAAATAATCAAGTATGAAGCCGTCCACCTGCGCTCATTTTTGTTTGGCCTCCTTATAAACATTGGAAATGGATAGGATAGGTTGTATATATAATCAACAGATTGTTGTGCGTACGTTTTATAAGTGCTTTTTGAAATCACTGTCATGCAATTGTAAACATTAATTTCCATTTTCTTGAGATCACTTTATTTATCCATGATGGTTTTTCCGAGTTCGAGATCTTGTCTCGATTCATTCAACATGTGGAAAACCAACCTTTTGAAGTATCCTTTTGAAAATAATTAAACAATAGAAAAGAAAGTCAGCACTATCAGGATTTACTGCCTGTTTACAGGTTTTGGTTACTGGACAGGCTTTTCAATACCGTTTTTTTTCGAACATTTACCCCACCTACTATCATTAACCGTAACCGTGTTGCGGAAGAGCGAAAGCTTACTCCAGTATAAAAGTCTCTCTGTGGTTGGGTGAAATTCTATCGTGAACCAGCCCGGTCCGATAGGCTGCATCATGGTTCGCATGGGGTAATATCACAGGTTATGTACATGTAAGTGTAGAGGGAACATGGGGCCTATACATTTTACACTGGCCGAGGATGAAAAAGGGATGATTAGATACTTTACGCTGTAAGTCACTTACATAACTGTCCGTATTTCAGGTTTAACCTACATCATCTTGTTTACCAAGTTAATGAACTTTATCGGTGACAGACTCGAATATGGTTATCCTGCTGGACATGAGCTCATACCACTTGCGTTGATGACTGGATTTGCTGTAAGCATTTTTGACTCACATTGTGTTCTAATTTCAACGTTTTATTTTCAACACATGTATGATAAACGTACTTCCTTGTATTACCTACGAGGGCAATCATATACTGGTTCAGATTTTCATGCCATTCCCTAGGGAAAATATCTCTGTTTCAGTGTGACGTCATAAACAATAATTTCACGTCACAGTTCGCTTAACACATTGAGTAATATTAAGGTACTCGTGTCGAACACCTAGTATGTCTATGTAACGGACACTAATATATCATCACCTTTTTCTAAATAACATTTTACAACACATATACATTTTTTAATCATCCAAATAAAAAATCCACTTTGAGTATAAAAAATGTATTTGTCACCCTTAAAAATATTATAATTTTTTTTTTCAGTACATCGTCCCGGGACTAGTCGGTATTATTGCTTGTTGCGTTCGCAAGAAGAGAATGGTGAGAGACGTCTTTTAGAAATTGATACACACAACAGGGACCGCCCCGATATTCACTATTGAGATTTTCTATAGTTCATTTAATGATCCAAATGATCCATTAGAATGACTATAAGGGTAGTCTTGAGTATTTATGACCTTATCAAAATGGAGTTTGTTATCTGTGCAGTTAAGTTATGGGTGAAACTTGGTGACCAATTCATATTAATACAATTTATGCAAATTAGGTTAAAAGAAAATTAATCGTGGCTTATTACATACAACTTTTGAGACTGTAAGATTTATCTTAGGGCATTTCAACCGACATCTTGTACCTGGCAGGTGATTTAACTTTTTTGCTTGTCTGGTTTATTGCCCCATAAAAATTCAAAACATTTACGTTAAAACATTTCGATAACACTATCATTCGGGTCCAATAGTGATGAAAATAAGTGATTAAGTTTCGGAATGATAGGGGATTTGAACACCGAGATTCTCAAAATTGGGGATTCGTTACAATACACCCATCGTGGAATCTTGTTCGTTAGTTCAGATAATGATCATGGTGACCCGTTTTCAGTATATCGGCCACATGCTCCTGGCCATGGTGGTTCTTGGAATCCTCGCTGTCCTCTTCATCATAGCAATGGCAAAAAGCGGACTGAAGTTGGATGGACTCCACTTCTGTGACATGACAGACACCGGGTGCTCTTGCGAGTATGGACCATCATTTGCACTTATGCCCTAGATCTATCACTATACACTTCTCTTTTGTCATAGAAAAGAGCGTTTTTCTGTGCAATAAACCTATCGGATGAACTTGGTGTCAAAATCTTGTAAATTCATTATGATGATCATTAGAAGAACTATTTTCGCCAATCTCCATACATGCCACTTCTAAAATGGCTACCCATAATTCATAACGTTATCGCATGTTTACAGGGTGTTTTCTTTGCGACTGACTACTCGTCAACACAATCCAGCAGGGTAGATCTACCATGTACTCATATTTTAACAACACCACAAAAAGCGTTGTGGAATTAGCTAAAACATGATATACTTCCTTAAGGAGCCAAGAGAAGCAGCGAATATCGGAAACCTTACAGGAAATACTGTGAACTGTGATGGCATCTGTTATCAAGTGTAGTAATATTTAACAAAACATTCCTGCAAATAATCGCAGTTTAGTCCAAGGATAAGATAATTGTCAAGCTGCACTTCTGGATCATGACTTCTGGATCATGACCTCTGGATCATGACGGAGCTTTTTAAGAATATAGTTAGGGTTACGTCCCTAGTTGTAGCGACGTGGTCAAGTGATTCATAAACATTCGGAATTATTAGTGAACAACATATCAACTAAACTATTCGCTTATGAACTCCAAATCTATGATGAATATCGACAGATTTTTGGGAGGCGCAAATATCATTTTGAAAAAGTACACAACCATTTGCGCCGACTATGTGACCTTCACTTTGATGTATTTTAAATGAAATTACTTCGCAAATTCCAGGTGACTGCTCTTGATAAGACAGAATCAGTTATGGTTTCAAATATACTTTTTCAAATATACCTTTTTCAAACATGACATTACATGAAGAGATTGTTAACCTCGTGTATCATTGATATAGTTTTTTAGAGTACAACTTTCTGTAATATGCTCACCTTAGGCTCGCATCATAAAATTGTTATTCATAACATATCATTGATACGAAAACACAATTAGTTGATAATCTCTATGTGTCTGTATATAACCATTTAAAGAAATAATTAACTATAACTCCAGCATTGATGGCAGTAGTCAGATGAGTGGTCGGTTGAGTTTGAGATATTTTGCGACAGTCTACAAGGATAGCGTCATTTCATTGAAATAAAGTTGATAATTGTTACCATGAAAATACAGCATCGATAATACATAAATACTGTTATGTTTTTCACGGGATTGAGGCAGCTGCAGCACTTATAAATAAAGTGGTCTTATGAAAGCGAAAATTAATTTTCAATTACAAGACATTGTTTTATTTCTCTTCCTTAAATGATTAAAAGGTGTTTACACAAAAATAACCGGTGGTTTTAATTAATTACTTATTTATTTCTTCTATGACTACGGATCAAGTTAAATAATGTAATGTTTTGACCCTCTGAAGAAATAATTCTTTCAATATCGTGCTACTGATCCTTTAAATGCCTAAGCCTGCATGGCACATTCCCGGTTACAAAAGGTTGTTTGGTTTACAACAACTTCTATTACATATGCAAAATGCATGTTTTCTATAGTGCCACATTGATTTAACTGTGGTTTAGATGATTTAAAGAAATTGTAATGAAAGAAGATTTTCTATGTTATGGTTATAGATGTAAACCTGGATTTTATTCTGTACTTTTAATAATTATCTAATGTCTTGATCAGTTTTTCTGATATATATTTTAAGAAACAAACTACAATTTTAGAAAATATATAGTCTCTTTAAACCTTACAATGCAAATATAGCGTTTGTGTCCCTTCTCTCTTGCGATTGAGGCGAGTCTTTTTGTTTTGAGTCCCTTTCAAAAGCTTAAGGTACTTGACGGGCATTATCTCTTGTTGAAGACATCTTCTCCGAAACCAACTTGCATGCATGTCTTAAGACTAATTTGTTTCATGGAGAGATTTTAGGTGATGTTTAGTAGTGGAAACCTTGTATTGCTAATATTATTACGAACAAAACGAAACATTTGCCTCAATAATTGTAGCCAACAAGGTATTGAAGAAGGTACGCCGATGAAAACACGCTTTTTTAGCACAATGTTAGCTACAAGTCTCTTAACTCTACTATATTTATATACTTTTATTGGAAATTGAATAAAGGAAGACTTCAGGTTATGTATTACAATAAATGTCCCGATAACAGATATTTATGCGTTGTAATTCCAGGAACGAAGACATATGGACTCTCCCGGAGTTCTTCTCATGCAGCGAGATTAACATGATGGTTCGGATTCGCATATCGACAGGTGCCATCTTTTTGGGCGGTGGGGTCATTACTCTCATCACCGCCATCTTGTCTGGAGTCATCTCAGTATCGGTGAGTCTACAAAAGGAAAGTAGAATGCTTTGTAACATTTAATTTCTTCCATTTTTCTCGATAAACATTAGTTTATGTCAAATATATTATCATCAGAGGATAAATCATCCTATTACTCAACCTGCATGGTCATTCTTAGATTTAGAAGAGTTATCAAGTATCAGGCGAAAAACAATGGTAGCCATTTGTCTAGGAATACTTTGTCATTTGAGTTAGGAAAGTGTATTCCCATTGCTTAACAGAACATGGTTTTGATTCATAGACATTGTCTTGCAGTTTGTAAGATTAATTTGTATTTATGTATGTATAAAACGCACTACTGTCCCTTTAACATGTTCACAATATCTGTTAAATACCTTTTCGCTACACTCGACACGAATGCATTTTGTTCAGAAGAAGTGTTAGAAAGATATATATGCCTATTAGCATAGACCACACCCATTTTACTATCAACGCCCCTGTCATATTTGTCCTTTACTTAGGGTGGGGGCTGCCTATGCTTCAATCTCATTAGTGTTAACCATGCTTCCGTCTACACAGAACTGTTTGAAATATGAGGATATAATGCCGTTTCAAGTGTCTGCTGTGTACTTTATAAATCAAATGCTTCTGTCTACACGGAACTGTTTGGAATATGAGGATATCATGTCATTATAAGTGACTCCGGTGTACTATATAAATCAAACGATAAGATATTCAGATTGTATGGCAAGCTGAAACCCTCCAATTTTCTTGTTTTCTTACATAAAAAATTATTCAGAAGGGGTGATAGCACGTTTTTAAAAAAAAAACAAGTAATATTTAATTTTTATTTATTTCTTCAAATTTTCCAGTGATTATATGTTTATGCCAAATGCATTATGTTCAAAGGGTGAAACGTCTCATCACTCAAACTGATTAATCGTTAACGTATAAAAAAGTTTCAAATATCAAGGTGGAAGCCATTTTAGTGTGAACATCTTTTAATCCTGTAAGTTAGGTAAATGATTTGTTGGTTGAGAAATTCTTCTTATGATTAAAACAAAATTGCTAAACTAATTAGATATATTCATTTTCTTTTTCGTCAGATTCCTAGTTTGCCTTAAGCATGTGCCAATGCCCCTTTAACATTTGCAATGCAAATATGAATCATATTGTGCATTTTCGTAATAGCAATGATTTTAGTGTTTGGAAATACTATTGTTAAATCAAGTAGCAGTGTATAATAGATTGTAAAAGTAGAGCAACAAAACTGTCGCTTTATACTCCTCACCTTTATGGCAAATTATTGAAAGTTTAACGAAATAAAGATCATTCGCTGAATAGAAAGGAAACAAAACAGGTGGGCATACTATAGGTTTGTTAAAATTTATGTGAACCCTCAAATACAAATAGTTTGATATATTTGAATGTTTATGGTTCACAATCATCCAGGTGTTTCCTTGATACAAAAGCTAAATGATAGTAACGATAGAATTTATATATATCATATATATGCCAGTGTATTGAAGCTTATATGTATTACAGCTCAGGATAACCACTGTGACTCGTTCCTATTTCCTTCGTAAAATCTTACTAACATGTTATTTTGCAGCTCAAGACAACCCCTGAGACGACAAACCAGACAAAAGGAAAGGGCTATCTACCCCACGTTATCATCCCACAGTTCAGCTCCAACCCGTACAAGCGCTTGGATAAATAAGCCTTCCATTCAAATTTTCCTCAGAGATGGAAACAAAAAACAGTTATATAAGAACATTTATATTCAGAAACTAATCATTCATTTATTCTGAAAGTATACTTTTTGACACTTAATGATTTTTTTGCTTAAAGAACCTTTGAATCAGCAAGCTAATTCATCAAATGGTACCATTTCAAATGAGATACAGAAATGTATTTGGTGGTCTGTGATATTGATATTTTGAAATCTCAGAATGGAATCGGAAGCAATATTTTCCCTATGTGTTGAATTATTTTCCCTTAAACTGTCATCTGCTTTATGTGTACACTATATAACACTTTGTAGCACTTTTTCTTACATATATTAACATCTGGGCAGACGTGTACCTTGGTCAACATTTAACATGCATTTATTTCCGACATGTTCGAATCTCATTTTGGTGAAAAGACTTTTGGGTATTATCCAAGCTACAAACACAAACTGATTGATCGATGAAAGATCGTATCGTTAATTTGTTTTTTCAAAACAAATTCTGAAGAATTTCAAAGTCATGTTAACGCCATGAATTTAGAGAAAATCAGATGCAAATAAGATGTTTTTCCCATTGCGTTTTCCCCAGCCTATTTCTATGTATGGATGCTATGTACTCAAACTGAACAAGCGATTGTGACGCATGATCCCTTGTTTAAACAATCTGTCTATTCTTAAAATAAAGGTCTTATAAATAAGATAATAATCTTTAAAATATTTTGTTGTTTTTTCCTTTTCTTACAAAAAACAGAATTCTGCAGTTGACACACATTAACAACCTCTGTTCGGCATTACCCGTCACAAACACTAACATTTCATCATCAATTTTACAATGCAAATATTTGATACACAAAAATGTAAAGAAATGCAGTTTAACGTTCACAGATTTATCATTTCTTTCAATGAATAAAAAAATTCAACAATAACAAATCCGGATATGTCCTCGTAGGATCTTAAAGGCACTGTATCACTTTTTTTCGGATATGCATATTCGTTAGAAAATTTCAAATTAAATTTATGGTCATGAAGCCTTTATTTCTTCAGGACAACTCATTCCTCAACTGGATGATCAGATTTTAGAGTATCCATTGTCATTTAAATAGCTTGTGTGAATGATCACTTTTTTTCACTGCTACAGTGCCGTTTGAGAAGGTATAGGGAGGTTGTTAAGGCGGAAAAAGTTTTACTAAACACTAAGCTCTTCATAACCTCATAAATATAATATATCCCCGTTTTGTATCCGACTTCAATCCCCATTTTAATAAAGACAATACATTCAAGTAGATAAAACACCAAACAGAGTTTCGATGAGTTATTTAATTAAAAAGATATAACGGTTCAAAGTCCGTAGAAATTGGCCGCCTCGAAAGCCCAATTAAAAAAGTCCCTAGAGTGGCCTGAGCTCTCCTTCGGCGGATGTGACGTAATAGACAGGACTCGCTCCTCGTTTGTTTGTAAACAAGTATATATCAATGCAGATATAGGTCGCATTCGTCTACGTTTCCATTGAGAAAGAGACATGCCTTTTTCCTGCGTTGCTGTCAACTGTACTAATAAGAAATCAGGAGACATTCAACTGCATCGCTTTCCGAAGGATCCTGTCCAAATCGCGAATTGGACAGAGTTTGTTATTCAGAAAAGAGCGAAATGGTGTCGAAATTACAGGTCTGTCATCTGCTCCGATAATTTCACAGAGGACTGTTAATATCTTTCCTACGATTTCAAAACGGACTTTGGACTTGCCACACAAAGGAAAGGACTCGTCAAAAATGCCGTGCCAACAGTTAATGAACAGATGAAGATGATAACAGGCCCAGCGAGATTTGACAGTCAACCATATCGGAAGAGAAAACGGACGGAATACTTAGAGAAGAGGGAACGAAAGAGGATAAGGAATTTGAAAGATAGGCTAATCCAAAATTCTCTTCAGGGGCAGGTAGGATAAATAATCATGAAACTTTTGGGGATCAAATCTTTGACATGTTTAGTAAATGTACCTCTTGATTCGCGATAAGGGATCTTAAAGTGTATTCATCTACTTATTAGTGAGTAGAGACACTCACGTCACGTGGTGATGTATTACCTTCATGATACCAATGTCTTGACAATTCCGTCTTTTAATTACTATACATTTGGAAGAAATTATTGCGACACCATTTATTCTTTAATTCTGCCTGTCTTAAAGTAAAAGAGAAGACGTTTAGGGGTAACCATTTGCGCTCATTGGGGTTACTGACTTTCTTGTTTCAGTGTCTTCAATAATCATTCGAAGTCATTAAATATCAACATACTGAGAACAGAATTTTCCATCCAACATCTTTTTCATAATCCTGCTAAATCAGCGCATATGAATCCGCTGAGGCTCCTTCTAAATGCCCTGATCTATTGCGGGCTAAATCCCTAATATGGTTGGCGGCTTGATATTCGTGGCTATGCTCACCTGTTATTTTTTCAGCCAATGAAATGCTATTAATTAAGGAACTTGAAGCAACTAACTTGAACTAAAGGGATTTTTTATCCGGGTTGTGCCGTGGTTGCGGAATGCGAGCCGTCTTATTGGGTGGTTAGATAGCTAGCGATACGAGGGTTTGGACTTGAAAGAGACCAGGGTATTAGGAGGAAGATGTAACGTGTTTATAATAATGGCGGGAATTTGATAGAGTTTTATGACGTCAGTGTTTTGTGTGTACATCAAATGTGTAGTGCATTACACCACAGTCAAAGGGAGGCAACTCCAGCCAGCCTACATTCAGGAGGCAGAGCGGATTCATATACGATGATCTAGCAGAATGCTTTTGCATCCTCGACCTTCCTTTCACTTCGACCTTTTCCTTCTTTCGATCCTTTTTCTCCTTTCACTGTCCAATCTCTGTAATAAACCTTTCGTCCATTTGTTTAATGACTGAAGTAGATAAATCTATACATGCATAACACTTACACTGTTACGCTTGCACTTGAACTGAGCTTGCGAGGTAAAGCTTTCTATTATAAGAAATATCTTTAACATTTCGAAAGAGGTCACAGAGACTACCCTCAGGTCTGTTAATTTTATGTTAAAGACGTAAAAGAGCAAGTGGTTATTAACCGTTTTTTAAAGTAGCAGCAAAAGCTGTGAACGAAACTAAGGCTGAAGTTGAGATCTATCAGGACCTTACACTGGATATCGATAAATACATTGAATAAAAACCACGTTAAACCACACTAACGACCAATTTATATGGCCCCAGTTAATAGGCGTATTTAAGCAAGATGTTTAATAAAATTTCATTGAAACTCGCAGCAATGTGGATTTATCCATTGTTGAAGTTACCGGGACCTATATATATATGACTATGATATAATATAAGTTATAACATTCCGTCGAGAGTGACATAGGGATGTATAATTCAGTGACATAGGGAATAATATATCCCTATTTTACCCTGCACGTAATGTTATAACGAATTTATCATACCGAATGTCTTAATGTATTATTAAAAACTTGCTCTCTATTATTAAAAAGACAAACAGAAATGCACAACACCTATGGCCTGATCACGTGACTTTGATTGATTGACGTGGAAGCAGGCTTTACTCATGTAGCGGGGTATAAGGGATTTATCGTCCCTCGGCAGCGGTGTATATGGATATTTGTTTAGGGTCACGTGAACCAATCAGAGACCGGCATTCTCACATGAGGTATGATAATGAGTATAACTAGCAGACCAGTAATCAAGACTACAGAGAATGACGTAGACTAACATATAGTCCCTGAAAAAAAGGTTTCACTAAAATGTATTTTTCAATGTTTGGTATGAAATAACATAAAAAAGGAGTCCTATGGCTGCGGCAACTAGACTTGCCAACATTTTCTAGACTTTAGATGGCTCCTTTAATATTTTGCCATAGGGTCTGGATGACAGACTAAGACTGACGTCGCGGGATTTTTCGAGAAGATGAACGTAAACATTAGACATTTCTGTTGACTTTTCAAGTGAGTCGTCAAAATAAAACCTTCTGAGGACAACATTTATTTCTCCCCATAGAGGTAGCTAAAGTAATAAAGTAATACGCTAACCTCTTTTATGCGAGTTTTTCTCGGGCTTTTATCTCTGTTTTCATCACGGGCATTTCCGTTGTTCTCCTACCATCGGCCAAGAAGGTGCTCAAATAGAGAGGTGGTGATTATGTGAGAAAGGATGAAATTAATAAAATTTGGTAGCAGGAGCTCATGCAAAAAGAATGATCAAAATCGGGGACAAATACCTTTTTCAAAATTAACATGGGGTATTTTTTCAAAATTGACTTAGAGACTTGAAACTTGATTTGAAAGAAGCGTAATATCAATTCAAACAAAAAAGTAAATCATGACGAATTCGTATGTGTCATGGTTTTTTAGCATTATCAACTTCTTTGCAATAATCGCAGTTTGGTTACGAAACTTGGTCACATAAAACATGCTGCTGTAGACTAATGCGTGAGCCAATCTTCATGAAACTTTCAGGGTTGATTGCTAACATGACTATGTTTGTACTGAATGTGCTTTTACAGCGCTGAATCCTGTCGTCGTCGCTTGCGACTATATTTTTCCTTTACATTTGTTGAAAAACTTGTTCAAATAATATTTTATTGCAGAGAAAAGAAACTCTCATGTTTATGGCATTAACAGTATGTAATATACGATTCTTTCACAAAAGTCTCCAAAGTTGTTTAGTGACTTATTCATGTTTGGCGAAACCGCACTAGTGGTGGTTTGCCGTTTTGCAAGGGAAGTAACTCCAAAGTCGAATCCAGTATGCAGAGCTAACAGTTTATTTACGTATTCTCGGCCGCTTGGTCGGGAGGTATGTTGTCTTTAGGCTTTGACGAAGTTTAACTTAAAAAACCCCCATCTAACTTCAAGCTTAAACTAAATGGCATGTAGTAAATTTTCCAATACTTTTCCGGGTAAGGTTACCTGAACATGAAGCAAACTTTACTGACGGTAACCTTAACTCCCATTCTTTAAGATTGCAATACGAATGATAATATCTTAGTTACATACAATTACCTTAGGACTTTGTGAAAGGAGCCCCAGGACTTTTCAATGACACGATACTAATGTATTTCTGTGAAGTTCGAGAAGCTACTTATATATGTGAGCAGCACGTGTAATGGTCACATCTCATACACGTTTCAAGTCATACACCAATCATCAACATGAATCTAACATAAAAAAAACCTAATTATCCCGAAAAAGATTTCTTTGCTAAAAACTAAACTAAAAAGTGAACTTTTAATTTGTCATATCAATATTGATACACTGCAAGCATAAATTTAATATACAGTTTCACTATGTGGATACCCCAGAGTTAATATTGATCTATACATGTAACAAATAACATACGAAAAAAAACATGGGAAACATATCTCTTTAAGAATTCTTTAAAAAAATCGGTTTTATACATCCTGTTATGCCGTTTGTTAGTCACAAACGAGCCATTTTGCAAACGTCCTGCAGCTATAAGACTTCACAAACAGAATTTGCTATTCACTTTTAACATCATAGGGGCAGTGTTCAGTTTGAATTTATAACTTCAGCTGAAACATGGACTCAAAATGGGGAAGATGGAATTTTGTTTATGCAGTTTTCTGCTTTCTTGCCCTTGTGTGTGGTATGTATCTCGGTTGTTTTCTTACCTACATTGTGCGTCCATAGGCATCTGTGAAATAGCATTCGTACATGTATCTTAATCGTCTTTATCATGGACACAGCTTGTGATATAAATGTATAATTGTAACCTTCTTCTTCCTTTTTCTGCAAATGCCATATATTTAATATATCTGTCCTTTATAACATATCATTGTTTTGTAGTCATCGGTCACTCTACTAGTATGTGTCATAATTAATGTTTGTGTACCGTCATGCCCTGTAGTAAATGCATCTGTCGTTATGTATCTGTCATTGATTATTTGTATTGCTGTGCATAAGTGGTCACTGGTATCTCTTCTTCATCCGTGTATAATAATGAGTCTCCTAGTGTGAGTCATAATGTATCTATCGTCAACTAATTAGTTAATATCTGTCATCGTTTAATATTGGTTACTCTTCCAATAAGTCCACTATAATGTCTTTGGTGTATCTGTATGTTCTATTCGGCATCAGTCATCATACATATGTTTTTCCCGCCACTGTCAAATTTCAGCATTCACGTTTCAGTGATTTTTAGCCTCTAAATATTCAAGTAATTGTCTTTTAGTATGTTTGCCAGTATCTTACTATGTCTGCATCCATTGCGTTTTAATATCCTGTGAGATGAATATATTTTAACGCAATCTAATCCATCATCTCAAATATGCTGTCACGGTTTTGCCAATTCTTTGAATTTTATGATATATTAATTTACTATATATTCCAATAAAAATATCTTGTTACAGGAAAACATGCAGTGTTCTGAATGCGACCTTGCTGAATTCATCTATAACAGATTGAGACTCGGGTCCAGTGCAGTGGCAGGAATGACCACCATATAGTGTTCGGATTAGCTGTAAGTGTAGCGGTTATTTTCTTTTCTTTACTAATGCTCACAATAACCATCTTTGGAAGGCACTGGAGAAAACAATTCCATTTGGGCATATAACATTTATTATTCACTATATGAAAGTATATGTTTTATATGCAATTATCTTTGAATCTGGGATAGCTGAACGGGTTTCTCTCAATTCAAAGTTGTACTCAGCTCGGTACTCATTATTCAATATACTGTTGATACCGGAAGGCTAAGTCAAACATCAAGATGGAGGTAATTCTAAATAATTGACCCTAACAGTTTCATAAGTAATTTATTTTCTTCCAACATCAAGGTCTATTTTTGAGTGTATTTTCATTCAGTTTTGTAGTATGCAAAGTCTGACCTCCATCTCGAAAATTCCAAGTTATATCAATAGAGAGGAGACAGGCAGACATATAATGACGACTAAAGAACACTTCGCAAATCTTACACATAATTGTTTTTCAAGTAAATAGAAAGAAACGTGATTAGTTATACATTGTTAAAAATATAATAAAAATATTTTTGTTATAAGCTAAGTTTTATCATTGTTTCAGTATATTGTTCCTGCTCTGGTTGGTTTGTTAGCTGCAAGTTTGAAGTAGAAAACTTCGGTAAATTTCCATTAATCTTGTACCATTGATTGAGTTTTAACCCCGCCACCAAATTGAAAGGGTATTAGACACGGTACTTTCTATAACCATTACCTTAAAATGAACAATTAAAGTCACGAGCAAAAGAAACAACTCACTTTCAAAATAGTATTTATCAAAGTATTGCTACCAGGGAAAGGCTACTTTGTACATATGTCATATTCACATTTTGTGTCAAGAAGTACTGACAATTCAAGACATCATAGTATGACACTTATAGTGTTAGGTCTGTTCAAATGCACTTCTGGTGGTGAAATCACTTTTATGAATATATTTTGGCCAGAATATTTGTTATTTAAGTTTAATTTTTAAAATATGGAAAACTAATCAATAATTGATGTTATGAACATATATTATGCATTGTTATTTTAGGACGCCATAAAATAAGCCAAAAGCCTGTATTTACTCTCCAATCTCGTCTAGTTTTGCATTTGCTCGTGAGTGTATCTCATTTCGATTTGAGTTATTGGATGAAAGTGACCAACTCTGACACTTTGATGTATATTTGTTTTATATGTTAAAATTGGGGTTTATAATGTTCAGCAAAACACGGGCATCATGTTTTTATCATAAAAAAGTCTTACTATATTTATATTCAATTTAATTTACATCGTGCACAAGATCCTCAGCATTGTGGCAATTGGAAATCTGGCATACCTCTTCATCCGTGGTGTGGCATCGGTTGGTTTCAAAGGAAGAAAAACATAGGGTTTTGTTCAATGGACAGTCGTGGAACTTATACTTGTTTCATTTACATACACCTGTAAGTATTGTTTCAAGGATGGTCGAGATGTAGATGAACAAATTGATGAAAAATCGATAATAATGACCTGTCTAAAAATGAGATGTCATCTTTGCATTATTTGAAAAGTGCTTGAGTAACTCACGTTAAACAGTCAACTTTTATAGTCGAAAACGTATGAAGGTGACAATGTTCAAAAAGTGGAGATGGAGATGTCTATAGGGGAGATAAAAAAAGACTTATCTTTCAGCAAAACACTAATTAACACAAATGACTACTACAAATGCCACACAATATCTCCCCAATTTCTTAGTGACGTTGAAGTTACTATGGAGACTGTTAATTTTGGTATTATATTTCTAAATTAATATATCTCAAGGTATATCAGTTTGTAAGGGTTGCAGATCATTAGATGTCATTAAGAAAGCAATTGGTGTTTTAATAATTGTTATCATTAAGTAGATATTAATATTTTACCTACTTACTACTCTGTACTTTTAGCTATATTTTTTGAAAATAACTTATCTCATAGATCGTTTTCTACTTTGAACATAAAGTTTTGAAGAATATACAAATGTTTTTAGATGAAATGTTTTAAATGTTTAAGCATTATAGCGCCGACTGAACATCCGTTGTCCTTGAAAACTCCGAAGGAAAACGTGATTAAATTTCAGGCTGACACCGACAGCCTCTGCCGTAGGGTAAACATTTACTTAACATATGAGCGGGCTCCATCCTTCTGCTAAGAAGCTAGCAAACCCATTAGAGTTCTCAATCATCAAGTCAATTATCTTTATCAACAGTTTATCTTAAAAACAACAGTCACACTGGACCTGGTATGCGGTGCCTGGGTGAAGTCTGCAGAGAGCGGGAGTGGGTGATGACAGTTGGGGTCAAATTAACCCAGCAATGGGGCACGGATATTTGATATTCTAAGCAAACCAGCTCCTCTCTCACTCTCTTATTATAAACACAGTAAAAGTTGGAGTCATCTTGAAAAGTTAATAGCCTTTGTCAGTGCTCGACCCCCATGGTTATTTTCCCTTGACTGAAATCTTATAGAAATATGAAAGTCTGTTACAAACCAAGTCTAGATCTAGTTAACATCCTCAGATTTCCTTGAACATATAGCGGTGTTCAGTTTAGTATTGAAAATAGCGATCATATCACTGATATTAATTTTATGTTAATTTTATTGAAAGCATGCATTCTTTAGAGATGTGTTCCTTGGTAATTGAAAACATTCTTTTGAGTGAATCGTATAAGAATACTTAAATGTGAAATAAATCTCACAGCATATATATTTACAAGTTGTTTCAAGTGTAAATCTAACCTTTTTGAATTATTGGTAGGCCTGTTAATCATTTTACGCATGCAGTATGCAACTGAATAAAAAAGTAAATAAAAAACAACAAATGCAGTAAGGTATCAAATGAGAGTGATGTTATTCAAACACTGGAAGACATGAAAGTACCTTCAAGCAAGTAAAACATGTTCATTTCTTTAATTACTTATTACATTGCCAAATCAATGAGAATTTAAAGGTTCCGTATTGTAAGCAGTAACATACGAGTACGTTTTATGATTTGGCAGTTAATGGCTGGACTGAGGAACAACTCTGCACAAAAATACACAAACTTTTAAAATTCACATGCTTAATCCATGATGAGAAGTAGAATAATTGTTTTGATTTATATTAGCCTTCAAACAAACAAATAATTTGCACATGAATATGAAATTCATTTGATAAATACCTACATTGCTTTGTGGTGGAAAAACATGAAATATACTCCTCATATATATCTTTTCAAAGTTGAAACACTTTAACATGAACTTTTACAATGATAATGACATGATCTAAATAAGATCTTCAGTCAAAGAGCAATATGAAACTAAACAACAGAATGTTGAGATATCTAAAACATTCATAACATTGAGAAATTTACATGAGAAATCAATGTCATGACCACTGAGAAATAACATACATAATTCATCAGCATCAGTTTGATAACACACAACAGAAATATGAAATTAGTTTATCATAGCAAGTACAAAATTTAAAGGGACACTCCATGACTTTATGATATTTTATCTGATTTCTATCGATGACAAAACACAAATTCATGAAGATGTTCATCCCAAACAACTCACTTATTCATCCCAAAATATTATTATAGATATAACTGTCAATGTAATATATACCGATGCAGATTTCACAAGTACTGTTGCAAGAATACAAGTTACATTACCTGCCAGACGCTGTCAATTCAAACTTGATCTTCTACCTGCTCTAGGAGGTTTCAAAAATTAAATTTTACTAATTGACACCTGTCATTGTCATTTTTATTAGATTCACTGTTTTCTGTATTGTCACGTTCCTGACCCAGTTTGCATTGAAACTATATCTTCATCATTAGTGTGTACCTCTCAATTAAATAACATCATTTCAAAGTTTTGTATATGATGCTCCTACAGCATATGGAATGTTACTTTAAGCACTGAAAACACTGAAAAGGTTAGAATACCATTTATAGGTACCATGCATCATATTCTACCAACAACTTAACAAAAAACATGGTATGACATGTGGTTTTAAAATCAGGATCACAATCAAAATGTCTTAAGACTCTGTAATGTTGAAGTACATGTCTTCTTTTCCAGGACATCAGATTTCAGGCAGGTAACTTCCAGATTACCACAATGATAGTGATCAGCCAATCAATTTTCTGAAACAGTGAAATGAAGACTGAATGATGATAATCATAAATAAACATATGGTGATATAAACACAAATTATGTTTGATAATATATCTTCCATATGGTTAAATTAGTGAGTTAAGTTAGTCATCCCACACATTTTTACATAGGCAAGCTGTAGATATCATGACAGCTAATTTGGCCCTATGACATCTTATAAGATAATATGGTTTTGTCATATATCATTAGCACATTTTAGATATTAACATTATATTTACTTTGATGAAGATATTTAATTAATTCATTCTACGTTAGCATCCGTATTCGAAGTTTCCAATTCATTACCTTGGGGTTGATGCTGGTGGTTTTCTTTTTCGTCTCAGTCCTTTCTGAGGCGTGTCATCTAAACCCCTTTTTCCTCTTGACTTCTTAGCCGCTATAAGGGACTGCCTCAGGTCTTCTTCATTTATTGTGAGCAGACTTTCTTTGGTAGCAACCTTCACTTCAGATCCAAAGTCGTACTCCACTGTACCATCACCAGTAACTCTAAGGCATCCTGATTTCTGGAAATCAGGAAGGAAGGCGGACGAGTCTCCAGCGGTGAGCAGGTAGTGAATCTGGCAGTTGACAAGCTTTGCTAGTTTCATCAAAACTGCTTGTGGTGGCATCCATTTTTCTGGACTGCTGTAGTCTTTTCTTGTGGGGTTTTTGATTGTGCATTGTCTCACTTCATCAATTGAAAGTTTTTCAGCATGGTACATGTTTGGACAGTACAACCTTTTCACCAAATCGAGGTACACCTCAGTGTCAATTGAAAAAATGAATTGATCTCTGGATGAATTGCTTAGAAGTCTAGGAACAGTTCCTGAAGAAAGAGCGGCCATGAGAACAGACGTATGAGATTTGCCGTTGAATTTTGGTAAGAAGTCATTCCCACCAATACAGAGGATGGTAGCAATTGTCAGGCAACAGTCTCTTCCATATTTCCCCTCCATAGCCAAGATAAGATTTGTCACACAATAATAGTCATATCTTCCATTTACCTTCTGAAGCATGAGATAAATGTTCCTTACAAACCTGCCGGTTTCATCTCGAGGCCAAAATCTGCTTACAGCAAAGAGGTGAATGACAAGAGCGTCAATATCCCCCGATGTAACCACGGATAAGATTGAACCAATTCTTGATGTTGATGCAGATTCTATGATCCAGTCCATTTGAGCCATTTCTGCCTCTCCTTTTCTTTGTTTTACATGAGACAGATGTTCAGACTTCAGGAAGCCATGATCTCCAAAATGAGCTCTGATTGGAACTGAGTATGTTGGACACGTGCATCTATCTCCAGCTTGACACGTGCAGCCGTAGATAAGTAGCTCGCTATCAACATCAATTGTAATATCAGTCACTTTGAGTTTCTCGATGTTAGCAGCTAGACTTTTACTGATGAGTTTCTTTCCTTCAACAGATGATGTCACTGCTTTCCTATCAAAAGATTTTGATGTCAAAATTTCATCAGCAGATTTTAGGTGCGAAATGGAACAAGCACTGCCTGAACGTTGAGACCTGGTAGCTGCCCTTAAGTCATCAGGAGTGTAACTGTACTTTTCTTCGCAGATTATCAAGTGCTTGGTTGAAGGAAATTGGCGTCTGAGCTTTCCAATGATGTTTTGTTCAATGAATTCCATGTATGTCAATCCTCTTTCTGGAACCTTGAATTTAACCCCAGCAAATTCAATGACAATCAATTCAATTTCCCTTTCAGTTCCAGCAGGGATCTTTGAATCAACATAAATGTCATTCATCGTAAGACTTGCATCAGCTGGTTGGTTCGCTAAGCAATCTTCTATTATGGAAAACACGGCGTGCTTCATTCCTACTGACTTTGCTACATTGGTCTTTGAACAGTCAGGTTTCAGAATTGCCTGGCATAGGTTCATGTCTGATGACATACAATCAAATGTTTTCTTCATTCGCAGGACTTTCTGTTGTCGTTTTTTTTCTTTGACAGTGTGACATTGTTGTTCTGCTTTTGGTTTACATCTTGATCTTTGCACAGTAGTGCCTTTGGTTGTCTTCACCTTCCAAGTCAGTTCTTTTGGAGTATCTTCCGGAAGAGGTGGCATGTCATTTTGGGTCAAGCCAAATATGCCTTCCTGTACAGCGTATCAATACATCAAATAAACACCAAGGCCATTTGTGTTGCGATCCAGAATACTGTCAGTCAGTATTTCAGGTTTTGATGCATAGACATTATAGGGCTTATCGATGTCAATGTTGACTGACTTAATTCTGTTGATCATCATTTTAGCTGTAGGTAGAATATGGGACACATCCTTGGCCGTGATTTTGAATATTTCTTTCACATTCTCTTCTTTGTTTTCTTCAAGATTTGTTTTATCAAAGATAGATGAATGTGCTGAAAGTACATCTTCATACATGTCTACCAAGGACATTCTTGGTAGGATTGCTGATAGTGTCCCTCTGGGCCTGAATCCTTTCAATGCATCGCGATGATCCATTTCCCTTTGGGTGTCAAGCGCAATGTTGACTGTGCTTTCCTTGTACTTCGTAGAGAAAAGGCATGTCTTCATCCCCTGCAAGAAAGGACCACACGAATAGTGTTCATGAAGAAGCTGCATACAAAATGCTGCATACGATGAAGCACCATTCAAAAATGAAAATGGCAGAGATGACTTCACTGCAGACAAGAGTAAGTTGTAGCCATTTCTCCCACCTATCCTCTCTGCCACGTAGATCGCTACAACCTCATCACAGTGCTGCATCATCTCAAGGTGGAGGGCAAATGTTGCGTTGTCATCACTTCTTTGCGAAAGGAATGTAGCATAGTCTTTCTGCATCTCCTCACATACATCAACATTTCCTGAAAGAATGTTTTCCAAGGTCCTTTGCTTTGTGTCTGGGAGCGAGTCCATAAACAGATCCATGAGGACAAGATGAAAAGTGAGAGAGAGACGGCGAATACTTCTGGTTGCAGTATCAATATGATTCATACCGATCAGCTTTAACCAATCACTCGTATCCTCGTCATTCATGTACATGAGCAGTTGAACAAGGCCAGCAGATTTGTAGGCACTGCAGAGATTAATTATTTTGGATTTTCTCAGATGCAGCAAGGGGAATTCTGGAAGAAAGAGTCTGTATTTCTTGTCCTTTTGCAAAAGCTTGAGCAGGTTCTTCCCTATCTTATGGTCTCGCGCAAAAAGAATGCGATCCTGGTGTAATTGGACGTTTCCCCTACCAGATTTTATGATAATGTCGTCGAGAACTTCTCTTAACTTGTTCATGTCATCATCTCTTCCAGTGGCTGGTGGTGGGTGTCTCTCTATCAGTGGCGGTGTATCATACACATCAAAGGGGAATTTTGAGGCACAGGGACATCGGTTGTTTGACATTCAATCCTTGCAAGGGGAACAAAATCTTCTACTAGAGATTTCTCAAGCCTGTTTTCTTCTTCATTTTCGAATCTGTCAAATTCGTCGAATTCAATGTCATCTTGTTCCTCAGGTGATGATGCAAATGATTCTGTGTCTGAAACAGGAAGAGGGCAACAGTCATCAGGGTCTGATTCAATGCTTGAGATGTCAGACAAGCTATCTATGTATTCGTCTTCAACTTGTTCATCAGCATACTTATCGGCTGTAGTCGAACTTCCATCAACATCATAGTTGTCATCATTGCAGACATTCTCAACTAAATGAAGAGCATCAATTGACATGTTTAGGTCAACATCCACTTTTTCTCTCATATGGCATTTCCAAAGCATCATCTGGGACCATGTCATAAACTTGGACAATTCTTCATAGCTGTTTTGTTCTTCATCAGTTCTCTCAAGAATCTTGGTTGCAAAATCTGTAGGAAGGAGGGTTTTTTGTATCTTGCACAAACATACATTTCCACCTTCACAAATTGTATCATCATGCCAGCTGAGGGCGGTTGATGAGTCCATTGGCAGGCCTTTGATGGTTATAGGCAGAGTGCAGACTTGATTTGACTTTGCTTTGCCTCTCTCCGGATCACGGCTGAATGTAAGACGAACAAGGTTATCTAACCCTAAGACGAGGTGGCACATTCTTAAAGAAACCGATTGTGTCAGAAAGCCAGCATCAGTATCATAAGAGAGTTCATGTTCACGAATGAATGTGTCCCAGTACAAGAAATCTGAATCTGATTTCTCTTTTAAG
Source organism: Phorcus lineatus (assembly GCA_921293015.1). Classification (NCBI taxonomy): domain Eukaryota; kingdom Metazoa; phylum Mollusca; class Gastropoda; order Trochida; family Trochidae; genus Phorcus; species Phorcus lineatus. The sequence goes on from OV121085.1 coordinate 11,962,232, forward strand.
AGTCTTTCTGCATTGGATAAGGAACGTGTCACTCCTGCCAGAGACGTAATTGAAAATACTGTCGTTACATTATGATAGTTGTATATCAGTTCATTGGTGAATAGTTCTTGAAGAATTCCTAAATGATTTCTGTTGAAAATATTGAGGAGACTATCATACATGGTATAAAGCCTTGTGAGTTTCCCTCGAATGAAGTCAGTGCTGCTCGATCTTGTAAGATTTGTGTCATTGATGAAAGTTTCAAGAATGATTTGCATTTGCAATGGGACACCAAGACACCACTCTTCATCAATATCAAATGTTTTCCAATGAAGCAACTTATGACTGTAACTTTCAAAGCATCTTTTACAGTTTTCCATGTCATCATTGCAATCTGCCTCAATGCCATCTTGCGGTTTGAAAACCAAAATGACATCATCAGAAAGTTTACCTTGACAAAGGTCATCAAAAAAATGAAAACGTTGAAAGCCACCATGTTCATTTTCATACTTTGAGAAACTCTTCTGAAGGATAAACACAATATCTACAATAAGCTCATTGTGTTGTTCCCTTACTGATGCTGTTACGCTATTTGCAATGTCAGTTAATTGGTCTTCATTTGGGGAATTTTCACATGACACAATAACATGTAGGCCTTTGTCATGTTTACAAAATCCACTACAGTTTACCGCAAAAGTATGCAATGGTCTTTCTTGAAAGAGATTTTCAAAAGATGAAAACAAATCAGAATCAATGACATCAGCGATATGCCGTGATTGTCCTTTCAGGTATTGTCCTTGCACAATGGCTGTGTCTTCCTTCCTCTGTTTTCTTTCCTTTATTACAATTTGGTGCTGCTTTACCAGAGTTTTGCCAAGTTCTTGTGTTGACTGACACTGAAGTAGAAAACTGTACTTTAGTTTGACTTGTTCATCAATGCCCTTTTCTTTACTTCCAGGATTCAAGACATCAAAGTGATATTCAAATAACAGGATTTTGTCCCACTGGTCTTCGGTGAAATGGTATCTGTATTCTTCAAACAAGCTAGGAACAGTGTCGAAGTTCAAAAATAGTCCTTTCAAATCTTGTACTTTGGTAAAGACTGATTTTGACACAAGATCATAAACATGCTTCACAGTTTCAACAGTCCTTACTTTAGGATGATGTGTGAGGACAGCACTGCACTTTAGTAAATGATCTTCAATATCTTTCGTGACGTCATTGCAAAATTGAAGGATGTCTTTGCATTGATATGAAAACTTAATGATGGTGCTTAGATTGATATACTGTTGGCCATTAGATGATATGAGTTCGTTTTTCAACTTAACATCAACATTGTGCTTCTTGAATTCTTTCCATTTGTCAACTCCAGGAATGTGTTTCTGTCTTAATAATGAGATGAATGACTTATACTCGGTAATTCGTCCGAATTCACTATTTGAGAAGATCAGGTCTTTCAATGTCTGTAAGATTGGCATTCCTACTGCTCTTGGTGGCACATAGTGGTGCTTTCTGAAATTAATGGAGATGACATTTGGATATATTTTTGTTCACGGTTTATCTTTTCAAAACTGATAAATAAATGGAGTTTTATTTCTAAATTAACCAATGATTTATTTGATGAACCCTAGGTCCTGAAAATCAAACTAAATATCTGTCTTAAACATCAATGGTCTCAAACTTATTCAAGCATAAGTCTCACATCAAATACTTTTGACAATTCTCAAAATGCTTATCTAAATGGTAACTAAAGGTCAAATTAATGTTTTCATAAGCTGACAATACAAGTAGAACTTGAAGCAGTTTCACTTCTAAAGTGTCATCTGACATATTAATTTCCATTTGGGCATATTGATAATTGAATATTGACTAAACAAATTCTGAATTGAAATTTGCAAAGCGATTTTTCATTTCTGCAAATAACGACAACTGGCATTATTAAGTTTCTAAAAAAACATTTCGGACCTTGCGTTAGCAATCTACTGTTTTCATGTGCTAAAACTTTTTCCAAATCAAGAAGATGCAATTCAACATTTTGAAACTTTGATAGACCTTTTTTACGGTTATCATATTTGACATGTTCATTTGAATCTCAGATATCATCCCGACTATTATATACCATATATCAATAAAATAAACTAAGAAATGAACAAAAAAAAAATCCATTTCAAATCAATATCATAATTGAATTGCTTAAGATTATTATTTGAGATAGTATACGTGTAAATTCAACAACCTGGTCATTGATCATACATTGTATGCTTGTCAATGTTCACAAATCATAACGAATGAATTGACTTAATAGCAACTTATGCAAATGGAAACAAGCAATGCCGCTGATTAGAATATATTCCTTAGTTTTAAGGATAATAACAACATCACGTAAAGTACTTTATATTCTCATCACAAAGCAAAGCTTTATTGAAACACTTTGAAAAAGGTGTAACAATTTTATAAAGAAAGGGTTATATATATTGTAACATAAAACATTATGGAATTTCGCATTACAAACAAACAAGCCTTCTTATATTCTAGTTAGATTGTACTTTAATACTTTGTAAGTAATATCTTAAAAAGTATGTCACTTATGATACTAGTTGAAAAAGGTAGTCATTATTGACAAAGTTTGATATACTTGGTACAAAAAATACTTGATTGCATAAAATCAAATTATGTTGCAGATGTAAAATGGGTAGTCCAAAACAAGTCGTTTTGTTATATAGTGTTATCCTTTTTTTCCCTTTTTAACATACTGAGGCTAGATAGAATTTCTTACTTCTTTAACAGATTTTAGTGCAAAATGTTGAATATGGAATAAAAAACACTTATTAACTTGCCCCTAATAAAGCCACGTAAGAACAGGAAGTAAAAATAATTTAATGATTTAAACAATTAAATTTTTTCTAATAAAGCCACGTAAGAACAAGAAGTAAAAATAATTTAATGATTTAAACAATTAAATTAAAAAATTTAATTGTTTAAATCATTAAATTATTTTTACTTCTTGTTCTTACGTGGCTTTATTAGGGGCAAGTTAAAAAGAAATTGTGTTCAGTATTAGTTTATATTTCAAGACGATAAGATATGTCAATGAATAAAAGAACAGATTTTTTTTCATTTCAAGGACAATTTAGTTACTAAGTTGCCAGTATATCAAATATGAAGAAAAAATAAATAAACTCCTGCACAAGTCTAGTCAAAATGATTGTAGGATCTTCATTAATGAAAAATTGTTTTAATAATTGATATTAACTGTATGTCAATCTACAAGAGATGAAATCGATGTCGCCTTTGGCACCTAACTTTGATTTCCGAAAGTCAAAAAGATATTTACTCTCTGCTCAGATTTTCACATTTGAAGTTTAAAAGGTAAACCTTAGGAACCTAATATTAATATTAATATTATGAAAAGAAATTGATAAATTGGTATGGATAAAACCGGACAATGGCGCGCCAATTAATAATACGTAATGTTTTAATTGATTTACAACAGATACAAAGATGAATATTGAATCGTGGTGTTTAGCAGGTCTAGTATGCAAATAATTGGACGCATAATTTCAACTTCCATATCTGCTTTTTATTTATCATTGAAAACAAATTTTTTTTCGTAATTTTGACAATTTAGAGATAAAGATGCAAATAAGAGGGATGATTGAACTTAAGTCATGTCATATTGTATTTTGAATGTTATCTAAACGACAGAAAAAATCATAAAACATACTCTGTGTCACTTTAAAATCAATTAAGAAATATCAGTATACTTACATTTATCCTGGAATGGTTGATTTCTTGTGAGCAGGCAAGTGGCACTAGTCCTTGGTCTCCATTGTCTGATCCCATGTAAGTGTGAGTGTGTGTGTATAAATAAATGTGAATGTATAGTGCTACCCCCTTCCTCATTAGAGTTCAGTGTCATAGACAGCTGCACTTGTTCAGCCCTGACATCGTCCACTGACCCCCATTGAGACCCCAGTCCCCGGCTTCCTCCCCAAATATTTAAGCTCCCTGGTTAAAACATTCCAGATGGATGTTAGATGTCACCAACTACTGCATTTATTCAAGATAAGCTAATTGAGCATGATATGAAAATAAACAAAATAAACAATCTGGGGAACCCTCTTATAGTCGCTTCTGCTTTGGCAGTATGAGTTAAGATATCAAGGGGGCTTGGATTTTTTAGGGTAATTCCCTGCGGAAAGGGTGACTGGTGATTGGCTGAGGGACCAGGAAGATTGAGACCGTGTGTAGTGAAGCAACAATAGCGGTAAATAGGGTTACAGGATTTACGAGACAGATAGCGCTGATGTGTTGTTAGACTTTAAAGGGGTACACAAAATGATCTCACAAAACAAAAATAAATTTTACCAAGTGTAAGTCACGCTTTCTCAAATCAAAAGAATAATTTCTCAAACGAACGTAATATTTTCGGTTAAGCAACGCGAAATCATTTCCCTATTTGCAAAGATTCAGAAACATGTGATGCACAGGACATGTGGCTTGTGGCAGATTTGGCGATATCTCTAAGAAGAAACTTCATTTTAAAATGACCGCAGGAAGTTTTTGCATGATATTTGATACTTTTTCCTACGACGAGGTGAGCTTGCTAAATCACATCCGGTTACGCTTACTAAACTATTTCCGGCTTGTTGCAATTTCAAATAATTGTCTGCTCCTAGGAACATATGAAGCAAAACTTGTAAAGTTTGCATGTTAAGCTAATAAAGCCGGGAACTTTTCATCATGTTACGAAGATATTTCATAAATAATAGAGGATCCAATTAAGAACTTCTGTGTAAAAACGAACTCTCGAGATCGACAGCATAAACCTAAATGTGATTATCCTGTTTTCGATTAGATGTAGATATTTATTTAACCAACAATTTTTGATGAAATATTATATTTGATATATTTTTATATATTTCTTATATTTTATATACTTTCTCCAGTACTAGAAAACCATACTCATCAATAAATTTATGTGGCAGCATTCCCTCCCTACAGAGGCAGCTCTGTCATAAATTTCTATACATCCTCTGTCTTCATACGAAGGTTTCTTGATGTAGAAATGTTGAACGCTGATTGGATGCAATCACAGTTAGTTGTGCAATCAGTGACGCCGTTTGAAAGTTATCATTCAAATCATTTACAACCCAGCTATTAAATATTATTTATGTTTTGAAATCATAATTACTGACGATGTTCTGATAAGGATGGTTCTGAAAGAAATTATCCTTTGAGTGGTTATTATGCCTACCTATTCATTCATTTGATACAACGAACAAATAACTATATAACTATTTCATGCAGGTCTTATCTCATTGAAATGAAATCTTAAATGCTCCATTACATTACGCTTGTAGTTCTCACCAGCTCCGTTATGCCTTTGACGTAATCTAAATCAGCCAGTTCGCCCCGCATTCATGTGTGCATGATTTTTCTATTTCGCTTTACGTCATTTTGCATTTAAGCACTCGGATACCAAAATAACTTTCCGACTGTTTACCTAATGTTGTACTGCCTCAATATCTGAATGAATGTATTTTACGTTGCTTTGAATTTTACCTAATACAAACTCTGCATTCCTCAACGTAATGCCTAAGTAGACGGGACCAATCCAAAATACCTTTTTTAGAAACAGATACGTTGATTTCGTAAAAGATAAAAATTAAAATGTTGAGAAAAGAAATAACCAGGTTTCTTGGTAATTATATACAGGTCAAATTCGACGTACATATGCTAATGCTTTTGACTCTTGTTTCTTCAAAGACTGAGATGTTATGAGTTTTTCTGACAGGTTGTTATTTAATTAAATGACATGTGCAAATTATTTCAACTTGTTCTACATAGAATGGAAAAAATATAACAGTGACTACTTCATTTAATGGAAATAGTTGGAATCTCTTAAAAGGCTGTCTAGAGAGGCGCATTGTGAGTGCTTGAAGTTATATGTGTCAAGCCAATGATATTTGGAGGTTAACAATATTTCAGCCATTACCCGCGAGTCGCGTCGAGTAAGGTGTGAGATCTATAATCTGCGTAACGTAATGTAGCAATACTATATATTATTATAATGAAATTGATGCAGGTCTTTTGTTCTTCTGTCGTCCCAAATCTACTTATCTCCCACCCCTATCAGGTGACATACTTAGAAAACAGGAAATAATCCGTTCACAGTATTTCCTTTCCTATCTAGCGTGCCTCCAACACTCCCTTTTTAAAGGCTTTTCTTGTTGTGAAGTGAGACGTGAGTAATCCGACTCATACCATACAAAGCGTTCTTGGCTCTCGCAAGATCGACAGCCGGAAAACGTTATCAAATCGATATAACGCAGTCTTAAAAATTTAGATCCGGCTACATTCTCTTTGCAACCTACAAAGTTGGATAAAGCGGGAACCATGGTGTCAGTCAATAACATCGTTTTAGCAATTTTATGTTTTCTGGGTCTTGGTTGTGGTAAGTAAATACATATTTACATATCAATGCTGTGTCAAATTGGTACTGATTTAGTTTAAAGCTACCCATGGAGATAAATGATACACCGAAGGTAAAGACACTGGACTCATCACAGAAAAGACAAGGTGATAGATATGAATGTGTTAATTATAGTAATTCGTCTTATCGATATTGATGGATTTGGGCTTCAGTGACTGGTCTACAAGCTTCTGATTACTCCATTCAGTTTTGTATCTGGTCCAGATGAAACCAGATATTTCGATGTCGGGTTTTAAATTAAGCTTTCTTAAAGCCATTATGAAACTTTGATGAGCAAAAAATAAACCATTTGGACTTGACGTGTATCAAAAAAAGCAGGGGTGTCGCCATTTTGAATTTGATTTCAAAAGTAAAAAAACACACTTCTGGTCATGCCTCTGAACCTCTCAAACAATTTGAATCTTTATTCTGTGTTTCTTTACCATAATTATAGTATCGCATTATTAAAATTGTTATTATATATATAATTGAATGTACAGATACTCCTTTTTTCTTATTCTTACTGTGAAGTAGATTAAAAATTTATCCCTAATATTAATTCTCTTTAAGTATCGTTCACGTATAAATGACATCATAAAATTGCAGGTGCTCAATCAACTTTATAATCTGCTTAAGCTAAAATTATTTGTTATTGTTCTTTGCATCATCTGTGCACAGGATGACCTGATCTATTTATTATGGGGAAATGGGACAAGGAGCATGCCTCGGCCCCTTTGTTTCGCTATTATCGTCTTCCCTTCATTCATTCTTCCTTGTTCCCATCTGGTTTAATATGATCTAAATAGCATTGACAACAAAGACTAGCTTGTCTCCTAAACTTATTTTTTTCTTTATAAGATACGAATTTTTCCACACTGCTATCAAGAAATACTTTTACAAAAAAACAACTAAATCTAGTATTGAAAAAATGGAGAGAACTAGGGGAAACAATGGATAGGGAGATAATGATTTTTAAAGAAGAAAAAGTTACTCAATTATTTGTTTACACTATGTCCATTAGCTAAAGTTGATGTTAATGCGAAATGAATCGGGTCAGCAATCTATTGTATCACCTTTAAGATCAAATGCCAGGGGTGTTTCATTTCTCTATTTTGAAGATATTGATCAAGCTGTACTATGCTTGTTGACATTACGGTTGAAGGTAAAAGATTAACAGTAACGAACTAATATGGACCAAATAGTGCTGATCCAAACTTGTATATAAAGATATTACAAATATATTTTCCCTTTGCAATGAGCAATTGATAATTCTGGGAGGTCGAATTTAGTTTGAGACACCTCATTAACTTGGGGTCAACAACTACAAAGAGATGTTTTTAATCTTTAGAAAATTATGCCCTTTTGGATCTAATGGGAGAATAAAACAAACTCACTAGGAAATATAAATGGTGGGAATAGTATCCAAGAAAACACGCAAGATGGGACTTTTCACGATTGTTGACGTAATTTTAGATGCTGATATCTTCAAAGATCTTATATCACTGATTCTCTCAAATTCCATTTAACAAGAGAGATGTAGAGGGTATTGACAAGTAATACCTCACTACAACTCTGTACTGAAAACAGTACTTTGTTAAAAAAATACTGATAGAAACTTTTGGCATATTATATATATTCAAACATGACTGCAACTATGATAATAAAAAATCAAGTAAAAGCTGAACTTACAAGAACTAGTGGGGTTTTTTTTCAAAAACACGATGATTTTGAAAAGCTCATTGACACAGTGTCTTAAGATTTCATTAACCTAGTCCATAAAATATTTGGTTTTGGTCAGATAATACAATGGCTAAGCACACTGACTTGACTAACATCATCTTGTATGATAAAAAGTGGTCAATATATATTTTTTCACAATGAAAGGGACTGTAGACATATTTTGCTCTTTTTTCTGAAACATTGAGATGTTTGATAGAAATAATAAGATACATGGCAATGTCAGTGATGACAAGGAAAACAAATAAGGACAGTATGCTGATACAAACTCTTTAGTGATGGCACGGAGTATAGTGTATATGCAACTGTTGAAGCCATTAACAATTTTTATAAGATGTCATGTAAAATAGACGGAATTAAAGGATTATGGATCGGATCAATGACTGGCAGTGAACAAACATTGTGTACAAAAAAATATGATTTTAATTTCTCTTTATCAATTCACCCCAAAACATGATGGGTGATTAAATAAAAAATGAAGAAGACTAGAAAATTATTATAAGCTGCTTGGAAACAAGAAATGTAAAGCTTATTGGAAGTATAATTGTTTTAATGACGTTAGCCCTTTCAAAATTATAAGATATTTTCATCACTTAGCCCTATCCTCCAGAGGTTTTTTGTAATCGATTGAACTTATCATTTTCATATTTATCTGGAATGATAAGCAAGTAAGATAAAGATTAAAGAATGAACGACTGAATGGGGACTATGAATGTTTGATGGAGATATTTTTTCATTGAAACCCTTCAATTTTCTACTCTTGGACTCTAGTGCAAAAGACATATTGGACAATAATTCCTGGTACACACTTTATAAGGCTATACTCTATGTATCAGCGAGATATGTATTCCGTCAGTTAACAAGTAAATGTAATCCTGGAGTTGTCTCTATGAGTCGCCTGCAACAGAAGTGACATGTTCTACTCGTACCTCAAAGACGTCGTAAAGGGGATTCATTTCTTCCTACTTACCGTACTAATATTATAAGTTATAATATTCCGTCGAGGGTGACATAGGGTTATATTATTCCCGCGAAAGGTTCTATGCAACGAGCGGACGTGGAAGCACGCTTTACTCATGTATTGGGGTATAAGGGATTTATCATCCCTCGGCGGTGGTGTATATGGATATTTGTTTAGGGTCACGTGGACCAATCAGAGATCGGCATTCTTACATGAGGTATGATAATAGTTTATAACCCATGTATTATCTTCAGTGGGTCACAGTATCACGTTACTTAAGCTGATCATCCTTCATCATTGAAGATATAATCAAGTATCAAGAAAAAAACACTGGCGGTCATTTTTTACAACTATTAATCACTTGAGATTGGAAAGTAATTCTCGTAGCTAAATTACAATAAATACATCCGTTGTATGTATGGCCTGAAGAGGCTCGTTGAGCTGAAAGCGCTAGCCATTAAAATGGATTGTTATTACTTCTAGTTTCATATTTTTCCCTATGTATATATATATATATATATATATATATATATATATATATATATACATATATATATATATTTCATGGTTTAGGTATTAAATTTTCTTTGAAAATAATGTAATATAAGTTCATGTAACAATGTATTAGTTACCCTGATGATCACTATGTTGTGAATCCGGTTGGTAATGAACTTATAAGTGAAGACCAATCTTCAGTTTGTTATTTTTAAAGAATATATATAGTAGTGTTTATACAAATTATATTACTCTTATAATATGCCCTTAATTCGTTTAATTTACTTCAAATAAAGCCGAAGTGTTTACGTGTTGTCTTAACCTAAAGAAATTACTCCGCCAACCTTTTCACGAAATATTACGTCATCACATTCCTCCACTTATGACGTCTCATGGTAATAGAGTGCACACGAAACTGTGATGATTATATGATAAAAACAGACGCAAGATATTTGTTCACATGTTTGAAATGTCTTTAATGACACGTGCATATCATTTTCATGTATATCAATATTTCATTCGAATACAATGTAAACATTCATAACTTGAAGGATACGTTGCCGTTCGGCAAATTCTAAAAATAGCTGACATGACACCTCTCTCGCTGAGAAAGTAGTTCCGTGAGAAGTGCAATACGGAGTGCAATACGGAATTCATTGTATTTCATCACGTATTACTATCGTAAGATTACATGGGTATGTAATAAATGTTCGTATTGCAATCATCCAAATAAATATATATATATATATATATATATATATATATATATATATATATATCCACAGTAATTGACTGATATAACTGTTCGTATTTCAGGTTTGAGCTACATCATCTTGGTTACCAATTTTATGTACTTATTCGAGGACAGACTCGAATATGGTCATTCTGCTCTACATGCAGTCACACCAATTGCATGGATGACTGGATTGGCTGGAAGCATTTCATTTTACCTCACTTGGGGTTTTGTTTCAATATATGTATGCCAAGGGTACCTAATTACATACGACGGCAATCGTATCTTTGTTAATGTTTTTATGCGATGCGCTGGCAAATATTTCTTTAGTTGTGACTTCATAAACAATACTTTTAATACACAGTTCGCATTTGACATTGTGTGCTACTTAGGTACTCGTGTCGATTAGAACATGTATGTAACGGACACTCTTATAATTTTTTCTTTTTCTAATTTTATTACAATACATGTTCGTATTGTAATCATCCAAATGAAAAATCTTCTTTTAGTATTACAATGAAGTTTTCGCTCCTTAGAAAATCTGGAAAAGGGTCCCATCTTATATTTTTATGTTTTTTTCAGTACATCATCCCGGGACTTGTCGGTATGATTGCTTGTTGCGTTCGCAGGAAGAGGATGGTGAGAAGCTTGTTTCAAAGTTTGATAGACACAACGAAATAAAGTAAAGGACCACCTAAATATTCATCATATATATATATATATATATATATATATATATATATATATATATACACACACACACACACACACACACACACACACATATATATATATATAAAATATAACATACTTCACATAGTCGTTTGCAGAATCATTTTAATCCGATACTAGTATTTCGTAGATAGTATTGGGTTATCAGGGAGGAAACGATATGATCGTTAACATCGCATTACAAGCGTATTTATAACAAATTATACGTACAATGTACAAATATGTATTGTAAATTATGCTAATCAGGTGACATCATGGTTCTTCCTTGTTGGTCTTCTGATTGACACAATCACTCTTCTGTGAGTTTGCCACTTGAGCAATATCGGATAAAAATGATTCTGATAACGACTATGTGAAGTATGTTATATTTAATCTGTATGTGACATTGCGTTTGAACCAATTCATCTTTCCATATATATATATTCATATATATAGTAACATCCTGCTTCATCAGTGTAATAGAATCCGCTGATCCAGCTCCTTCTATATACCCTGATATCCTTTACGCCAAAAGCCTATCGCTAGCTATCTAGATAATGATCACGGTGACTTTTTTTCAGTATATCGGCCACATGTTCCTGGCACTGTCGGTTCTTGGAGTCCTCGCCGTCCTCTTCTTAAAGGGAATGACAAAAAGCGGACCCAAGACGGAAGGACCCCACTTCTGTGAGATGACAAACAATCATTGCTCTTGCGAGTATGAACCAATTATTGGCTCTGATGCCCTTTATCTATCATTTGAAACCTCTTTTAATTTGTCATAGAAAAGAGGAATTTGCACTGCGATAAACCCTTGGATAAACGTGATGTACAAATCTGATAAATATTCTAATTAGTTCATTAGAAGAACTATTGTTTAAATCTTTGTTTTTTCATATTTTTATTTCACATAAGATGTTTACATCGTTTGTTGTAGACATTGTACCTAGATGCAAATATACATATAAGAGTTAAATACAAAAGTAATTGTTCACATTGTATATAGGTTCAAATAAATATGTATTGCAGGTCTATTATATTGCAAGGTTTACATGATTTACATTTTATAGGATTTTTAAGTATCAGTCTGACTCAATGAGTTTGATAAATAGAAGAACTATTTTTTAAACCAATTTAAAATTGTTACCCAACATTGGGAACGTCAATGCATTTTTAGAAGGTGTTTTCTATGCGAGTTACTACTCTTATACACAAGCCAGCAGCGTAGACACACACTATTCATCACTTTGGTTAGTATGTACTTCCTTATAGACCCAAAGCAACCAACACCTTAAAGAGCCACTCCGTGAGTTGTTGGACTCATATATGTCAAACTTAATCAATGGTGTCATTTGATCGCGAAGTATCGACTGTTACCCAAAAGACACATTTTAAAGCTTATTGGTTTTTTACAGTGACAATATGAAGGTAGAAACGTCGCAATTATGATTAAAACCGGACAGTGGCGCGCGTTAAATAGTAAAACGTAATTTTGGACACTTATCTTAAACAGCCAGGAGGGCAGTTAGGAGTTGATAGTTTTTGTTTCGTTATATAACTAGTATCCATGTATATTGGACTTGATATCTACACCTCTTCTAAGGCTGTTTTTAGATTTTCATGGAAAACCAGTATTTGCCATATATATGTATTTTGGACATGAAAAGTTAAGAAATTTTGTTTTTATATCACCACATATGACATGTCGGTTCGTATGAAAGGTAAATGATATGTTATGAAAAACACGGAGTGGCTCTTTAAACCTTCCGAGACCTACAAAACAAAACAACCTCCGCAAATATTCGCCTTTGGACTAAGAATAAGATAATGGTGAAGCTGCAAATGATTAACAACCAAGACCTCGCAACTTTTTAAGAATATAGTTAGGTTTACCTCCCTAGTTGTAGAGACAAGAATGCGTTATTCATTAACATTTGGCATATTTAGAGAATCAGTAATCAATTAAATAATGACCTTGAAATATATTATTTTTAAAGGAGAACAGTTTATCATTTTGAAAAAAAAATTCTGTGAAGGGATGTTGCCAGGACGTTTCACAGCCATTTGCACCGACTGTGTGACCTTCGCCCAAAATTATTTTAAATGAAATTGATCCACAAATTTTGGGTCACCACTCTTGATAAAAAGAGTCAGTTATGCTTTTATTATGACATTATATGGTGACATTCACTGGGTGAAAAGAAGATATTTAATATATTTACAAACATTTACAAAAGATTAAATATCATCTTTAATAGATATTTACATTTTGTAAATATCATGTTTAATCCGTTGTAAATATTTGTAAATATTTGTAAATATTTTTAAATATTTGTAAATATTTGTAAATATTTGTAAATATTTTTAAATATTTTTAAATGTTTGTAAATATCATCTTTAATCTTTTTTAAATATTGTAAATAGCATCTTTAATCTTTTTTAAATATTGTAAATGGCATCTTTAATCTTTTTTAAATATTGTAAAAAACATCTTTAATCTTTATTAAATATTGTAAATATTATCTTTATTCTGTTTTAAATCTTGTAAATATCATCGTTATTCTGTATGAAATCTTTGTAAATATCATTTTAATCTGTATGAAATATTTGATTTCATACATTTTTAAAAATCTCTTAGTTATTTTTTATATGAAATTTAAGCTGTATGTCTGCAAAATAGATAAACTATATCTGACATTCTTAAATCTTATATATATCTTAAGATGGGACACATCCTAACTTGGAATCCTTAATTACTTGATACGTTTGTATTTGTCATTGTCTACGAGCAATTGGATATAAAATGCATTGTAAACAAATAATTGAATTAAGTTTTGTCGTTATATATCCCAAAAGTACAAATTTGGAAAAAGTATTGTTTTCTGCTTTTTTTTAAGTGTTCAACCATAACAAAAATTGAATCGATATAAACAGAGTGAAAACACTAAACAACATGCATTCGTTTTAAACATATTTATTAACATTGTTGTTAGAAATATGAAATGTACAAATCTATTTTGCCAATACCTTGTTTTTTTCCTTAAAAAAATATAGATAATTATTGACCGAGGCTGAAATCATTCTTATAGAGATCCATGTTGATGAATACATATTCTTTTGAAATTGAAACTGAAATTGAAATAACGTACCTGATACGTAGTATATAACCAAATTATCAATGTATCCTACAGTGTTATCAGACAAGGAATTGCAAATTACATCGTTTATCATATTTTGAAAGTCGGGTGTCCAAAATTTTTAATACTTTGCATTGTTGAACGTCTAGGACCTTACCTAGCCTCAATACTTATATAGTTTACAAACTAATAAGTCAATAGTGAGGAAAATAAACATTATGAAACTAAGACGATATTCTTATTAATAATACATATCTTACCTTTTTATTCAGAGACAGAATGACTCTTGATAATCCCCAACTTCTCTGTATTGGCACTCCAACTTGGAATTTCTCTCAGTTTTCAAAATAAACTATTTTTGAAACTAAGATTATTCCTACTCAATAAGCTGTTACTCTAAGCGTTTATTACAAGTTAAGTTATACATATGTTGACAGTTATTGATCCACACTGCCGTCCTAGTTTAGAATCACTTTTTTATTCAAATATGAGCCGTTTGGGAGAGTAGGTGATCATTACCTTTCAACATGTGTATAACTAAACATTTAGAATAATGTTCATAATGCTGATAGTAACAAATATTATTGAAGATATCTTTTTGGAGTTTTTAGTGGAGGCAGAAAAAAATCCAAAATAAAACGGTGAGTAGGAGTCATTTCGATTCTTTAATAACATTTAGCTTTACAGCTAAGCGACGGTTATAATACAAAAATGCAATGACATTTATTACTTAACGTTTGAAATATATCCACGTTGCCTCTTGGTAAAATTATAGTGGATATACATTATTCATTATAATACATTAATACATCGTAATGTTTGTTAATATATTTGTTTTCTATTTAAATTTTAGTTTGTGTACTTTATGAGTATTGAGTTTAGGTTAGGTCCTAGCCGTTCAAATATGCTTAATATTACAATTAGGGACGAACAATGAATGATGTTACTTCTCTAATATTTTTCTATTTTATGTCAACTTAGCTATTTGATATAGTGATATAGTAAGATAATGGTCTGCTTGTACAACACGAACATGTACAACAACGCTATCTGTTTTAGCCTTATGCAAAGCTGCCACATTAACTTATTTATATATATAAATATACATAATAATATGTATGATAATCAAAATAAATCAAATACACATTTATATACATTAAGAAAATTGTTTTGTGCGTTGATAAAAACTATATATCTAGAGACATTTAATGTTTGATGTCAAAGGCATATGAATAATACATTGCCCTGTCCTCCATATAACCTATATCTTATAGTGATTTAACTGTGTCGTTTAATGATAAAACCGTCGTTCAATTGAAATGATAGATACGCTTTGTTGCACACGGTGTAACAAGTTTCCTTTGATCTCCACTAAATACCTACTGACACGTGTATTAACCCAAATCACTAAGGCTTCATTCAAATAACAACGTTACGCTTCGTCTGATTGCATTGTTACGGTAATTGCCTGGTAAAAGACTATGTCCCAGCCATATCTTAGACACTTGGCTGAAATGGAACAGTCCTAATTAGTGCTCCCCTAGCTTACACTGATCAAAAGGGAGATTAATTTTAAAATAAATAAGATATTTTTATTTGAAAATAAAATACTAATAATGAAAACAGAAAGGTATGTGTTAGCTAAAGAGTTGTTTTCATTTGTCAAATCAAGTCAAATTTATCTCAAAAGTCATAAATGATGACATAGAGTGAACAAAACATACATGAATATAACTTAATAGACATATCAAGCATACGCAGACCATTTTTTATACAAAGAGTCGTAACAAAATCGGTTTGTATGTGATGGACATACATGAAATATATTTTTCAATTGATGAATGTTTACAATAATATGCAGGAAGATCTTTATCTCGTAAATCATTAAAAAGGTTACACTCTGGCACACATTGAAATTCATCCCCTATCTTCTGCTTACATGACGGACATGATGATAAATTCAAAGGAAGTTGCAAAAAAAAGTTTTCAATATATAAATCATCCTTATGCTTGTCATAATAACAACCTTTCGGAGATGAAAAGTCGAAATACAAATTGTAGTAAACCCAATACAAATATATTTATAAATCAATATACTGAAGCAGTATTTTATCATACAGTTGTTCCTGAATAAAAGCATACTACCCACTCATCGTTAACTAGATGATATATATATGTATTTGTTAACTTTTTCCATAAAGAGGAGATGTAACGTACAAGTTTGATTATTATAAGAATCATTAGAGACAATTAGAGAGATAATATAATATGCTTTAATTCGACTACTAGGAGATCTTTTATAACCCTGTTTTGGATGACCGCCTATTGAGACTGGCGAACGCTTACACAAAATCCCTTTAGGATGAATCGAAGCCACGCCCATTTGACAGAAGTCGTAATTGATGTACACATGTCATGGAATAGTACGCATAGCATCATATTAAAACACTGTCTCTCGCTTGGAACAATACATATAATTAAAGATATATTTAACATCAATTTATCTGAGGTTTGAGTTGTTTGGATGACCTAATCTTTTTAAACAGCTGTTATGACTGTGAGATATCCTGTTGTTTTTTCATTAAGGAGGTTATACTTCCGTTATACTTACTTACTTATTGTTTTGCCCTTCATATCAGTCTATTAGAGGAATTGTTTGTATCTTGTCTTGATAATTAGGAAGGTTTTTAATATGCTTTCGTCAAACCAATACTTTATTCTATACTTAACAATCCCGTTTTAACTCTTTTTTTTTTTTTTTAATTTTTATTTTTTTTCTCCATCATTACAATTCATTTATACAGTTCATTTCATAACAACAGTAGATCAAAGAAACATTGAATATGAATTACAGGTTAATAAACAGTGTGAACACAAGCAGTACATAGGTATTTACACAATCCCGTTTGTGGTTAGGTACAATAATAAAGTTGAGAAAAATCATCGGTATCAAAAAAGATTATGACATAATGACCAGAATTTAGTAAAATCATCATATTTGCACTCTGAATACGAATTATAGCGGTCAACGAAGTACATAATTTTAATATCTTCCTTAATATGTTTCAAGTTTGGCAATCTATCCCTTTGTTTCATTTTGAAAATGTTATATTTTACAACTGATGTGATGAGATTTAAAACAAAGTTTCTCTTTTCACAATATCCTAAGATAATATTTTTGCTGGAAAATGTAATTATTGTACCGGTTTTTTCATATAACCATTTTTCTATTTCTTTCCATATACTCTTAACGAATTTACATTCGCATAATAGATGTAATATTGATTCTACATCGGATTTGCAAAAAGAACATTTATTAGATTCTATGTATTTCATTTTCATAAGCAAATCATTTGTTGGCAGAAACCTATGAATTATACTGTATTGGAACCAAGATAGCTTAACACTGTTAAACGGTTTAAAGGATATTTTTTCAATTTTTTCCCAAGTTTCTTCCTCAATGTGTTCTTTCAGTTCATTTTGCCATTTTCCTCGGTATGTTAAAGGTTTTATAGGTTTTATTGATATCAGAATATCGTAAATTTGTCTACATCCTTTTGGATCCCCTACAATATTTTGTAATAGATAGGGTAGAATTGGTGCTTGAATTTTCTTTTCAATTTGAACTTTTATAGATTTGCAGTAGCATTTTATGGATTCTATTAATCCTTGGAGTTCCAAAAAATTAGTTTTGCATTCATATATTTCGTTCAGCTGTTCCACAGTTAAAAAACTTCCATTTTTATTGTACATATCATTTATGTATGTAATGCCTTTGTTGGAATAATGTTTATAATTTATTGTTTTTCCGCCAATTTTTATATTATCATTTAGCCATAGATTTTGGGAAAGGATATCATTTGCATTTTGTGCCGCCTTTGACTTTGCTGTCACGAATTTCCCCCAAGCTTTTAGAGTATCCTTCCAGAATTGATTAGTTTTGGGTGTTATAACGGATTCTAGTAAGTGTGTTTCGCATGTCTGTATGGCACTGTTTATGTCTCGTTGTGTATGAGCGTATAACAATGTTTTTATTTTGGATTCAGAGTTTGCTAATCTTTTGATCCATGATATTTTTTGCGATTGAATAACACTTACAATATCTGGTGCTCTTATTCCGCCATCTTCATAGTTCTTAGTGATAGTATTTCTGTTAACTTTGTCGGGTTTGTTTCTCCATATAAATTTGAAGCATAGTTGTTCAATTTCTTTAATCATTTGATCGCTTGGATTAGGTAGGGCTGCGAAAAGGTGATTAAGTTTTGGTAATAGTAGGCTTTTCAGTATAACATTTCTTCCTAAGGGAGTTAGATCTCTGGCTAGCCATTGATTCATGGATTGCTTCAACAGCTTAAGTTTGTCTTTGTAATTGCGCTCAACCATTTCCGCGAGGTTGTGTGTAAATACTATACCTAGGAGTGTAAAGGAATCATTGCTCCAATCTAAATTCCAGTTTCTGCAAAATTTTCTTTTTGAATTTCTTTCTGAACCTATCCATATTACTTGCGTTTTGTTGACGTTTAGTTTTAAACCTGAAAATGAGGCATATTTGTTTAAGGTTTCTAATGTAGCCTGTAAGCATTTTTCAGTACCATCTAATATAAGCGAGGTGTCATCAGCATACTGAGAAATAAGATATTCTGTATCTCCTACTTGTATCCCTTTTATTTTATCATTGTTTCTTATCATTATAGCTAAAATTTCGGCGCAGAGAAGGAATATATATGGGGATATAGGATCGCCTTGGCGACATCCTCTTGATATGTCAAAATAATTTGAAAGAAAACCATTGACAATGACGCATGATTGTATATTCTTAAAAAAGGTGTTTATCCATCTCGTGATCGATTTACCAAAATTAAAGAACTTCAAGACTTCCTGAATAAAATTCCAGTCAACAGAATCGAACGCCTTTTCAAAATCGATGAGAAGTAGAATTCCTGGTTTATTCATATATTCGGTGTAGTCAATTATATCGTAAACTAGGCGAGTACATTCACCAATATATCTATTAGACATAAATCCTTTTTGATCTTCGTTTATTATAAACGGTAACACGGTTTTTATTCGATTTGCAATAGTTGATGATCCAATTTTATATGCTACGTTTAGTAAAGAGATTGGTCTCCAGTTCCGGAGCAAATGTTTAGATTTGCCTTTTTTTGGAAAGCAGGTAATAATACCTTGTTTTTGAGTCAGTGATAGTTCTCCCTTATCATAAGCTAAGTTTAGTGATCTGATTAGATATTCGTGTATATTGGACCAGAAGAATTTGAAAAATTCGACAGTAAATCCAGATGAGCCTGGACTTTTGTTATTTTTCATATTTTTCAGACTTTTTAATACTTCTTCATATCCAAGCTTTCCTTCCAACTCTGATTGTTGTTCTTTGGATAATTTTGGGACTTCTATGTCTTTAAGCAATTCTGTGAGGTTTACTTTATCGCTTGGTTTCCTATGATACAGGTTGTAATAAAATGATTTAGTTTCATTGATTAGGTCATCCTTTTTATTAATAATTTCTTTCTGTTCATTTTCAAGTTTAAGTATTGCTTTGTTTAAGAAATTTCTATTTTCTAGCGATAGAAAATATTTTGTTGGTTTTTCGCCCTCTTCCTTCCACTTGGCTTTAGATCGCAAGAGTATCCCTTCGATTTCATTTTTATTAATAATTTCTAATTGCTCATTTGCATCTTTTAGTTTGTGTTGCAGTTTTTGTTTAGAGTCAATGTCATTTAATGCGTCAAGTTCTATTTCAAGCTCATCGATTGTTTTCACAAGGTTTTGTTTGAGTTTCTGGTTTTCTTTCTTCTTATACGATGAATACTTTATTGTATGTCCTCTTATCATTAATAGTAAGGTTTCAAAAAATAGTTGGTCATTGATTTTGAAGATGTATTTACCATCTTCATCTATATATGATTTATACATTTCTTTTGTTTCATCAATCAGTAGTTTAGTTTTTTCAACATATGTTTTATCATAAAGTAAGGAATTGTTAAATTTCCAGTAGCTTTTGCCTCTTTCTATATCGCTTAACTTTAGTTTTATCCAGGTAATAGAATGATCTGATCTATATGCAGCATCAATGCCTGTTTCTTGGACAGAGCACTCGAGATTTTTGGATATTATAAAATAATCTAGTCTTGCTTGCTTGACAGGAGTTTTCTGTCTCCATGTGTAACGTTTATTATCAAGATTTTGTTCCCTCCATGGGTCTATTAGATCATTTTCTTCCATAAAATCTAACCAAGTCTCTCTTGCTTTTATATTATTTATATTTTTATAGTTAAAATAGTCTAGTTGTGGATCTTGGACAAAATTCCAGTCTCCGCATATAGAGAAACTGTCGGATTGTAATTCAGTAATAATTGATATGAGATTTTCGTAGAATTCTGGAGTGTCCGTATTTGGTCCGTAAATTGTGATTAAAGATATTGTCTTATCGAGAATTTTTAGTTTTAGTGCTACGTAATTACCATTTACATCCAATCGCGTTTCTTCAATTGTGCAATCAAAATTGTCATTAATAAGTATCGCTGTACCTCTAGCATTGCTTCTATAAGAGCTAAAATAGCAATATTTTGTACCCCATTCTTCTCTAATTTTGATTTCTAACTCTTTTGTAAAATGTGTATCTTGAATACAATATATATGAGCTTTCTTACTTTTCAGATGATTAAATACGTCAGTTCGCTTACGCTTGTTATTCAGGCCTTGGCAATTTGAGGATATTATTTTCAGTGTGTCATACATTATGGTGGATAATGTGTATTACATGTTATGAGTGAGCTGTAATGTTCGTTAAGTTGTGTATGGAGAAAGGTTTTATGATAAGGCGGTGAAAGTAGATGGGAATAGTTTGGAGAAAACGAATAGAAAATATAGATAATTACCTTCATTTGTACAGTAAGTGTTCCGGCCATGTATAATCCTGTATATTTCTGTTCCGCGGCCATGAAAGAAGTAATGTTATCCAGTTTTGAATTCGGGAGTTGATCTTTAGTGCGAGACATGTCATTTCCTTGTTGTAATCGTGCAGCGCATTCGTCGCACGTGCAGTTTGTCAATATCAATGTCTAATCATCTCAACACAGGCTGTTTTGTAAATGTCACATGTTGGATATAAATAATGACTGGTGGTTTGATATTTGATTCTATTTGTTATATCTTTTCGTTATAACTATTAATGTATGTCTATTATAATTGGATTTATTTTTTACTAATTCATTTGACTAACTTCTAATATTTAGATTATTCATTTTTACTTATAACATTATGATGATTCAGAAGATACAGTTGTTTTAGTTTTCATTCTATTCATGTGTATTTTGGAAATACTAATTGTGATTTGTTAATAGTTAAAGAATATTTTGTAAAAGGTTATATTGTGTTAATGAAGTATATTGTTATGGTTTGAGTTAACATTGTGGTTATTCATATTATTATGTTGAGTGTTTCATTATATAATGATATAGTAATAACAAATATTTACAAAAGAGAGATAAGGCAAATGGAAACAGTGCAAAACATATATAAATAAAGTAAATAAGAATGGTGTATGACCATCAAATGGTACACATATATACATACATATACATACATACATGTACGCTTACATACATACTTATACATATTCATCCCAGAGAAGTGCTTGTAGGTAATAGGCCACTTTGAAATTATCAACATTCCAAATCATGAACATTGGTGCATATGTACATTCAAGATACATGTATAAGGATGATTATTTAGCATTTGGCATAGCATTTGTTGTATATGAAAAATTCATTTATGCATTTAAGTGCCTATTTTCTAATTGTATTTCATCCATGTGGTAAGGTTGCTCAATCATATTAATAGAGGAATGTGTCATAAATCTAGCAGTAGGCTCATGACCATATACTGTAAACAAGTAAATATGAGAAATAATTCATCTTAATATCCATTGTAGAAAACTTAAAATATGCAAACACATGCAATTTTTTAACAGACATTTGCAATTTTATGTCAAAGTTTTGTGAAACTTAGTTATTAGAAATACTTCTTGATATTATGAAGAAACTATGAAGAAGCTGATACACAAGTAATTATGGTAAACAAAAATATTATTCTAATATTTTTCTAACAAGTTGTTAGGATGAATTTATAGAGCTATAAAGATCTTAAATTGTAATCATATAATCATAGCTTCTATATCATTGTGTATACATAGATGTGGACAGTAATAAAAGTGAGTTTGTAGATGTGCATGGGCATTCAATACTGTCACAAAAGTATGACTTTTTAGTAACTTGTTTGCATAGTTATTGGAAAAAAATCATGAAGGCAGAAGAACATATAGTTAATAACATTAATGTTTTACTACATATGTTCAATTTCATTCATGACTTCTGCTTCAGAAGTGTAATGAATGATAAAATATATCACATCCAGCAAACTTTTGTCATATGGTATATTATATTCTTCTAATTCCAGATAAGAAAGGTTAATCATTTCTCATTTAGAATGATTATTCATATATTTAGTAGTACTTTTCTTATATAATAAATGGAATGTTAGTAAGATGTTTATAGATGGATGTGTTATAACAATCAGAGCATGTTTCATTGACATATGAATGAGACTCACTCATAGACTCAGAATACAATTACTGAACTTGTTCTTACATCACCATAGTTTTGAGAATGGTAGTTTTTGATGTCATCTCTATTTTAACTCTTGATAGTGCCAAGGCCTGCTATGATATCCTTATGACGTAATATGTTATACAGATGACATGTTTTATTATTTTAGTCCTTTAATGTAGATGCCTTTACTTTACATATCAACATTATAACTGTATCAGTGTCTCTCATAAATCGCTGTGCGATTGGTTGTATATACCAGTGAGACAAAAATCTGTTTGTCCGCAAACTAGCACGTCATGCGGCAGGACACGCCTCAGTGACCACGGGCCAGTTTAGTTCTGGTCACTGGTGCTAATTAGCTGGTGATTCGAAAAAGCAGTATCAAGTTGTTTATTGGCCAATTTCGAAAATTTGAATTCAAGTTACTGGCAAATTAGAATACATATATTATGAATCACGAAAGTTTCCGTGGGTCACTTCAGTCAGTCCCCAACTTATTTGTGAAAAAGGATCACCAAGTAGGTTGATACGGAACATTCATATCAAGTTATTTCTGATTCGTTTATAATATATATACTTATTTTTATATATGATATATTTTATGAACCGATTAATAACTAGACCCTGACTATTTAAGTCTATACCCACAACTGCTTTAAGGGGTTACTTAGTATTCTCGGCCCTGGGAAAGTGGTGGTTTGATCTCGGGATAACGCGCCAAAACCAAAATCAAGTATTCCATAAAGCTCGAAAAGGTATACCAAAAGGCTACAGGTTTTAGGTGATAAATCAAACAGGCAAGGCTAGTTTTATGTCCCTGCTTAAAGGCGATATGTTTGGAACTTATGTCAGATTTAGCTTTTATTATAAGTGTATATCTGTAATGCGCAGCGTATGTTGTTGTAGCCAAATATGGCATTTTATATGATTGATTTCACTTTAAATAGTTCAGTAAAGTCTCGTTTTCTTAAATTTCCTATTATCAATCATACCAATATTAATACTTCATTGTCTCATTTTATATAATGCATCGCTCAATTTGACTGACAACATCTATATACAGTTAAAAGTTAAAAGAAGTTTAATCACCTCATTAATACTTTGGTAATTGATGACGGCAGATCATTTGAGTTTAAGATGTCAAAAGCTTTGTTGAAAAAACACAAAATCTAATTGTGTACATAAGTCTTAGATTTCAGTAGCTTTGTTGAAAAAGCTTTACTTTGTTTACAGATCTAAGTAACTCAGCATAAACAACACATATTACTTCAACCATAAGTATTTCCAACATGATACAGAAAATGAGAAAAACTGTTTTATATCGCATGAATGGTTAATTATACACACCTTTACTATTTATTCTGAAAGTAACTGGCGCGGTTTGTCCCGGATCATTATGGTATTCTTCGTTTTGGTTACAGTGTATATTGATCCGGAAGTAAACAATGGCAGAGAAGATAGATATAATTTGAGGTTTTACCCTGTTTATACAGTGGCATTATCCGTTCGCTCCTTGTAATCAAACATATCCTGTGCACTTGTGTTTTTATTGTAGTGATTTGTTTCATTGCTAAATGACTCACTTCTAATGTTTCCTCTATGTGTGAAATATAGATATGTAATTCATTTGTAGTCTTTACAATACATCGAGTGTACATATTAATATTCATATTACATATTTACATAACCATTTTATATATCTTGTTAAATGAGCGTTAATTGTATTACCAAACTAATCAGTCCGCATGTTATATTATATAATATTTATTTTACTGAATTATGTATAACATTTTATCCTGGTATAGTGTTCAATGAATGCCAGATTCACGTAAATAAGTTCAGTAAAAACATACTAAAATTGACATGACATCCTTTTCATTTTTGAAATAGATATTGCTTTAACCAAGATGACATGAGTAAATCCTTCCATACCTCATGTAGATCTCACTTACCTTGTATACCTATATCAATAACAAGGATGAAAATATTAAGTTACTCACCAGAGGAGTTCTTGAATCTTGACCAACACACGAGCAAGAGTCGTAAATCCAGTTCTTTAAATTTTGTTATATACTAAGTTTTGACCAATTGTAAGGGGTTCAAGCTAATATATTGTCACATGTCATGTCTCCTGAACTTTTGATTGCCTAACACTCTCCCCTTCCACAAGACAAGTACATCCGTGCACCTGCGATAAGACCCAATAGACTGACTGGAGCCAACTAATTAGCCTTTCCTGTAATTAGTCTTGAGATCATAAGGATCGAAGAGTCTTTACGACAATAATTATGTAATGAACGGGGCTGTAAAATATGGCATTAGCCAGGGGTGAGACGTCTCAATTTGTTCCTCCTTCAAGAAACCCCCTATCCTGCCCATCCCACATTATCAACTTGTTCAATAAAAATATGTCACCAGACAGTTAAATCTTGAATTCTTAAATATGACCAATTCAGAGAAGATTATCAAGACTCATGGAACACATGCAATTCGTGAAGCGGGAGTTAACATTTCACTCACTGAAAGTGCAAGGTATTATACCTTTTAGTCACTTATCTTTTACAATATTTTTGATATATCTTTGAGAAAAAAACGCGTGGCACTTCAAAGTCGTGGCTAGAGTAAGAATCTTTGTTTGCTTAAATGTATTTCCATTGATAAATAGAACACCTTATAGAGTTGTATTTCAGTTTCAAAACGTTAGTCAATAGACTAAACGCGTTTTGAGTCAAAACTGATAAAATTTCAAAATGGGACCGACGTATATACCTTTGTAAGATTCTTGAAGCCATGTATCATACTAAAATTGATTTTATTTACATGTAGGAACATAACATTTAGTTTCAAAATGTTAGTATTTTATTACATAGTACTGGTAATTTGTAAATTTCCATAAGGATAAACAGGTCGAATTGTAAGCTGTGCAAGTATGTGACATACATTGGACCGAAACATATAAAATATCATGCAAGATGATGTTTAAAACTTAAACAATTTTTTCTATTCATTAAAGTATCTACATGATCAATGCAAAAAGGGCCCAATTTGTTAAAACAACATGGACCATTCCGAGATCTGTGTATGTTGTTTTAGCCATACACCAGTCACAAGTGGTGCCCACTAATTACTGTTTGTCATTTATGACTCAATGCCAATCTCTCGTTCTCATGCCAAGCTGTCAGATTAACACTGTGCATGCTCAGGGCTGAATGGAAACTGTTGTAGCTTACATTGTGTATAAGGATATACAAGTTACAAGAATGGATAATATATATCAGTGTCTGAGGTAGGTCATTTTACAAAGGGTTTTTTCAAGTCAGATTTATCACATATATTGTCAAAACTGATTTTAAGAAGGACGCTAGATTTATACAATATTAACTTTGAATTATTGTTATAACTTTTAAAAGAAAGAGTTTTCATCTAACCATGAGTGACTTTGTATGCCGTTTGATTCGCTAGAACTAGTTATAATGACCGTCAAAATGCAGATAATTATTTTTTTTCATATTAATTGTGGAATAGTTCTTAAAATCAAATATATTAAAAAAATTCAAATACAGTGGTATTGTAATAAATGCACTTTATATTCACAGGTAATCCCAGTCAGTAAGTTAACATAACTGTAAGAGTATTTAGGAGCAGTATATACAGCAATTGATGATCGAACTTCACATTTAAATAAAATATTGATGGTAATGAATTTTAAAAAGGAGCAAAACGAATAATATTATTAACCTCGCTGTATATGAGTCTTTGTGAAAAATCATGCAAATTCCATCAGATTTCCATTTTAACTACCGTTCATCTTTTATCCATCTTAGAAACTTTTAGAAGATAAGGGAATAAAAGAATGTTGATCATCCCATTCCAAAGGCAATGCTATCAAATTTACGAAACTTTTTATCAATATCTTTCATTACAAAGTAACTTTATTTATCAGATATCTCCTTATTCTTTTTCAATGATATAAGCAAGGCACCAAGGTACAAACCTATACGAATCTAAGTTCAATATTAAAAAAAGATTAACATTTTTTATATCGACAAAAAAGATGTTCTTTACAATATCTAATAAAGATTAAAGTTTTTATTGACACTATTTTATACATATGTTATTTACAATATCTAATACAGATAAAAGATGTAATTTTCAATATCAAAATGCAGATTAAAGATGTATTTTTCAATATCTAATGCAGAATAAATATGTAATTTACATAATCTAATGCAGATTACAGATGATATTTACAAATATCTAATGCAGATTAAAGATGATATTTACAAACTAATCATCATATTTAAAAATATTTATTTCAGATTAAAAATGATATTTAAAAACATTTAAAAACATTTACAAAACTTTACAAAACTTTACAAACCTTTACAAACCTTTACAAACCTTTTCAAATATTTACAAAGGGATTAAATATCTTGAAAATATCTTGTAAAGATGACATTTAATATATTTATTATTTTGTAAAGAAGTATTTTAATCTTTGTAAATATCTTGTAAAAAACAATTTTAATAGATATTTACAAGATTTTAAATATTAATAATAAATGATTGTTTATCTTGAGTATGATTGATTTAAGATATATACAAATGAATTGTATATGCCTGCCAGAGGCGCGCATAATAAAATTTGTATATCTAACATGCTACATCACCAAGGAAACACGTTTACTTGATATAATTCCGTATTGCTGTAGTTCATTTTTAAAAAAACCCAAAGTTGATCTAATGAAAACGAAGAGTAATTTTACAATTGCAAGACATTTCTCTACCATAAATGATTAAACGGCGTTTACACAAATCTGAAGAAATAATTCTTTCAAAGACGTGCTCCTCGCCCTAAAATGGTTTATCCCATATCTTACATCTCCAGTTAAACAAAATTGGCTCGTTTGCAAAATCTCTTTTCAAACCAGTGCATGTTTTCTGTAATGCACATTCATTTAACTGTGGTGTAGATGATTTCAAGTAATTGTTATGAAAATAGCTTTTTAATGATATGTTAATAGATCTAATCCTTGATATTATTTTGTAATTTTTGGAATAATCTAATGTTAGATCAGTTTTCTTCACATATGCTTTTAGAAAAAAAAACACAATTTAGAAAACAATATCGCCACTGAAAACCTGACAATGCATAATCTACATTGGTATTGCCCTTTCTCTTTTGCAATTAACGCGGGTCGCATTTTAGATAACCACCTCGGTGGTTGTTATTTTCAGGATTCATTAAATTTTGTCAATTGTCAGTCCGACTACATTTAACCATCCATCTGATACTGAATTAACATTTCACAAGTTTTATCACCACCCCAGCCTTGGGACTAACTTTGTTCCTTTGAGAATTGAAGGTGATGTTTGGTAGTGTACGGCTATACATGTTATTTTCTTTATATTTTTGAATTTCATGAATGAAAATGTAATGAATTGAAATGTACTAGTTAATGTATCAATTTGTATCTCCAAATATATACACCTACCTACCTACCTACCTACCAACCTACCTGCCGGTTTGGAAGAGAGTGTTAGTGTATGTCTTTATGTCTTTTGATATTATCTACGAAACTCTTGATTTTCAAGATGTATTTCAAATAATTTTCTGATGACAGTTAATCATTGGTACGTTGTAATTCCAGGGATGCAAATATTGCGACTCTCCTGGACTACTTCTCTTGCAGTGAGATTAACATGATGGTTCGGATTGGTATATCGAATGGTGCCATGTTTTGGTGCGGTGGGCTCATTACTCTCATCACAGCCATCTTGTCTGGTAGCGTCTCCAGTTCGGTGAGTCATCCTACTTTAAAAGGGTAGTAGCGTTTTCTTCAAATTTTTCTTTCTGTGCTTCAATCTAATTAATATTAACCGTGATTCGGTCTACAATTGGTTTATGAGAAAAGTATGCTGAAAAAAGTGTCTGTGGTGTAATTGATAAATAAAAAAAATAATAATAAAATTATCAGAAATTCAGATTTTATGGTAAGCCGTAACCGTCCTATTTTGTTGTTTTCTAACATTGTAAATTTTTTGCAGAAGTACTATGTTTTATTATCGGTAGTCGTAGATGCAAGTTTCAAATGTCAAGTCGAAACTGCTACCAGCCACTTTAGTGTGAACATTTTGTCATCTTTAAGTAAGGGAAATGGATTTGAGAAGCCTAATCTAACATGTTACTGCGGTTCGATTAAAATGATGGGTAATATTTATTTCCATTTTCCTGGGATCATTTGCGTACCTGGAAAATGTGGTCCAGCCCCTTTAACATTAGCATTAACATTTTTCATTATGTGAAATATATTAAGTATGTTCGTGATAGAATCAAGGATTTTAATGTTAAAGAACTGTTGTTAAATCTAATAGCAGTGTATTGATATATAAACATAAAACATGGAGGATCCAATGCTGGTTAATACTTCTCGCCGTGTTTATGACAAACAAGTATAGCAAATATTAATGAAATAAACTTCAAACGAATAATGAGAACCAAATCAATTGAGGAAGACAAACTATAAATTTGCTACAATGTATAAGATCCAGCAAATATAATAATATTTGAATTTTAACGTTCGTCATCATCAGTGTGTCCATGATAAAAAAGCTAAATGATTATAGTTTTAGAAGATACAAAATGCTTTTTAGTTTTTGTCCAGTATTAATTGCCAGGGACAGGGCCGTCTAGCCCACGTTGCTATACCACAGTTCGGCTCCAACCCATACAAGCGCCTTGATCAATAAACCTTCCATTCAATTTTCTTCAGAGATGAAAATAAGTACATGTATTTTTAGGACCACATTATTCAGTTTTTAGACAATTTTCTGAAAGTATGTAGTTTGACATTTGACGATCTTTTCCAAAAAGAACCTGTGAAAAAGCAAGCCATTTTATCGAATGGTAGCATTTCAAACCTATGAGATATAGATAAATATTTGGCTACATAGATATTTTGAAATCTCTGAATGGATTTGGAAGCAATATTATCCCTTTGTGTTAACAGTATAATACGCTTTGCAACGTTTTCTTTTACATACATGTACATAAGGGCAGACGTGCAACTTGGTCATTTCAAATATTTTAACATACATTCATTTCCCACATTTTCGAATCTCATTTTGGTACTAAAGAATTGTGGACATTATCGAAGCTCAAACTTGATCGTCGATCTCGATAATGTCTTATAAAACACGAAGTGATTGATCTCTGAAACATTGTATCGTTACTTTTGTTTATTCAAAATTGTTCAATGACAATTTTTTTTGGTCAGGTATATTCCAAAAAATTTCAAGAAAATCACATGCGAAAAAGCTATTCCGCCCTCTTGAATGTTCTCGTCGCCTATTTTTATGCATCAACACCATATACTAGAATTATACTTAAGTTTCTTGCATGTTTCCTTGCTTTAATAATTTGTCACATTTTGCATTTAACAATAAAAGGTTTTCAAATAAAAAGTAATCTAATTATAATTGTTTTTTGCTCTTTCCCCCTTTACTGATTGTTTAGATTGCAACAATTGTATTGGTAATAACAAATTACTGGAGAGGACAAACCCTGTCCAACATCATCTATGACATTTCATCCACATCATTACACATGTATGACAGATTTTTCATTTTTTCAATACGTAAAAAACAATAACAATTCCTCGTAGGATTTTAAAGGCAATGTATCATGTTTAGTTGATTTTTCCTTAATAACTTTTAGTTCGTGTAGTGTTTATTTCTCATTACGTAACCCGAATGTCATCCGTCAAAATTTCGGTGTCACTCATTCAGCATATGGTTTCTTTTTTTATGTAAGATCATTTCTTTTCCCCTAAAACGTGATACAGTGCCTTTAAGGCTCTTTTTTGACTGTTAAAACCTCTTGCTAAATATTAAGCTTTCCATAACCACTTAAGGCTGACTAGCGTTTTTATCGTATGTTATCAACTATGTTTGAACATCACCAGTAAGCCAGGATAGGCTGGAAATGACCATCCACCCACCTTTTTGCCTGCACATAAAAAACAAGTCTAGTAGATATTAAGGATGGATGGTTTTATTATCTTGATGATTATATTGATAATTTTTATGGGAACGAAAATCGTCAGCTATAATTGTTAGGAGAATATAACTTCCTGGTCAGTAATAGCAGCATTAATTAGGTATCAATATATTTGCAGTATATATAATGGGAGGTGAGGTACATTGTAGGTGGTACACAACGTTCTTCGACACAGAGACATGATGCGAAGTGGTATATATTATTGTATATACGGTTTTAGTATGTGAAGCACAACCCTGTATTACTCTGATGAAGAGATCATGTGCTTTCTCTGTGTTTGTGTATACAAGTTCAGATAATGTAATAACACATCTTCCAGTTAGCTTTGGAGTTGAACACAATGAACACAAGTTGTTTGTTGACGACTGCCGGGAAAACGTTGTCAAACCGATCGAACGCAGCTTTAAACAAGTTAGATCCGGGTATATTCTCTTTGCAAACTA
The DNA here is from genome assembly GCA_921293015.1 of Phorcus lineatus. NCBI lineage: Eukaryota > Metazoa > Mollusca > Gastropoda > Trochida > Trochidae > Phorcus > Phorcus lineatus. The sequence goes on from OV121085.1 coordinate 11,993,589, forward strand.
CAGAGTTGGATAAAGCGAGAACCATGGTGTCGGTCAAAAACATCGTTTTAGCAGTTTTCTGTTTTCTTGGACTTTGTTGTGGTACGTAAATACATTTTTACATTTCAATTCTGTGTTAAATTGATACTGGTTTAAAGCTACCCATGGATATAAATGATTCACTTAAAAAAAGACACTGGACTCATCATAGATGAGACAATGTGATAGATAAGAATTTGTTATTAACATTTATTTGTCTTTTCAGTATTGCATGCTATGGACTTAAGTTACTGTACAACAACTTTCCATATACTCCATAGTTTTTGTATCTTGTGGGAATGAAAAATGCTAAACCTGTTTACTACATCAAACAAGGAAGTAGTTTATATTATGAAAACACCTTACTGCTAAATGTGTGTCGCCATTTACTTCAGCCAGATTTCCCCTTTAAATTTGATTTCGGATTTGTTAATCCAATATTTATGAGTCATAATGAAGTTTTGCTGGGCTACAAAATGACATTATATTTAAATTTGGTTAAAATGGTAAGAATGTCAAGCATGGGATAACCACTCATCCTTTCTTATAGCAGTAAATAGTTTTATTATATATTATAATATGCTTCATTTCTACAAGCTCTCATTCTGTATTGATTTTGTACCACTCAGGAAGAAAATGTCTTTTCTTGAGTACGCATTTCGAGTGCGAGAACCAGGCGTTCAGTAGCGGTTTGTATAGGTAGGTGCGCACCCTTGGAGATTGTAATGAATGTTTATGCATTGAACTATACCAAAAAACTTTTGTAGGTTGCTTTTTTAATGTGAAATATTCATTGATGTTATCATGTATCATAGCATAACTAATCTGTATTGTACAGAATTGTAAAAAGAAATGTCAAAATACGTTACAATTTGGATGTTATCTGCCTAAAACCGGGATTATATTTTAAAAAGAATCTTTAATTTTCTTTCATAAAGTGTTAATTTCATGAAATCAATGTCATCGAAACTAATAGTCATACTGTTACAACAGTGTATTTGTGCAACAACAAAAGACAGTAGGCATGAATAGATATATAATATGGATTTAATACGTTTGGGAATATACATATGAAAATATATATTTGGGGGCTGGTTCGGATTAAAATGTTGATGAAGCAGGGCATAGTGAAGTTACTGGGTTGTAAAAAACCTGATAGAGGTGTGATATTGGCATGTGCCTTGGGGGATAGAAGATATTTGTACAGAATAGCTGAATCCCCGAACCAGCCCCAATGAAATGGCAAGAAAATAGTTATGGAAGACATGTGATAATATGATTAAAAAAAAAAAAAAAAAAAAAAATTTATATGAGGAAGTTTAAAAAATGGGTGAGGCATAAAGCAGCTGCAAAGTAAAGGCGGCAGCGTGTATGGCAGCTGCGATGAATATGATGAACAGCGCGTATGGCAGCTGCGATAAACTACAGGGAGCAGCGCGTATGGCAGCTGCGATGAACTACAGGGAGCAGCGCGTATGGCAGCTGCGATGAACTACTGGGAGCAGCGCATATGGCAGCTGCGATGAACTACAGGGAGTAGTGCGTATGGCAGTTGCGATGAACTACTGGGAGCAGCGCGTATGGCAGCTGCGATGAACTACTTGGAGCAGCGCATATGGCAGATGCGATGAACTACTTGGAGCAGCGCGTATTGCAGCTGCAATGAACTACTTGGAGCAGCGCGTATGGCAGCTGCGATGAACTACTTGGAGCAGCACGTATGGCAGCTGCTATGAACTACTTGGAGCAGCGCGTATGGCAGCTGCGATGAACTACAGGGAGCAGCGTGTATGGGCTGCAATAAATAGTAGATTTTTATAACTGAAGGGCAGTGCATATGGCAACTGTAATGAAAGATTAGGGTACAAAACGTTGGAACAGAAATGATTATTGGAAGAAAGGTGTAGTTGGGGAATGAGGGTGGGAGAGCAAATAATTTGTAATGAATAAAGAGGCAGAAGTACCTGAGTAATTGCTTAAGTACCCTAATGGAAGTGACGTACTTCCGGTTGGGTGAATGTAAAAGTATGTTGCATATAAAAAAACAAAATGAAACTAAAACGTTAAAGGGAAAATAGAATTGTTGTTGCACAAACTAAAATTATTAATTCTCATTTTGTGCAACAACAAAAGACAGTAGGCATGAATAGATATATAATATGGATTTAATACGTTTGGGAATATACATATGAAAATATATATTTGGGGGCTGGTTCGGATTAAAATGTTGATGAAGCAGGGCATAGTGAAGTTACTGGGTTGTAAAAAACCTGATGGAGGTGTGATATTGGCATGTGCCTTGGGGGATAGAAGATATTTGTACAGAATAGCTGAATGCCCAAAACGAGGTGTAAAATACCGAGAGCCCCCAAGGTATTGAGAGAAAACTTGTATGGTGGTGTTGAGTAATTACAGTATTTAGTTTTTTACAGGAAGAAGAGGAACAGGTTGGAGTGGAATCTGTTTAGAGGATATACGGGAAGATAAGCAAAATGATAATTAAAATAAAGGGGTTTATATAGCTGACAACATGAGATTAAATGTAAAGCAATTGCAGGTAATAATATCAACTGTACTCAAATACAAAAAAGCAAAAGTAATTAAATAGCTAAACACACATGGAGATTTGAGCTTGTCTCAAGACAACTTTTGGAGTACGAATGTATCTGGTAAAACAGTCTGACTGCCATCTGCCAAGAGTTTTGATCAAGTGATCTTCGAGACGAGCTTTTGCTGCAGAGGTTGCCGCCCCAATCCGGAAGGAGTGGCCTGAGAAGAGAGTTGAGTTCAAACCGATTTGTTTCAAAAGTACACTTAGATCCCTTAGAGCTGTAGGCCGTGTTGCTCCACACATGAGTCTAGCACGTAGAAGGTTATGCATGCACTTCACAGGACACAGTTCTTTGTTGGTGGTAAACAAGGACACGTCCACTCCATGACGAAAGGGATCTGTTTTAGATGCTTTTAGGGTTAATGTGCATCTACCCCTAGGTAGGTCCACAGACACATCTCTCAAACATAGGTTTACTGCAGGATTAAACACAGGACCACAGGTGATTTCTCCACACCTTAAGAAACCAAAGAAGGCCACCACACACATACACTCCAAAACAAGATCATTGAACGTGTTGAATACCCCTGCTCTTAGTCGTCTAACTAAGTTGCACAGTATGCTATAGGTAATGGGAAGACGAAATTTCTTGTTAACACTCTTTAGACGCTTATATCCCCGGAGGAGAGTCTGTAGTCGATTCATAGATCCCAGATGGATGTTATCAAAGAGTGTGGGAACTCCAGCTTCAAGATAGGTAAATCGGATGCCTGCTAGGTAAGTTTTCACAGTATCATGTTGCAGTTTAAGGTGAGAAAAACAATGAGCTATGAAATACTCTAGCAGGGTTTCACTGACAGATGGAAGGCCTACTTTGTACAAAGTAGTGTGCAGGTTGAACATCAACAAGAAGTGGAGATACTTTTGATAGCCTGTAGCGTAGGTAGCTCTTGTATTGGAACTTACGGCTGCTGACCAGAGCTGTTGTAGATTGTGATTTAGTTCCACATGATGTAACAGCTGTTGGGGCACGGCGTTGGCCTCCGGTCTGCAGCTGGAGCGAGTTGGCGGAACCTTGTCATCTGGAATCGTGAGAGAGAGTCAGCATTGTCATTTTTGTGGCCTGGTACATGTCTAGCTTTACCTAAGAAGTTACCAATAGCAGACTTCCATGTTAAGGTGCGTACGAGAGACATTATGTGGGGACACTTAGAACGGCCTTTATTGATGATACTAACAGTAGCTTCATTGTCACAGAAGAAGGTAACACGCTTCTTGCACCACTGTTCCCCCCACAAGACTGTGGTTACAACTATTGGGTAAAGCTATAGAATTCAATAGAGGGTTTGGCTGGCATTAAATAGTGTAAGTCTTCCCATTTTTGCGCAAACCAGTGATTCTGAAAAAATCCACCATGACCAATGGAAGATGAAGCATCTGTAAATAGTTTGATTTGTGGGGCTAGTGTAAGGTGGTCGTCATGAAAAAAAGAAATCCCATTCCACTGCTGTAGAAACATATCCCACAGATTTAGTTCGCTGCGACATGCTTTAGACAAAGTCACATGATGGTGAAGTTCAGAAACACTGGTAGACAACTGAATCATGAAAGAAACAAAAGAACGTCCTGGTAGCACAACTCTACTAGCATAATTCAGATGTCCTAATACAGATAGGAGTTCTTTCTTGGTACATTTCTTCCGTCCTTGGAAGGAAGAAATGATCTCTCTCAAACGATGTAGCTTGTTCATAGGAAGACTTGCAGTCATGGTAATAGAGTTCAGGACAATACCAAGATATTCTAATTCAGTCACGGGACCCACTGATTTGTGCTTAGCTAAAGGTATGTTAAGTTCAGCAAATAGACGCTTTAAGGTCTGCATGGTCTGTTTGGCATCGTATCTGGGACTATAGATTGTCAAAAAATCATCCAATAAGTGCAAAATAAAGCTCACATTGCACTTGTTCTGCAAGATCCAACAAATAGCTTGCGACAATGTTTCAAAAATAACAGGGCTTGATCTGCATCCAAAGGCCAGTCTGGTGTAAAAATAGTAATTAGTTTCCCATTTGAAACCAAAAAAGGGCCAAGCCTTGGAAAAAAGAGGAATTTGCTTGAATGCATCACTTATGTCGACTTTACACATCCAGGCTGCTATTCCGGCCACCTTGATTCTCGAAACAGCTTGATCTATAGTGATGTAGGACATTGAACACATATCTTTGTCGATTAAGTCGTTGATGCTGGGCACATCTGATTTGTGAGGGGCTGAGAGATCCAGGATAAGACGGGGTTTTAGGCTGTAATTACCAATCGCTAAGCCAAGGGGGCTAATTCTATATACAGGAAAAGGACTATGTGAAAAAGGTCCAATGACATAACCATTTTTAACTTCATTTTCAATAAGCTCAGTCACAACATGAGATTTTAGACGGGCACTGAGGTTATTAGTGCACTCATGAGAGGCAGTAGGTAGAGGGTCCATTTTAGGATCGAAACCATTTGTGATTCCTTCAAGCAAATAATTGACGAAAGTGTTATCAGGGTGATCTGACAGATGCCGCTTCAGTGATGACACATCAATCGGAGTGGGCACAAGAGGGTGGGGTAGTCACTCTGGTCGTCTTTGGCGACATTGACGTAGTCCATGGCGAGAATCTTTACAGTGAACACACACATGGGCATAACTACACACAGTACGCCGGCATCCCATGTCATTGAAATTGTTGCAGATGTCACGATTGCCATGTTTAACACGATCCCGTCCCCGAAAATGCGATTTGTCCGACTATCCTCCTTCAGAAAAAGCGTGCTGCCATTGATATCTATTGAGCGTGTTTCGACCTCTTGATTAGGGAGGAGCAAAAGGGCCAAATTAATATACTTCCCCTCCTTAATTTTCTTTACTAGCGCTGAAGGAACAGTGTCAATGTATGGCAAAGAATCAAAAGGAATACCTTCAAGGGGGTATGTAGTCATCAGAGCTGACCTGTGATCCGGGATGCTACTTGTTCCCTGCCGATCTACTTGCTCCCTAAGCTGTGCCAGTTCACGCCTGAGTGAGTCAATGGTACTTCCGGCAGCAGCCTCGTTGTCGTGATGAGTAGAGGAATGGGCCCAGCCTTCAGACAAATTTCCTTGTCGCACTCTTCCTGCCGCGACCTCTGGCAAGACGGCAGTGTCAAAAGAGCGTGAAGCGGAATGAGCACGAAGAGAGAAGTCTGATGGTAGATCGTTATGGTCTGTCGACGAGAGAAATTGTCCAGTCGAAGTTTCTGCTGAAACTTCCGATGACGTCACGGTACTGCTTAGTTGCTGGGGGCGAGTCTCATCGAGGGTGTTCGTCCTGTTTTCTTCGTACAGTTGTAGGAGAGTAGATCGTGTCCAAGATTTGGGGCACTCTGACACCCATTTCGCGAAGTTTCTGCCGGAGATCCGTGCCAGTGCGATCTGGAAAATGGACTGTTGGAGGATCGATTGTGGCATCATGGCTGCCCTGCGGGGTCGCTCGTCCCTTCGTAGCCTTCTTCGATTTCGAGGCAGAACGGGTTCTTCCGAGGGTTTGTTGGCGTGCTGCCATTTCTGCCGATATCTACGAGACGTAATTTTTCGTTAGATGCTGTCGATGGCGAGTTCCATTAGAGTGGCGGAGAGATTACCAAGGATTATGACCAGTGAAGAGCAAATAATTTGTAATGCATAAAGAGGCAGAAGTACCTGGGTAATTGCTTAAGTACCCTAATGGAAGTGACGTACTTCCGGTTGGGTGAAGGTAAAAGTATGTTGCATATAAAAAAAAAAAAACGAAACTAAAACGTTAAAGGGAAAGTAGAATTGTTGTTGCACAAACTAAAATTACTAATTCTCATTTTGTATACGCGTAGCTCCTGCATTACCAATATTTAAAAGTTTCTTTTGATGATAAAGCATTGCCGTGCAAGTCAGTGATTAATTTTCGTTTTCACGAGATCATTTTACTCTGCAGGGCAATAAGCAAAGAAATAATTTAGGGTGGAGAGAACGATATGAAGTTAAATTCAAAGTTTAAAGGTAGAGTTATTGGTTCTGTTGTGGTACAGAGCAATAAGCAAAGAAATAGAATTCACGGTGAATAGAATGATATGATAAATGTTCAACGCTTCAACATTTGTTATAATTCATTATTATGTGACAAAATAAGACTGTCTATCAAGTAATTATGGAAAGTTGAAATTTGAAATAATGTGGTTGACACTGTTTTACTAAGAGTGTTGGAAACTTTTTGACTAAATGTGTTGGACACTGTTTGACTAAATGTGTTGGACACTGTTTGACTAAATGTGTTGGACATGTGTTGGACACTGATTGACTAAATGTGTTGGACACTGTTTGACTAAATGTTTTGGACACTGTTTGACTAAATGTGTTGGACACTGTAAGACTAAATTTGTTGGACACTGTTTGTGTAATTAAGTTTGTTGGACATGCCTATATGGATCATTTCGTTCGCACTAAGGGGAAAACTGAATATGTTTATCTCCATTTTTAACAAAGCTGAACTTGGTCTGTGCTAAATATGACTGACACAAACCAGCTTACACATTGTCTAAAAAACAGAGGTAGCACAAATTCCTGTACAGATCTCTTTCCTAATACGAGCGCTTCTATGTCTAGAAATGGAGACGCCTGAATTTTTCTGCGAGGGGATAAGCAAGATAACAATCATATAATATAACAGAGGTTAGAGCAGGAATTTATGACAAAGCGATCTTCGTCGGCAGATATATAATGCAGTTAACAATGACATACATTATTACAGTACGGTTGAGTAATCATTTGTCGGCAAGGTTGAAACTTTAGATGCACAAATCTTAACAAAGGAGACGTACAACATTGTGCAGCCAAGCATTAACACACACTCACCTACACCTACACCTACACCTACACACACACACACACACCCATACACGCGCACACACACGCACCCACACACACACACACACACACACACACATATTCCTACTTAAGGTTAATAACTGCCAAAATAAACAACTTTGTGACCATAATAAGGAGGGAGTTTTAAGACGATAAGGGTTGTTCACAACCGCACTTTCGGGATTGCGACTTGAAAATGCTTTAAATTTTACCCTTACGGCCCGGGTGAGGGCAAAGTCTAACACGTCGTTGGCGATTCTGAACTGGGTTCCTTATTCCCGGAAATACTGTATGATACACGCGAGTATGAAACGCTGCGCTGCGTCCTAATACATATTCATGAGTTTATATATATATTTGTCGTATGTGTTCTACGTCATTTATGATATTTTTGTGCATCACGTGTTTGACTCGCGGAAATTTAAAGTTGAGTTAGAAATGGCGATGATCGAACCAACTTGGGTTAGGCTTTTCACAGAAAAAGGAAATAATTATCATGGCGCAGTTACATCTTTGGCAGCAGCAGAAGCGCTCATAAAAGACTACGAGCTTGCTATGCAATCACACTATGTTGTTGTGAGAGAAACGAGGAATTTTGGTCATTTTGGTATGTTTTTGAAAGCATTGAAATATTTTACACTCAACAATGTCTTCTATAATATCCTCGTCATTCAAATTACTATTGTATGTATATATTTATGTATTTGTTTATTACATGTAGGTGAAAATGTTCCAGATTTATCAGGTGAACACACTGTGAAACTTGTAGATGACGGAAAAATAAGAAAAGGTACCAAAATCAAGAACAACGGTGTTCCTTTCATGTCAACAGGACTGAAGCTTATGGAGTGTCACCAGGGGTCCAGACGAAAACGATCAAAATTAGTTGAAGTATGTTTTCCTAACAAAGCCACATAATTAAAGCATTACTTAATAGAAAAGTCCAGGTCAAGTTTTCACACATGATTACTCTAAATCTTCAATGCAGATATTAAGAATAAATGTATAAGAAAGTAAACCATATTCTAGCAGCCATAGTATTTAGACATACCTATTATCATTATTTCATGCGAGTTCTTCATTGATATAGTTGAACATTCAGAGAAAAATGGAGAAAAAACATTTGTTTTTAAAACAAAATTTATTCAAAGACATTTGAAGTCACAAAGGAAACACAAACTATCTTTTGAGACAGATAAAATAATTATTATGAAAGTTAACATAACAGAACACACCTACACAAGGAAAGTTGCCCACGAATCTGAGAAAATTTATTAACAATACCATTGGCTTTTTAAATTATGTTAGTTCAATAAAAGGTACTCCAGGTGAAATAGATCATACATATTCTTAAGTTTCAGATGATGATGTTAAAGAAAGAAAACGGATAGAATCAAGTTATATAAAAAAATCAATCCATAACAGATGGTTGTTACGATGATAAACAATGCTCACATTACAATCTACTTGATAGCTAGGTGATATGGGATTTAACGCTGCTTTCAACATTTTTTCACTTAAATCGCGGCTGCTAGTATTATTGCAGGGAGAACCACCATTCTTGATCCAAAGACAAACTCGCTAACCACTGCGCTATCCCAACTCAATTGATAGTGAGGGAAGCGTACACAAAATTGGTGATGGGTTAAAGTACTAAATAATAACAAGAGGAAGTAATCATAACATATCCTGCAAAATTGGTTGTCATTTTTCACAACATTTTCCTAGAAACAAAACAGAACAAGGGCAGTAACTGAAAAAATAACAATTTGGAATTAATGTTATCTAAAACTCTGTCTAGATATTAAAAGAGAATACTAAACGACGTTCCGATTAATAACATATTTATTTATGAGTGTGGTTTGGTATTTAACAAGCGAGTTCGATACCGATACCATTCACGAGTTTCATAAAAATGTAATTATACGGGACTGAGTTTAGTATTTTATTTATTACTGGCTGAATTATATCAAACAAAAATCATGAAAATCGCCGGGATAGCCATTGTCGCTGCACCGCTTACATTGTGACGTCATGTGACGTCAATCAACACGCGATGTTAAATGTGTAACAACTTTGTAGATTTATTGAACGGCGGTATGTTCAACGAAAGAGTAATAAATACTCTTAGACCACTTTAAAAAATTTATAATTCCATATAAAATATTTCAGAGAAAAAGGGCGATATAGTTGAAATATATCCCCTCTACTGGAATAACTTTTAAAGTAATCCTATTTTTTATCCATGCAATATTTTTTTATGTCTTAGAATTAACGATTCCTAAATATTAATATGCTGAATTGTGCCATTTCAATCATGTTTGTGATCACCATCATATCCCCATTAATATTAATAATATTTCAAAATGTTATTTTCAAAAATCAACTTGCACGTTTTTCTGTATATCTATGATGAACTTGAAATTTAACAAGCCAAAAAATTTGAAATTCAACAAGCCAAAAAAAAAAAACTATCTTTAATCAATGACTTATTACGATTTTTTTTTCCCAAACACCTTTTTTTAAAAAAAGAATTGATATAACTTCTTGGAATCAGCATGTCATACCAATTTTGATCAAAATCAAATGATCAGTTGAAAGTTCTTAACCAGCATTACTTGTGAAAACTTTGTAAAAGTTAAACCAAAGAAATATTTCAGAAGTTGACAAAATACAAAATTTACAAAAAATATTTTTACAGAAATTGGTGAACGTGACACTGTTTTGACCAAAAATAGATTAATTTAGAAGTTGTGCGTCAGACAAGATTTTTCGCAACAGTTTTCGAAGAGATTCTCCTTTTGTCAAATAAATTTTTTTTTTTACAGAAATATTTTAAAAATTGTTATTAATGTACATGACTGGCAAAACTATCAAAATTAGGTTAGTTCAAAAGTTTCTCCATAAATCTTTTACAAAAGTCATAAGTTCAAATCAAACAAAAAATTCACAAATAATTAGAAGATATTATCAAAATAGCTAAGAAATACACATCAGTAGATTTATGTGAATTTCCATGACAAATTTGGATTGAAATAAATCATTAGTGCACACTATATCATTTACAGACGTCCGTGAAAATCACCTTATGTAATACAGAGATACAGTTCAAAATATCGTAACAATTGTTCAAGTAAGAGTTAAACTTTGCCCAAGAACAGACTTGACATAGGATATATTAATTTCACAAGTAAATGGCATTGAAAAAAGATGGCATCATTCAAATTTTCTAAATTCCCACTTCTCACAAACGTAAAGATACACTTGTTATCGAATCTGCAAATGCCGAGGAGTGTACATACACATGTTATGAATATATTGTTGAAATTTACAAATATTCCAACATGGATTGGAACAAAAATTTACTTGATTATTAATGATTCTGATGAAAATATTTCCATACATTGAATGAAAATTAATGGAACAAAACAAACAATTTAACTTAATGGTATCCTACTCTGAGAAATATTGAAAAAAATCACAAGATGTCATGTTACAATGTTAATAAATAGTTGATTGTAAAATTTTCGGGATTCATTGTTATTTAACGCCCGCAAATATAAACGTTAAAACCTCCGGCTAAAGTTGTCTATTTCAAAGTAAATTTGCGGGTGTTGGATACCAAATGAATTGCAGAAGTTTTACAAACACAACTTTTTATCTTGTAAATAATGGTACATTGAAATGTACATTTATAAAATTTAAACATACTTGGAATAGAAACCATGTAGTAAAATTACAATTTTTTATAAAACTTTTGTTTGGATTATTAAAGCCCATAAAGCCCTAAAGGAAGCAATTTTTAAAAATTGATTTTTAACTAAAAGGTAGAGAAATGTTTTGAGAAAGAAGTTGTGAAAATAAGCTGTTTCTTAGGGAAATAATCACAGCAATTCTACTCACTTGTTCTTACAATAGCCTTTGATCAAGCCCAGTTAACCAATATATTGTTTATCTTTATCAAATCTAACAATATACAAAGTAAAGGATGACAAAAATAAATTCTCTTCAATCCTGGACAATTGTTGTTCCCTTTTCGTATCATTCAATGGTTCAAATTGTCTTCTGTTGTATTTTCTTTGCTGAAGGTCTTTTCAATGAATTCAGGAATGGGTTGATGCACTGATTAATAGCTGTAAGATAAAAAAAAGTTACAATCAATTAAGGGGGAACTGCAACTCTAATTTGTAACTTCCAGTGTTTAATTAGCGCGGACCCGCGAGAGTCGTAAATCTCAGTTATCAACAAGGGGTTCACCTCGTACGCCAGGCGTCCCGATAGTTGCGACATGGGATTTCTGATTACGAATGGATAAGAATAAGAATGACTTGAAAAATGATGTATACACAGAGCTCCAGATAAGCTTTCGTGGGTATGATACCCAGATTTTTAGAATTGAGTGGGTATTTTAAATATCAAATGGGTATTCATACTTTCTGATACCCACCAATTTTTCGAAATCTGAGTATTCATTTTATACGTTAAAAAATTACAAACATGTTATTAAATTCAAATAAAAATAAAGCAAAGACAAGTTATATTAACGTGTTAACCTTATTTCCATAACCAAATTCTGAACATTAAGTTTCATCAACCTCCGTTAAACATTTTCTTTAAAGAGATATGGGAAAAGCCTACTTTCTGTTTGTAAATGATCAGTAATAACAGAACATATTAGACGTGTGCAAAATGATGAAATCTGTTTTCTAAGGCAACTGATTGAAAACATGTACGTCAAAACGTCAGGGTATTGTCTAACTGAGTCGGCATTGATATGTCATTGTTACCAGTGATGAATTAATCTAAACGCGTTCGCGAATATCCCTGACCGGGTATATTTCTATTTTTACCTGCAACTCTCATTATTTTTTCTTGCATCATCTTCATGAAAAATGCCATCATAACATTCTACAACTATACCACATATATATTGAAAATACGTTTTCATTAAAAATATATTTCAAATGACTATTTCTATGTGCTGGTCCTAACTAAACCTTTTTCGAGCCCTAAATCTGCACAAGCCAACACTGGCGAAACGCCGTTGGGGAAAATAAAGTAATCATGCTAGTTTCGGGTGCACATTCAAAGACAGTAGGCCCAAATCTTGCATAAAACAAACGGTATTAAACTCCTCACACAACTAGGAATTATCAGATCAGTTATATGATCACAGGCCCTGAAGAAGGACTAATACTGAGGTATCACTCTGAATGAACTTTGAATGCTTTCTGTACACCTTGAATACAATGTGTCTCAATAAAGTTGCAGCCCCGTCAGGCTGACGTGAACGTACCCAAATTCAGAGTTGTTATTATTGTAAATGTTTTATGTTTATTTGAGTTTACGAATAAGCATATAAATATGTTTTCTCAACACTCAACCACAAAATCACCACATAAAACCCATAATATTTGAACAGTAAGCTAACCCAGCAGAGATTCAAAACAGTTGAAAACCTGTGAAAATACAACTGGGCCTTTAGCCGTCCATTTGTCAGTGCATTAAAAAATCTTCAGTTGATGTATTCTCTAGCACCACTGGTTCTCAAGAAATGACATTTTGTCTACCGGAATCTGATTGGCTACTGTTGCTTTCAAGGCAAAGTAATTGCATTTTGCGAAAGTGTTCAAAGAAGGAAAGCTAGATTGTCTTTTTGAATGTTTTGGTATGAAGGTTTAGGTTATCTTTACTTTCAATTGACAGTGTTAGAGTCAAAAACAATTAAATAGATCTTTTGTTAGTTGATACACTCAATTGTATCCTCATTATCCGAGTCATTTCGTTTTACGAGGGGGAGTCAATAAGTTCATAGAAGTGAATATAAAATAGAAGCCAATGGTTACGATTTTAAGTTTTCGATATAGTGTCCATGAACTTCAATAAATGTTGCCCATTTGACTTTAAGACTATTTAAGTCTATACTCTTGCGGTAGAAGTCGTCTGGTTGGCCCACAAAAGCCACACCTCAGTAGCTGCCTTGCTTTCATCAAGTGTGATTTCAAATTGCAAAACAGACCTAGGGCGCTTGTGGACAAACCTGGAGTGTAGGAGCGATGGTTAAAATGTTCAAAATCACATTGTTAAAGTGCAGCCTGTGCGTTGTCATGAAGAAGCAATACTCCAGCTGTTAACATGCCGCGCCTCTCTTAGGTGATCAATAGTCTAAGTATCACACCCTTTGAATCCCAGAAAATGTGGCCATGATATATCCAGCAGATGGCTAAGTTATCTTCTCTTCTCTGTTGGAGGAGAGTGCTTATGCTTCCACTTCATGGATTCTTGCTTGGTGTCAGGATGTCACGGGCATGCAAGTTATCAGCATAAGCATTGTAGATGTCAAGAAGCTCACGTCTGGATTAAACTCTCTGGTGTAGATCTTGTGCATTTAAGTTTCATGGCATCCATCTTGCAAACACCTGCACCAGTTGTGCAAGTGTTCATGAATTATGGTGTAAAATATGTGTGTAGTGTTTTGTTAGTATACATATTTGAAGGAAATATAGCTTTCTCTATTTTTAATGAAACCAAATAATTCATGACCAAATTCTTTCCCTAGGTTTTTTGTTACCCGAACTTTCATAGTTGAATGTTAATGATTAATACACGCTTATTAAATGCAGAGAACATGATTCAGTGTGGAACATTACCATTTTCAAATAACTGTCATTTTAATTCACTGCAAAATAAACCTTTTTATAATAGTTGATTTATGTAGATTCAACTATTATTAGTTTCTAGTTAGTAATATAAGTTTCATTTGGTGTCTGTGTATACATTTATATTTGTATTAAATTATTTTTTTCCGGACACGTAGCTTACCAAATAACTAACAGTGTTAACATATTTTTTGATTTGATAGGTACAAATGTTGACCATGATCATGAATTGAGATAACAATTAAGGTTCCAACTCATTTTCAGATACTTTGACAAATCTGTTACAAGGACGCAATCAAGGACACAATTCTCAAGAACGGCGGAATTCTTTTAAGATGCTTTTCGAAGGTGTAGGATGAAAATGGCCTTGAATCAGGTCATTCACACTTTAAGAATTACTCATCAGCTTTGGACAATGATATGAAGATTTGACAAATCTGATTCTAAGTAAAGTTATTTTTTCCAAAACACATAAAAGCAAACATTTTTGTATTATTATTACAATGTATATGTTGATTGCATTAAATAGATTTTGATATTGAATAAATACTCATCTTATTTGACCTTTTTTTCTTGTTTATTTTCAAGGCACAATTGCTCATCAGTATAAACAGTATAGCGCTTCATTGAATGGAAACATGATCTCAATAGATGTTTCCAGATTATCATATCAATAAACATTTATATCATAAGTGTTTACTGAATAATGTATTGTCAACTTAAACATTTATATCTGTTAATGGAAAGATTCACTGCATTCAACTTTCATAATTGTTTACTGAATAATGTATTGTCAACTTAAACATTTATATCTGTTAATGGAAAGATTCACTGCATTCAACTTTCATAAGTGTTTACTGAATAATGTATTGTCAACTTAATCATGAATATCTTTAAATTCAACTTTGGAGGAAGTTATTTATCTATCTATAGATCTATTTGAGTTCCCTAGTTCTATGTTTTGTGATGTGATGTAAATCAAATGATTTTGACGGCATTGAAATGAGGTCCCTCACCCGTATCCTATTACGAAAACTGCCTAAATTGAATTTTTATTTTTATAAATGCATATGGAATGGATTATAAAAATCAAATCTATTAAAGAGCACGTAATTGTTGTGTAGGTGTATTGCTTTGGTGATGTAACAGTCGGGTGACGTCTTCTCCATAGTAGACGAAAATAAGTACTTATTCCTTGTAACCATTTCATACTAAGAATCAACCTTATCTTTAGAAAACAATCAGCAATATCTCCACACTTTACATCTGACTTTGTTGAATCACTCTCAGTCTTGAATTGTTTACATCGTTTCCTTTTCATACTATCGAGTATGCTTAAGTGCTTCGAATCGTGAGACAAGGCCACTTCCTGGAAAAATATATTAAGTATTCAACAGCTGTTAAAAACCTTTATTATTCATGTCTTTCCCATATCCATTTCCAA
This sequence comes from Phorcus lineatus, assembly GCA_921293015.1. NCBI lineage: Eukaryota > Metazoa > Mollusca > Gastropoda > Trochida > Trochidae > Phorcus > Phorcus lineatus. The sequence continues at coordinate 12,009,175 of OV121085.1, forward strand.
TTTCAAATACCAACGCTCTTCAAAGTATTCAAAATGTAATCCAGTTCATTTGTTAACTTTTCTTTGAAGATAAGAATACATTTGAACTTGTAACGACTTATGATCTTGAGATTAACAATACATTTAATTCCAAAGCTAACAACATCAAATTGGGTACGTCAAACGGACAAGTCTGAAAATGTTCATCTCCAATCTCATTTTGATGTTAGGTCAAGCATTGTCAATAGTATACTGCTTGGAACAATATTCATTTAAGATCTTTGTTTTGGAAACAGATTTTGACAATACTGTAATAACGAACTTTACACTTTGGACAAAATCCAGTAAAGGATCAAGGATTGTTTGTGGAAAGGAGTGTTCTCTTGATGAGGAATGTGTTTCCTTCTTCTACAACAAACAGAGCGATGTTTGTACTGCCCACTCTGTCCAGTTCTACTCAACTGAGTCCGGTATCGTTGATGTAGGATCCGTGTACTACACCTTGCCTATCGGTAATATTTTGGTGCATGTTCTTGATATCATGAATAAACTCAACTGTCCAGTTCTACTCAACTGAGTCCGGTATCGTTGATGAAGGATCCGTGTACTACACCTTGCCTATCATTCAAAGACGTCACCAATCTGTGGGTACGCATCGATTGTCATGAGTTATGCGCCCCTTGTTCCGTGACATCATAGCATGGCAACGTCATAAAGACCCCATGATGATCACTGAATAGTGTGAAACCGGTCGGGGATTTAAATCATTTCCAGACTTTTGTTTTTTATCTATATATATATATATATATATATATATATATATATATATATATATATATATATATATATATATACAATTCCCTTAAAATGACATTATTTGAAAGAAGCTTTCAATTAAAATATTTCTTCCACAGACAAAGAGGATTGTGCTGACTTCCTCTGCGATAATCCCTCTGCTCCAGACGGCATTTATACTATCAATCCTCTCGACGGTAAAGGTCTTATCAGAGTCTACTGTGACATGACCACTGATGGAGGAGGATGGACAGTGGGTATTGGTTTATATCAATTGCCATTGGTAGTATCCAAGACATATTTGAAAATAATATCAACGCCGAACAAGTCAGGATATAAGGAAACGTTTTTGTTCCTGACTGTATTGTTCTTTACAGTTTAAGACAGATTATTACATGAACAGTGTGGATGTGCCTTTTATGCCGTACATATGCTTTTATATCTCCATATTCAATGTTTCATTCTGTAGTTTGAGCTTTAAATTTAGCATACCATAAAACAAAGACGAAGGTGTTTTAAAGATAACTTTCTTGTCAGATGTGTTAAAATATACATTCCATTCCGAAACAATGAAATCTGATTGACAAATGCTACTAGCGTATGATTGCTGATAAGGTCACTGCTATCTTATCCTGACTCTTCATGGTTTATATGTTATAACGTCCCCGCCAAAGCTTTGCGGCAGACATAACGTTTCCAGTTCCGTTCGTGGTTCTGTGGTTCCGTAATTCCGTAATTCCTAAATGCTTTTGTTTCTGGGCCATATCTCAGAAACCGTTCAATATTTTTTAACAATAATTGGTATGTGGTTAGGTCTTGTGGTGGCGTAGTGCGTTATGCTATTTTGGTTATTCTGAATATTTTTTCTGGTTTCAATGGAAACAATTTGAACTTAGTGCATATAGGGGGGATGCTTCCGTTTCCGGGCCATATCTCAAAAACCGTTCAATATTCTTTTTCGAAACTTGGCATGTGGTTAGAACTAGTGATGGAGTGGTGCTACTTTGGTTTCTAATTTTTTTGTTCTGGTTTCCGAGGAAACAATTTGAACTTTGTGCATATGGGGGTAGAGTATTTTCCAACTTATATCTAAAAATCTAATGAGTTTTTATTTTACTGAACCTGGTATGTTATTAGATCTAGTACTTGGGTGCTGTCTTTTGCTACTATGGTTATTCTTGATTTTTCATTTTACTTGGTTTCCATGAAAACAATTTGAACTTAGTGCATATTGGAGGCTGTAGATGCTAATTATTATATTTGATGATTGTGTGAGTCTCAAATGTCACATTCTCTGTAAAACATAATCCTTATGCACCATATTTCACGAGTCATTATCATGTTGAGTTCAATGATGCTAATATATTGATCTTTTTATCATATACATAAGGAAAAAAGTTAAGCATCCCCAAGGTTTCACCAGTGAGTTTTGTCTGAGAAAAAAGAGGACCACAATGTAGTAAAAGTAATTGTATGATATGATAGAATCATGATATTGCAATTGAAGTACGTGATTTCATTAAGATATCATTTCAAATATTTTGTATAATTGCAGTTTTCCAAATGGTAATTTTGAGATCAAAAGGTGAAATAGTTCAGAAAGTCAATATTTTTGGTTTTAATGTGTATTATTCCATTATTCATATTTCACTGATCAAACTTTATAATGGATCTCTTAAGCAAAAGTCACTAGTAACAGCAGTATGGACCTCCAAAATCTCATTTTTTGGAAAATGACCCATTCATAAAAAGGGACTATGTGGGGCGGTTTCAACCGTTACAACGACTATAAAGCAAAACGAAGTATAGGGTTACTGAATCAAAGTTAAAGAAGACCACCTTTATTCCAAAATCGTCTGGTTATGGCCATTTTCTGAAAATCATGGAAATTATGGAAAATTTCAAAACCCAGTCATGTCCTTATTGTGAAGGAAACATGATTTCTTTAAAGTGTAAAATTGTACCTGTTAACAAAATTGTTGTTCATGACAACTAACATCAGAATCCATAGCATACTTTTGACAAACGGATGATAGTTATTTTGGGTGAAAAATCAATACCATTACGTTTTTTATCTTAAGTTCTCAAAAAGTCATCATGTATGGTGATTTTGAAGATACTAAGTCACAAAAACTTTAATTTCTATATCAAGGGGATCCATTTAGTCATATTATCGTATTTTTCTCCACAGATGCATTCTGCAATTTTGAAAATAGGGGGGTGCTTAACTTTGTTCTCTATGTATGTGTTTGGTATGGATTGTTTCTGATATAAATGGCAATAAGATGATAAGGTTGGTTCCTGTGCATCTCATGCACATATTTCTAGTCATTAGATTGACCATACATTGTAAAGGCTTAAATGGGGTTTAAATTTAACCGATTTAACACCAGGTTTTCCAAAGACGACAAGATGGCAGCATAGATTTCAACAAGAATTGGACAGACTACAGGAATGGTTTTGGAGAGCTCAGTGGGGAGTTTTGGCAAGGTTAGATATGATATCTACTTTTAGTGGATGGTTAGTTTTGAAATATTTATTAAATGATTAATTCATTCTACATTGCGACAAGAAGGACATACATTCACGTATAACATTTATATTGGATATCTAAAACAAATGAATTTGAATTTGTATCTTCGTGAAATGCTTAGAAAACCAACTATAAAGGTTTATGTAACATTGATTTATCACCGTCTTCATCTGTATAGAATGATCTATCAATAAAGTGTGTTTAATTATTGATTTATCGTAAATTAGCTTATTTGCATATGTTACAAAACTAATAATTTAATAAATCAACGGAATATATTCAACAGTTTTTGTCAAACAGGACATTGATTTATGGCATGAAATAATTAAATTGTATAGTTGTGCCTTTTCAGAGACGTTTATCATTTGCTACTGAAATTGCACCCACACAAAAACGATTATAATTTGTTTCGCAAGATATCCGATACATCCAATAAGTTTGAGGTGAGGTGAGGTGAGTTGGTGTTTAACGCTGCTTTCAAGATTATTTCACTTATATAGCAGCTGCTAGTATTATTGCAGGGAGAAAGCCCGCAACACCATTGTGGATATGCATTGCGGTGAAACCTGCGATCAGCTGCTGGAACTAGCGAACCATGGGTGGTATTGCGCTGAATTTCAGTGTAGCATTGCAACCAAACCTGACCGCGTGCAGAACAGTTCTCTACTGCAGACAAAGTTGCCGAGCTCCTGGCAGGATTTTGGTTTGATAGAAACAAACTATCCAAATCCTTGAAAATAGAGTCATTAGCTCTGTAGCAGATCAGGCTATCTTTAATCCATTTTATGAATGGTCAGAAGGGTATGGATGTCACAAAATAACCAAATCAATTCATTAAAATCATCACGTACTCAAAATTTAAGTTTTCAGTGCATTTTCTCATCCAAAAAAAGAGATAAAGAAAGAAGAAGATGAAAATAAATTTTAAAGGGAGTGGTCCATTTAGCTCTAGTGATGAGTCACCGGGGTACCAAATCTACGAATTAAAATCCCCATAAGCTTCCGCGTCTATACAAAAAGTTTCAGCTCTGTTCCCTGCTTGCAGAGAAGATGACGAAAAAAGCTTTGAAGGAGTTGCCCCTCTGGCACTTAGAAGTCACATGGTCACCAAATCTATAAATTAAAAACCGCATTAGTCTCGGACTCTGTAATCAAGATTTCTCATTGTTTGAGTCGATGGTTCTGGAGAAGAAGATGTAATAGTGAAAAGTTTACAGACAGGCGCCTGACGCCATGTCATTCCATAAGTCATAAGATTATGGACATCTTATTTAAACAAGTATCAGCACATTTTCAATAAGATTTGAGTGTCACTGCTTATGTTTCATAACTTCATTATGTTATTAACACCATTACGTTATTTTAATCTCGAGTCCTACAGATAGGATTGAGGACTCTGTTGTATTGATATAACTAAAATCAAATTCTAATTTAATTTGCAAATGTACAGGTGATGATCAAACTTTTGTTGTGAAAGCTCTGTTTATTTTTTTCTTATAATAGTTTCTAAAAAGATAGTAATTCAACAAAGTTGTTATCAAACAATGTTATACTGTGATAGGAAATGACATCATCAGCCGTTTGACGACTGCGCGTGAATCCAAGCTCAGAGTGGACATGCTTGACCAGGTTGACCTATCAGGATATGCCACATACTCAGAGTTCAGAGTTGAGAACGAGACAAATAACTATCGTCTTACTGTTACTGGGTACGACGGAAATGTAGGTAAGTACTACACAAAATAATGTAAGTATCATATTTGTCTGGCAGGGCTATGGGTAATTATTTCAAAACATCACTTTCTCACGAATGTCGATATTCTCATAGTCATAAGTATTTTGGTCTGCTTTAAAACTTTTTAAATTCCCCTCAATGAAGGTTAGGTTAACGTTATGTGACAAAATCTTGCTAGCACTTGAGGAGTTCAAAGAATTAAGGTGGACTGAGGGAAGAGACAGGGCTAGTGATAAAGTTGTGAATTTGGAGTTCTTTCTTCATGACCAGAACTTGTTAAGAGCAAGCACATTGGATATTATCAACGTTGAGCATTTGTATAGCAGGTCTTCCATTTTATATATTTTTAAAGTTTTATATTTTTGGTTCTAGGTGGGAACAACATCCCTTTTTTTAAATATAATTATCTATATAAATGTCATCTACACATCACAAAATGTAACTAATGTTTTACCGAGAGCTAAGAGTTCTGTAGTTCACAGAACTAAGAAGGGTTGTGAAAAAAACTGTGCGAATGTTACAGTGGTGATTTTGGACTTGTTTGAAAGAGATTCGACATAATCGTCCTAGTTTTCAAAAATATTCGATGTCGGAAGAACATCAGTTTGCTGACCGTGGAATTTGTTTTGTCTTTGATGTTGTTTCCGTATCACCAGATGAACTTAAAATTGATCTGTAACTTTTATGATGCCTATTATAAGTACATTAACAATCCTTGATGTTTTATGTTCGATGCAAAGTAAGTTATTGAAAACATGGATAAATACTAGAACAGTTCAGCATTGATTATTTGCAATTCTCAAAAGCTAATTAGCTAATTACATCACACAGACTCATATATAAATATTTCCCTGTTATATACACATCATAATCACCCCTGATAAACTTCATTTACAAAGCTTGTACTGGAATTAGCCGCCCTTGATTCATGTATAAATCGATAAGTCAATGAAACAGTTAATAACCAGCTGTGATAATATGTGTTTAGTAACTTCTATCAAACCAATCCTTTTCAGCGCATACTCAGAAATTTGAATTTGAAATTTATGAATATTTACAGAGGTAACAGTGTAGAGTATCAGAACTTAAAGAGGAGACGTAACGCATAAATGTGATTATTACAAATTATTATCTGCAGTCGCTTCACTTTTAAGAATCAAAAGAGCCAAAAAATGAGAAAATATACGCTTTAATTCGACGACTAGGAGACCTTTTCTACCCCTGTTTTGGATAACCGCCTTGTGAGCCTGGCGAACAAAATCACCGTAGCATGACTCGAAGCCACGCCCAGTGTGTGACGTGCTAGTGGTCAGCTGAAAGTCAAGCCCTTTGATTTTCTCAGTATTTTTAGTTTAATTCAACAGCAAAATAGAGGCAATAGCATGGCCTAAAGAATTCCAAAATACGATATGTACCTGCTTCATGATATCAACTTTCCCTCTTAGTCGTAAAAATCCATTTTGATTGGACTGTGACAATCCTTGGACGCGGTTTTCTTGGGCGGGTTTATATCAAAAAGGTTAAGAACTTGGTCGGTGAGAGATCCATTACTATGGGATATCACGTTGTGTTACAACATTTATTATCGATAAGAAGTTCTAAATTGTCTCGAAAAAATGAAAGTTTTTGTAATAAACGGGAGAGAATGTAAAAACCTTTTTAATGTTTACTGTAGAAAAAATAATATTGTTTCACTACACTTTATGACAACTTAGTACTAAGTGGATGATTCGTTTGTATTTAACTAACGTATATTATATTGTTAGCTAGTATAACATCTCACACCGTGTTGCAATATCTCTGTCTTCGAATTTAACAATGAATGACATGAAAACATACCTGGCGCAAGCGATAGAAACATTCTATGTAATCCTAAAGAATGTTGGTACCCGTTATTCACGATGCACTTTTTAAAATGTGTGTCATCGTCCGTACAAAAATACATGAGCCAAATCTCCGTTTCTTAATTTATTGGTTGAATATATATTCTACAAGTTCATTGGTTCAAAATGACTGGACGCCGAGACAGTAAACTAAGTAGCAGTCGAATGCCAAGGTAAAGCCATTATGACATGACATATATTCCGCTTGGTGGGTCCAAGGCATTACAATTCAAAAGGTATAATTAGAGACCATTAAATCAAGAATTGAAATTGAATGCGATTGGATTGTATAACGGCCACCTTAGTGTCATAAAAAATAAGACTACTAGTATTTAAACCAGTCTGATTGTTGTGACAACATTTGGCAGACGTCGTAATTGATGTACACATGCTATGGGATAGTGAGCATAGCATCATATTTAAACACGTCTTTCGCTTGGAACAATACAAATAATCAAAGATATATTTAACATCAATTCATCGGAGGTTTGAGTTGCTTGGATTACTTTAGATATGTTTAAACAGTAGTTTAGAATGTGTGATTTCCTGTTGTTTTTTCATCAAGGAGGTTTTGCTTCCGCCGACTAGCAAGTCACGCGGCAGGACACGCGGCTGGACACGCCTCAGTGACCACGGGCCAGTTCAGTTCTGTTCACTGTGCTAATTAGCTGGTGGTTAGAAAAGGCCATATTAAAGTTGTTTATAGTCTGCTTTCGAAAATTTAAACTCAAGTTACTTGCAAATAAAGATACGTATTTAATGAATCATGAAAGTTGCCTTGGGTCATTTCAGTCGACCTTTAAAGATAATAGCAACAGAGGATTAGTCAGTAATCCTTAATATTTTTGACGCATGTTTATATCGACATATTACATACTGCATATGTGATATTATTTTATGCGATACAAAACTAACATGATACATCTGCAGTAAACGTTGCTTGAAAAAATTTATAACCAGCCCGATGCAGCTTTTCTATCTTTAAAGGAATGGAAAGGCAGTGTAAGTAAAACACATTTAGGCCCTAATGGTCGGACACCTGTCTTAGTTCCAACTTCAATATGAAGTTCCATAGCTTTCTACAGATTTCTACTGGAAATCAAAATACAAGTTTTTAGTGTGAATATCAACATTCACTTACAGGAGATGGCCTTAAAAGTCACTCCGGCTTGATGTTCACAACCTGGGACAGGGACAATGATGCTTTCATTGGAAACTGTGCTGAAGTCTATCCTGGAGCCTGGTGGTATGCAGGCTGTTATAAAGTAAACCTCAATGGTGGATATAATGACAGCAGATATGCGTATGCAATCATTTGGCGTGGCTTTTCGCTCTCTCTGAAGAGGGCCGAGATGAAACTAAGACCTGTCCAAAACTGCAATGTCAATGGTTGATTGGTAGATTGCTCTGTACCCAAGATTTGGTTTGGGTTATACTTTACCATTGCTTGTTAATATTTACGTTAAGTATTCATGTTTATTTACTATGGACTTTAATTTATACAGCATAGCTAGCCTGGTATTTTGTCTAATCGACTGAACCATACCGGTTATCATGGAATAATAACGACTTGTTGGCACTTTTCTTGTATAGACCGATTTGCAAATAACACTGTATTCTAACTCATTAAAATTGCATAAAGGCAGTATCATGTTTTTTTAGAAATATCTTGACAGTGACTTTTGATTACAGCTAAGAGCATTATATGTAAAGATGTCAATATTGATAATAACTTTAGGATATGGCAGCCTATAATCAACTTAACATGCTTGCAACAATGACGACTTATATCCGCTACATGTGTTTGATTGAGAAAGTAAAGCTGGACCCTAGGTCTACAGACCTATCTTAGTCTTATCTAGCCTTATTTAAGCAAGGTTTTTGTTCATAGGTGGCAGATGTGTTGCTCTGTCAGGAAATTAACTTTGAAATCAAAAACTACCACAAGAAAACTAGTTCAGAGATATATTTATATGTTGAATATGGAAGGGGAGGTGTGCCAAAAGTGAAATCATGTAAACGCGTAATTCGCAAGTTGTAACATGTTGTTCTCAACCATGCAATTCTCGAAAAGACAAGTTCAAGTTTGCAAACATAACATTTCAATCCTGTTTAACTCAACTTGCTGTTCTCAACTTTACAAAGTTCAAATGTAATTCTAGAAATGTCAAACTCGAAACTATTTAAAAAAAATTCATTTCGCGAATGTAAATAAAAAATGAAGAGTTCTAAAATCAGCCTTACGAAACAGACTTTTGCATTTCGCGTTTTACATGAGTTGCATGGTTATGATTGCAATGTTCTGAAATACATGTGTACACGATTTCGCCTTGACCATATTTGGAACTTTAACAAAGACTGCCGAGGATTTCCGAGGATGATCGGTATTTGAACAACAACGAGACATCCCTGATCCAAGCTCCATGCAACGCTGTGCAAGCTTTTCGGATAGCGTTGAGTCCATCCATCGCTTTGCGCGGAGCTTGGGCCACTAAATCTCTGCACAACTTACTGCATCGAAATGATTCACTATAAAATATCTCATTTTAGATATTAAGGTGGGGTTTAAAAAACTCACCAAAATTACGAGATTGGTTTTAGAATAATGAAATAACGACATACTTGACCCGCAAAGACAAATAACAGTAGAAAAAATATATCTTTATAGTGTCCCCACGTTGCTCCTAAACACGGGCATGTAAGAGTTTATAAGATCTTTGACAAATGGTGAAGGTCACAGGCCCAAGCTCCGCGCATTTCGACTCAACTCAATGTGATCCAGAAAGCTTGCACAGCGTTGCATGGAGCTTGGATCAGGTATGTCTCCTTGTTGTCAAATACCGATCATCCTAGGAAATAATCGGCAGTATTTGTTAAACTTCCAAATATGGTCAGTGCGAAATCGTGTGCAGATGTATTTCGGAACATTGCAATCACAACCATGCAACTCATGTAAAACTTGAAATGCAAAAGTCTGTTTCGTAAGGCTGATTTTACAACTCTTCATTTTGTATTAACCAGTTGTAAAACGTAATTTGTAGCATTGCTAAATGTATATATCCCTTTTATTTGAAATAAAAAATGAGTTTCGACTTTGACATTTCTAGAATAACATTTGAACTTTGTAAAATTGAAAACAGCAAGTTGACTTTTAAAGGATTGGAATGTAGATACATGTAGGGTCCAGCTTTACTTTCTCAATCAAACATATGTAGCGGAGAAAATTACGAATTACGAATTGCAAATTACGAGTTTACATAATTTCATTTTTGGCACACATCCCGTTCCATAGAGAACCTGCCCCTTTTGCGGAGGCGTTGTCAAACACCGATCATCCTCGAAAATCATCGGCAGTCTACGTTAAACTTCCAAATATGGTCAATGGGAAATCGTGCAATCATAACCATGCAACCTCATGTAAAACTCGAAATGCAAAAGTCTATTTACAAATATTCAAATTGCATTTACCATTTGTAACACGTAACTTGTAACTAAATTGGTATATCCCTCTTATTTGAGTTAAAAGAATGAGTTTCGACTTTGACCTTTATTAAATTACATTTGAACTTTGTAAAGTTGAGAACAGAAAGTTGAGTTTTATAGGATTGAAATTTTATGTTTACATACTTGGACTTGTCTATTCGAGAATTGCAGAAAGTGGTTGACAGCAACTTCCTAAAACTCAATGCGGACAAAACCGAATTCTAAACATTCTGATCTAAGCAGCAGCTCAAGAAACTCTACACCTCGACAACCCTCAACCATGACAGCAATGAAGTGACTACAACAGAGATTTTTTTATTTTACTTTGACCTTGACTCCCCATTAACAGCGACACCCATGTTGTCTTTCCAATGCTATCTTAGTGGAACATCATGTTGTATGCAATTTTTGGAAGTCAATGTTTTGGCAACCGGAAAATCTTCAACCAATATTTCGAGCATTTTATCTGGGAATTAACGTAAAGTGGGTATCTTCCACTTTCTTCATAGATTTTAAAACTTAGAGTAGATATTCCAACACACACGAATGCTACATGTTAATAAGCGAATTCTCTCCAAACACTCATATCTTTGGTAACCCCACACTTCAGATCCATATAAAAGTTTTGGTTGTATCTGTGTATCAAATAACTTACAAAATACATTTGGTATCAGGACTCCCAGTTTATGAGAGATAGACATGATATTAAGTAATGCTCGTTTGCCACGGAGTGCCAAGTCTAATACACACTTGTCCATATTCAAAGTTGAGTTGAACATTAAACCAAGATATTTATAACCGTTAACTACATTAATTCCATTTCCATTGAAATACCATTTCTCTTTTAAACTTAAAGGACCACCCTTTCTAAACACTATAATTTTTGTTTATCCAAATTCACTGATTATATCCATTCTTCAGTGTATTTATGCAATATATTTAACTGGTTTTGTAAACCAATAACAGTATCAGACGGTAAAATATCATCGTCAGCTAAAAGAAGCATTAGAATTTCAATGATGTCAGGATACAACTGTATACCATGCTTAGTATGCTTACCGTTACTTACAATATCATAATACTCTCTAACTAATGAAAACTAAAAATAACAAGGGACTCAATATGCATCCCTGACATAACCGTGTGGGACAATATAAATGGTCAGTAACACCATAATCACTTCGTACACATGATTTGACATTTGAAACATAGTTCTTAACATGCTATACATCTTTCCATGAAGTCCAGATTTTCTTAGACAAACCCATAATTTAGAACGATCCACAGTATCAAATGCTTTTTTTAAATCAATAAAATCCACATAAATCTTTTGCTTACAGCGTGATAAACATTTTTGGATAACAGCATGTAGCGTAAAAATTTGATCAGTTGTAGAATAATTCTTTCTAAAGCCAGCTTGAACCTTGGGGATCCTGTCTCTCATGTTTGCCCAGTTAGTGAGTCTATTACTTAAAACGGAGGTAAAAGGTCGTCTTCTTTTATACCGACAACTCTTCAATAGTTAATTAAGGACGTGTAGAGTTCTTAACCCTTTGAAACAACTCGACATTATAAAAATACGATATTGTCATAGCGCTCTTTTGAAGGCGAATATAATCCCCACTTTTCACTTTTCGGACATTTTCCTATACTCAAGTTAATTTTCGTTAATGTCCAGAAGTTTGATTGTGGACAAGTGTTAAGGAAAGATCCCGTGGGCTTGCATCTTGGGGTCTATGCTTTGACTCGTCACATTACATCCCGAAAGAGATCATGGTATGTGAAAGGAGCTCAGTGGAATCAATCACGCTAATGTAGCGGTATGATTTCTCTTGTGCCGCCGTGGTGATGTTAGTAAGTGCGCTTGCTAATACATACAAGGTTTAAAGTTCAAATTCTGAGATAGTGTTTACAAATGTTTTAATTTATCTAAAAGAGGATAAATTGAAATGTATTCAAAAAGAAACATGTGGTGTTCCTGAAGACATTTCTCCACACCTGCCTTTGTTTATTAATAAAAAACAAAACAAAAACCATAAATGCTTCTGCTGTTAAGCTCTATTTATATCAAAGTGGACCAACAAATATTACTTGTATATCCCTCTGTGAAGTTTGCTTCGTTTTAAGGATATACCCGGTGACAACCTTGAGACCTTGCTGACAGACAAGAAGCATTGTCACGAGAAATATGGAGAGCACCTGCAGTTTGACATTTTTGCAGATGTCATAGAAACATTGCTTGCTGATTGGAAAATGCCACATTTCAATATCATAGAATAAAATACAATTTGATTAATTTCAAAATGAATAAAAATCCACTCGCTTAATATGTGTTTTCGTAACAGAATTTCAAATACTATACACAATAATAAATGACTTGTACATATGAAAATCATTAAAGGAGTAAGAGCTAAAATGAGCATATGATTTCAAGTCATTACATTGTTTACACCAAAGATGAATTGTGTTTAAAAAGTTCAAGTTTGGTTCGTGCCTAAACATATATAAATATAGCACTCGAAAAACCTGTCTTTAAGGTGTCATTCGCCAAAAATCAGCTACATGAATGTACAATTTCGAGGCATTATAGATATGAGTAATCCAAATATTCCAGTCTTTTAACTAAAAACTAACATGAATTTATCAAAATAAAAATTCAGGAACTAAGTCAGAAATCTTTATTGCAGATAGTCGCACTGTTAAATGTATGAGCAGGTATTACAATTTAAACTGTAGTTACTGAAATTTGTTTTCAAACAGATGTTTATCCGGGTTTACTTTTAACAGATTCAAGATGGACATTGGCGAAATATTTGTTGACAGGTAGGTGTTGACTGTCAGCACAAAGAAAAACTCAAACTTAATCCAAAAGAAACATTTCAAAACTGAAAATCGTCTGATTATTGGTACATATGAAGTGGTAAGAAAGAAATATTGCACTTTTGATAACACATTTATATGCATATGACTTTTGTGGTGGCATGAAACGCAATTATTTTCAATTGTGTCGTTAGAGAATGGTGTGTTTAACTGTACATGTAAAAAGCATCTGCCATTGAGACCTGTTATGTTTGGTGCGAGGATGCTAGCTACTATTCAACTTGATTACTACATCTTTATTCATAGGACTAGTAAGTGGGACTGAGCTAACAAAATACAACTGGAAAGATTTAGGACAGAGGGCATTTGTTTCTTGCATGAATATACTATTATTTTTTTTGTCCAAACAGTGTGCCGAGATAATCCAAAGTTTATTCCTCGACTCAAAAACTGTGCCATAGTTTGCATCATTTGATCTGTACGAACATGGTTTGGTTGTTGTGATTGATCTCGAAGGGTTTTTTAGTAGTTGACCTGGACCTATTTGAGACAATAATTCATATGTTGGTGTCCTTACACCTTACAAAACTGTTGGTCTTATGGATGGCTTCAACATCTGAGACCCCTACCGTCTGACAATTCTAAAGACCATTTTAGCAATTGGGTCCTAAGGATGTTTTGCTCTTATAAGAGAGAGTACAGGTTATCAAATGTAAGCTGTCAGTAGAATCCTGGAGCCGATAGACGGTCATATTACTTATTGATGCCCTTTATCTTTACCTCACGTCCCGAGTTGTTTCTGGCTTTTACCATTGTACTAGTCCTATTAGGGTATCAACCTTTAAAAAGTTATGATCATTCTTCATTTAATCAACCCGAGTAAAGTAAAAGTATCTGAAAAAATAGCAACAGGTAAAACCACAAATCTGTCGTGCCCGCTGTCCCATTATTGGGACAAGATTTTTTCTATATTTTTATAGATCGATAGCAATGCGAATCATTTTCAGTTTATGTCACGAAATTCAATATTTTGTCATTTTTCATATATACAAGTTATACAAAACACATTGACACACTTTAATTTTCGTTGTGTCAATTCTGTTCGAAGATCGTATTGATCCTGGTGTAAAGTCAGCTTGTAAAGGTCAAACACAGTAAAAAAATAATGTTTCAATCTTAATTTTTATCTTTTTATCCACGATTACAATACCCCAGGCCATGGTTACGGTTAGAAAACACTTTCAATATCCTATAAAGACAGTATGCAATGATAGATTAAACTCTATTTCACTGCCAAACATGCAATCTATCATTCATCTAAATCAAGAAACACTTGACTCATTATATTTTTTATGCATGGCTCTGTCTCTTTGTCTTTCAGTATATTTATATGACTAATGGTTAGAAATCTCAGCAACTTAAATGTTCAACAGCTAAAAAAAGTATCTATACTTCACTTATTCACAACATTTACATGCAAGATAAGGAAAAATTACATTAATTTATCCGCATTGCACTTAATAACTTAATGGGAAATAACTTTACTAGAAATTGATAAAGCCATTTTTTTGTTTAGAACTTTTCAAAGGTGCCCTTGGCCCAGCATCAGGTTTGATGAAAATTCAATTTCTTAGCCTATGATGTCACCACGATTTTAATGTCGCAACTACTACCAATCTAGCTTAATCTACACTGAGAAACCTGTCAAATGACTAACTTAAAAACGTTAGTCCGTCCACATCATTATCAGACAATTCAAAGATAACTCCCTTCAGTGACGTTGAATGTTTATCTGAAACTTTACTTCCTAGATCACTGTAGATAATGATGAAGAGATGTCCAACATACCCGTGTTAATTTTGTTGCGGGCTTTCTCCCCTTTTCTCTCAGTGATATAAGTGAAATACTTCAGAAAGCGGCGTTGAACACCATACCACCCATCTGTCCTGTATAAAATATTTTTTAGAATTATGCTTCTCATGCTTCTCCTTTGTTGTAAAGTAATGTCCATAAGAATTAAGATTACAGCTCCTACCAATGAACGAAATAGGCAGAAAACGTCACCCTGGATAGATATCTGTAGGAGAAGGGCAATCTCAAAGTACAGATATTTTAGTTTTTGTTCACCTATTCACAAGATGATAGGTTATGTTTTTATTTTAAAAAAACTTCCATATGACCATAAAATTAACACGATTTATGGTTCATTTAATGAAGAACGACAGCTTTTCGTAGTAATAGAATTATTTATTATCTATTACACTGTTGAGTCTTTTTCAATAATGTGTTGGGCAGTATGAACTACCAAATGTGTTTCAATATGTTTTCATCCAGTCGACCACAAAGACACAGAATAAATCCCATAATATTTGAATAGTGAACCAACCCAGCAGATATTCAAAACAGTTTAAAACCTTTAAAAAACTTTCCGACAGTCACTGCATTACAACCTTCCAGTGATGTTATCTCTAGCACCACTGGTTCTCAAGAAATGTTTCACAGTTACTTGTACGTTTTACAGAAATGATTTTGATCTATCATATGGATGTACTGATGATAAACCAAGAGTTAATTTTTTTTCTTTCGGTGGATTCGACCTTTTTGATAAGTCGTCTAAGAAATTTAATAAATGTTTGGTTAGTTGATACCCTCATTTGTATCCTCATGGTCTTAGTCATTTCGATTTACGAACGGGTTAATAAGTTCATAGGAGTAAATATGAAATAGAAGCCAATGGTTGCGGTTTTAATTTTTCGATATAGTGTCCATGGACTTTTGAATTTTGCCCATTTGACTTTAAGACTGTCTATGCCCTTGCAGTAAAAGTCGTCTAGTTGGCCCCTTAGCCACGCCTCAGTAGCTGCCTCGAGTTCATCAAGTGTGATTTCAAATTGCCAAACAGACCGAGGTCGCTTGGAGACAAATCTGGAGTGTAGGAGCGATGGTTAAGTTGTTCAAAACACATTGTTAAAGTGCAGCCTGTGCAAAACGACTCTTGTGCACTAGAGCGTTGTCATGAAGAAGCAATACTCCAGCTGTCAACATGTCACGCCTCTTTTGGGTGGTATATAGTCTATAAGTATCACGCCGCTTGAATCCCAGAAAATGACGCCATGATATATCCAGCAGAAAGCTGAGTTCTGAACTTCTCTGGTGCATGCTTTCATTTCATGGAGTCTTGCTTGGTGTCAGGATGCCACGGGCATGCAAGTTATCAGGATCAGCATTGTTGATGTCCAGAAGCTCACGTCTGGATTAAACTCTCTCGTGCAGATCTTGTGCAAACACCTTGGACACGTGCAAGTGTTCATGAAGTATGTCGAAACCCTACCGGCAGAAATGCCTGCTCTGAAGACATCGATCTGACATGATTATGCCCTGGATCCGTGCAACCATGTGTGCTGGCTTCAACAGGCCTTCCTAACCGTGGGTAATCGTCTGAGGAGCTATGACCACGCTTAAACTCAACTGACGATTTTGTAACAGTAGAATATTGAGAGTCTTCTTTCCCTTACACATTGGTCATATATTTATGACCTTCGGTCGCATTCACTCTTTCTATTGTGAGAAATGTGTTAACCACACGATGCTCAGTTTGATAACTTTCCATGAATACAAGAGGGTACTTGTATTCGACAGGCTATAAGTCTCAAGTAAATAATCTGGAAGGGTTGTTTATGCCTGTAAACTGTCGTCAGATTACCTACCTCAGTAATGACATGGGTGTATCAATATTCACTTTTATGATCTTATTGACTTCCCCTCGTATATCCAAGACCAGTACAATAAAATGTTCAGCATAAAAAATTTTGATCATTAAGGAAGCAAAACAATCTAATTACATATTGGTCATTGGTGAAGCGGATTCATACACACACAAAAATTATCAGTTTTTGAAAAATGAAACGAAAACTTGTTTAAATGATGTCACGATTGGTTGTCTGTACTGACTATTACCACCAGGCGTTTGATTGTTCACATCCTCACTTCCTGATGATTGGTTGAATTGATGCTGTGCTCCACTCACGTTGGTTTCTGATAAGCCAATACTAAGAGTTGCGTAACTTTGTTGTGTTCTTACTTTAACAAGCTGTTACGAACACAAATAATTGATGATCATTAATATTCAACAGATACTAGTTAGTCTACATCGTCGTTCAGATAAAAGGGTGAAGACATTACTTGTCTTTTGCTTACATGTTCTGTGTTAATCTCAGTAAATGAGCAAGACAATTTCTGATAGTTGTGCAATTACGAGAGATGTTATATAACCGTTTTTCCTTACGATTAGGAAACTAAGATTATAAGATTGCATGATGTTGTTATATATGGTATCAAGTGAGATCGTTTGTTATAGAGTGGTTATCATTAATATCAATATGAAGCGTTTTCCCAATTGATGGTCATAAAACTTACTTGATTGCTAAGAGCCAATGACATAATTGCAGATATAAAAGTGACGATTCCTCCCCCAAAAAACATTGTATCAGAGGCCATTCCCATTCGTGCCATGCAGTTTATATCGTCACAGTAGAAAAACTTTAACAGGCTATGTAACTTACTGTTCCTATGAAATAAAGGTTATCGAATAGTAATTGCCTATCCCTGAAATCATTTCCACAAGTAAGAGCACATTGAATTATGAATGTTAGACAAGCTTAAGCTATCCGCAGTTGATCGTAACATTTTTAGTTCCTCAATCATATATAACGCTAGGCGATGGTATCATCAACCTGAAAATGCTTTACTAGTGTTACGAGGGCGGGAAAGCGCAGCGGTTAGAGCTGTAGGCTTCAGGTGAAGAGTTACGTGGTTCGAATCGTACCGGGGGCTCTCGGCAACTTTGACTGCAGTGGAGATTTCAGCGCAGCACCACAATTGGTTCGCTAGTTCCAACCGATGCTCACCGCAATGCAAAGGCACATGGTGTTTCGTGCTTATTTCATGCAATGATAGTAATTTCACCATTTTGCTTCATCAAAATCCAAATCACATCACTTGTTTATACATTGGAACCCCTTTTTCTAAGCTTAAATAAACCTACCTACCTACCTACCCTTTTGTTTCTTATATCTGCAATCTTACATGCAACATTCACATATCAACATCATACTCACTCGCATTTGCATTTTCCCTCGTGCATGTGACAGAAATGACCCCCCCAATGCTTGTTGCGATACAAGTCCCTGGAAGTACAGAATTGTCAGGAGAACCAAGGATGCCAATCAAAGGAAAGAATGTATCATGTATTGAAGCACAAAGATGTCAAAATGATAAAAGACAAATCAATTGCAGTACACTGTTTTACTATATTTGATTTGTGAAATACATCAACGGTTAACATATAATCCATAATTTTGACCAGTGAAACATGGTATTGTATTCAGTTAATTTATTTGTTGAAGCTGATTACATTTAACATTTAAGTGACTTCATGAGATGACCATGACTTTGCGAGGCCATTCTTAATTTGATAGTCATTATCATAACGTGTCATTGTATTTGAAGTATAATTTAATTCAATTGACACTGTTGACAAAACACCATTTATATCTCATCTTATGAGGAAGGAACCACATGTTTGAGCTCAGGAAAATTTCACTTCACTCGCTGAAACATACATAATATTCGATGAGAATAAGTCACTAGACGATTGCTTTCGTGATTTTGATAATAATCTTGCTAGGCATACCTCCGTATGGAAACTGATGATCGAAAATGGTGTGTAAAAAAACCGGTCTTGAAGACATGAGTTTTAACCTATTTATAATTTTTATTTATCTGTTATATATGACACGGTGTAAGAGGATTACTCCGTGAATAAGTATCAACTAGTTTAGAGCTCAGAGCAGGAAATACTTGCAAACCTCACCGGTAGTATCGTATTTGTTTTATCATATTAAACTGAGTTACAACAATAAATGGAAGAGACACAACTGCACTGCTTAACTGATGCATAAACCCTATTTCAATAAAATGTAGCGAACTCTGACTTCTAGTCCACACAGAGTGAAGGACAAAATAAGTATAGTGGTATATCGTCGCACCACTGAATCGTATATCTGCTTGCAGGAATCCTTTTTCCCAAACATGTAGCCAATAATACCGACGAACCAGGAATGATGTACTGCAAAAGGGAAAAACAATTCAAGTGAAACATTCATTGCCATTCATATCTTAACCATGAACTGATATTTGTATGCCAGTTATATAGTACTGTTTTGAATAATTGTCATTTTAGTCTTGATTTTGTGAAAGCAATTTTCAAAATTAGATTTACAACATAAAATGTCTTTAAATAATTAATTTTATTTACCTCATTTATTATATTTGCGTTTTGTGATAATGGGATTAGTTCCATTCAGTGTAGTAAAGAAATTTCTTTATAACCAGTTAAAGTAAGCAAAGGCTGTTACATAACCGCAATGTACACTAGATATATTTTAGCATCAATTCTATTAATAGCTTGCATGAATTCAAAATTCCAACAGTAACAGTAAACCTTTGTGTATAATCACTTACTGCAAAGCCAACTATCAAAAGTAAAGCAAAAACGGCGCTTATGTCACTATCCCTTTCAATAATGAAGTCCATGAGTTTTGAAGTCACAAATATCCACAAGTTATGAAATGCATGAAATATAATCATTAGGATAGTCTATACGATATTGGTTTAAGTGAGTGGACATTTACCTTGGGTAAATGCCAGTGAAATAAAGAAAGCAGCTAACAAGTTGAGTTTTATTTCCTCTTCTTAACCCAATGTCCTTATCCACTAACTATGACTAGTAACGAATTGTTATTTTGTTTATAAAGCGTTCGTATCATATCTCAGAGTCGATAGGCAATTAAGATCATCATTCATTTAATGAAACGACTATAAATTGAACTTTAAAATTTAATCAGCTGATAAATCTCGCTTCTCAATGTGATTTTGAGTTTTGGTGCGATAACAGTTAATTCATAAATTTATCATTTAACCATTACTCAAGGGAGGCAATCGTTGCACATATATATTGGCCCTATGTTTTTCATTTAGAAACTGAGGTAAAATTTAGACAGTTCTAAGCACGAAACAGAACATGACTGAATACTATCTCAACATAAACGAATAGCCACAAGTATATTTAATTTATATCTGAATAATATCCTTAATAAAAAATTCGGTACATATATTTGGTTGTAATTGTTTATAGGACTGGTAGATAAATCGTGCGTTTTTTGGGAGAGTATGTGTTACTATGACATAATTGATTCGAATTATAATGAAATTATTATATAACCACAAAATAGAGACATTGAAATTGTGTGATTATGAAAATTCATAAATTCATGATACAGCATACCCTTGAGATGTAGGAAAACTACATATCAATTTTATGAATGAAATAACAAATTATACAATGCTTTACACACACTTCACTCTTTGATAAAGAGTGCATATCTGACTCAATGAATGGTTACTTTCCACTGATCGAAAGTAAGAGTTTGTGGAAGAAGATTCGTAGAGTATTTTGGCGCTCGCTAGTTTGAATATTGTGCCTTTTATGAGGTCAGATTTTATAAGAGTCAATTTCATGGACTTCCGAAATTTAATTTCTATAACATCAACATTCTATAACAATGTTTCTTCCATTTGTATGGAGGAAAGTAAACCGACAAATTGCCAATGCGACTGAAGAAACGTAATCCGAAATATAAAAGTTTGTATTAATTCGTGCTTATTTGACATACATTTAAAAAATTTGACCGATTAGAATAACTGATACGTATATTGAATTACAATTTTAAATAACAGAGTATATATCATGTATATTTTGTCGTTTCCTATGCATTAGCGTTTTAGATAAAAAAAATTGAAACAAAAGGAGTTAACATCCTTGATATTTTAAGTGACTTGCATCTGAACTTAAGATAAATCACTCCGTATCTGTTAACAGAAATTGTCAGATCATTAAAACAGACCATGTTCAGATAAGAGATATGTTATAAATGTTTTTTGTATCAATTGAGGATCACAAAAGTGACATGAAAAGTGATATTGGAACATCAGTAGACTACATACTCGTATTGACATGATTTCACAACTATAAATTACAATCATAGTAATATTTTTCCCCAAGGAAAATCGTTTCAAATACTCACCACAAGCAAGTGAAAGGATGCAAAAACCTGCAAAAGCAATATTAAGCCTTGAGGAAAGCATGGTTACCGCTGTATACAAAATATTTCACGCTCTGAAGTAGTACAGTATTCAGTCACATTTAAGCCTTTCTCAACTGCTATCTGAAGAAGGTGGTTATGTGCGATAGTATTGTTAGATATAGAGATGGACTGGGATAGAGACGAAAACACCAGGTATAGGTAGTATGACATGAGAGATACTCATCTAAACTACAAATTAATTATATCCAGAGATGTATTGTTTGAAACTTAAACCATACATTTAAAATATATTGGGTACGGTAAAGGAACATAAATATTCAGACAAACTTTGTTTTTGTTTTAAAATATTTTTCATAAAGGTTAGTAGTGAAAGCGGCCATTGGGGAAAACGGCCAATAACTAACTGTAGAAAACGGGCATTGTTAAAGAGAACACGACCATGGCTACTGATCACGTCCCAGTGTGAGTGCGGTGGGCACGGGCATCATCATCTTGAAAGATGAAACGTCGGCATGCACGTTGAGCAAAGTGCTGAACTATCAGGAGAGGATGTGGTTACAGAAGAACACGACAGTGACCCTTCCTTGAACAATACGCCCGTTCTGCAAGTCATTGTGATTCCCCCGACACCATACTCGCGTCAGACCGACTCCCGAATCTGCTGTGTTGACTGATGTTAACGTTAGCTTCACGCTCATTAACACGCCTCCAAACAGTGAAACCCAGAGTAAATCTGGACTCATCTGAAAACATTACATTCTTTCATTGACAATTACCCCTATTTCTACGCTGCCTACACTATTGACGCGAGTTACAGAAGGCACAACACGCGGACGGTGTGTATGCGAAAGGCCAAATTAATTTTTTAATCGTTTCACTCGAATTCCTGTTAAAATGATTTGCCCTTCGATTTCGCAGGACCTGTGTACAAATCTATCGATTCTTTGGTTGTCTAGTGGCTCATCATCAACAGTGTGTGTTTGTTGGTAACGGTTCCACAGTCTGCTGATCACAGCATATTAAACATGTTGGCTATTGCTCGTTGTGTAGAACCCAATTGAAGCATGTCCATTGAAAGTAGACGTTAATCATGTTTGCGACGTCTCATTGGAAATTAAACGTATCACACTAAAGCAAAGATACGCTTAACAGCAAACTTTTTGCAAGAACCAATTACAGATTATGTTTATCATGTAACAAGTGTAATTAACTGATCTTCAGATTTATCTAAAACAGTAAAACGTTTTCGAAAAATGTAGCTGTAAACGAGTTCAGTTTCTTGGTTCAATCTCTCCTTAAGTCTTTAAGTTTTCAATTGTATTGAACACATATAATCATATCATTTACAACATTATTTATTAGATGTCGTTGTTCCAAAATATGGGTGTTACTTAATTTTGAAATCACCATATAATGAGTTTTCAATACTGCGCATTATCAGTCGTGTTAAGAAATTAAAAAAGAATAAAATCCCAGTGTGTAGCAGGGAATACAGCCTGCCAATTTTCGAATTATCCAGCCATTCAGCGAACAATACACTTAACCCCAAAAGAAACTATCCATTTTTAGAAATCAAAGACATTCTTAATTTACTTTAGCTAAATGTTAAGTTTTATGGAAACAGGTCGCCAAAACGTAACATTGTAATTGTTCATTTCAGAAATTGATTAAATACGTGATTTTCATGACTTATGTTGAAAACTGAGAAAACACGTTTTTCTTTGATCATTGTTTCGCACATTCTTTGTTGAAAGCGAGTTAGTGAGCGATCCATTCTCATGTGAGCCAGGTTATATAAAGCCACTTTTAAAATGCCTAGATTGACCCCAGAACAGCGCAGAAGGGCCTTGGGTATGAAGGACATGGGTGCTTCAAATATTCTTATTGTAAGAACATTCGGCTATCATCGAAAAACCATAGAAAATTTGATGAAACGATATAGGGACACAGGAACAACATTAGATAGATCGCGTACAGGTAGACCACATGTGACTTCACGTCGGATACCGACACGTCAACATCGACATAACCGATTAATCTGGACAAGACGTGTACGAAGGTGGCAGCTTCGTGATTGGCGAAATGTTATGTTCACCGATGAAAGTAGGTTTTGTTTATATAAGCATGATGGCAGAGCCCGCGTTTATCGCCGTCAGGGTGAAAGAAACGCTCCAAATTGTGTTGCAGAGGTCCAGGCACACGGTGGGGGAAGTGTGATGGTTTGGGGCGGTATCCGAGGAGAAAACAAGTCGGCATTGGTGATCGCTATGGGTAACATGACTGCGCAAAGATACATTGATCAAGTTCTTCGTCCACTTGTGTTGCCATTTCTTCAGAATCACCCGGGAACTTTGTTTCAACATGATAACGCGCCTGCACATTCAGCAAGAGCAGTGTCAACATTCCTGGACAACAATCATGTCAACGTCTTGCCGTGGCCGTCACGTTCTCCTGATCTCTCTCCAATTGAACACATGTGGGACTGCCTAGGGAGGCGAATCAGGAATAGAGCAAACCTTCCAGTCAACCTGAGGCAGCTGGAACAAGCCCTACAGGATGAATTGGGGAACATCCCTAACGCCACTGTCAGACGTCTCATGAAATCAATGAGACGTCGAGTGTTTGCCTGCATAACAGCTGAAGGTGGACATACGAACTATTGATGACTATGGACTCCATATTCCGTAAATTCATTAACATATGATCCGAAACTTCGATTTCTAAAAAATGGAAATTAACATTTCACACCAGTGTTAATACAACGTTTCCTGGCTGTAAGCTAACCGAGTTATTGCAAAACAAATGAAGTTAGATGATGTGCAAATGATTGAGTATTAGATAAAATGTTGTTAGGATAGAAAACCGTGTCTTGTTATTTTTCATTGAAGATTCGAATGAGTGGATAGTTTCTTTTGGGGTTTAGTGTAATTCATTGTTCAAATAATATTGTTCAAATTTCCTGATAGCAGACAACTTGTTCAGTTTGAAGGTTAGAACGTTGATACCTCTTAAGATCAAGCAAAAGTATTTTAACTGCACACGAAACTGACATCAGCATGTTCATGGTGAAAGGATTATTATTTCGTTTAGTGGGCATTAATATTTGTTTTCTATGTGTTGTGTAACTTTTCACTTCACTGTATTTAAATGGTTTTCTAATTCTAAATTGGTGCAATTTAACAAATATTTAAAAAACGTTATCATACAAAAAACATTAACTGAAACACCGGAATTCTCCCTTTGTATGCAGATTGAATTGATCGAAATAAATCCAAAAACACTCAAAGGTACTCAATTGATAATATCACATTTCTTACAGACCTGGGTCCCGCTGCACAAAACATTAAGGTAATCTTAAATCACTAAGGTAGCCTTAGTGCAATGTTAATAATTGGCACTAAGGCTAAACCTTAAGGTTAGACGACCCTTTGAATGTCTTAGAGACAGGTTGTTTCAAGGTCATGACAACATAATACTTGTATTTCCTTCTGATAAAATAACCAAAATAATTTTATGAGAAAGCACATGTCAACTACAAACAGAGCACTTTGTGACACCAACGCATCATGTCGTTAAGTAATCACGCCCTTGTGTTGTAAAAAACGGTTTCAACTAGTTAAACATTTATTCCTGAGAGGCATTCACTTATCAAATGGACAGTCTTTTGTCTATCTTTATAAAAGGCCGGTATAATCGATTCAAAACCTAAAGCATTACTGTTGGTTATTTGTCAGCTCAAGCAGATTGATGTGCATACATTGTCATAGCATTTCAAACACAAGTGGCTAAAATTCATATCCTCAAACAAATAAAGATCGACTCTTTCTTCAAAAACGGATTTAATTTAAATATAATGTTACGAATATCATTTCACAATTTACAAATGTTATTCAACATAAAATTAGTTTAAAATGACACATGTTAGCACGTGTACAAACTTCAAATATCCAATACATATATGTGGATCAAATGTACGAAAGTAAACCGTATAGCGCTTCATGAATGAAAACAGGATCTCAATAGATGTTTCTAGATTTTCATATCAATGAACATTTACATCTGTCAATATGAATGATTAACATCATTCAACTTTCATATTTGTTTACTGAATAATGTATTGTCAACTTAATCATGCATATATGTAATTTCAACTTTGGAGGAAGCAAACTGTTTAACTTGAATTTGTATTTTTATAAACGCATATGTTATGGATTATAAAAATCTAATCTATAAAAGAGTTGTGTAGGTTTATTGCTTTGGTGATGTGGCAGTCAGGTGACATCTTCTCCATAATAGACGAAAATAAGTATTTATTCCTTGTAACCATTTCATACTAAGAATCAACCTTTATCTTTAGAAAACAATCAGCAATATCTTAAGTGGTGTCTCCACACTTTGCATCTGACTTTGTTGAATCACTCTCAGTCTTGAATTGTTTACATCGTTTCTATTTCATGCTATCGAGTATGCTTAAGTGCTTCGAATCGTGAGACAATGTCACTTCTAGGAAAAATATATTAAGTATTCAACAGCTGTTAAGAACCTTTATTATTCATGTCTTTCCCATTTCCATTTCCATTATCAATTACCAACTCTCTTCAAAGTATTCAAAATGTAATCCAGTTCAATTGTTAACTTTTCTTTGAAGATAAGAATAAATTTGCACTTGTAACGACTAATGATCTTGAGATTGACAATACACATTCATTCCAATAGCTAACAACATCAAGTTGTACGTGTTTCAAAAACGGACAAGTCTGAAAATGTTCATCTCCAATCTCATTTTGATGTTATGTCAAGCATTCTCAATAGTATACTGCTTGGAACAATATTCATTTAAGAACTTTGTTTTGAAAACAGATTTTGACAATACTGTAATAACGAACTTTACACTTTGGGCAAAATCCAGTAAAGGATCAAGGATTGTTTGTGGAAAGGAGTGTTCTCTTGATGAGGAATGTGTTTCCTTCTTCTACAACAAACAGAGCGATGTGTGTACTGCCCACTCTGTCCAGTTCTACTCAACTGAGTCCGGTATCGTTGATGTAAGATCTGTGTACTACACACTGCCTAATGGTAAGGAAAGACAATCAAATTTACAATCTTTCCCTTTTATCAACTGTCAACAGATGTTCCCATGATGCGCAAAATAAAGGAAGAATTCTTTATTAAAAATTGCTGTCCATCATTAAACAGGTAGAGCATAATCCTAACACGAGCTCTTTGTATATGTCCAGCATTGTGACGTCATAATGACGTGACATCATAGACAATGTAGTCATTCTCCCTGAAGAGTAAATCAAAACATGTAGGAGAAAATGTGTGCTGTTGTTTATGTTATCAACGCTTTTAACTAATATATATATATATATATATATATATATATATATATATATATATATATATATATATATATATATATATATATATATATATTTATATATTTATATCACAAAATGTTAAAGAATGAGTTTCAAATCATGTGTGTAATCACAATGAACACTCAAATCTTAATAGACCAATTGTATAGGCAGAGAAGAGTTGATCATTGCGGTATCAAATAATGAAAGTATTTTGGGCCTTTATCTTTATCAACCTTTATATATTTCTAAATACCAGTGAAGAATTCGACCATTGTGCTGACGAGCCATGGTAAAACGTGCAAGTATCGGCCTTGATAATACGTGTCAACATGGGTATAATATGTCTGCTGACAAGAAATGACATACAAATATTTTTTTATCTCTGTGCTGGCGAGCGAATAAAAGACGTATAGGTATATTGTGTGTGCTCAAAAGACATAATTATGCATTCAGATGTACATATGGGCTTTGGTGCGATGATAATTCGCTTAAATATGAAAACTACTGTGTAATGAATTATGTTTATGCAAATGAATGAGTTCACCCCACATGCCGCTCCAGCTACTGTTGTGCCGTTTGTAATACCAAGTGGGGTAAAGGAAAATTTCTTAAAAAGCACATTATTTGAAAGAAGTTTTCAATTAAAATATTTCTTCCACAGACAAAGAGGATTGTGCTGACATCCTCTGCAATAACCCCACTGCCCCAGACGGAGTTTATACTATCAATCCTCTCGACGGTAAAGGTCTTATCAGAGTCTACTGTGACATGACCACTGATGGAGGTGGATGGACAGTGGGTATTGGTCTTTATCAATTGCAAATGGTTGTATCCAAGACATATTTGAAAATAATATCAGCTCTGAGCAAGACATGATATAAGGGAACGTTTTTGTTCCTGACTGTTTAAGATATGCCTTACATATGATTTTATATCTGTATATTAAATGTTTCATTTGCTAGTTTGAGCTTTAAATTTAGCATATCATAAGACAAAGACGAATGTGTTTTAAAGACAACTTTCTTGTCAGATTTGTTAAAATATAAATTTCATTCCGAAACAATGGTTATTCTTAATTTTACTTGGTTTCCATGGAAACAATTTGAACTTGAACATATTGAAGGCTGTAGATGCTGAATATAATATTTGATGACTGTGTGAGTCTCAAATGCCACATTCCCTACAATAAAGAAGTTGACAAATATATAAAACATAATCCTTATGCACCATATTTCACGAGTCATTATTATGTCAAGTTCATTGTTGCATATATATTAACCTTTTTATCATATGTTTGGTATGGATTGTTTCTGATATAAGTGGCAATAAGATGATTAGGTTGGTTTAAAAGTTTGGAAGGGGGACATCCCTGTGCATCACATGCAGATATTTCTAGTCATTAGATTGACCATATATGGTAAAGGCTTAAATGGGGTTTAAATTTAACCAGATTTAACACCAGGTTTTCCAAAGACGACAAGATGGCAGCATAGATTTCAACAGGGATTGGACAGACTACAAGAATGGATTTGGAGAGCTCAGTGGGGAGTTTTGGCAAGGTTAGATATGATTTCTACTTTTTGTTGATGGTTACTTTTGAAATATTTATTAAAACATTGATTCATTCTACACTGCGTCAAACAGACATACGTTCACTTATAAGATTAAACATTTGATATCTAAAACAAATGAATTTGAATTTTGTATCTTTGTGAAATTCTTAGAATACCAACTATTAAGGTTTATTTATAATTGAATTATCACTGTCTTTAACTGTATAGAATGTTCTATCAATAAAGTGATTTTTAATTTGCAAATGTGCAGGTGATGAACAAACTTTTGTTTGTGAAAGCTCTGTATATTTTTTTCTTATAATAGTTTCTAAAAAGATAGTAAATCAACAAAGTTGTTATCAAACAATGTTATACTATGATAGGAAATGACATCATCAGCCGTTTGACGACTGCGCGTGAATCCAAGCTCAGAGTGGACATGCTTGATCAGGATGACCTACTGGGATATGCCACATACTCAGAATTTAGAGTTGAGAACGAGACAAATAACTACCGTCTCACTGTTACTGGGTACGAAGGAAATGTAGGTAAGTTCTACCCACAATAAAGTAAGTTTCACATTTGTCTGGTAGGGCTATGGGTAATCATCAAACATCAAAACATTACTTTCTCACGAATGTCGATATTCTCATAGTCGTAAGTAATAATGGTCTGCTTTAAACTTTTTAAATTCCCCTCATTGAAGGTAAGATTAATGTCATGTGACAAAATCTTGCTAGCACTTGAGGAGTTCAAAGAATTAAGATGGACTGAGGGACTGTGAGACTGTGCTAGTGATACAGTTGTGAATTTGGAGTTCTATCTTCATGAATAGAACTTGTTAACAGCAAGCACATTGGATCTTTTCAACGTTGAACATTGGTACAGCAGATCTTCAGTTTTTTTTGTTTTTTTTAAAGTTTTATTTTTTTGTTCTGTGTGGGAACGACATCCCTTTTATAAACATAGTTATTTATATAAATGTAATCTTCACGTCACAAAATGTACCTAATGTTTTACCGAGAGCTACGGGTTCTGTAGTTCACAGAACTAAGAAGGATTGTGGAAAAAACTGTGCTAATGATACAGTGGTGAATTTGGACTTGTTTGAAAGAGATTCGCCATAATCGTCATAAGTTTTCAAGCAATATCCGATGAAGGAAGTACATCAGTTTGCTGACCGTGGAATTTGTTTTGTCTTTGATGTTGTTTCCGTATCACCAGATGAACTTGATCTGTAACTGTTATAATATTTGAATAGTAATACTTATTATAATGTAGATTAACAATCCTTGATGTTTTAGCTTCAATGTAAAGTAACTTATTATTAACATGAATAATTATTAGATCAGTTCAGCATTGATTATTTACAATTCTCAAAAGCCAATTAGCTAATTACAACACACAGACACATATGTTAATATTTCCCTGTTATATACACATCATAATCACCCCTGGTAAACTTCATTTACAAAGTTTGTACTGGAATTACCCGCCCTTGATTCATGTAAGAATCGGTAAGTCAAAGAAACAGTTCATAACCAGATGTGATAATGTGTGTTTTTAACTAATATCAAACCAATCCTTTTCAGCGCATACTCAGAAATTTGAATTTGAAATTGATGAATATTTACAGAAGTGTCAGTGAAAATTATCAGAACTTAAAGCTCTTGGCGACAGAGTTTTAGTCTAGACAGTCATCCTTAATACTTTAACGCATATTTATATTTACATATTACATACTACATAGGTGAAATTGTTTTATGCTATACAAAATTAACATGAAACATCTGCAGTTACGTTACTTGAAAATATTGATAACCAGCCCGATGCAGCTTTTCTATATTTAAAGGAATGGAAAGGCAGTGTAAGTGTAAACGCATTTAGCGCCTAATGGTCGGACACCTGTCTTAGTGCCAACTTCAATATGAAGTTCTATAGCTTTCTTTGGCTTTCTACTGGAAATCACAATTCAAGTTTTGAGTGTGAATATCAACATTCACTTCCAGGAGATGGCCTTGATATTCACTCCGGCTTGATGTTCACAACCTGGGACAGGGACAATGATGCTTTCACTCAAAACTGTGCTGAAGTCTATCCTGGAGCCTGGTGGTATGCAGGCTGTTATAAAGTAAACCTAAATGGTGGATATAATGACAGCAGATATGCAAAAGGAATCAACTGGACCCCCTGGCGTGGCTTTTCGCACTCTCTGAAGAGGGCCGAGATGAAACTAAGACCTGTCCAAAACTGCACTGTCAATGGTTGATTGGTAGATTGCTCTGTACCCAAGAGTTGGATCGGGTTATACTTTCCCATCTTGCTTGATAATATCCACGTTAAATATTCATGTGTATTTACTAAGGACTTTAATTCATACAGCATAGCTAGCCTGGTATTTTGTCTATTCGACTTAACAACACCACTTATCATGGAATAATAACGACTTGTATCGACCGATTTGTAAATAACACTGTATATTAACTCATTAAATTTGCATAAAAGCAGTATCTTGGGTTTTTTTTCCTTGACAATGACTTTTGATTAGAGCTAAGAGTATTATTTGTAAAGATGTCATTTTTGATAATTCCTTTAGGAAATGGTAGCCTGTATTAAACTTAACATGTAAAGCTCGGTCCTAGCTCTAAAGACCTATCTTTGGTTTATCTAGGCATATCTAGGCTTATCTAGGCAAGGTTATTGTTCATAGGTGTCAGGTGTGTTGCTCTGTCAGGAAATCAACTTCGAAACCAAAAACTACCACAAGAAAACTACTTTTAGAGTAAAAAGACACAGGTTCAACAAGTGTCAAAAAATTTTTTATAGGAGATATATTTAATCCCTGTTATAGGGATCGAAAGAGGGAAACAGAATAAGTTGGAAGATCTTGTAAGCCTGAGGAATGAATAATGTAGCTCTTAACCGATGACTATGTAGATGAGGTGAGGTGATATGGCGTCGCTTTCAAGTGTATTTATCAAGTTATAACGCGGCTGTTCGTATTATCACTCGGCAGTTTCTTTCCAATCTACCTCCGTGACGACCATCAGTTAGGGTAATTAGTCCTGCAATCGATTAACATCGGTTCTTTGTGCCTTTATGTTCTCACAATACTAAACCGATAGGCTTTACAAAGATAACTTTGCCTTTCTATAAAAGAACATCCCTTTAGTAAATAAGTAAATGTGCATATGTGACTTTAAGCATACACCGAGTGTTTAATGTCATGTTTAGAGAGTAATTTGCTTACTGAATATTAAGCTTGTATTTTTGTCTTGTAGTAAAATGATCACAATCTCCTGCTAACCCTGTAGCCTCGAATTGAAAAAGTCTTTATCTTGTCCTCTCTGCGATGAGCTGCTCATCTATGCCACTGTCGTAGGGATGGCTTGCTGTTGTAGGGTTGGGGCACCTGATTAGAGGTGAAGCCAGGGAATCCTGCTTGTTTCCAAAGACGGCAAAGCGTGCATCTCAGTGGATGTGTGCCGATAGAGACCATCTGTCGTCACTGACATACCTCATGGGCCGAAGGTAGAAGGCAGTGCATTTCCTGTTCTTTGATCTGAAACAAGTTAATAAAATTCAAAAATAGTAAGTAGTAATGCGACGACATGTTTAAAGTAACGATTCCCAATTATATTGAGTGTTGATAATGGCTGATCTATAAAAAAGGTGCTTTAGATACTTCAATCTCTCTTCTGACAATACTGACATAGTCATTGTAATCTGTAACTTCACATACTTCTTATACTCAGTATAATTTTGGTGTTGCAGAAACGAAAGCGACTGCGCATTTTTGTCTTATATATATATGTACGTTTTCATTTTGCTATAGTAATAAATTTAATTTTTAGGAGGTATATGTTAGGTTTCCCTCACCTCAATGAAATGCATTTCCGGTACCGCCTGACAGATCATCTCTCAGGGTGTTCACCATTTGGCAATATTTTGACACTTTTCTTCTCCAATTTTCTGTGCTAAAGCCCCCTCTATTTGTTTTGGAGACATCTTTGGTATATTGTAGCTGCTTTCCATCTTGAGATTGAACATGTTGTAACTGTGAGTTTGGACCGACCCTAAAGTTTGTATGAATGTTTGCACGAACTACAGAAAATATTACAAAACGATATCTGGTATAAAACGGTGCAGGATTGGCAGTGGCTGCATCAGTTATCAACAGGGAACAAGCCTCGTTTGACTCCTTAACAGAGAGAAAAGACGATAGGGATGTTGGACCTTAGAGCAAGTGAGACCCACGTTGCAAGAATTATGGAGTGTTCAAGAAGAACAGTCATCCGGCTTGTGTGTCGTTACAGGCAGACTGGAAGGACGTCTGACAGGCCCAGGAGTGGACGACCAAGAGTAACAACCCCCCTGGAAGACCGTCATTTACGGGTGCTTCACTTCAGAAACAGATTCCTATCAGTGACGTAACAAGCAAGGGCAGCGCTTTGCCGGCCCGTCAGCAGAATAACCGTATCCTGAGGATTACGTGTGCAAGGTATCAGACCACTCAAGGGCATGACGTTAACGCGTGGATATCGACGTCAAAGACTTTCTAAAACCCCATGATGTGAATGTTCTCCCATTCCAGTACGATCAAATAATCTGTCCCTTATAGAGCACACGTGGGACTACCTGGGGCGCCAAATTCGAAACCGCCAGCAGCCTCCAAAAAGAGCTCCCGTGAGTGTCATACGTCGACATACTTCAACAGCAAGGTGTCGTGTCCAAGCCTGCAGGACACACCCGCTATTAATCTAAAAAAAACGTGTTTAGACACTTCGGTGGATGTTTTTGTGAATTTGTATGTTCATCGAATACCGGACAATCGTACACCTTGGACCAAGTTGCTAAGAAAATGGATTTCCTGACTTCGATTTGATTGTCCACTTTAATTCATGCTGACTAATTGATCTTTATTCCCAAATAAAGTAATCATTTTCAAAAATAAGTCTTTGTTCATTTGTTATTGTGAAAATAAATGAGGTGACGTTTCGTTTGTGCTTCAGTTTACATTCATAATTAGCTAAATTTTTGTATGTAATTATGACTTTATGAATATTTGCATTAGTATAATGTTAAAGGTGAATGTTGTACCTATATGAGTGTGTCTATCTGGAGGAGGTCCTTTCCGAAGACCCTCCTTAACTGACACAGGCCTGACGTTTCTCTATGCCTATCCCCTGCTGGGCTAGGATTCTTGCGTCCTTAATTCAGCGAAGAAGGGAACTCAAACATGTTGACTGGAGTTCCATTTCGTCGGATGTTATATTGTAAAGAACTCTATAAACTATTTCATCTAACGTGTTTCCATGATATGCCGCCCCATCTGCTTCCTTACTTCAACTATAAATGCAATCATTTTTTTGTTTAGTTTAGACTCAATCTCTTGCAAAATATCTTCATTTAGTTCAAAATCGGCTGAAGCATCCTTCCTAATTCTTTCTTAAATCCAAGATTTGAACTGTATCTAATGAATAAACCGAAATTTTCTGTAGCGGAGCAAAAGCCTCACCAAAAATTGATTGTTATTGCGTGATCGTGAATCTGTTAACGTGGCTTTTGGAAAGAACCCATGATCAACTTTATGGATCTCTTAAACTTAGGCCGAGTAGGAATCTGAGAAGGGTTCATGCAATTTAATGTCACAATTGGGACAATTGGCTTTTGTTGGAGACTCATTACTCTAATCCTCAAAGTCTGTGTTACTGCAATATCAGAAATTGTAAAGCTATCTTGAGTAATGTAAATACTGTCATCGCAATCTAAAGACATAGTAGTATGAAAATGTCCAGTAAAAATGAATGAAATGTGCTCAGTCGTCGTATTTTATACCGACAACTCTTCCATAGTTAAGCACGTGTAGAGTTCTTAACCCTTTGAAACAACTTGACATTATAAAAACACGTGATTGGCATACCTTTCTTTCGAAGGCGAATATAATCCCCACTTTTCAGACATTTTCCTATATTGAAGTTAATTTTTAATAATGTCGAGAAGTTTGATTGTGGACAACTGTTAAAGAAAAATCCTGTGGGCTTGGATCCTGGGGTCTATGCTTAGACTCGCCACATTACATCCCGAAAGAGATCATGGTATGTGGAAGGAGCTTAGTGGAATCAATCACGCTGGTGTAGCGGGATGATTTATCTTGTGCCGCCGTGGTGATGTTGGTAAGTGCGCTTGCTAGCACATACAAGTTACTGAAATTGTTTTGTTTTCAAACAAAAGTTTATCCGAGTTTACTTTTAACAGATTCAAGATGGACATTGGCGAAATATTTTTTGACAGGTAGGTGTTGACTGTCAGCACAAAGAAAAACTCGAACTGTATACTTAATCCAAAAGAAACATTTCAAAACTGAAAATCTGCGGATTATTGGTACATCTGAAGTGGTTAAAAAAGAAAATATTGCACTTTTGATAACACATTTATATGCATATGACATTTGTGGTGGCATGAAACCCATTTATTTTCAATTGTGTCGTTAGAGAATGGTGTGTTTAACTGTAAAAAGCATCTGTCATTGAGTCCTGTTATGTTTGGTGCGAGGATGCTAGCTACTATTCAACTTGATTACTACATCTTTATTCATAGGACTAGTAAGTGGGACTGAGCTAACAAAATACAACTGGAAACATTAAGGACAGAGGGCATTTGTTTCTTGCATGAATGTACTTTTAGTTTTTTGGTCCAAACAGTGTGCAGAGATAGTCCAAAGTTTCTTCCTCGACTCAAAAACTGTGCCATAGTTTGCATCATTTGATCTGTACTAGCATGGTTTGGTTGTTTTGATTGATCTCGGAGGGTTTTTTAGTAGCTGACCTGAACATATTTGAGACAATAATTTATATGTTGGTGTCCTTACACGTTACAAAACTGTTGGTCTTGTAAAGGCTTCAACATATGAGATCCCTACCGTCTGACAATTCTAAAGACCATTTGAGCAATTGGGTCGTAAGGATGTTTTGCTCTTATTAGATAGAGTACAGGTTATCAATTGTAAGCTGTCAGTAGAATCCTGGAGCCGACAGACGGTCATATTATTGATAGATGCCCTTTATCTTTACCTCACGTCCCGAGTTGTTTCTTGCTTTTACGATTGTACTATTCCTATTAGGGTATCAACCTTTAAAAAGTTATGATCATCCTCAGCATTTAATCAACCCCATTAAAGTAAAAGTATCTGAAAAAATAGCAACAGGTAAAACCACCAATCTCTCGTGCCCGCTATCCTATTATTGGGACAAGATTCAAACACATTTTTAAAAAATTTATATAGATTGCATAGCAATGCTCACAGACACATCTTCAGTTTATGTCACGAAAATCAGTATTAAGTCATTTTCATATATACAAGTTCAATACAACACATTGACACACTTTTGATTTTCGTAGTGTCGATTCTTTTCGAAGATCGAATTGATTTTTATTTAAAAAATAAAAGGTTGCGTAGCGATACACATTTTCAAGCCATACATACTTCGCGTTGAGGTTACCTTGACATTGGTATTAGTACGCCGATGACCGAATAACGCAATTGACCTGAATGACACATTCCTCCGCATGACGTCAAGTATAGCAAGTCCGACTTTCACATCTTACAATAACAACAAATAGATAAAAAGAAAGATATTAGGATCAAATTCAGAATTGATTTAATATGATAAAGCATAAATCAAACAATGATCAAGCTATTTTGTTTATAAACAATCGTGTTGAAATCAGTAACTTTTAAAGTTCAAGGTCATTTTCAAAATTTTCAAATACGTTGTCGTCATATTGGCTCGCGCCGTCAGTTAGTCGGAGTCACTGTCGAAGATAACACGTGTACACTTTCGCTGCTGATTTTCATGGTTCATGGTATTTGTTTATAATTGTAATCAAATCATTTGGAAATGACAATCTTGTTTTATAAGAGCTTTTGTGCAACTCTCGGAAACTGGGAATCCCAATGACCTAAATGTATATCTATAAATAGCTGCTTCGGGAAATCCGGGAAGTCCCAAGGTTCAGAAAAAGTAGAACCGGCAGGAGTGCAATACGGAATCTCGAGTGCAATACGGAATTTGAAGACGGATTCCGTATTGCACCCTTGTATTACTATCCTAAGTTTACATGGGTATATAATAAAATGCTTTACACACACTTCACTCTTTTGATAAGGAGTGCATATCTGACTCAATGAATGGTTACTTTCCACTAATCGAAAGTAAGAGTTTGTGGAAGAAGATTCGTAGAGTATTTTGGCGCTCGCTAGTTTGAATATTGTGCCTTTTATGAGGTCAGATTTTATAAGAGTTAATTTCATGGACTGTCAAAATTTAATTTCTATAACATCAACATTCTATAACAATGTTTCTTCCATTTGTATGGAGGAAAGTAAACCGACAAATTGCCAATGCGACTGAAGAAACGTAATCCGAAATATAAAAGTTTGTATTAATTCGTGCTTATTTGACATACATTTAAAAAAATTGACCGATTAGAATAACTGATACGTATATTGAATTACAATTTAAATAACAAAGTATATATCATGCATACTTTGTCGTTTCCTATGCATTAGCTTTTAGATAAAAACCTTTTGAAACAAAAGGAGTTAACATCCTTGATATTTTAAGTGACTTGCATCTGAACTTAAGATAAATCACTCCGTATCTGTTAACAGAAATTGTCAGATCATTAAAACAGACCATGTTCAGATAAGAGATATGTTATTAATGTTTTTTGTATCAAATGAGGATCACAAAATTGACATGAAAAGTGATATTGGAACATCAGTAGACTACATACTCGTATTGACATAATTTCACAACTACATATTACAATCGTAGTAATATTTCCCCCAAGGAAAATCGTTTCAAATACTCACCACAAGCAAGTGAAAGGACGCAAAAACCGGCAAAAGCAATATTAAGCCTTGAGGAAAGCATGGTTACCGCTGTATACAAAATATTTCACGCTCTGAAGTAGTACAGTATTCAGTCACATTTAAGCCTGTCTCAACTGTTATCTGAAGAAGGAGGTTATGTGCGATAGTATTGTTAGATATAGAGATGGACTGGGATAGAGACGAAAACACCAGGTATAGGTAGTATGACATGAGAGATACTCATCTAAAATACAGATTAATTATATCCAGAGATGTATTGTTTGAAACTTAAACCATACATTTAAAATATATTGGGTACGGTAAAGGAACATAAATATTCAGACAAACTTTGTTTTTGTTTTAAAATATTTTTCATAAAGGTTAGTAGTGAAAGCGGCCATTGGGGAAAACGGCCAATAACTAACTGTAGAAAACGGGCATTGTTAAAGAGAACACGACCATGGCTACTGATCACGTCCCAGTGTGAGTGCGGTGGGCACGGGCATCATCATCTTGAAAGATGAAACGTCGGCATGCACGTTGAGCAAAGTGCTGATGTGGTTACAGAAGAACACGACAGTGACCCTTCCTTGAACAATACGCCCGTTCTGCAAGTCATTGTGATTCCTCCGACACCATACTCGCGTCAAAGCGACTCGCGAATCTGTTATGTTGACTGATGTTAACGTTAGCTTCACGCTCATTAACACGCCTCCAAACAGTGAAACCCAGAGTAAATCTGGACTCATCTGAAAACATTACATTCTTCCATTGACAATTACCCCTATTTCTACGCTGCCTACACTAGTGACGCGAGTTACAGAAGGTACAACACGCGGACGGTGTGTATGCGAAAGGCCAAATTGATTTCTAATCGTTTCACTCGAATTCC
Organism: Phorcus lineatus; assembly: GCA_921293015.1. Taxonomy (NCBI): domain Eukaryota; kingdom Metazoa; phylum Mollusca; class Gastropoda; order Trochida; family Trochidae; genus Phorcus; species Phorcus lineatus. Next base: position 12,047,254 of record OV121085.1, read on the forward strand.
TGTTAAAAGGATTTGCCCTTCGATTTTGCAGGACCTCTGTACAAATGTATCGATTCTTTGGTTGTCTAGTGGCTCATCATCAACAGTGTGTGTTTGTTGGTAACGGTTCCACAGTTTGTTGATCACAGCATATTAAACATGTTGGCTATTGCTCGCTGTGTAGAACCCATTTGAAGCATGCCCATTGAACGTAGACGTTAATCATGTTAACGACGTCTCATTGGAAATTAAACGTATCACACTAAAGCAAAGATACGCTTAACAGTAAACCTTTTGCAAGAACCAATTACAGATTATGTTTTTCGTGTAACAAAAGTAATTAACTGATCTTCAGATTTATCTAAAACAGTAAAACGTTTTCGAAAAATGTAGCTGTAAACGAGTTAAATTTCTTGGTTCAATCTCTCCTCCAGCCTTTTAAGTTTCAATTGTATTGAACACATATAATCATATCATTTACAACATTATTTATTAGATATCGTTGTTCCAAAATATGGGTGTAACTTTAAATTTTGAAATCACCATATAATGAGTTTTCAATACTGCGCATTAACGGTCCTGTTAAGAAATTAAAAAAGAATAAAATCCCAGTGTGTAACAGGGAATACAGCCTGCCAATTTTCGAATTATCCAGCCATTCAGCGAACAATAATTCATTGTTCAAATAATATTGTTCAAATTGCCTGATAGCGGACAACCTGTTCAGTTTGAAGGTTGGAACGTTGATACCTCTTAAGATCAAGCAAAAGTATTTTAACTGCACACGAAACTGACATCAGCATGTTCATGGTGAAAGGATTATTACTTCGTTTAGTGGGCATTAATATTTGTTTTCTATGTGTTGTGTAACTTTTCACTACACTGTAATTAAATGTTTTTTTAATTTTAAATTGGTGCAATTTAAAAAATATTTAAAAAACGTTATCATACAAAAAACGTTAACTGAAACACCGAAATTCTCCCTTTTTATTCAGATTGAATTGATCGAAATAAATCCAAAAACACTCATAGGTACTCAATTGATAATATCACATTTCTTACAGACCTGCACAAAACATTAAGGTAATCTTAAATCACTAAGGTAGCCTTAGTGCAATGTTAATAATTGGCACTAAGGCTAAACCTTAAGGTTAGACGACCCTTTGAATGTCTTAGAGACAGGTTGTTTCAAGGTCATGACAACATAATACTTGTATTTCCTTCTGATAAAATAACCAAAATAATTTTATGAGAAAGCACATGTCAACTACAAACAGAGCACTTTGTGACACCAACGCATCATGTCGTTAAGTAATCACGCCCTTGTGTTGTAAAGAACGTGTTTCAACTAGTTAAACATTTATTCCTGAGAGGCATTCACCTATCAAATGGACAGTCTTTTGTCTATCTTTATGAAAGGCCGGTATAATCGATTCAAAACCTAAAGCATTACTGTTGATTATTTGTCAGCTCAAGCAGTGCAGATTGATGTGCATACAATGTCATAGCATTTCAAACACAAGTGGCTAAAATTCATATCCTCAAACAAATAAAGATCGACTCTTTCTTCAAAAAACGGATTTAACATGTAATGTTACGAATATCATTTCACAATTTACAAATGTTATTCAACATAAAATTAGTTTAAAATGACATATGTTAGCACGTGTACAAACTTCAAATATCCAATACATATATGTGGATCAAATGTACGAAAGTAAACAGTATAGCGCTTCATGAATGAAAACAGGATCTCAATAGATGTTTCTAGATTTTCATATCAATGAACATTTACATCTGTCAATATGAATGATTAACATCATTCAACTTTCATATTTGTTTACTGAATAATGTATTGTCAACTTAATCATGCATATATGTAATTTCAACTTTGGAGGAAGCAAACTGTCTAACTTGAATTTGTATTTTTATAAACGCATATGTTATGGATTATAAAAATCTAATCTATAAAAGAGTTGTGTAGGTTTATTGCTTTGGTGATGTGGCAGTCAGGTGACATCTTCTCCATAATAGACGAAAATAAGTATTTATTCCTTGTAACCATTTCATACTAAGAATCAACCTTTATCTTTAGAAAACAATCAGCAATATCTTAAGTGGTGTCTCCACACTTTGCATCTGACTTTGTTGAATCACTCTCAGTCTTGAATTGTTTACATCGTTTCTATTTCATGCTATCGAGTATGCTTAAGTGCTTCGAATCGTGAGACAATGTCACTTCTAGGAAAAATATATTAAGTATTCAACAGCTGTTTAGAACCTTTATTATTCATGTCTTTCCCATTTCCATTTCCATTATCAATTACCAACTCTCTTCAAAGTATTCAAAATGTAATCCAGTTCAATTGTTAACTTTTCTTTGAAGATAAGAATAAATTTGCACTTGTAACGACTAATGATCTTGAGATTGACAATACACATTCATTCCAATAGCTAACAACATCAAGTTGTGTACGTGTTTCACAAACGGACAAGTCTGAAAATGTTAATCTCCAATCTCATTTTGATGTTATGTCAAGCATTCTCAATAGTATACTGCTTGGAACAATATTCATTTAAGAACTTTGTTTTGAAAACAGATTTTGACAATACTGTAATAACGAACTTTACACTTTGGACACGATCCAGTAAAGGATCAAGGATTGTTTGTGGAAAGGAGTGTTCTCTTGATGAAGAATGCGTTTCCTTCTTCTACAACAAACAGAGCGATGTGTGTACTGCCCATTCGGTCCAATTCTACTCCACAGAGCTCAGCATCATTGATGTCGGATCCGTGTACTACACACTGCCTAATGGTAAGGAAAGACAATCAAATTTACAATTTTTCCCTTTTATCAACTGTCAACAGATGTTCCCGTGATGCGCAAAATAAAGGAAGAATTCTTTATTAAAAATTGCTGTCCATCATTAAACAGGTAGAGCATAATCCGAACACGAGCTCTTTGTACATGTCCAGCATTGTGACGTCATAATGACGTGACATCATAGACAATGTAGTCATTCTCCCTGAAGAGTAAATCAAAACATGTAGGAGAAAATGTGTGCTGTTGTTTATGTTATCAACGCTTTTAACTAACATATATATATATATATATATATATATATATATATATATATATATATATATATATCACAAAATGTTAAAGAATGAGTTTCAAATCATGTTTGTATCATAATGAACATTCAAATCTTAATAGACCAATTGTATAGGCAGAGAAGAGTTGATCATTGCGGTATCAAATAATGAAAGTATTTTGGGCCTTTATCTTTATCAACCTTTATATATTTCTAAATACCAGTGAAGAATTCGACCATTGTGCTGACGAGCCATGGTAAAACGTGCAAGTATCGGCCTTGATAATACGTTTCAACATGGGTATAATATGTCTGCTGACAAGAAATGACATACAAATATTTTTTTATCTCTGTGCTGGCGAGCGAATAAAAGACGTATAGGTATATTGTGTGTGCTCAAAAGACATAATTATGCATTCAGATGTACATATGGGCCTTGGTGCGATGATAATTCGCTTAAATATGAAAACTACTGTGTAATGAATTATGTTTATGCAAATAATTGAGTTCACCCCACATGCCGCTCCAGCTACTGTTGTGCCGTTTGTAATACCAAGTGGGGTAAAGGAAAATTTCTTAAAAAGCACATTATTTGAAAGAAGTTTTCAATTAAAATATTTCTTCCACAGACAAAGAGGATTGTGCTGACATCCTCTGCAATAACCCCACTGCCCCAGACGGAGTTTATACTATCAATCCTCTCGACGGTAAAGGTCTTATCAGAGTCTACTGTGACATGACCACTGATGGAGGTGGATGGACAGTGGGTATTGGTCTATATCAATTGCAAATGGTTGTATCCAAGACATATTTGAAAATAATATCAGCTCTGAGCAAGACATGATATAAGGGAACGTTTTTGTTCCTGACTGTATTGTTCCTGACAGTTTAAGATATGCCTTACATATGATTTTATATCTGTATATTAAATGTTTCATTTGCTAGTTTGAGCTTTAAATTTAGCATATCATAAGACAAAGACGAATGTGTTTTAAAGACAACTTTCTTGTCAGATTTGTTAAAATATAAATTTCATTCCGAAACAATGGTTATTCTTAATTTTACTTGGTTTCCATGGAAACAATTTGAACTTGAACATATTGAAGGCTGTAGATGCTGAATATAATATTTGATGACTGTGTGAGTCTCAAATGCCACATTCCCTACAATAAAGAAGTTGACAAATATATAAAACATAATCCTTATGCACCATATTTCACGAGTCATTATTATGTCAAGTTCATTGATGCATATATATTAACCTTTTTATCATATGTTTGGTATGGATTGTTTCTGATATAAGTGGCAATAAGATGATTAGGTTGGTTTAAACGTTTGGAAGGGGGACATCCCTGTGCATCACATGCAGATATTTCTAGTCATTAGATTGACCATATAATATTATGGTAAAGGCTTAAATGGGGTTTAAATTTAACCAGATTTAACACCAGGTTTTCCAAAGACGACAAGATGGCAGCATAGATTTCAACAGGGATTGGACAGACTACAAGAATGGTTTTGGCGAGCTCACTGGGGAGTTTTGGCAAGGTTAGATATGATTTCTACTTTTTGTTGATGGTTACTTTTGAAATATTTATTAAAACATTGATTCATTCTACACTGCGTCAAACAGACATACGTTCACTTATAAGATTAAACATTTGATATCTAAAACAAATGAATTTGAATTTTGTATCTTTGTGAAATTCTTAGAATACCAACTATAAAGGTTTATTTATAATTGAATTATCACTGTCTTTAACTGTATAGAATGTTCTATCAATAAAGTGATTTTTAATTTGCAAATGTGCAGGTGATGAACAAACTTTTGTTTGTGAAAGCTCTGTATATTTTTTTCTTATAATAGTTTCTAAAAAGATAGTAAATCAACAAAGTTGTTATCAAACAATGTTATACTATGATAGGAAACGACATCATCAGCCGTTTGACGACTGCGCGTGAATCCAAGCTCAGAGTGGACATGCTTGACCAGGATGACCTACTGGGATATGCCACATACTCAGAATTTAGAGTTGAGAACGAGACAAATAACTACCGTCTCACTGTTACTGGGTACGAAGGAAATGTAGGTAAGTTCTACCCACAATAAAGTAAGTTTCACATTGTCTGGTAGGGCTATGGGTAATCATCAAACATCAAAACATTACTTTCTCACGAATGTCGATATTCTCATAGTCGTAAGTAATAATGGTCTGCTTTAAAACTTTTTAAATTCCCCTCATTGAAGGTAAGGTTAATGTCATGTGACAAAATCTTGCTAGCACTTGAGGAGTTCAAAGAATTAAGATGGACTGAGGGACTGTGAGACTGTGCTAGTGATACAGTTGTGAATTTGGAGTTCTATCTTCATGAATAGAACTTGTTAACAGCAAGCACATTGGATCTTTTCAACGTTGAACATTGGTACAGCAGATCTTCGGTTTTTTTTGTTTTTTTAAAGTTTTATTTTTTTGTTCTGTATGGGAACAACATCCCTTTTATACACATAGTTATTTATATAAATGTAATCTTCACGTCACAAAATGTACCTAATGTTTTACCGAGAGCTACGGGTTCTGTAGTTCACAGAACTAAGAAGGATTGTGGAAAAAACTGTGCTGATGATACAGTGGTGAATTTGGACTTGTTTGAAAGAGATTCGCCATAATCGTCATAAGTTTTCAAGCAATCTCCGATGTAGGAAGTACATCAGTATGCTGACCGTGGAATTTGTTTTATCTTTCATTTTGTTTCCGTATCACCAGATGAACTTAAAATTGATCTGTAACTGTTATAATATTTGAATAGTAATACTTATTATATGTAGATTAACAATCCTTGACGTTTTAGCTTCAATGTAAAGTAACTTATTATTAACATGAATAATTATTAGAACAGTTCAGCATTGATTATTTACAATTCTCAAAAGCCAATTAGCTAATTACAACACACAGACACATATGTTAATATTTCCCTGTTATATACACATCATAATCACCCCTGGTAAACTTCATTTACAAAGTTTGTACTGGAATTACCTGCCCTTGATTCATGTAAGAATCGGTAAGTCAAAGAAACAGTTCATAACCAGATGTGATAATGTGTGTTTTTAACTAATATCAAACCAATCCTTTTCAGCGCATACTCAGAAATTTGAATTTGAAATTGATGAATATTTACAGAAGTGTCAGTGAAGATTATCAGAACTTAAAGCTCTTGGCGACAGAGTTTTAGTCTAGACAGTCATCCTTAATACTTTAACGCATATTTATATTTACATATTACATACTACATAGGTGAAATTGTTTTATGCTATACAAAATTAACATGAAACATCTGCAGTTACGTTACTTGAAAATATTGATAACCAGCCCGATGCAGCTTTTCTATATTTAAAGGAATGGAAAGGCAGTGTAAGTGTAAACGCATTTAGCGCCTAATGGTCGGACACCTGTCTTAGTGCCAACTTCAATATGAAGTTCTATAGCTTTCTTTGGCTTTCTACTGGAAATCACAATTCAAGTTTTGAGTGTGAATATCAACATTCACTTCCAGGAGATGGCCTTGATATTCACTCCGGCTTGATGTTCACAACCTGGGACAGGGACAATGATGCTTTCACTCAAAACTGTGCTGAAGTCTATCCTGGAGCCTGGTGGTATGGAGGCTGTTATAAAGTAAACCTCAATGGTGGATATAATGACAGCAGATATGCAAAAGGAATCAACTGGACCCCCTGGCGTGGCTTTTCGCACTCTCTGAAGAGGGCCGAGATGAAACTAAGACCTGTCCAAAACTGCACTGTCAATGGTTGATTGGTAGATTGCTCTGTACCCAAGAGTTGGATCGGGTTATACTTTCCCATCTTGCTTGATAATATCAACGTTAAATATTCATGTGTATTTACTAAGGACTTTAATTCATACAGCATAGCTAGCCTGGTATTTTGTCTATTCGACTTAACAACACCACTTATCATGGAATAATAACGACTTGTATCGACCGATTTGTAAATAACACTGTATATTAACTCATTAAATTTGCATAAAAGCAGTATCTTGGGGTTTTTTTCCTTGACAGTGACTTTTGATTAGAGCTAAGAGTATTATTTGTAAAGATGTCATTTTTGATAATTCCTTTAGGAAATGGTAGCCTGTATTCAACGTAACATGTAAAGCTCGGTCCTAGCTCTTAAGATCTATCTTTGGTTTATCTAGGCATATCTAGGCTTATCTAGGCAAGGTTATTGTTCATAGGTGTCAGGTGTGTTGCTCTGTCAGGAAATCAACTTCGAAACCAAAAACTACCACAAGAAAACTACTTTTAGAGTAAAAAGACACAGGTTCAACAAGTGTCAAAAAATTTTTTATAGGAGATATATTTAATCCCTGTTATAGGGATCGAAAGAGGGAAGCAGAATAAGTTGGAAGATCTTGTAAGCCTGAGGAATGAATAATGTAGCTCTTAACCGATGACTATGTAGATGAGATGAGGTGATATGGCGTCGCTTTCAAGTGTATTTATCAAGTTATAACGTGGCTGTTGGTATTATCACTCGGCAGTTTCTTTCCAATCTACCTCCGTGACGACCATCAGTTAGGGTAATTCGTCCTGCAATCGATTAACATCGGTTCTTTGTGCCTTTATGTTCTCACAATACTAAACCGATAGGCTTTACAAAGATAACTTTGCCTTTCTAGAACATCCCTTTAGTAAATAAGTAAATGTGCATATGTGACTTTAAGCATACACCGAGTGTTTAGTGTCATGTTTAGAGAGTAATTTGCTTACTGAATATTAAGCTTGTATTTTTGTCTTGTAGTAAAATGATCACAATCTCCTGCTAACCCTGTAGCCTCGAATTGAAAAAGTCTTTATCTTGTCCTCTCTGCGATGAGCTGCTCATCTATGCCACTGTCGTAGGGATGGCTTGCTGTTGTAGGGTTGGGGCACCTGATTAGAGGTGAAGCCAGGGTATCCTGCTTGTTTCCAAAGACGGCAAAGCGTGCATCTCAGTGGATGTGTGCCGATAGAGACTATCTGTCGTCACTGACATACCTCATGGGCCGAAGGTAGAAGGCAGTGCATTTCCTGTTCTTTGATCTGAAACAAGTTAATAAAATTCAAAAATAGTAAGTAGTAATGCGACGACATGTTTAAAGTAACGATTCCCAATTATATTGAGTGTTGATAATGGCTGATCTATAAAAAAGGTGCTTTAGATACTTTAATCTCTCTTCTGACAATACTGACAGTCATTGTTAAGATAAATCTGTAACTTCACATACTTCTTATACTCAGTATAATTCTGGTGTTGCAGAAACGAAAGCGACTACGCATTTTTGTCTTATATATATATGTACGTTTTCATTTTGCTATAGTAATAAATTTAATTTTTAGGAGGTATATGTTAGGTTTCCCTCACCTCAATGAAATGCATTTCCGGTACCGCCTGACAGATCATCTCTCAGGGTGTTCACCATTTGGCAATATTTTGACACTTTTCTTCTCCAATTTTCTGTGCTAAAGCCCCCTCTATTTGTTTTGGAGACATCTTTGGTATATTGTAGCTGCTTTCCATCTTGAGATTGAACATGTTGTAACTGTGAGTTTGGACCGACCCTAAAGTTTGTATGAATGTTTGCACGAACTACAGAAAATATTACAAAACGATATCTGGTATAAAACGGTGCAGGATTGGCAGTGGCTGCATCAGTTATCAACAGGGACCAAGCCTCGTTTGACTCCTTAACAGAGAGAAAAGACGATAGGGATGTTGGACCTTAGAGCAAGTGAGACCCACGTTGCAAGAATTATGGAGTGTTCAAGAAGAACAGTCATCCGGCTTGTGTGTCGTTACAGGCAGACTGGAAGGACGTCTGACAGGCCCAGGAGTGGACGACCAAGAGTAACAACCCCCCTGGAAGACCGTCATTTACGGGTGCTTCACTTCAGAAACAGATTCCTATCAGTGACGTAACAAGCAAGTGCAGTGCTTTGCCGGCCCGTCAGCAGAATAACCGTATCCCGAGGATTACGTGTGCAAGGTATCAGACCACTCAAGGGCATGACGTTAACGCGTGGATATCGACGTCAAAGACTTTCTAAAACCCCATGATAGAGCACACGTGGGACTACCTGGGGCGCCAAATTCGAAACCGCCAGCAGCCTCCAAAAACAAGGGCAGAGTTGATTATTGTGCTCCAAAAAGAGCTCCCGTGAGTGTCATACGTCGACATACTTCAACAGCAAGGTGTCGTGTCCAAGCCTGCAGGACACACCCGCTATTAACCAAAAAAAAAAACGTGTTTAGACTCTTCGATGGATGTTTTTGTGAATTTGTGTGTTCATCGAATACCGGACAATCGTACACCTTGGACCAAGTTGCTAAGAAAATGGATTTCCTGACTTCGATTTGATTGTCCACTTTAATTCAGGCTGACTAATTGATCTTTATTCCCAAATAAAGTAATCATTTTCAAAAATAAGTCTTTGTTCATTTGTTATTGTGAAAATAAATGAGGTGACGTTTCTTTTGTGCTTCAGTTTATATTCATAATTAGCTAAATTTTTGTATGTAATTATGACTTTATGAATATTTGCATTAGTATAATGCTAAAGGTGAATGTTGTACCTATATGAGTGTGTCTATCCGGAGGAGGGAGGAGGTCCTTGCCGAAGACCTTCCTTAACTGACACAGGCCTGACGTTTCTCTATGCCTATCCCCTGCTGGGCTAGGATTCTTGCGTCTAATGTTTCCTCAATTCAGCGAAGAAGGGAACTCAAACATGTTGATTGGAGTTCCATTTCGTCGGATGTTATATTGTAAAGAACTCTATAAACTATTTCATCTAACGTGTTTCCATGATATGCCGCCCCATCTGATTCCTTACTTCAACTATAAATGCAATCATTTTTTTGTTTAGTTTAGACTCAATCTCTTGCAAAATATCTTCATTTAGTTCACAATCGGCTGAAGCATCCTTCCTAATTCTTTCTTAAATCCAAGATTTGAACTGTATCTAATGAATAAACCGAAATTTTCTGTAGCGGAGCAAAAGCCTTACCAAAAATTGATTGTTATTGTGTGATCGTGAATCTGTTAACGTGGCTTTTGGAAAGAACCCATGATCAACTTTATGGATCTCTTAAACTTAGGCCGAGTAGGAATCTGAGAAGGGTTCATGCAATTTAATGTCACAATTGGGACAATTGGCTTTTGTTGGAGACTCATTACTCTAATCCTCAAAGTCTGTGTTACTGCAATATCAGAAATTGTAAAGCTATCTTGAGTAATGTAAATACTGTCATCGCAATCTAAAGACATAATAGTATGAAAATGTCCTGTAAAAATGAATGAAATGTGCTCAGTCGTCGTCTTTTATACCGACAACTCTTCCATAGTTAAGCATGTGTAGAGTTCTTAACCCTTTGAAACACGTTTATGAAAACACGTGATTGGCATACCTTTCTTTCGAAGGCGAATATAATCCCCACTTTTCAGACATTTTCCTATATTGAAGTTAATTTTTGTTAATGTCGAGAAGTTTGATTGTGGACAACTGTTAAGGAAAAATCCTGTGGGCTTGGATCCTGGGGTCTATGCTTAGACTCGCCACATTACATCCCGAAAGAGATCATAGTATGTGGAAGGAGCTTAGTGGAATCAATCACGCTGGTGTAGCGGGATGATTTATCTTGTGCCGCCGTGGTTACTGAAATTGTTTTGTTTTCAAACAAAAGTTTATCCGAGTTTACTTTTAACAGATTCAAGATTGACATTGGCGAAATATTTGTTGACAGGTAGGTGTTGACTGTCAGCACAAAGAAAAACTCAAACTGTACACTTAATCCAAAAGAAACATTTCAAAACTGAAAATCTGCTGATTATTGCTACATCTGAAGTGGTTAAAAAAGAAAATATTGCACTTTTGATAACACATTTATATGCACATGACATTTGTGGTGGCATGAAACCCATTTATTTCAATTGTGTCGTTAGAGAATGGTGTGTTTAACTGTAAAAAGCATCTGTCATTGAGACCTGTTATGTTTGGTGCGAGGATGCTAGCTACTATTCAACTTGATTACTACATCTTTATTCATAGGACTAGTAAGTGGGACTGAGCTAACAAAATACAACTGGAAAGATTTAGGACAGAGGGCATTTGTTTCTTGCATGAATATACTATTAGTTTTTTGGTCCAAACAGTGTGCAGAGATAGTCCAAAGTTTCTTCCTCGACTCAAAAACTGTGCCATAGTTTGCATCATTTGATCTGTACTAGCATGGTTTGGTTGTTTTGATTGATCTCGGAGGGTTTTTTAGTAGTTGACCTGAACCTATTTGAGACAATAATTTATATGTTGGCGTCCTTACACGTTACAAAACTGTTGGTCTTGTAAAGGCTTCAACATATGAGATCCCTACCGTCTGACAATTCTAAAGACCATTTGAGCAATTGGGTTCTAAGGATGTTTTGTTTTTATTAGATAGAGTACAGGTTATCAATTGTAAGCTGTCAGTAGAATCCTGGAGCCGACAGACGGTCAAATTATTGATAGATGCACTTTATCTTTACCTCACGTCCCGAGTTGTTTCTTGCTTTTACGATTGTACTATTCCTAATAGGGTATTAACCTTTAAAAGTTATGATCATCCTCAGCATTTAATCAACCCCATTAAAGTAAAAGTATCTGAAAAAATAGCAACAGGTAAAACCACCAATCTCTCGTGCCCGCTATCCTATTATTGGGACAAGATTCAAACACATTTTTAAAAAATTTATATAGATTGCATAGCAATGCTCACAGACACATCTTCAGTTTATGTCACGAAAATCAGTATTAAGTCATTTTTCATATATACAAGTTCAATACAACACATTGACACACTTTTGATTTTCGTAGTGTCGATTCTTTTCGAAGATCGAATTGATCCGGGTGAAAAGTCAGCTTCACCTGATGATGTAAAGGACAAACACTCTAATAAAGAAATGTTTCAATCTTAATTTTCATCGTTTTACCTATGATTAAGATACCCGAGGCCACGGTTACTAGAAAACACTTTCAGTACATTAAAAACATGCAATCTATCATTCATCTAAATCAAGAAAGACTTGACTCATTATATGCATGGTTCTGTCTCTCTGTCTTTTTTGTATGACTAGGGTTAGAAAACTCCGCAAACGAAATTCTTCTTCTTTTGTACTTAAATGTTCCACGGATAAAAATAATTATCCATACTTCACTTATTCACAATATGCTACCATCATTTACATGCAAGATGAGGAAAAATTAAATCAATTTATCCACATTGCACTTAAAAACTAAATGGGAAATAACTTTACTGGAAATTGATAAATCCAGTTTTGTGTATAGAACTTTTCAAAGGTGCCCTTGGCTAATCTGCAGGTTTGATAAAATTGAATTTCTTAGCCTATGATGTCACTACGATTTTTATGTCAATAAAAAGTACTACCAATCTTAATCTACACTGAGAAACCATAGTCTATTGCCTTTCAAATGACTAACTTAAAAGCGTTAGTCCCTCCACATCATTATCAGATAATTCAAACGTAAATCCTTTCAGTGATGTTAAATGTTTATCTGAAACTTTACTTCCCAGATCACTGTAGATAATGATCAGTTCAGTGTTAACGTTGTTCTGGAATACATTCAAAATCTCAAAAGTTACCTCGTTGGTTTTTTATTACATATATATTTATCATTTCCAGTACTTTATATTTCTGCACGCAGGTTTGGGTGCAATGCTCCACTAAATATCAGCGCAGTACCACCCAGTAGTTCGATGCTCACTGGTTTCACCGCAATGCATAGCCATAATTGTGTTGCGGGATTTCTCCCCTTTCTCTCCGTGATATAAGTGTAATACTCTTGAAAGCAGCGATTAACACAAAACCACCCACCACCCATTTGTCCTTTTTAGAATTATGATTCTTCTGCTTTTCTTTTGTTGTAAAGTAATGCCTATACGAATTTAGATAACAGCTCCTACCAATGAACGAAATAGGCAGAAAAACGTCACCCTCAACATCAATCTCAAAGTACAGTTTAAACTCTTTGTTATTCACAAGATGATAGGTAATGTGGTTTTTTTTAAAAACCCTTCCAAATCCTTAAAATTAACACGATTTATGGTTCATTTAATGAAGAAAGACAGCTTTTCGTATTAATAGAACTATTTATTGTTCATTACACCGTTGAGTCATTTTCAATTATGTGTTGGGCAGTATGAACTACCAAATGTGTTTCAATATGTTTTCCACCAGTCGACCACAAAGGCACCGAATAAATCCCATCCCAGGTAGAATTAAATCGTGCCTTTTGTGACGATGATGAAGTGTTTTGAATCGGGCTGATGAGTAAACTTGGAGTTTATACAATTCTTATATAGAATCTTTCTCAATAAATGATACGGCCCCTTTTTAGTGACGAAATGAATAAAATGGAAACGTAATTATTTAATTTATTTAGATATAAAAAAGGTTACTCTTGATCATGTTTGCTGTTGATGAGTAGATGTTTGAGTACATAACCAAATTGCTGTTGCAAAGTTACGGTAATGTTGACCTTCATCATGTTATTAGGATGGCCATGCCATGGTTGAGTCTTGGCTTGGTGAACAGTGTTCGGTTATTATTGCATAAACAATGAATTAGTCAACTGGAGTCAAGAAGTTTTAATAGATCAGTACCATTGATGTACGCTTTGAAGATTTGTGTCATCTCGTAGTCGTATTGTTTATTTTTACCTTGTATACAAACAAATGCTTTGTTATCTTTTGTAATTGAGGTAAATGTTGCTTTAATAGTATTAAACTGTCAGTATGCCATTTTTACAAATTACTATCAAAAATAGCAAGACAACAACTATTTGACTTCCAAATTTATCACAGCCATTAATATGTTGGGTTTTTTTATAAATCGAAACCCCTACTAAGTACAGTGCTGTAAACCTACGCACCAAAGACATACACGATCATTCAACCGAGAAAATAAGTGATAAAAACCAAGTTTAAAGTTAAAGTTAAGAGCTTTATTCAACTTTAAAACTTATTTTTTAAGTTTAGGTAATGATAAACCAATAGTTCGATCAATATGTTGGTCACAATTGCTTTGTGAGAAGGCAAACTGTTTGATGACGACATGTTTGCTAGGAATTTTGTCAATTTTTACAATTTTGTCAGTCTTTTGTGCCATATTTATCAACATTTATTTCCTTTTTACCTTTTAAAAAACTTCATGGTATCATAAAAATTGCCTAAAGATGCTTTGACATCAATTTATTAGAAGAAAAAACTCGTCCTGATTTTCGAGGTAAAGTTTTGAGTTTGTGCGTATCTTTACCCGACACTGCTGTATTTGTATATTAATATGGAAAACTTATCGCATGACCTATGCAAGTGACATGAGAAAGAAGTACAAAATACTTTTACTTTAGTTTTTATATGACATATTTTGAAACACTTTCAGGTACTTGAAAACGTAGACAAACTTAAACCCGGGAATAATTACTCCATGAAAGCAATCAAAAGCAATGACGACCAGGTATGCAAGTGAGAGTTCATCAGATCAAAACAATGTGACATTAAATGGAGTTTTATTACATAAATGCATAAATGTAATTTTAGTCTAGGGTTTTGATTTTGAGCAGTGATATGTAACCACCAGTATGAGTATGTGAAATATCCAACACTTTTCAGAGTTAATCGCAACTGAACAAGTTGTGAACTCTAATTATGAGACTGAAAATCTATGCGGGAGTAATATTAATGGGCAACTTATATACCCGTTTCTTTTCTAATTTCATCGAAATTCTCTTATTTCAGGAGGGGATTTGCTTTGCCATCTGTCCAGGAGTACAAATGCCAGAGTAAGATTTGAGTAATTATCACCATTAATCATCAGATTTCTGTTTTTCATACATTTTGATGATTTTTACAAGAAAAACATTTTAATATTTAGTTCTAATTGGTTTATCATATATGATTTTAATAACTATATGTAATATAAT
Source organism: Phorcus lineatus (assembly GCA_921293015.1). NCBI lineage: Eukaryota > Metazoa > Mollusca > Gastropoda > Trochida > Trochidae > Phorcus > Phorcus lineatus. The sequence goes on from OV121085.1 coordinate 12,062,365, forward strand.
TCTTTATATGTTTTGTAGATATTTAGTAAAGGTAACTAATACAAGTTTTCAAGAAAACATTAGGCTTCACTGTCACATTTTAACACCATTGTATCAGTTTTGCTAATAAAATTGCTGTACCGAAGGAAATGTTTTCCCTGAATTTTCATCATGTCTCGGTAACAATTGTTTGATGAATACTTTTTTTATCATAAAAATTACACCCAGGATATATTAAATATTGATATAAACTCAGCTGTAAAGTAAGCAGAGGGTAAGATGTCAAAGAGTTGACAGTTCACTAATGATTAGTAATAAACTGTAGACTATGCTCGATTTCAACACCTGTGAATAAATACTAATTACAAGAAAGCAATGAATTAGTAAATCCATGATTGGCCGATGCTGGACCGATGCTCAGTCGATATCATTCGCCGACGTCGGGCCGATGAATAACCGATGAGCAAAACTTCGTCGGCCCGATGAAGTTAGCCGGTTGTGGGCTGATGATGTTAACAGCACCAGACCGATGTCGGGCCGATGTAGGTGTGCTACCTGGGATAATATTTGAATAGTGAACCAACCCAGCAGAGATTCAACACAGTTGAAAACCATTAAAACTACTACTCGGCCTTTAGCGCGACGTCTGTCACTGCATTACAACCTTACGTTGATGTAATCTCTAGCACCACTGGTTCTCAAGAAATGGCATTTTGTCTACTGGGATCTGATTGGCTACTGTTGCTTTCAGGGCAAAGTAATTGCAGTTTAATTAGATATTTGTCATTGGTGAAGCGGATTCATACAAAGAAAAAATTATCAGTTTTTGAAAAATGAAACGAAAGCTTGTTTAAATGATGTCATGATTGGTTGTCTGTACTGACTATCACCACCAGGCGTTTGATTGTTCAGATCCTCACTTCCTGATGATTGGTTGAATTGATGCTGTGCTCCACTCACGTTGGTTGCTGATAGGCTAATACCAAGAATTGCGTAACTTTGTTGTGTTCTTACTTTAACAAGCTGTAACCAACACAAATATTTGATATTATTAATATTCAACAGATACTAGGTAGTCTCGTCGTCGTTCATATAAAAATGTGAAAAAAATTACTTGTCTTTTGCTTACATGTGCTGTGTTAATCTCAGTAAATGAGCAAGGAAATTTATAATAGTTGTGCAACTACGAGAGATGTTATATAACCGTTTTGCCTTACGAATAGGAAAATAGGATTATAACATTGCATGATGTTGAAAATATGGTATCAAGTGAAATCGTTTGTTATAGAGGGGTTATCATTAACATCAATATGAAGCGTTTTCTAAATTGATGGTTATAAAACTTACTTGATTGCTAAGAGCCAATGACATAAGTGCAGATATAAAAGTGACGATTCCTCCGCCAAAAAACATTGCATCAGAGGCCATTCCCATTCGTACCATGTAGTTTATATCGTCACAGTAGAAAAACTTCAACAGGCTCTGTAACTGACTGTTCCTATAAAATAAAGGTTCTCGAATAGTAATGCTTATCCCTGAAATCCTTTCCACAAGTAAGAGCACGTTGAGTTACGAATGTTATTTGAATATCAGACAAGCTTAAGCTATCCGCAGTTGATCGTAACATTTTTAGTTCCTCAATCATATATAACTCTAGACGATGGTATCATCAACCCGAAAATGCTTTACTAGTGTTACAAGGGCGGGATAGCGCAGCGGTTTGAGCTGTAGGCTTCAAGTCAAGAGTTACGTGGTTCGAATCGTACCAGGGGCTCTCGGCAACTTTGACTGCAGTGGAGATTTCAGCGCAGCACCACAATTGGTTCGCTAGTTCCAACCGATGCTCATCGCTATGCATAGACACATGCTGTTTCATGCTTTCTTCTTGCAATGATAGTAATTTCACCATGTGGGTAAAATACTCTTGAAAGCTTCATCAAAATCAAAATCAGATCACTTGTTTATACGTTGGAACCCCTTTTTCTAAGTATGGCTTCTCATCCCCTTTTGTTTCTTAACTTTTGTTTCACAACTTTCACATACTAACGTCATACTCACTCGCATTTGCATTTTCCCTCGTGCATGTGACAGAAATGACCCCCCGATGCTTGTTGCGATACAACAAGTCCTTGGAAGTACAGAATTGTCAGGAGAACCACAGACGTCAATCCAAGGAAAGAATGTATCATGTACTGAAACAGAAAGATGTCAAAATGATCAGAGAAAAATCAATTGCAGTACACCGTTTTAATATATTTGAACTACATCAACGGTTATCATATAATCCATAATTTTGATCAGTGAAACATGGTATTGTATTCAGTTGATTTATTTGTTGAAGCTCATTAGGTCATTTAAGCACGTGTTTAATAACTGAAATATTGTTCAAAGCACGTTAAACCCCAACTCACTCACAAGGTCATTTAACAATTGAGTGACTTTATAAGATGACCATGACTTTGCAGGGCCATTCTTAATTCGATCATCATTTCCAAAACGTTTCATTTTATTTGAAATATAATTCATAGAACAATTGACACTATTGATAAAACACCATTTATATCTCATCTTATGAAGAAGGAATCATATGTTTAAGCTCATTAAAATTTAAGTTTCACTTCACTCGCTGAAAAATACATAATGTTCAATGAGAATAAGTCACTAGACGATTGCTCACGAGAGAAGAAACTGTACATTTGGCTACCAAGCAAAGACACTTACAAGACTATAAAGAACGATTTAAGGAACTTGTTATGAGTGAGAGATATTAATGTTGTGTTGTTCTTGAATGTTCGAGAAGAGAAGATGGGAGGAGAAGACATTGTATGAACCTAATATTTTTACAAGAAGGGCACAACATTCTTTATTAAAACGCATTATATTATCACGGTGTTTGCCACCATGATTAATTTTCCGCCTGTAAATAAATATTAAATATCTTTGAAAATTATGTTATTTTGATAATAATCTTGCTTGTTCAGCATACCTATGTGGCTTATAAGAAACTGATGATCAAACAAGATGAGTAAAAAACCGGTCTTGAAGACCCATTTTTGACATGTCAATCAAAGTTGTTACCTTGTTATATTTGTTATCTATTTTTTATATGTCATAGCATTAGAGGATTATTCTGGGAATAAATATCAATTACTTTAAAGCTCTGAGCAGGAAAAAATAGCCCAAAACCTCACTGGTGGTATCCTTTTTTTAAAATCATATTTAATTAAGCTACCATAATAAATGGATGAGAAACAACTGCATTGCTAAACTGATACATGAACCCTATTTCAATAAAATGTAACCAATTGTAATGACTTCTAGTTTAAACAGATTTAAGGACAAACTAAACACAGGGGTATATCTTCTTTTAGTCAACAAATGAATAATTCATCTGCTCACAGATATCCTTTTTCGCAACGCTGTAGCCAATAATCCCGATGCTGCAGGAATGATGTACTGAAAAAGGGAAAAAATCAGTGCGAGAGAAAATCTCATTGCAATCTTGAACAAAAGGGCTGATTTTTGTATGTTTTATATTTTTCTAATACTGCATAAATTGATTTTATTTACCTCATTTATTGAATTTGCGTTTTGTGATAATGGAGTTAGTTCAATTCAGAGTAGTAAAGCAATTTTTATAGCAAGTTAAAATCAGCGAAGGATTTTACATAACAGCAATGTACACTAGATATATCTATAACATTTTATTAATAGCTTGCATGAATTAGGCGGTTTTATATTCTTTATTTCTATCACCATTCCATCGTTAACAGTAAATCTTGGTATATGTATATACTTACTGCAAACCCAACTATCCAAAGTAAAGCAAAAACGGCGCTTATGTCACTATCCCTTTTGACGATGAAGTCCATGAGTTTTGAAGTCACAACGCTGAGGGTGATACCTAAGCAGGAAATATAATCATGAGGATATTGTATACCCTATTGGTTAAAGTGTACCTTGGGTAAACGCCAGTGAAATAAAGATAACAGCTGACAAGTTTAGATTATTTTCTCCCCTAAACCCAAGGCCCTTATCCCACTGACGATGACTGGTAGCGAATTGCTTATCTGACTTATGATTCGATTTTTTTGTTATTCAAAATACAGGAAAAGGGGTACGTTTACAAAGCGTTCCTCTCATTGCACAGATGCGATAAGCAATAAGGACCACCATTCAGTTAATGAGACGACTAGTAATTGAACTTTCAAATTTGTTTAGCCGATAAATCTCGCATCTGTTGACGAAACTAAATGTAAACGTGACGTAACCACTCGATCGCTTTGACGTCATTTATGTCAGTCCATATCTTTGGTTCTAATTACTTATTGGACTGGTAAATACATCATGCGGTTTTTTGGAGAGTATGACATAACTGATTTCAATCATAAGGAAACTTTTGAAATGAAATAATTTGAAATGTTCACGATTTCATAACCACAAAGAAGAGACATTGTAATTGTATAATGAAGAAACGTCATAAATTCACAATACAGAATACCCCATTCTCTCCAAACAGAGGTAGCTGCGTCATGAATTCCTATACTTAATACGAAGGTTTGTCAGGCATCAGGCAGTTCCCCCTACCGGCAACTTAAACTACCTACAATATTTCAGCCAATGAAAACATCGAAGCATGAATAACATATTTGTTGTCACACAGGCCTGTGTAATGATACAGTCGCTAAATGAGGCGTATGTGTTCTATAAAGACGACTCAAAATGCAAAGTGCATAATCGAATAAAGTTTAGCTTTTGGAAAGCTTAGGGAAATAACTAAAGCAATTTGAATGATAACTTTTGATTGCACAACTAACTTTGATTGCATCCAATCAGCGTTCTACATTTCGTGCCTAAGAAACCTTCGAATTAAGACAAAGTAGGAATTTATGACGCAGCTACATTTTTTTTGTACCTCTGTTGGGAGAGAATGGGTATCCCCTTGAGATGTAGGAAAAACTACATCGGAACTTTATGAATGAAATAATAAATTATACAATCTTTTACACTAATATCACTCTTTTGTTAATGAGTCTATATCTGATTCAGTGAGTGGTTCACTTTTCAGTAATCGAAAGAAAGAGTTCGTGGAAAAAATTCAAGGATTATTTGTGGACATAGCTGGTTTGCCTTCATAAGGTCAGCGTTAAGCTTATATAAGAGTAGATTTCACTGACTTTCGAAATTTAGTTTCAATAACAATGTATCTTACATTTTTAGCGAGCAATGTAAACCGACAAATCGCCAATGCAGCTGCAGAAACGTTATCCGAAATATAAGAGTTTTGTATTAATTTATTGTTTATATTGTAATAGACGTGCCCTTTAATGGACAGCCCAGTGACAGTGAGTAATGTTAATTGTACCAAGATGTTAAACTGTATGTGTTTTCTATATGAGGACTTTGTGTTGTGGATTTGTTTACTGACGCAAAATTATGAAAACGTTAATACAGCGTACAATCTCTTCAGTTCGATGGCATTTGTCAATCCTTTCAACCAAAATATAACCCAAGTCAGAGATGTAAATAATAATGATTTAATACTGTAAGAAAACAAGAAAAAATCAGAAATGAGTAAACTCAACAAAAGTAAAACACTCGCTCACAGAAACCTTACCCTAACCTATTGTTTCCTAGCTCTAATTTCTCCCCCTTCCCACTACCTGTATAATAAATAAACGTCTATCCTACATAACTACTTGCCCTAAACTCTCCCTATGTCATCTTAACCTTCCTTTCAACTCACTCTTACAACTACTAATACATATATCATACATGTTTCCTAAGCTAATATTTCCCCCAGCCGTTTAACTACATAAAAATACTGCCCTACGATTACTTGTAAGAAAACGCCAGAGAGATATCCCCCGTAGGCGGCAGTGGACTTACTTAGCAGATTGCTGCGTCAGGAAGGAAATCGATCGATAGCGCACCAGGCCTCTTATACCCCAGAGCTAACCCCTGATTGGCTGGCAGCAATAAACAACTCTACTGCAGTATTTGCCTAACCTTATGGTTCCGCCCCACAACAATCATGGCGGACACCTAACCGTTAAACAAATACTCAAGCGCTACCACTGGAGGAAATTCCAAAGAAATATTACTGCCAAATGTAAGTATAGGTACATAAATGAACTACAAGGTAACGGCATCAATAGAATATTTACTTGAATAGCAAAATACGTTAATAAGCCACCCATTTAATCCCATTAACAGATATGATTATTATTAGCGATAAAATCATGAAAAGCCACCCAAACACCCGACAGCTAAATAATAATTACCCGTAATAACTTAATAATACTGCCATCAACCCATTTATAAATAATACATAAACTCGATTTCCTACAATATGAATTTAAAAACTTGACTGATTAGGATAACTGCTACGCATATTGAATTTATAATTTGAAATAACAGAGTGAAAGTCATGTTCGTGTTGTCGTTTCTTATATGCTTTAAATATCAAACCTATTGAATCGAAAATGATAAGTAAACATTCTGGTTAGTTTATGTGACTAATTATCTGAACTATAGATATATTACTACGAATCTGTTAACAGAAATGATCAGATCAATAAGAGACCATGTTCAGATAAGAATATGTCATGACGAAAACATTAATACATGAATGTTTTTATCTCATGAAGATCACAAAAGTGACTAAGATAAATAATACAAATACATAGGTTGAGTGATATGGGAGCATAAGTTGACATTTTCCTATATATTTGATGTTCCTTAATTTCATCATTTCATTTTATACACGTAGTAGTATTTTCCTCAAAGAAAATCGTTTCAAATACTCACCACAAGCAAGAGAAAGGACGCATAAAACGGCAAAAGCAACATTAAGCCTTGAGGAAAGCATGGTTACCGCTGTATGCAAGGTGTTTCACGCTCTGAAGTAGTACAGTATTCAGTCACATTTAAGCCCGTCCTCACTTGTTATCAGTAGAAGGAAGTTATGTGCGATAGTTGTGTTAGAGATAAAGCTGAACTGAGGTCAGATAAATACACCAGGTACAAGTAGAATGACATGAAAGATAATCATCCAAAATACAGATGAAATATATCCTGAGATTGATTGTTTGAAACTGAAACCATGCATTGAAAAAACTATTGGGTACGGTAAAGGATAATAAATATTCAGACAAACATTTTTGTTGCTGTATAAATGGTATTTTGAAGGGTCCTACTGAAAGCGACCATCGGGGAAAACGGCCATCGGGGAAAACGGCCAATAGTTTACTGTAGAAAAAGAACATGGCTCCTGATTATGTCCCTGACATGCTCTATAAGGGGAAAGGTCAGGACTCATTATTAGCCAAAGCATATAGATAATTCTGTGACCTGTGAAGTAGTTATTAATGACAGGAGTGCGGTGGGCACGGGCATTAGCATCTTGAAAGATAAAACGTCGACCTGAATGTTGAGCAAAGATCAGAATTATCGGTGCCAGTATGTTGTCAAGGTAGTACACAACAGTGACCCTTCCTTCACCAATATGTCCGTTCTGCCAGTCATTGTGGTTCCTCTCGACACCATAACAGACGCAGACGCACGCCAGAAGCTGTCATGCTGTCTGCTGTTAACGTTAGCTTGACGCTCATTTACACGCCCCCAAACGCAAACACGCCTATCAGTGACATACCGAGTAAATCTGGACAAATCTGAGAACTTTACAAGCGCCAATCGATTTCTACGCTTTGACGTGATTTAATGGAGGCACAACACGCGGACGGTGTGCATGCAAATGGGCTGCATGTAACCGATTTCTTATCGTTTGGGGTGTAACTCGAACTTCTTTAAAGCTGATTTGTACTTTTCTCATAGACTGTGACACATTTAGCATGTTGGCTACTGCTCGTTGGGTAGAACCCATTTAAAGCATGCCCATGGAACGTAGACGTTCATCACGTTGGAGACGTCTCATTGCAAATTAAACGAAACACACTAAAGCAAAAATACGCCAAACACTAAAACCTTATGCAAGTACCGATAGGAAAGTAAACATGAATATGATAAACCAGCACGCGGCAGTTTCCATTAAACCCTTCCTTGAAGTGTCAAATTTATCTGTAAACCACTCACGTATATGACACTTTTGCGTTTCGCATGGAAGCTCAGTGGTTCTGTTTGGGCGATAAGTTCTCCATCCGTGAACATACTCTCAAAGCATGGAAAGTGTTCATGACTCTTTATCATATCACAACCTGCATAGATATTTGCGTAACAATATCCCATCAATATTTAAGAGTATATATGTACTGTTATTACATATTGTGTAATAATGTCGCGTGTCGACTGATTAAATGGTAAGGTTTTTCAGTACGCTTTCGAGGGTAACATTCAAAATCTCCAATCTTCTGTCAAACATTCTCAATAAAGTATATCCGCATATGCCTCTTTGCCATTCTTCCTGTCGAGACCTTGCGGATTTTGAGTTAAACTACTATAATTTAGGACGGCGCGTGCTATTGTTGAAAACTGTAGTAATTACTTCCTACAGGGATCATGTAATTTTTAATCTGTTTGCTCAAGAAGTTAAAAAATTCATAAAATTTATATTTCCTTAGACATATATTGGGTACAATCTGATGAAGATTAAGCAACACAGGGATTTAAAAATATTTGATTAAAACACTTCCAACCTCTGAATTTTCAATTGAACGTTTTCACATGGAATTGCACACTTCTATAAATGATCATATAGAAATGGAACTGATAGACTCTAACGCAAATCTTACATGTAATATTAATAGCCATGTGTTTAGGAATTGCGATGAAACCTCGGAAATTTTGGAAACAGTTGTAGAAGAAATAAATGTATTCAAATATGTATTACTGGATAATTAAAATCTTAGCAGAAAACTGAATCACATAATTGTCTCTGCAACGAGACATATCTATGTATTATCTAACATTGCAACTACCAAATTAATCATATATAGATTGACGATATTGTTATTTCTGAAAATTTCGATAATACAATATGCACGAATAAAACACGAATATAATGGTCTTATTATTAAAGAAGTGAAAATAATATGATGTTTAACAGTGTAGCAAGTCTATCGCTACATGTATGTGAATCGATAAGATGCATTCTACCATAACTGTGCAAAATACCCAGTTCTGATTGGCTGCTGTGAAAAATCACAGGGTGTATAATCTGGTTATACAGTCTTCTGTTTACTTCGTCTAACGCGCAAGAATTCACTAGTTGCCTAGCAACAATATTGTCTAAGTACTTGCATGTCCGCCGGACATTTTTACTAAAGATAACATTATTGTGATTAACATTTCATAATTATATAAAATTCCAATTTAATAAGCATATGCAACTTCGAAACGCGGTCAAACACGGCGAAACCCGACAGTTCATAAAGGCAGGCATTCAATAACACGGCGTCTGCGTTAGCGCTAGGCTGGTGATGGTTTGAAACATAAACGGAAAACATATCACACAAAATTCATCAAAATTAAAATTGCACTCACCTCATAACTTTATTTTAAAGAACAATGTCTTAATACCGACTCAAACAATTAAAATATTGTAGAAATTATTCCGAACGCTGACGCTGGTTGAGAAATACTTACGTGGAATGAAAAGAGTGAGCTCACATGAAAGCATTTGGAAATTGTCGGTAATGTCCGATGCTTACTTCAAGTAACGTTATTCGAGATTCCAAAGTACGTCATCTTTGTATGAATGTTAGTCCGTGGAAATCGTGCACGGGCATCGATGACACAGCACAATCGAGCAAACGCGAAAGAATTTAAATCGTTGTTATGGTAGAATGGAGATAAACATACTGTGTTTGGAAATCAGAGGCATATAACGGAATTATAATCCTAAATATCTCGATGAACGGTTATTCGTGGATATCTTATTCATATGAATGCATGTATGTTACATTCAACAGCATATATTTCGAAAATAACCCCACCTATAGGTTTGTAATATGTTTGAAAAACACAATACTAAAACCCTCGATGGCACATCAAATATTTACAACATCAACTGAGGAAATTTGTGTCAGGGATTCAAAAATGTCACGCGCATTGGTTTTGCGTCTTTAAGTTCAGTTTGTAGTCACATCCATAACAGTAAACAGTCACAACAACCTCCAAGTCAGGGCGCCTTCCCTTCGAATACCTCTACGGTAGTTGCCCTGCCTTCACTTGCGGGGGCATTGTTGTCAAGAATCTTGACAACAATAGGAATTGACGTCATCGATAGTCTCGAACCAAATTGTTAGTTTACATACAAATAACTTGGTTCGAGAGTATGTTTTAAGCGTTACGCGTATGAAATTCTCTGATTATAACCAAAGTCCGTGTAATTTGCTTCAAATATAATTTTTTATTTGATGTGTATATGGTGGACAATTTGTTATGTTTCAACAATTCAGAGAAAACTTAGTAAAATAACAAAAAGTTTCGTTTGCCGTACTCATTTCTTGAGTCGTTGTTCGGAGTTGCATTGTGAATCCTATGAGTTAGGAGCTTCACTTTTAGAGCGCGACATCAATCGTTGGTTGCACGCGCTGTATTAGAGCTTTTTCACCTTGAAGCCTTCTGATGGCAGCGAGTATATTAGTGACGTCACGGAGCGGATACTCGCTGTCTGGAGCTAGCAATCACAAGGTTTCCAAAACAAATAGTTGTGTTATGATCAACGATATTCACACTTATGAGATTATTTTTGAGATTGACAATAGAAATGCTGATTCAATCGCTCAATTTTGTAATATTTATAATTATTATATACTGCAGGTAACATAGGGAAATGAGACATCCTTTGACTAGTACAAGTTCTGTTTTTTTGACGTGATTAAGAGGTAGATACTTGTTTCTTTCAACGAAATAACACATTCACTCTACAGCGTTGCGATAAAGTTTATCATACATGTATGTATGTATGTATGTATGTATGTGTGTATGTATGCATGTATGTATGTACATAACTATGTAAATAAGTAAATAATAAGAAAATTTGTTATTATCTATCTCCATGTATGTTCATTAAACCTTTCACTCAACTATCAATTGTCTCTGTTTTCAGTTTGGTGAGTCCATTGTGTTGCAAGAGGTAACAAGCTAGAGATAAGCAGTGCCGTGTACCATAAAGTTGTTTTGATAAGCTGTAGGGGTAATGGGCTGTAGGGGTTATGGGGGACTACCTTATCACCACTCAGAAGACACCATCATAGCAATGCTATGTCGTAACTGGGTGCAATACACTGTTGATAGGGAAACAATCTTGAAAGCGGCGTTAAACACCAACTCACCTCACCTCACCTCACACTGTTGATAGGAATCACCTGCGAAACAATACACTATTAAAGTCATAGATTTGATAAATTATCAGCCGTCCCTTAGCAATCTTTATCTCATCTTGAGAGGTAGAAAAGTTAATATTTATAAAATACCTACTTTCCTAACTCACTTATACATACTCGAATATATACATGCATTGGATTTTAAAAAGATCAATTACCTCTTTACAATGAAAAATATAATCTGTTTTGTTTGCTCTGAATCCGTCAGGTAAAAGCTGGCGCGAAGTAAAAAAGCAACCTCTCCCAATCTGAACTTATTTCAATATACGCGACTGGAAATCGAACCCCGACCTTCCAAATGAGCTACATCCCTCATCTAACTCTACTTCAATCTATGGTGATGATGAATAAAACATAACATTATTTTAAGAATAATCAACAAGATGCGATAAATAACGGTTTATTTGTCCAAAGTGTTTTGCTTTTATGAATTCCGAGCTTTAGCGAGGAATTTATCATGACAATTCACGAAAGACAGATGAACAGTAATTCCGAAGTTAAAGTTTACTATCCGTTTTCTTAACCAAGTCATATATAACATTTATAACGGTAAATTTTGGAAAATGCCTTCCTAAATGCAAGTTGTCGTCATTGTTTTCATGTGAGACGAACAACGATGACGTCAATCGGGGTCTTCATTCGTGCAGTCCCAGCCAGTTATAACGTGTTTATGGATAATAATTTAAACAAAGACATCTTATATGAAAGCAATAGTAAATGAAAAACCACATAGAAATACTTTACTTTGACATGATTCAATATGAAATAAAAACTAATGTGTTTTTTTTAAGTCTTGTTGACATGTGTATGCTAGACGTATTGAACTATAATGAATAGAAAGAAAATGCAGCTAATAACATTCCGAGATATTTTAACAAAAACTTCAATTTCCATGACCATTATGAATTTGTGCCCGCTTTGGTAAAAAAGTAATCTGGATTCAAAAAAGTTGTGTGTGTCAACCACAATGTTACGAATAAAATCACGTTTACGACATCGGAAGAAATGTATCAGAGATTTCAGTTTATTTATGATAAATTGGCTTCCAATTACAAAAATAACGTTGCATTTCTACACCACAATAAAAACAGATAATTTAACACAGCTAATGTACAGATAAGATAACGTTTTAATACATAAGTTCATAGATTTTGGGCACACCGATTTTGTTTAACCATATTGTCGTTTATCTATAATACGTAGATTGTAACTCTAATGAAAAAGGTTATTTTCATTTTAAGAAGTTCTCGATAAGTGAGCGCACCTCAGAACTTAAATTGTGTGATCGTCATGTTATAAATAGACAAATACCAAACAAAATAATATTTTTATGTTTATTTTGTTTTTTGTTGATTTTGTATCAAACACGCAAAAGTAGAAGAGAAACTAGTCATTAGTCTCACAAAAATATAAAACACGATTAATGTTTTATGTAAAATTTGATGAGCTCTATCGTCAAACCATGCAAGAAAATCGTTAACATGAGCATTGCGACAAATGTCGACATACTCGGCGATTATGACGTCATGTCAATCGGTTGGCAAGCGATGTTATGACACAATGTGCAAAAGCATATCAATATCTTCAACGGATGAGTAATCAAATTTATAACAATTAAGATAACAATTTTTGTGATTCCCCTACATTCAACACATGGAACTTCAGCCTAAGATAACTCTGACTAATACTCTGGTGACTTCCGGTAACTTCACACATTAAACTTGTTACTATCGAATGAACCAAGAAAACTGGTATTGACAATCAAGCATTGAATGCAGAAAACATAGCCTCGAAATTGAAAGCGAAGGACAGTGTGTCAAAATCGGATATTTTGTTTATCATTTGTACTCTCATTGTCATGTTTTCAAAAACGTAAATGATCACAATTATATGTATCTGTGTACAATGTGACAAATATTATCAATTATGCTTTATTTGTTTAACAATAACCTATAGTTAGATAAGTCCTATCTGTACATAAAAGTCATCTTGACAATATTTTACTTTTGTTAGTTTGTAGCAGACCTGTTACCAAGAATAAGAATTTTATCAAGACAGCTTTGTATTTGTATTTATCATTACAAATGTAGTTCCAATTCAATTTAATGAATTCAGCTGTGATGTTATTTGTGTGTCTGTTATAACATAAAGGGAGTTATTGATGTCATCACACAAAGGGAATTATTGATGTCATCACATAAAGGGAATTATTGAGGGAATTATTGATGTCATCACATAAAGGTAATTATTGATTAAAGGAGAAAAGGAGATTTTTAAAAATATGTTTAAGACGAAGAGTCTCAAAACCATTGCCAAAATGCAACGTTAATGTATATATTGACAAATGCAAGTCGTGTTTTCGTATAGAATCACGTGATATGAGATAAAAGCTGATACGCTCATGCGTTTTTAGATTAGATTTACAATGTTTTTTTCCAGATATAATTTTCTATCTCATCTAAAGAAATATGTAAGTGACATTTTCACTCGTGGCTTCCCTACTAATGAAAATATTACTTTACAGATGAAAATAATATTCAGCAAAACCAATGAATTAGTCTCAAAATATTTCGTCTAAACAGAACAAATATTTTCCTTTCGTGTAAAGTTTTGCTTATCTCTGACGAGCATTTACCTACAAATAAAAATACGCCAGAGGGTTAGGTCCTAAAAGCGTTTCCGTTTCCTTATTGTCACAAGATCTCTTTATCCAGAAGTTTGAATACTTTCCTTCCTAACTTTGTATGTTATTTTCATTTCGCATAACCACACATGTCTCACCGTAAAAGAGCTAAGTCAGCTCTCATATGAGTTGCCGATTTTCATCCTTGTAAAGAATTGATTTTTTGAAACTGAGAAGCATATTTTGGTTTAGACTGGTTATAATTTCCAGTTGGTTGATTAAATTGATTCTGTTTGATCTCGTACTGGGGTCCAGCTATTTTGTTGATCTGGTACTAAGGTGAAAATGTTTGATTAATCAAGGTACCGAGGTCGAAATATTTGTTTCATCTCATACTATTTCTTTGACCTTGCTCTGATGTCCAGATATTTGGTTGATCAAGGCACCGACGTCGAAATGTTTTCTTGATCTGGTTCAGAGGTCAAGGTGTTTGGTGAATCAAGACACTGAGGTCCAGATATTTTGTTGATCTGGTTCCAAGGTTCAGATATTTGGTTCACCTGGTATGGAAGTCCAGATATTTGATTGATTTGGTACTGTGGTCCGCCCTGGTTGACATAAGATAAGACGGTTCCAGTTGTAGCATTGCCTTGTTGTTGGAATGTGTTGGAGACCTGAAACCAAAGCATATATACAATGTATGGTGATAATGATGATACTTTATTGATCGAAAAAGAATTTGATTCACAAATCTTACTTACCTTAACTTATTCAGAATACATACAACATAGCTTTGGCAAATAAGACAATGGACAAATGAAATACCTTAAACACATACATTATAATGTCATATATTAAATATAGAACAAATGCTATTTGATATAACCATTTATAGCAAAATATATAATCATTCTTACACGTTGCATTAAAGGATGTATAGACTTTTAATTATGTTAGGTTCTTATAATATGCTAAATACAAAGTAAACAAACACATTTAATAAAAAAAAATATTTTAGAAAATAAAAGTTATGTGATATATGCAATACTCCTAAAGAGACACAAACAAGTTATAAATATTCAAATAATTCAATGACTTTGATCAAGCAATAGTCTATTAGTAAGGTAAATAAGAAAAATATAAAATTGTCATGAAGTGGATGATACGGTGAATTAATACAAATGGATGTTAGCTACTCTAGTCAGTAAGCAAGTCAAGTCATAATTAACAGTTTAAATATACAGGCTATTGTTTCAAGTTACGTTAAACGATTACATAAACGTTCTTACACATGAAGCTAGAATTGTTGACATGATTGCAGATACCAATGTGGCGATTCCTCCCCCAAAGAACATGGCATCAGATGATATTATCATTCGTGCAAGGTAGACGTAATCTTCACACGAGGAGAAACTAGGAAACATGTAAAAAATAATCTTGAAAAAATAGTCACACATCCCTGAAATACATTTTAATGCTTTGGACATTATGCAACTAGTTTACTTCTTGTAACAAGGCAGCATTCTTAACAAATTCAAATTTATCAGTCCTTCAAAAGGCACAAGTTTGGAAATGAAGTTATTTTTGCTGTGAGAGAAATTTAGGAAGTAGGAGGGAAACTGACATCAGCTTTGTATGTAGGAGAAATCTTGACTCCTCAGTGTTCAGAATGTGCACCAGTCACATTTTGTATAAAAGTAGACTCAATTTAAGCTTGTTTTGTAAATAAATTGTCAACTCTGCTATCTGGATCACACTGAAACACTATTTTAATGTTCTTCATAACTTACACGCAGCGTCTTTTTTCAGAAACATTGACAGCCAGACAAGATGTCTGGGACCATATCAGCATGGCGCGTATCGAACATGGTTTGGTCATTACGTGTTTTCAACAATATTTCAGTTTTGAAAATCATCAATCAAAAGAGATGATAGATCAGGTAGAAAGAGATCGAAAACATGAGAATAAGACGGAATAAGGCATAGTGAGGTAAAGGCAGCAGGTTTTAGAACGACTAAATTTGGTTTGGCTGTCGACCTGCCCAGCTTGGGTGTCCATACCAGGGGCATGTAGGCTCCGGCTGGCAGAGATCTTTGAAGCCACAAAATCACCACAAACGATAAGGTTATGAGTTGAGTGGTCGCCTAGTAGAAGAGGGAGAGGACTCATCACGCTTGGATAAAAGAAATGGCAGTGACGCATCGTACTGTTATGTAACGTTCTTCTTGCACCACGAAGCTCCCAAACGTAGGGTCAGAGTCCGAATTTTTGAGGTAAAGATAACTTTAAGTTAAGTTTCTGTCAAATCTCATTCTTACATACCTTGAAACTGTACGAAACAAGTGCACATCATACTTACTCACAAACATGTACCCTCTTTGTGTTTCGCACTTGCGGTAAAACTTTGAAGAACAGAATAATCAGGTTAACCATAGCTAGGAACCATAATAGGGAGTGGACGATGTACTGAAATAAAACCATGTCATGGTGTAACAAAGCATTTGTCATGAATCACGACTTTAAAGAAAAGGATAGGTTTCCTGGTACCCAATTTCCAGCGTTTACATAGCAAAACAACATGATCTTTTGACATTGACTTTGTTCTTTAACACTTTGTCGTCTGATTAAGTTTTTGACTCTCTACACTCCGATCCTCTGGGATTAATAAATTGATTTATTAATTACTACTTCAATCTCGCTTTAAAAAAATGACTACATAGTACATTAATAAACGAATAAATAAATCGAGAGTATTTTTGAAATCTTTAAACTTCTTTTGGATGAAATTATCTTTTTACTTACACTAATTTTGTTTCGCAACCCAGTAGCCACAATCCCAGCTGCACCGGGAATGATGTACTGAAAACAAGAATAATCAGTTTGAGATTACGATTCACTGACATTTGAATGGTAATATAGCAAATGCATACGTATTGCTTATCCATTGATATTTGGTTAATCGGAATAAAAAATAGTAACCGCAGTTACATAACTACATTGTGATTATAAGTATTGGAAATAGAATTGTTTTTTTACCTATATCCAATCATATTAAACTATTGTATCTAAACAATTTTGTCATCTTTTATCTCTGTAAAACAAAATTTGCATTATCTATCATACGATATTCAGCTATCTACATATGCATTTACGAAGAAAGTTTTGTTACTGTGGATTATCAAGATCTGTGCATTAATACATTAATATGATTAAGTAAATCGACTTTAGCAAGTTGCAAGTTGAGTCGTTGTATTGTAACTCTTGCGTTTGCTATACAGTTCTGTTTCTAAAAGGATTCTTGTCACATCTAACATACAGAAATTATCAAACATAAATCTTTTCCGAAAAACATTTTTTGGAAAAAAATGTAAATAGCCGTAGCTAATAACATCCCGCAGTTCTTCATGGCCATACCATACTAATATATGTGAACACATTGCAGACAAGCGCAGGATAATCATGGCATATTGACTTTTTTAAATAACAAAATAAATGAGTGTACCGCCACAAATTACCGGGATTGGCAAGATAGACAATAGTCTGTGGGTTGCTCCATTTGGGGATTTGTGAGATAAATCAGTTATACAATAGTCGAGGTAGGTATGTACATTTAGGTACAGCAGGTGGATTTAGAAGCGAGGTGTGGGCCAGTTATGACCTCTATGAGCCAAGTATTAAAACTGATGATTAATAGAGTGTTAAGAAAATGAAACGATTAAGGATAATATATAAGATCTTAATTGACTATGTTCTGAATTAAACTCAAAACGGCCCTTTTGACTTCACAGGAAATCTAGTTTTCCAAGAACAGATGAAAGAAGACGTTTGATTTAGAGGTGATTATCTCCATCCGTGAGATCTTCTCTGTGATCATTAGAGCCCTCACAATCAAAAAGATAATTGAGAACAGTTTCTGGACAATTGTTGAAACTATGAACACACGAAGAAGACACATCTTTGTTTCATACATAGCGATTATTACCCGAGGAAGTGGGTCATATGACTTTTACGAAACGAGTGTGCATTTTTGTATTACCCGAGCGAGAGCGAGGGTAATACACAACTTCGCACGAGTGTAATAATTTCTTTATTGCCGAATCTATTCCATTTCAAACGCATGGAAATATTCAGAAAATGGCCTGCGACGGCCCGCTCCAGTGATGTCACGAACAATGGTTTCATAGCGTCACAGACGACTAAATACGGTAACTCGCGCTGAAAGAATCGTTGGTAGGCAAACGTGATATGCGTCACTGGAGCAGGCCGCCGCAAAGGAAGCAGTCCGTTTTCCGTGTGTTTTAAATGAAATAGAATCGGTAATAAGGAAATTTAACCCTCGGAAGTGTGTCATATGACCTTTCACGACTCGCTCTCGCTCGGGTAATAAAAACATTCGCCCTCATTTCGTAAAAATCATATGACACACTTCCTCGGGTAATAATCTCAATATATATGTTTTAATCACAACGGCCAAGGCTTAGCGGATTCAAAATGACCTCATCTATACGACCACACACATACATGTAGAAGAAGTGTGACGTCACTACCCTTCTACAAAGAAGAGTATGAAAGCCGGCGTTACAAAAGATTTTCTTCGACTTCTTTGCGATATGATGACTTTATCATCAAATCTTATAAACAATGTATATCAACCTATAAAAAATCATGTTTCATAAAATAAAATGTCCAGAGAGGTTTTTGTTCGACGAACTTTGGCATGTTTTTCAACTTCAGGGCTGTATGTAAGCTGTACATATGCCTAGCAGTGCTCCCAACATTCCAGTCATTCTACCACTCTTCATTGATAGCTTTATTTATGTATGTATTTAAATGTATTATGCACAAACATCATTAACATCGATTTGAATTTTACATCATGCTACATCAGCGTATTTGCATCCGCGTACAGCTCCTTCAAATACCCTGATACCCTTTGGGCCTAAACCCTCGTAGCTCTATATACACCCAGCCAATGACATGCCTCGCATCCAGCGATAGCGACACTGCCCGGATGATAGTCAAACGAGTGTTAATCATTTAAACGACCGATCGCTCTGCTAACCACAGTTAATACGAAAATGTAGCTTCACCGAGATTTAATGTTAATAGTGACAGATATATGTTGAAAACAACATCATTTTCACATAGGTCGTTTATTCTCATTTCTAAGCTCACAGGCAGCACTCTGTACCTCTTACACGAGAGGCCCCGCTAGACAACGATGAATAGAGTAGGACACAATACAGGCTATAAATAGCTTTGAGTGACCTGCAGTCAGCGATACGAGGGTTTAGGACCGAAGGATATCAGAGTATTTGATTTGATGTAGCAGGATGGTTTTGTTAGTGATAAGTCTTAGTTAGACATTGCAAGATAATCAACTTTATCGTTTCTGATTAGATTAATATGAGCATAGACCCATACTATATCACAGGCTATATAGGCTTCATCTAGCTCAGTGTCAAGATACTAAATCTCACAGCGTTGCCAAGGAAAACTGAGTGTGTAGCTTGGACTGCTGCCAAAGAATCTAGGAAAACTATGAATCATTGCTATGTTATTTCACCCAAACTAAAGCTTGAAGAATAGCAGTTAATTTTGCAGCAAATACCGAGATATGATCATGTAATATAGAATACTAAATCAATTTCCCATTTTTTTGCAGCAAAATATTCTAATGGTTTATTTTATATATTGAAAACTATTTAATTGCAACTTTGGCACAAAGAAATTGTTAATCCTCCTTGTGGCAACCACTTTTCTGTCAAGCAGTTTTTTAATAAAAAAATCAATCAGCAGTTCACTATCCTTAACGCTTGATAGCCTAGTATATATACTTACTGAAAACCCAACTAGCCACAGTAAAGTAGAATTCTCTTCTCCGTTGATGTAGTCCCTTATTTTGGTGACCAAAATGCTGAGGGTGACACCTAGAAAATATTATGAAGTATTAACCACAGGTTTAGAAACAAGGTATCTGTCTATCTTTCTGTGGTTGTCTATTCTTTTCTCTGTCTCTCAGTCTCTGTTTATTACTCTATCAATCTTCTATATGTCAGTCCCTATACATCTCTCTGTCTATCTCTGTCTCTCCCCCTGGTCATCTGTGTGTGTCTGTGTCTCGGTGGCTGTGTCTGTCTTTCTGTTGTTGTCTTAGTCTCTGTCTCTGTCTCTCTGCCTGTCCGTCTCTCTCGTTTTCTCTCTCTCTTTGTCTGTCTCTGTCGCTCTGTCCGTCTGGGTATCTCTCTCTGTCTCTGTCCGTCTGGGTGGCTGTGTCTCGTTCTCTCTGTTTCTAACAGTGCCTCTGATTGCCTCTCTATCTATCTCTAAGTCTATCTCTGTCTCTCCCCCTGTTGGGTTTGTGTCTGTCTGTCTGTATGTCTCTCTCCTATTCATATCCTAGCTTATCATGGTTATGTGTTTATACATCTGTGGGTTTAAATTTCAGCGGTACGACTGAGGATGAGTAACTGATAACTGACAATAATTTATGGGACATTGCTTGCATATATAGTATTAGATATACTCGACTCTTTCAAAACTTACGGTGTAGTTTCATATTACGAATATCTATTTAAAATAACAAGACACCTAGATTAACAAACATTCTTTGGTTTCCGTAATGATAAGTGGCGAAGTTTCTTTAGGCAATTACTAAATTGTGTCATAACATTTTCAGGTATCTAACGTGAAACATATGAACAAATAATTTAAGAAATCCACTAAAGCTGATGAGATCAGTCCTTATTCATATCAAACATATCTGCCCCTTGTGATATTGATCATGAAAATTGTTTGTATGCATTCCGTAAGTATTCATTTGAAGTAACGTAGGGGAAACAAAATGAGAATGGATCGTTCTATACATACGGTTATAAATACCGGAAATGTCTGTTCATTCTAATATTCGAATAAGCTGTTTAGACTTATTTCTGTCGTCTAAACTGGATCATATTTGCAGATCATTTCCATATTAATGTTACATGAAGCAACGTTAAAACAAGAACGTACACTAGAGGTACTTGTATTGGCTGTTTTAGCCTTGAATGTTTTATTCAGCAAATATATAGGATTTGAAGTTGACAACATTACAAGGATTGGTAAACTATTTTATGTCATGAGCAAGATATACCATTTACCCGCGGATTACCTTTTTCCAATAAACTGTTTTCAGTGGCTGCATATGTATTCTACAGGTAGACTATTTAAAATTACTTTATTTGAAAACTGGAAACTTGTTTGAGAGGATAAAAACATTTATTCACGGCTCAAACGCAAGGCCTCTTAACAAATTATTGCAATATTATTGATAAAATGTGTATGTTAATGTATATGTATACGTTATAACATATAACGCACGAGTATGCTGGGCATCATGTTCATGCGCTTCGCTGTTCTTTACAGTATATCTAGGTTGCAAAGCAGCTTTAAACACAACGAGTGACGCATTGTATGTTTGCAGAACCATATGCAAAGAAGAATCTAACAATTAGAGATAAAACATACTAATACTTTTACGAAGCCATAAAAACTAAACACTTCAAAACTTGAGACTCTTGTAAAGATGCAGAGATATTACTAGGAAACGATAGAATTAATTTAGAACTGAATACACAATAATTTACAAGGGCAGTTGAACGTTTTGTCTTCAATAAACAAAGGCATCTCATGAAAACGAAAATAAATGCAAGACGATGTGATCTAATGAAAAGTGCCGTGATCAGTTAAGCTATGGGAATCCATTTCCTTATCTCAAATGATTAAAAGGTGTTCACACAAGATTGACTTGTCTTGCAATTGGTAACATTTACGTTCGTTTCGTGAAATCACATTTTTTATCTAAAAAACGTGCTACTGCCCCTTTGATATATATTCTTAGTATTAAATTTCTAGACATTCAATGAAGAAGAAAGTTGTTGAAGATACTCACCACAGAAAAGTGAAACGGAACAAAAAACAGCATTAGCAGTATTCACTTTTGTAGAGAACATTGTTATCTCTGCTTGTTGAATTTATCCTGCTTTGAAGCAATATGTGGACTACGTCACTATAAATAGTAACCCATTCCTAATCTCTTATCTGAAAGAGGAAGTTTGGTGGGCTGCTACATCATGAACTAAAATAAATCTTAACCGGATAGGTATATGTGAGTCACTTTCGAGTAATCATCGTAAATGATGAACATTTTAATCAGAGATGATTTTGTCAGTTTGAAACTTATATTTATTTTCACAATTTACTTTAAATGCACTAAAGATTCATTCATTGAAGTTGATAAAGCTATGATTGAAAATGTTTTTTTCAACGTCAAATTGAGCTAGAATAAATGTGTTATCGGTTCTCTCCAGTCAGTGCAATATATGATGTATAAAGGATATTTGTCATTTCTCGTTGAGTATAAATATAAATATGAATAGAATTTTCACAAGATAAGAAAAACGTGCTATTGGACGAAAGATATCAAATATTTGATATATTTTCTCTGTAATAGTGACGTTAATATTATGAATGTTCAAATGTTTCGTGAAGATTTGTAAGTTTATGATTGTAAGTGTTATTTTAATGAGTAGAATCTCATGTTATTTCAACAGAAAAATGACCCATTTCACCATTGGAAAGCTGACAAATCTAATATCTGAAATAATGAACAAATTACAGTATCTTTGATTTTTTCATAGAGGCACATTTTGATATAAATGTCCTGCTTGAGTACATGCCTGAGTACACTTCGCATCACCCACCGGCTCGTATCGTCGCTATCAATATCAATTTGACGTTTTCATATGCTTTTTTATGTGTTAAGATTGAAACTTTTGGACGACAAGCCAACCTAGAAGTAGATGTGATCACGAGATCATAGTAACATGTACCTAATAGTTTTTAGAATTTTGTTTCTAATGGCTAATTCATAATTTTTAATCTCAAATTAGCCTTGATAAATTAATCATTTTATTTGCAGATGTTAAGAGAATAAGACTGATATGAATTTATAAATAACTGATTTACTTTGGATTTTGATCTCTTTCATCTATTGGTATGGTTTTGAGATTATTTTGTTTTACCAATGTAAAGAGAATACATTGCAACAAAAAAGAGGACTCGTTTATCGGACAAAACATGTCTGAACCCTCTCCTTACTTGCGGTGACACAAAATAAACCTATTTTCCATGACTATTAATTAGTAACTTAAGTTTCTTGACTTTCCTTTTTAAAAGTATTGTACATGTCCGATGACGCCGTTGGGAATCGTTGCAAAGCAGCTTTAAACACAACGAGTGACGCATTGTATGTTTGCAGAACCATATGCAAAGAAGAATCTAACAATTAGAGATAAAACATACTAATACTTTTACGAAGCCATAAAAACTAAACACTTCAAAACTTGAGACTCTTGTAAAGATGCAGAGATATTACTAGGAAACGATAGAATTAATTTAGAACTGAATACACAATAATTTACAAGGGCAGTTGAACGTTTTGTCTTCAATAAACAAAGGCATCTCATGAAAACGAAAATAAATGCAAGACGATGTGATCTAATGAAAAGTGCCGTGATCAGTTAAGCTATGGGAATCCATTTCCTTATCTCAAATGATTAAAAGGTGTTCACACAAGATTGACTTGTCTTGCAATTGGTAACATTTACGTTCGTTTCGTGAAATCACATTTTTTATCTAAAAAACGTGCTACTGCCCCTTTGATATATATTCTTAGTATTAAATTTCTAGACATTCAATGAAGAAGAAAGTTGTTGAAGATACTCACCACAGAAAAGTGAAACGGAACAAAAAACAGCATTAGCAGTATTCACTTTTGTAGAGAACATTGTTATCTCTGCTTGTTGAATTTATCCTGCTTTGAAGCAATATGTGGACTACGTCACTATAAATAGTAACCCATTCCTAATCTCTTATCTGAAAGAGGAAGTTTGGTGGGCTGCTACATCATGAACTAAAATAAATCTTAACCGGATAGGTATATGTGAGTCACTTTCGAGTAATCATCGTAAATGATGAACATTTTAATCAGAGATGATTTTGTCAGTTTGAAACTTATATTTATTTTCACAATTTACTTTAAATGCACTAAAGATTAATTCATTGAAGTTGATAAAGCTATGATTGAAAATGTTTTTTTCAACGTCAAATTGAGCTAGAATAAATGTGTTATCGGTTCTCTCCAGTCAGTGCAATATATGATGTATAAAGGATATTTGTCATTTCTCGTTGAGTATAAATATAAATATGAATAGAATTTTCACAAGATAAGATAAACGTGCTATTGGACGAAAGATATCAAATATTTGATATATTTTCTCTGTAATAGTGACGTTAATATTATGAATGTTCAAATGTTTCGTGAAGATTTGTAAGTTTATGATTGTAAGTGTTATTTTAATGAGTAGAATCTCATGTTATTTCAACAGAAAAATGACCCATTTCACCATTGGAAATCTGACAAATCTAATATCTGAAATAATGAACAAATTACAGTATCTTTGATTTTTTCATAGAGGCACATTTTGATATAAATGTCCTGCTTGAGTACATGCCTGAGTACACTTCGCATCACCCACCGGCTCGTATCGTCGCTATCAATATCAATTTGACGTTTTCATATGCTTTTTTATGTGTTAAGATTGAAACTTTTGGACGACAAGCCAACCTAGAAGTAGATGTGATCACGAGATCATAGTAACATGTACCTAATAGTTTTTAGAATTTTGTTTCTAATGGCTAATTCATAATTTTTAATCTCAAATTAGCCTTGATAAATTAATCATTTTATTTGCAGATGTTAAGAGAATAAGACTGATATGAATTTATAAATAACTGATTTACTTTGGATTTTGATCTCTTTCATCTATTGGTATGGTTTTGAGATTATTTTGTTTTACCAATGTAAAGAGAATACATTGCAACAAAAAAGAGGACTCGTTTATCGGACAAAACATGTCTGAACCCTCTCCTTACTTGCGGTGACACAAAATAAACCTATTTTCCATGACTATTAATTAGTAACTTAAGTTTCTTGACTTTCCTTTTTAAAAGTATTGTACATGTCCGATGACGCCGTTGGGAATCGTTGCAAAGCAGCTTTAAACACAACGAGTGACGCATTGTATGTTTGCAGAACCATATGCAAAGAAGAATCTAACAATTAGAGATAAAACATACTAAGACTTTTACGAAGCCATAAAAACTAAACACTTCAAAACTTGAGACTCTTGTAAAGATGCAGAGATATTACTAGGAAACGATAGAATTAATTTAGAACTGAATACACAATAATTTACAAGGGCAGTTGAACGTTTTGTCTTCAATAAACAAAGGCATCTCATGAAAACGAAAATAAATGCAAGACGATGTGATCTAATGAAAAGTGCAGTGATCAGTTAAGCTATGGGAATCCATTTCCTTATCTCAAATGATTTAAAGGTGTTCACACAAGATTGACTTGTCTTGCAATTGGTAACATTTACGTTCGTTTTCGTGAAATCACATTTTTTATCTAAAAAACGTGCTACTGACCCCTTTGATATATATTCCAAAAATTAAATTTCAAGACATTCAATGAAGAAGAAAGTTGTTGAAGATACTCACCACAGAAAAGTGAAAGAGAACAAAAAACAGCATAAGCAGTATTCACTTTTGTAGAGAACATTGTTATCTCTGCTTGTTGAATTTATCCTGCTTTGAATCAATATGTGGACTACGTCACTATAAATAGTAACCCATTCCTGATCTCTTATCTGGGCTGCTACATCATGAACTAAAATAAATCTTAACCGGATAGGTATATGTGCGTCACTTTCGAGTAATCATCGTAAATGATGAACATTTTAATCAGAGATGATTTTGTTAGTTTGAAACTTATATTTATTTTCACAATTTACTTTAAATGCACTAAAGATTCATTCATTGAAGTTGATAAAGCTATGATTGAAAATGTTTTTTTCAACGTCAAATTGAGCTAAAATAAATGTGTTATCGGTTCTCTCCAGTCAGTGCAATATATGATGTATAAAGGATATTTGTCATTTCTCGTTGAGTATAGATATAAATATGAATAGAATTTTCACGAGATAAGATAAACGTGCTATTGGACGAAAGATATCAAATATTTGATATATTTTCTCTGTAATAGTGACGTTAATATTATGAATGTTCAAATGTTTCGTGAAGATTTGTAAGTTTATGATTGTAAGTGTTATTTTAATGAGTAGAATCTCATGTTATTTCAACAGAAAAATGACCCATTTCACCATTGGAAATCTGACAAATCTAATATCTGAAATAATGAACAAATTACAGTATCTTTGATTTTTTCATAGAGGCACATTTTGATATAAATGTCCTGCTTGAGTACATGCCTGAGTACACTTCGCATCACCCACCGGCTCGTATCGTCGCTATCAATATCAATTTGACGTTTTCATATGCTTTTTTATGTGTTAAGATTGAAACTTTTGGACGACAAGCCAACCTAGAAGTAGATGTGATCACGAGATCATAGTAACATGAACCTAATAGTTTTTAGAATTTTGTTTCTAATGGCTAATTCATAATTTTTAATCTCAAATTAGCCTTGATAAATTAATCATTTTATTTGCAGATGTCTGAATAAGACTGATATGAATTTATAAATAACTGATTTACTTTGGATTTTGATCTCTTTCATCTATTGGTGTGGTTTTGAAATTATTTTGTTTTAACAATGTAAAGAGAATACATTGCAACAAAAAAGAGGACTCGTTTATCGGACAAAACATGTCTGAACCCTCTCCTTACTTGCGGTGACACAAAATAAACCTATTTTCCATGACTATTAATTAGTAACTTAAGTTTCTTGACTTTCCTTTTTAAAAGTATTGTACATGTCCGATGGCGCCGTTGGGAATCGTCATTCAAACTAAAAAAAATGGAAAACAAATCTTGCACACGAAATAGGCAAATTTCAAATATGGTATAAGAGACAAAGAGATGACAGATTATTTAGACAACGATTAATTGGCATTGATGGAATAGTGATTTGTTTTCGTGATTTGGAATTAAATGAAAAATCAAATGCTAATGCATTGACTTTTATTATACGTTATTCTCAACTGTGATTACAACATGATTTGAATCTACTGAAAATGGGTGTTCAATTTATGACACTTTCACATCTTCAAAATCTTTTAAAATGGAAGATACTTTCGATGAAACCTCTAGTATATAAACGTTATCTCGACAAGATAACGGAGTGGTACATTATATAATTTTCTACTCAACCTATTGTCCATATTGTTACACCTTTCGACTGTCCAATGTGAACGAGTTAATGTTTAAGTATAAAACGAGCGAAAGCGAGTTTGATACCAAATCATTAACGCGTTTAATAAAAATAGTAATAAATTGTAGGAAGTTTAGTATTCTGTTCATTACTTGACCTCAGTAGTCAAGCATGATTGGCGAAAGTGTACTGAACGAAACATTTCCACGACTTAGCCGCCATTTTGACGGCGGTGCTAACATTGTGACGTCACAACCACACAATATTGTGACGTCACACGTCCAGCGGTATTACACTAGTTTAATATCGCCGTATAAATATTACACTGCAGTATCTTACACGGGCGAGTAATAATTAAAGAGATTGAATTGTTGAGAAATATCTTATATTCTAATAATATAAACAGCACTTAGCGAGTGTAAAGTATTATCATGTGTTCTTTCACGGCTGTGATTTTCAACAGCATTGTTGCCAAGCCACTTATTGCCGTAAGCATTTTCCTTCCTCCTTCTTTTGTCTGGTTTCGTAGTAAATAATTCGCATTTTGATATAATCAAATAGACAGAAGTGGTAATATTTTTTAAATTCCGATTTTCTTATATTTCAAATAAAAATTCTCTATTGAATCTCTGAGAATAAACTCACCAATTTCACATTGACATTAAGTTAGTGAAAAAGACAAAAAAACCATGACTTGTGTTTGATGATGTTTATCACTTAAAAAGGATTTTCGAGTGAAATATAAAGATTAGTCACTTCAATATAAGGGAAAACTGTTACGGTTAACTGTTATATATACGCTTGCCTTAAGGGAAAGCGGTTATTCAGTTCTGTATTGAAACCTAAGGTTTTATTCGTTTGTTTGTATTGAAATAGTGATATGTATGATACAATATGTTCTTCTCATTCCATAGAATATGGTACTAAAGGAAAACTCTGTCAAAACAAATAAAACCAGGTGATCTCACGAATACGGAAATAACTGTTTCCAATCGCAAGACAATGTTAATCAAAAGAAGCATTATCAGAACGAACGTATGATGATTGATGAAGGTTTTCCATTCCCCTACTTCAAATGATTTAAAGGAGTTCACATCAAAGTGGCCGCCAGCATTTTTGTTTGATACATGATTATTTTCTACGACTACGGTAGAGAATATTGAAAAATTAATAAAGAGAGGTTTTGACCAATTACACCCAGTACATTTGGGATTAACGATCATTTGTTGGAGGAAGAAAAAAAAAGGTATTTATAAACGCTCTACTGTCCCTTTAACGTATCAGTGAGATCGCGTCATGCGAACGCAAGCAGTGTTATGACAGTTGCGTGTGCACGTCAGGGTGATAAGGGTATATCACTGTGTGTGTGAAGCATCAAATTGCTGTTGAATGACCAGATGAAGCAAAAACTGTAGTATGTTTGTATTTTGAAGTTTACTGTATATTGTGTTTGAAATGTTTAGCAATATTTTGGTTTATATTGTTGATTACATTTCATCAAGGGCCATCTATTACGTTAACAAATGTTCTCAGAAAAAAGTTAATGTTTGTATCACGGGTAAATAAGATTATTCATTTCCTGAATTATTAGTTTAATGTACACTAGTGTGTCGAAGTTGTGAATCTTGTATACTAGTGGTGCACTTGAAGAAGAGTAAACCTGTAGATTACACTTGGTATGCCCTTTTTATATATTGATGTCATCACAATAGATAAGTGACGTTAGCGGTGTAGCGGATGGTTATCTGACTACGATTGACTGTGATGGGGGCATGTGGGGAATATGTGGAATGGTCACAATCTGCTTTGTTCGCTCACAATCTGCAGATTGTTCGAACAATCTAGGAATTCTGCAGATTGTTAGACCTGAACAATCTTGGAATTATCACAATCAAGGAATTTGCTTCTTAGTTGTATATGTTGCATTATAGAAGGGAAATTATCTAGCTTATTAAGGTTTTTATTTGTGTATGCATCCAAATGATGGAGAAAATCTGTCGAGTCCTGTGAGAGGTTCATACATGTACCTCGTTGTTTTGTTACACCGACTGAGTAGAAGGGTCCATTTTCAGATTGTAAGGGGCTTTTATCCCGTTTTCCTGTTCAATTATAGAATAGAGAGTGGGTTCCTAGATTATGAAGGGCTCACGGCTCGCCTTTATATCAAGTAACTGGGAATAAAGGGGTCATTTCCTAGATTGTGAAGGACATTACGCTCGTCTTTGTGTTCTATTTAGCAAGTATGAGGATCAATTCCTTCATTGTGAAGAGCAATCAGCTCATCTTTACGTCAAACTGAGGGAATATAGGGGTCGATGTCTAGATTGTGAAGGACTCTCAGCCCGTCTCATTGTCAAACTGAGGGAGTATAGGGGTCGATTCCTAGATTGTGAAAAAAGGTGCATTTCGTTATGTTATATACAAGTATATAAGTATAAGGGTCGATTCCGAGCTCGCCTTTAATGTCAAACTATAGGAATATAGGGGCCGATTCCTAGATTGTGAGCATTTTGCTTTTCTTTATGTTCTATTTAGTAAGTATAAGGGTCGCTTCCTAGATGGTGAAGGGCTCACAGCTCGCCTTTATGTCAAACTGAGGTAATATGGGGGTCGATTCCTAGGTTGTGGAGGTCTCACAGCTCCCCTTTATGTCAAACTGAGGGAGTAGAGGGCCAGGGTGGATTCCCAGTTTGTGAAGGGCTTTGCGTTTGTCTTCAATATCTATTTAGGAAGTATAAGGGTCGATTCCTAGAGTGTTAAGGGCTCTCAGCTTGTTTTTATGTTGAACTGCGGTAGTATTATTATAACCGGGCAAAAACCCGTGTATTTTCCCCCGTATTTTACATAAAAATATATCTATATTCACTAGATCTAAATACACAGTACATAGGTCAGTAACCCTACATTGTATATCTAACGCTATCCCCGCTGGGTTCATTACCTTAATATTAGGTAACAGGCCCTTATCACAACGAGTATTGGGTCACCATAATATGTAAACTGCCCGACCCCTATGATCTGTTACTAGCGGTGGACGCATCTTATGTAATTTCTATAACTTCAATGCATAATAGAAACCATTAATATTGTAATCTATCGCTTGGCAATGCGCTTGGGAATGCATATTAAACCAGGCAGTCAATATAAATATGGGTTGCGACTGAAGCAAATCAGTTCCATTTTCTGACTGACCCTGATTGTTTGCGTTGATCCCAGGTAAGTTGCTTTGCTATTCTATCTTATATTTCTGCAAACTGAAGTTCTAAATGTTTAACTCCATGCTTGAACAATGAATTTCTATCAGTATATATATTTATGAATCTTCCGCCGTTCGCATGTAATTTATCTATACTTATATACCTGTAGTTTCTAAAAGGCTAGAATGTCTGTGCTAGACTTACTATATATGTCAGCTGCCGACGCTTACTTATAGTAGAGCCCGCACTAGGTGTATCTTCTAGATGTTAAATATCTATCAGAGAACCTTCCTATACAATGTTTAGTGAGTTCATTTAAACCTTATTCTAATTTGAACAACATGTACCTTTGATAGATATTGTAAGCCACCTGACCAAGAACTACAAACAAGCTAATTACCAAATAATATGATTTTATTTATTATCAACAAGACCACACATTGTCTTTGGCAACTGAGAAAACTTGAACATGACTGTCCTTGAATAAATATATCACCAGATCAACAACAACAACACTAAACAATGTAATCTCTAAAAGCTTGAATAGTTCATGCCTGGCTAAGTAAGTTTTGACCTAAAAGTGGCAAAGGAAGAGGTATTTGTTTTATACTTATTTCTCTATTATATAGATGAAATAATATTAAATGGTTTAAATACTTTCAGTTAGTCTTAACGTTTGATTTCACTACAATAAATGTCTCTGGGATTTATATGAACTTACAATTAACAGGGTAGGGGTTCTAATATTGCTATTGCTATATGATGTGCACACCTCAGAGCACCAAGTGCAAGTGACTAAACTCAGTTCCGTCGCTGCTTATATAGCTGTCATAAGGGTCACGTGACGTCACTTTGACCAATCATGAGTACTCGTTACAACTTTGCCAGGCATGAGACACGGGCTACTTTTCCAGAAAATGGTAAATATGTGCATTATTACTGTACAGGAGAAATTTGCTCCGCTAAGGTTTAGATACAGAGTAAACATTCCTAAATGGTGCACTTTACAGAACATTAATGCACCCATAACTCATTGAGAAACATACGAAATCAAAATTGATATGGGAATTGTCATGGAGCGGAAGATTGTTGTTTTCTTCCCTAGAATATTGCCGATTACAGAATAATTACTGCGGAGCAAGCTTTGCTCCACTAAGAATATGCGGAGCATTAGTAAAAACAATTATTATTTACAAGGAGCATTAATCGAAGTTTTGATGCTCCGCTAGAATTAGCAAATATAAACAGACGGCAAGACATTTGCCCTAGCGTATGAATACGTATTAACATAGTTCCAAAACTTATAAAAATACGACATTTCAGCGATACATAATGTGCAGATTACAATAATAACACTTCTTTGGCAACCAGAAAAGATTTACATTTACTTAATATTCTATTCATGAATCGGGAATAGGAAATACAACATTGACCCTTATTTACATATAATCGCTGTCACTGTCAAAGTTAAAATGGCGGCTGCCGATAAATTCAGGCGAGCGGCAAGACAGAGAATACTGAATAATCACATCATTTTACGATGTCTTATATGCACCAAAGATGAAACTACAGATAAGTGAAACTTCTGATTCGGAATAATTACGATTATGATCATTCTTTTAACTTTACCTTGTACTCGTCATTATTCACTTCATCTAGGGCTCGAATTAACCGGCTTTATGTAAATTAGCCATGTGAATCTTGATAAAAATAGAACAACAATGATATTTACATAATGACAACTTACAATAATAGAAACTTTGTCAGGAATGAGGATTACTCTTTTAGCCTTGATGATGTAATTATATTAATACTATTAATTCAATCAAAGAAACATTTACACTGAATATCCCTATTACTATTTTCAAATGGACAATGGCAGGTGGTCATTACACCACCCCCTTACTTCAGAGATTTAGCCCCGGAAATCTAAAAATCGTTACACAATTTATCCCTTAAATTTAACCTATTCCCTAAGTAAATATCTGTCCTGAAAGAAAATACTAAATAACATTGAGTCTGAAGAATTGATCTTAATAACTATGGACATCTATCCGGAGAGGAATCTTGGCACTCTTGAGCCGGAATGCAATCCAATCTGTGGAAGTGTCCCTTTCCCTCTGGGCGGCTCTCATCATGGCAACAGTTGGAGAACAAGTGGGGGAGTCCGTCCGGTTGAGGGCGATGGCGGCCAAGGTCTTATAGAGATAAACTCGGGCCTTCCTTTCGTTGCTGGCGCCATCTTCCCCCTTCCTGCTTGTTGTAGTGGTACCAGGCAGGGCCAACATATTGTACTTGTCCCGGAGCAGGGCTCTGTCGATAACCGGGACACTCCTCTTCGTGCCTCGCTCAAGGGTTAAGGCAGCAAATTCCCACTGGAGGAGCTTCTGATCTGGGCTCATCTCCCGCCAATTCCTCGGTGGCCAACTTAGAAGTGGTCCTCCCTTTGTGAGTGGGAGCTCAACGATGGTGTCTCCCCAGTCCCTCCTGGCAGGTGGGAGAAGTGGCATGCATCCAAAAGAAAGCAGACTTGATGCCTCTTCTGACTCGGTCCTGATAACATGTCTTGTGTCTGAAGGTGGGTAGGGGAAGGACGGCCTTTTTCCCGGCGGGGAAATTAACTGCCTCCCTGACGGTCTTGGCACTGGTTGTGTTGCTGGTCGGGTGGTTAGCTCAGACTCCGCGGGTTGTTCGTCATCTTCTTCTGTCCCAAGATTCAAAGTAAGACTCTCCGGGTCCTCTAACTCCAGGATGTCGTGGCAGACCTCTGGTGTTGCTGGGCTGCTGGCAGGTAGCTGCCATCTCTTTATCGAAGCAATCAAGGTTGGGTCTATCCCCAAGATCCTGCCGATTGATGCCCCACGTGTCACAGCGGCTTGTCCCTCAAGCGTTGTCGAGTCAGATGGTCTGTCGTCGACAAAAGATTTAAGGATCCCCATCTTGCGAGTCAAAGTGGACATGGCCTGTGGAGATGTCAATACTCGTGGTTTCATGGTGACTCCATACCAAAGACCCTCACCCTTCAGGAGAGCAGTGCCTCCGTTTTTATCCAGGTTAACGTCTTTTAAAGACAAAATATCTTCTTCACGTACCATTGGAGATGCAGGATCATATTTTCTGGCCTTTGACGGTGGGGGTTGGGCTTCCTCAGGCTTCTCAGGCTTTTTCACCATGTTCCAGCCTTGCTCCCAGTCTTCTTTGGTCTTTATTGGTCTGTTTTGTAGACTGGTCCAAAGGAGCACCTGCGTTCGCAGGGTTTTCCCAACTTCAGAGTCTTCCTCAGGCGAGGTCATGGCTCTTACATAGTCCTTTGGGTGGATTGCAAGCCAAAAGCCATTCTTCTCGTCGAAGAAGTTCTTTCCAATTTCTGCTGCCTCTCTCTCGTGCTCCTCACACATGTGACTTTTAAGGTCACTTATCCTTCTTAGGATATTGGTGTCAGGGCACCAGGGACAAAGGACTCCCAGTCTCCTATGTTTTGAAGACATCAAGTGGTTCTTTAATTCTTTCTTGTGGAGAAACCTCTCCTTGCAGTCCCCAACTCCACAGTGTAACTTCTTGTTCATCTTTCTATAAGATAAGTAGTCAAAAATCAATATTTTGTTGAGAAAAGAAATAAAGTAAATTAAACTTTTTAAAAAAATATTATCATTGTCAATAGCATTTCTTTATTCTCTCTATCCTTGCCATGTGAAATCCTAATTACTTCAATATCGCCCCAAGACACCAAGTCTAGTCCCTACTGCAACTCAAGCAAACTGTCTCCGGTCAGGGAACAGGTTGATCAGGCCTATTCATCACTGGCCCAACAATGTTCATGAACACAAAATACCGCTATAGCCTTATTTCACTTGTTTGCCCTAAAATCCTGTTGCCCACGTAGTACGATCAAACGATCAAGGCTTCTTGAAGTCAATTATCAAAACACATTAGCACTTTTCTTCTTCAACGAAACTTCTACAACTTCACAGCTACTTCTTCCAACATCGCTAATTGGAATTAAATACCACAGGAGCAACAAGAAACAGTTAAATAACTTGAATTCAGCAGAACATAAAAACAGCATCATTAATCATCTGAATTGATGATGTTCATTTGACGACGAATCCATGGCGGTAAATTTCGTCCTTTGTACAAAATGAGGCGATCGCCATGAGTCACTTTTGCAGGTTGCCCAGCTGATCTCTTAACCAGATAAGTAACTCCGTCCAATTTCCTTATTTTTAGAAAAGGTCCCTTCCATGGGGAAGTGAGCTTTTTACAAACCCCAACCTTCCTCCGTGGCTGATGAACCCATACAGGTTGTCCAGCCCTGAAAGTTTTGTCTTTGCTTCTTAAATCATAGTGCTTCTTTTGATATTGTGTGTTTTTCTTAAGATTCACCCTTGCTAATGCATGGGCGGTCTTGAGCGTTTCTTGCAAGCTAGCAACATATTCCTGAGTGTTCATCTCTGTCTTCTCTGTTTCAGGTTTGCCGACCACTGCCTGCATGGGGAGAGTTATTTCTTTGCCGAAAACCATCATGTTTGGAGTTTTTCCTGTTGAAGCATGCACAGATGATCTGTAGGCCATGAGCACCTGTGGTAGGTACAGATCCCACGTCCGTTGGTCCTTCTGACAGAACATCGTCAGCATTACCTCAAGGGTTCGATTGAACCTCTCGACATTACCATTAGACTGGGGTCTCATGCCGCTTGTTCTTGTCTTGTGTATTTGAAGCCATGAACAGACATCCTGGAACAGCTTAGATTCAAAATTTGTGCCTTGATCAGTATGGACCTGAAGTGGCACCCCATAGCGGCAGATGAAAATATCTACAAATGCTCGTGCAACCGTCTCTGACTCTTGATCTGGCAGAGGGATAGCTTCAGTCCATTTGGTGAAGCAGTCCATTATGACCAAAATATATTTGTTACCTTGCTTGGATAGTGGGAGAGGGCCTAAAATGTCAATTGCCACTTTTTCCATTGGTTCCCCAACAAGGTAAGAACTTAATGGTAACCCCTTGGTGACTGGTGGTTGCTTCCTAGCAGTGCACAGGTCACAAGCAGTACAGTAATCCTCAATATCTTTCTTCATTCCTGGCCAGTAGAAGGAAAGCTTCACTCGTTCAAGAGTCTTTTCCAAGCCGAGGTGACCTCCAGATGGTATGTCATGGTGGTATTTAAGGACATCTTCCCTCAAAAGCTTTGGTACAATCAGCTGAAGCCTGGTTCCAGATTCTGAAACCCATTGTCTGTAAAGCATTTGATTGTTCAATTCCAACCTATCCCAATGCCTCCACAGAGTCTTTGTGGGAGATGTGAGATGGGATATCTCGGGCCACAGGGGTTTCTTGGCCTCCAATACAGACAGTAGAATCGGTCCAACAGCAGGATCCTGAAGCTGCTGCTGCTGAACTTCCTGAGGATCCCAACCCTCAAGTAGGATTGGGGTGGTATCAGGCTTTTGAGGAGCTGATTTGCTTCGGGTAATAGCTCTTACATCAACATTCTCTGCAGGAGAGGAAGAGCCCATTGGTAGGTCTGCTTCAGGGTTAGGTCGGACGGTATCATCATCCTCGTCATCGGAACTAGACTGATGATTTTCCTGATTCTTACAGGCTTTGCATGGATACCTGGACAAAGCATCAGCATTAGAATGCTTGCGACCTGCTCGATGTACAACAGTAAGGTCATAGTTTCCAAGTTCCTCAAGCCAACGAGCAACTTGCCCTGTAGGCTTTTTCAAGTTTCTCATCCAGCTGACAGCTGCATTGTCTGTCCGTAGGAGCACCTTCCGACCATAGAGATAAATGTGGAAATGCTTAAGAGCACAAACGACAGCAAGTAACTCTTTGCGAGTGACACAGTAACTCCGCTCATGTTTATTCAGAGACTTGCTCATGTAAGCAATGACTTGTTCTGAACCACCATTTTCTTGTGAGAGTACAGCTCCCACCGCATCCCCACTCGCATCTGTATCAAGAATGAATGCAGAGTTTGCATCTGGATATGCAAGAATAGGGGCCGAAGTGAGAGCCTTTTTCAGGGTTTGAAAAGCTTCATCACAGGCCAAATTCCACTCAAAGCGATGCTTCTTTTCTATCAGCCTATGAAGTGGTCTTGCAGTATCAGCAAATCCTTTAATGAATCGCCGATAGTAGGAGCATAACCCCATGAAGCTTCGAACTTGCTTTGCATTCTTTGGGGCTGGCCATTCTGACACTCTCTTGATCTTATCAGGATCAGTCTGCACACCTTGCTCAGACACAATATGGCCAAGAAACTTCACAGACTTCTGAAAGAAGATACATTTGGATGGTTTCAGTTTTAAGTTTGCTTCTAAAAGCCGTTGAAAAACTCTCTGCAAGCGTTCAAGGCTTTCCTCGACAGATTGACTGGGTACAATTATATCATCCATGTACAATAGACACTCTTGCCATTGTAACCCTCTTAACACATCTTCCATCAATCGTTCAAAAGTTGATGGTGCATTTGCCAGTCCAAAGGGCATGACAGTGAACTGGTATAGACCTATACTAGTAGCAAAAGCTGTCTTTTCTTTATCTTCTTCTGCCAGGCCAATTTGCCAGAAGCCTGAGTTCAAGTCCATGGTACTGAACCACTTGGAATTGGAGAGTGCATCAAGACACTCATCGGTGCGAGGAAGCGGATAGGCATCTTTACGAGAAATATCGTTAATTCTACGAAAATCTACGCAGACCCTCGTAGAACCATCTTTCTTCTGTATGAGAACAATGGGAGAGGCCCAGGCACTGTTGGAAGGTTCAATCACTCCGCGCTGGAGCATCTTGTGAACTTCTTCCTTCTCAATGTCTCGTTTTCCAAGGGGCTGTCGTCTTGGTGGTTGACGAATAGGGGCTGCATCACCAGTATCTATCTGGTGTTCGACCTTATTTGACCTCCCCAGGTCCTCAGAACTTTTAGCAAAAACTTGCTGGTACTTAACCAACAAGGATGCGAACTCATCTTTTTCCTTTGCTGATAGGTGCACCACACTTGCTTGCCACATATCAACTAAGTGATGTGGTATTTGTTGTGAGCATGGCACAGCAGGGTCAACCAAGGCCAGCGCAGCACACCTACCCCTGGCTGATTCTGTGTAGACTGACTCTGCAGTCCCGATCACCATGTTTGGATGAAGCGTCACCGGTTCACTGCTCACATTAACAACATGAACATTTTGAGTCTCACTCGAGTTCTTGAGCACGCACCCAACAAGACGCGTACCTACAGGTAAGTTCTTACTCTCGACCAAACAGTCTTCATTTAGCTTGTCTATTTGAGGAATGTTAACAGACACCCATGAACCTGAATTGGCTGGTAAGACCATGACAGCATTAACCTTGACAGGACACGACATTTCTGCTTCCCCTGAAATCCAACATTGGATCTCTCCCTTCAGGGTACGGAGTTTAAGATTTTTGTAATCAATAGATGTGACACAATTCAACAGAAAATCCTGACCCAATATTGCATCTAAAGATATATCACATACCACTACACGGTTCTCAAAACACATGCCATTGAATTCAATGGTCATATCAGCAAAACCCCTTGTGTTTAAATGAGCACCGCCAACACCATTGATGTTGGTGAGGAGAGGACTGAGGCCCGGAGCTTGTGCCTGATCTAGTTGGTCAAAGATCTTGCTTGACAGAAGGGTCATGGTCGACCCCGTGTCTATCAGGAACTCAAGAGATAAACCACAGACAACTCCTTTGGTGTAAAAACCATTGTCCCACTTCCCTTTAACCTCCCCTGCCAGACCAACCCTTAAATTGGTAGAGCTTCCCGACTCGGGTTTAGGCCTCTCCTCAACTGCTGACCCCTGGCCTACTGGGTGAGCAGATTCCCGTTTCCCGAACGTCCTAGTTGCACAGTCGGCTGACCGTACAATACGGGGCAATCCCGTTTGAAATGATCCGGTGACTTGCAGACGAAACAGGTACGATCTCTTGAAGAGTATCGAGACCGCTTGTTGCCAAAATGAGATTCTTGAAGAGGGTCAATATCCCTAGAATTCTGCCTGGGTAGCCTTTTCTCAAGGTCATTGAGTCTGCTGAGGATCTGGCTAAGAATTTGGGATTCCCCAGAATTCCTTGTTGGTTCTGGCTTCTGCTGGGCGGGAGTCACCAGCCTGACAGAAGGTTTCTTTCTTTCAGATGAATCCCCAACCAGGGCTTTGTACCGCTCGATGACCTCCACAGCCTCTGACACTGATCGACATGCCTTGTCAATGCATTGATATTTAGTTTCGGGCTTCAACATCTTATATAGACGAGTCAGTGCAATTGCTTCCTGTGCTCGACTATCAAGATCTGTGTAGGCTCTTTGCGTCATCTGACGAAGGTCATCAGCCAGCACAGCTATAGACTCCCCTGAGAGTCTAACTCGTGATTCCAGTTTTGACAGCCATTTGTCCTTCTGTCTATCACTACCAAAGCGGTGGTTGAGCCTCTCCACCAAGGAGTGATATGATCGTCTCTCACAGAGGGACAGACCCATGTAGTATGTTCTGGCAGAACCTTTGAGACTGGCCGATAAGACCAGGAGTCTTTCTTGCAGGGGCCATTTCCCAAGTTCCGCACAATTTAGGAAGTGACTGAGGTATTCGTCCCAGTCTGTGGTGCCGTCATAGAATTCAGGTT
Source organism: Phorcus lineatus (assembly GCA_921293015.1). Lineage (NCBI taxonomy): Eukaryota > Metazoa > Mollusca > Gastropoda > Trochida > Trochidae > Phorcus > Phorcus lineatus. The sequence continues at coordinate 12,101,442 of OV121085.1, forward strand.
TGATTGAAACTGAACATCTGCGTCCAATTTCATTACTGACAGAACATCTGCCCCTCAGAGGTCGACCACCTTCATTCCTACTAGACCGGTCTGGCCTTCGTGATGCTCCTATTCTGTCATAATGTTCACTGTCGGAACTATCGCCTCCCACTACCTCATCAACTACTACTACTTCCTCAAAAGAGGTATCAAATTGATCATCGTCTATTGGTGACCTATCTTTCCCATCGACAGCCTTAAACGACACTTCCAAATCTGGTGACTTAGCTGTTGCCATAATTATAACTAAACTGGTAGCGTGAAAAATAATATACTATTCTTGAACAACTTTCTCAATGAAAATAATCTAGTAATAAAATTTTGTAGTTATACAAACTATGAAACTATGTAACTTTTTATCTAATAATCTACAAGACTAGATAATTAAATTAACCTTATCAACCAGACAGGACTAGCTAAAAAAAAAATAAAATCAACAGCAGCACAGAAGAGACATCATGAACCTCAACAGCAGCACAGAGCAGACATTAAAAACCTCAGCAGTGACACAGAGCAGTTATCATTAACCTTAACAGAAATATTTAACTACTACCACTTTTAAGTCGTGAATTCGATCAGGATGTTTTTCTAGAATTAAAAACATCCCACCGCTGCCACCAAATTGTAAGCCACCTGACCAAGAACTACAAACAAGCTAATTACCAAATAATATGATTTTATTTATTATCAACAAGACCACACATTGTCTTTGGCAACTGAGAAAACTTGAACATGACTGTCCTTGAATAAATATATCACCAGATCAACAACAACAACACTAAACAATGTAATCTCTAAAAGCTTGAATAGTTCATGCCTGGCTAAGTAAGTTTTGACCTAAAAGTGGCAAAGGAAGAGGTATTTGTTTTATACTTATTTCTCTATTATATAGATGAAATAATATTAAATGGTTTAAATACTTTCAGTTAGTCTTAACGTTTGATTTCACTACAATAAATGTCTCTGGGATTTATATGAACTTACAATTAACAGGGTAGGGGTTCTAATATTGCTATTGCTATATGATGTGCACACCTCAGAGCACCAAGTGCAAGTGACTAAACTCAGTTCCGTCGCTGCTTATATAGCTGTCATAAGGGTCACGTGACGTCACTTTGACCAATCATGAGTACTCGTTACAACTTTGCCAGGCATGAGACACGGGCTACTTTTCCAGAAAATGGTAAATATGTGCATTATTACTGTACAGGAGAAATTTGCTCCGCTAAGGTTTAGATACAGAGTAAACATTCCTAAATGGTGCACTTTACAGAACATTAATGCACCCATAACTCATTGAGAAACATACGAAATCAAAATTGATATGGGAATTGTCATGGAGCGGAAGATTGTTGTTTTCTTCCCTAGAATATTGCCGATTACAGAATAATTACTGCGGAGCAAGCTTTGCTCCACTAAGAATATGCGGAGCATTAGTAAAAACAATTATTATTTACAAGGAGCATTAATCGAAGTTTTGATGCTCCGCTAGAATTAGCAAATATAAACAGACGGCAAGACATTTGCCCTAGCGTATGAATACGTATTAACATAGTTCCAAAACTTATAAAAATACGACATTTCAGCGATACATAATGTGCAGATTACAATAATAACACTTCTTTGGCAACCAGAAAAGATTTACATTTACTTAATATTCTATTCATGAATCGGGAATAGGAAATACAACATTGACCCTTATTTACATATAATCGCTGTCACTGTCAAAGTTAAAATGGCGGCTGCCGATAAATTCAGGCGAGCGGCAAGACAGAGAATACTGAATAATCACATCATTTTACGATGTCTTATATGCACCAAAGATGAAACTACAGATAAGTGAAACTTCTGATTCGGAATAATTACGATTATGATCATTCTTTTAACTTTACCTTGTACTCGTCATTATTCACTTCATCTAGGGCTCGAATTAACCGGCTTTATGTAAATTAGCCATGTGAATCTTGATAAAAATAGAACAACAATGATATTTACATAATGACAACTTACAATAATAGAAACTTTGTCAGGAATGAGGATTACTCTTTTAGCCTTGATGATGTAATTATATTAATACTATTAATTCAATCAAAGAAACATTTACACTGAATATCCCTATTACTATTTTCAAATGGACAATGGCAGGTGGTCATTACAATATCGTTAGGAGCAGTATATAATAATTACTATTTTATTTTCAATACGCCGACTCTAAACTATTATGAATCTTTAGAGATGATTATGCAACAAACGTGTGCATATCAAATCAGTGTTATATGTTTATATGTTCTATGTTTAGGTGACAATATGTAGCCGTTATGTTATATCAAGTTATCCTTTTGCAAAAGTTATTTAGAGATACAAACTCGTGTGGTAAAAACCAGTCTCACAAAATACATGCAACCAGGCTCTGTCTTGTTTAATATAAGTCTATTTAATACAGGTTAAATAGACGCTACATTATTGTCTAGGTTTTGCTATATGTGGTAGAATAGTTTATAAAATTCAGACAGTATGGGTTCAGTTTATTTCAACCAGTAATATAACTTTTTAAACTTCACTCCACATTCATTAAGGCAAAGTTCATCTGTCACGGCTGATCGCACATCTGTCGCCAGCTCACTCGACCATGGCGTTCTGCGTCAGTGAACAAGTCTTAATGAACTAGTTGTAATGTAAAACCGAAAACATTGTTCAAGAATGATGCAGTTATTATATATTAAATCTTTTGATAAATGCCAAATACGAATGTTAAAAACATATTATGTATAACAACTGTCATGTAATTAATTGAGCTAACAGAAGGTAAAATGAATTATTCTGTATCATGTATATTGTAAACAATAACAATTAAATAACATTGATTGATTGACTGATTGATTGATTGATTGATTGATTGTAAACTGTTATTAAATGTATATGTTCGATTACAAATTATTAATGAATGTTAAGCATTAATAAAGTTCCATTTTCTGACTGACCCTGATTGTTTGCGTTGATCCCAGGTGTGACCATCCGGTACCAATTCCCCCACATGGCAAATTCTAGGCGAGAACGTTGTCTTTAAACCACGCACCAAAAAGCTACGTTTTCAATTGGTGAAGTGATCCTAGATGACTGGGTACACGCCGATCAACGCATACAAGCACAGGTCACGTCAGAACGAGCAAAGGCCAAGCACTGCCAACGCGCTCGCCATGGACTCACAACTCCAGCAACAACAACAACATCAATCACTCCAAGAACAACAGCAAGAACAACTACAACTCCAAGAACAACAACTTCTACTCGAAGACACCTTCAAAATGGCGGCTCCTGGCTTCAAGGTGACGCCCTTCACTAGACAGGAGTATGCGTCTTCTCGGTCGTCTTCCAGATCCTGTACACAATCTCGGAAATCAACGTCCGGTTCCAAGTACTTCTGCTGACGAAGCAGATGTTATCAACTAGGTGGCCCATTCTCAGACACACACATCTGACCCACATGATACGCCACCTCAGTCAACACAACAGGACAAGCCATCACGCGATGTTACCATATATCCTGTTGAACGCATCCTCAAATTCAAATTCAAAATGTTAACAAATGTCACCATATCAAATGAAACGATTATTTGGAAGAAAAATCAACTTTGCAATCAGCTTCCAATATTGATCCATTCATCCCTCCATCACTTTCTACAAGGCAAAAGCTACGAATGGAACATCACGTCATAAAGGACATAAGTACTTCAGTGTCACTGAAATAGGACACATGAGCTATCATTTCATTCCGAGGAGAGAATGTAATAGATACCTAGAAGTAACTGACCACCCTCTCTACAGTTATCCTGCTGTGTCTTATAGTGCTAGATTGTTAAGATGTTGTGGCCAAAGCATTCTTATCAGTCAGGTCATGTCTTCTGATGGTACTCTTATGTTCTTCTCCAAAGGTTCAACGTGAAGTCTCATGGTCCTTGCCCTTGTCCTCCTTTGCGTGAAACCTGTTCCTGCTCATTCTACATCATCCCACTCAACAAAACTATTTCCACCATCCTCATTTTGCTATCTCTTCTGACTCCAACTATCACATCAACTTCCATACTATCCTCTTTACAAGTACACTGGAGACGATACTTCTATCTTCTGTCTATTCCGTGTACCTCTTCACTCGACTCCTAAGCCTACTTGTAGTCTTGCTCTCTTTCCAAATAGCAAGAGCCTAATATAATGACTCTGTGACTTATATATACATCACAGAGCAGCAACCCCCAAAATCTTCTCAACCATTTTTCAACATATTAATCAAATTCACAATGGCTTATACCTCATGCCAAATCAATCATCTATATATAACAATATTTAAAATGGGCATTATTACTATAGCCACAACTTACTAATCTCTTTTTGTTTTAACATGTATTAATGTATTTTTTGTGTGACGTTTGACTTTGTATTTTAGATATCATGTTTTTTTGTCGATGTAAATGCTTTGATTTTTATTATTCTTATAAACTTGTACATCAATAATTTGGCTTTTGCGGTCAAAAGCTTCACGAAGCGTGGGGATATTATAACCGGGCAAAAACCCGTGTATTTTCCCCCGTATTTTACATAAAAATATATCTATATTCACTAGATCTAAATACACCGTACATAGGTCAGTAACCCTACATTGTATATCTAACGCTATCCCCGCTGGGTTCATTACCTTAATATTAGGTAACAGGCCCTTATCACAACGAGTATTGGGTCACCATAATATGTAAACTGCCCGACCCCTATGATCTGTTACTAGCGGTGGACGCATCTTATGTAATTTCTATAACTTCAATGCATAATAGAAACCATTAATATTGTAATCTATCGCTTGGCAATGCGCTTGGGAATGCATATTAAACCAGGCAGTCAATATAAATATGGGTTGCGACTGAAGCAAATCAGTTCCATTTTCTGACTGACCCTGATTGTTTGCGTTGATCCCAGGTAAGTTGCTTTGCTATTCTATCTTATATTTCTGCAAACTGAAGTTCTAAATGTTTAACTCCATGCTTGAACAATGAATTTCTATCAATATATATATTTATGAATCTTCCGCCGTTCGCATGTAATTTATCTATACTTATATACCTGTAGTTTCTAAAAGGCTAGAATGTCTGTGCTAGACTTACTATATATGTCAGCTGCCGACGCTTACTTATAGTAGAGCCCGCATTAGGTGTATCTTCTAGATGTTAAATATCTATCAGAGAACCTTCCTATACAATGTTTAGTGAGTTCATTTAAACCTTATTCTAATTTGAACAACATGTACCTTTGATAGATATCGTTAGGAGCAGTATATAATAATTACTATTTTATTTTCAATACGCCGACTCTAAACTATTATGAATCTTTAGAGATGATTATGCAACAAACGTGTGCATATCAAATCAGTGTTATATGTTTATATGTTCTATGTTTAGGTGACAATATGTAGCCGTTATGTTATATCAAGTTATCCTTTTGCAAAAGTTATTTAGAGATACAAACTCGTGTGGTAAAAACCAGTCTCACAAAATACATGCAACCAGGCTCTGTCTTGTTTAATATAAGTCTATTTAATACAGGTTAAATAGACGCTACATTATTGTCTAGGTTTTGCTATATGTGGTAGAATAGTTTATAAAATTCAGACAGTATGGGTTCAGTTTATTTCAACCAGTAATATAACTTTTTAAACTTCACTCCACATTCATTAAGGCAAAGTTCATCTGTCACGGCTGATCGCACATCTGTCGCCAGCTCACTCGACCATGGCGTTCTGCGTCAGTGAACAAGTCTTAATGAACTAGTTGTAATGTAAAACCGAAAACATTGTTCAAGAATGATGCAGTTATTATATATTAAATCTTTTGATAAATGCCAAATACGAATGTTAAAAACATATTATGTATAACAACTGTCATGTAATTAATTGAGCTAACAGAAGGTAAAATGAATTATTCTGTATCATGTATATTGTAAACAATAACAATTAAATAACATTGATTGATTGACTGATTGATTGATTGATTGATTGTAAACTGTTATTAAATGTATATGTTCGATTACAAATTATTAATGAATGTTAAGCATTAATAAAGTTCCATTTTCTGACTGACCCTGATTGTTTGCGTTGATCCCAGGTGTGACCATCCGGTACCAATTCCCCCACATGGCAAATTCTAGGCGAGAACGTTGTCTTTAAACCACGCACCAAAAAGCTACGTTTTCATAGGGACCGATTCCTAGATTGTGATCATTCCCAGATTGTTCAGGTCACAGATTGATCTGCAGATTGTTTAAATTATCTAGGAATGATGAAATATCTAGGAATGATGAAATATCTAGGAATGATTGTGACATACCCCAGATGGTTCGTAACATAATCACCTCTGTGTATTACACAACTGTGATGAACTCTTCTCCTGTGACCAGGGGGAATCGTGATATTAAGAGATTATTTCCTGTGGGTCATTATGACCCATGAACTTTCTTTCAAATGTGTGACTCGAATTTACTGAACACCAAATGAAACGATAATCAAAACTTATGGGATGTATTTTTTAAATCAACGAGTTTTTTTAAATTCTTGCCATTATTTCATTTATTATTTATTATCTTATTTTGATGCAGTTTTTTGGTGACCACCATATCTAACCAAGTTTTGGTGGACCATATTACACATATGGGCATTTTTGTGTGTATTATCTTTAGCTGACCCTAATCAAAAAGTGCTTTTGTATACTTTTTTTGCTTACACGTATTAAAGAAGCCCAACCAGTCTTTTCTATGGTTTCTTGTTTTCTCCAGAAAAGATAAAGTCATATGATTGCGAATTACATCACATTAAAAAAACTGCATTGTAGTTATGAGATTTGGGTTGATTTGCTCTGTTCCATATGCTGCGTAGTAATACAGCTGCTTCCCAAAAGGTTATCCATTTACTGTTTTGTCTAAGTGCAAAATCACATAATTTGGATTTGTTTATTTTCTAATTACATTACTTCAACTACATTGACAGAATGCAGAATCTTTAAAATGGGATCATCAGGTCATTGGACCTAGTTCCTAACTTTGGAAGAAATCATTTTTATAATTACAACGTCCATAACTTTGAAATGACACTTCTATAAAGACTGAGTGAAACAAAACATTTAAACAATTAAGTTGAGAATAAAATTAAATATTTAGCTTATGTTTACGCAGTCGATCATTTATGGGGGATTTTACAGGAAAACCTTAAAATTATACTTCTTAAATTTTTACCCTTGAACCTTGAATTTTGAGCAAAGTATTTTATATTTGGTTAAAAGTATAAATGTCACATACTGAGTTAGAGTATTACATGAAGGATGAGGGCTGATAACTGAACGCTTTAGTTTGTGTGGGATAATGGCGAGTCCCCTGGGCCTCTGGGACCCACCTTGGTCGGATAAGGGATAATATGGTTCAAAACAACAATAAGCTATAGATACTCAATATACTCAATATTTAGAATTCAAAAGAGAGTGGCGAGGCCTATCAGACTCCGCCTGGGACTTAACGTTGTAAATTTCATTTTCTATACTACTTCAAATTAATATTTTAACATTTTCATGGAAATATAATCTTAACTAACTTGATAATAGTTTCATATAGTTTTTTTAAATCATTGTTACAGCAAAGTTCATTAAGGACCTTAGAGACCCGCTTTGATGTTTTTGAACATTTTTGATATCTTCGTTTCATTTGGAATTTTATGCCCGAAAAAATGTTGAATAACGATACCAGTTTTATTATTTTCCGAAGACAAGGCTGAGTATAGTATCATTATGACATCATACTTATATGCCGTCAAATCAATCAGTCATTACCAGACGTTATTACACATTAATAACATGGAAGATTTGTTGATAGGCAATGTCTTCAAAGGGCGAGTGCTAAAACAATATATCATTTTCTTCATTCATGTTGATAATTTCCTCACTTTTAGAAAATAGTTTATCACTTACTCTCACGTACATAAACGGTAATTGCTCTATATTAGCCACTTGACTGCAACTACAGTTAAAGAGACACTCCATGACACTTGAGTAACTTTAGTTATCCATATAGATATCATTTACATGTACACAATTCATGAATGCTTGTATGGATGTGTATAATCCTTTTCAGTAAACTGCCAATATTTTAAATACTAAAGTTAAATGATTAAAGTTTTAAATATTTAACCTCGGGATTAACTTCGACTGTATTTTAGATGGCTATTACTACTTGTACCTAGTGTGTTCATCTCTATCTCAGTTCAGCTCTATCTCTAACAATCAGCAAACACCTTTTCCTTCTTCAGATAACAGGTGAGGACAGGCTTAAAAGTGACTGAATCCTGTACATCTTCAGAGCGTGAAACACCTTTCATATCGCGTTAACCATGACTTCCTCAAGGCTCAATATTGCTTTTGCCGTTTTTTGCTGTCTATCCCTTGCTTGTGGTGAGTATGTGAAACAACACTCTTTTTATGAATATATATGTACTAGTACTAATATGTAATTATAAGCCATTATGTATATCATGATTATAAATATATATATATAATCATGCATCTACATGTATGTTAGAAACTATCTTATTATTTTCGGATATGAACCGACCTATACATTTGTATTTTTTCTCCTTGTCACTATTTCCATCTTCATGAGATTATACCATGCATGTTATAATATTATCATCATAATCCACCTCTTGTACGACCATGGTCTGTTATCTGTCTGTCATTGGTGTCCTCAAAACGACGTCCACGAAGTGGATTTTTCATCTCGGGGAACAAGAAGAAGTCACTTGGTGCAAGATCGGGTGAATAGGGGGGATACGGTAAGGTTTCAAAGCCACATCGCCGTGCCTCCACAGCGGATGCTTGTCAAGTGAGAGCTGAGGCATTGTCAGCTAACAGGCGTACACCTTTGGTGATCATATCGCGGCGCTTCTGTTTAATGGCATCTCGTAACTTGCTCATCAGGTTGCAGTAATAAGCTCCAGTAATGGTCTGACCCTTAGCTAGATGCCTCCACGACAATCCCAAAAAACAGACACCATGACCTTTCCTGCAGACTTTTGCACCTAGGCCTTTTTGGGAGGTGGTGACGTAGCATGCTTTCACTCTTTGCTCATCTCTTTTGTCTCAGGGTCATATTGACAGACCCCACGTTCATTCATGGTAACAAGACGTTTGAAGAAATCATCTTCGTCTTGTTCCAGAAGCTCCAATGCCTGCCGTGACATGTCCCTCCGATTCTTTCTTTGCACCTTCTTGATGACATCCATATCATCAGTAAGTGAGGGCCGTCCACTTCTTGGCTCATCTCCGAGGGACATGTGGCCTGTTTGGAAATTCCTTTTCCATCTCACAACAGTGTCATAGGATGGGCTGTCATTGTCATAAACAGATTTCATCTCATCATGAATAAGACGTGCAGTATAGCCCTTCAAATGTTAAAACTTAATTACACTGCGCGCCTCAATTTTCTCCATAATAGGGGGTAATGTGCTATTTGGTCAACAGACGTAAAACTGGCTATCGCGAAAAAGACTATTGTTGACCCAGGACAAGGACAAGGATCCCTTATGCTACAGTGACCATTAGCCCCGTATTCACCAGTACATTCTTTGTGATAATTGAAACTCTTTGATATCCCCTCGTATGTTCTATACACATATTTATCATTCATTCAAAAACTTCAGAAATTTCAGTAGCCATTTTGAATTGAATGTAATAACACATAGGAAAAACTAATGTAACGATGCTATTCACTCAGAATAGTGGGGGACTTTTTTTTTAAATGTAAACTTTAGCTTCAAATGACGAAATTTCCTTTGCAATAACAATATGCTATTTAATGTCAAATGACATTTGAAAGAAAGTCTTCATTTCCTAACCTGTACTTTAAATTTGGAATGACTATAGTTTACGTCAGGTTTGTACATAAACGCCGTGCCTTCAGTGTTTTAACATAGTAGGTCACGCTACTTACCACTATATTTGAAATCTAGGTCCTACAGGTCAAAATGAACTCAAATAAACCAAATTCAAAATATTCATATGGTTATAGTTATCATATTTTTTAGGTATCATCTGCAGCGCTCTGATATCAAAATTTACGAACTTCATCGTGGAAAAGGATAGTGACCTAGGCGACGTTTTTACTGGAGTTTGGACAGTTGGATTGGCAGTAAGTATAATACACCAAGCTTAACTGTTTATGTTGAAACGGTTATAACCGTAGATAATACGTCCCTCGAAGTTGGGGTTGAACATTAACCTATTTCATGCAAGTTATAATTAAGATTTATGTTAAAATATGTATCTAGTGCACAATCTGTTTTTAATGACTCCTCTATGCCTTGTGTCCTTATCGTGATAGATGAACAATAAGAAATTCAATTTACTACCCAAAATGTAATGTGTTTTCATTATCCAAAACAACATCCATAGATATAAAAGAAAGATAAATAGAATGGTTAGATAAAAAAACGTGCTTATGGGTACTCATTATTCAAAATCAGAATTATAATTTGCTTTCATTGAAATTAAGACCAACAGAACAATAGCAATTCAGTTCACAAATAGAAAGATATTTATCTGCAAGGATCATTTCATGTTTACGTAGCCTATGCAATACGAATGGTAATGAATTTTTCACTCAAAATGATGGTTTTTGTTTTTCAGTACATAATTCCTGGGGCATTGGGACTATTGGCTACAGCTTTGCGAAAAAATGCCATCGTGAGTACACATACATGTATAAATTACTCTGGTTTGGACATATAAATATCGCTTTCCGACAGTTCATTATAATTTTTTGAAGTAGGGTATATGGTTAAAGATGTCAGTGCAGCGGTGCCTCTATATTTTACTGTAGTATTTTATTTTCGATCTTATACAAACAAGATGAGGATATCTCCAGGGAGGTTGTCGGTGAATGTTTGCCAGTAGGGCTATAAGTAAATGGATCTGATTTTTTTCTAAAGCCTGTGTCACATATACAATATAAAACTAGAGGTATTAACAAGTTTGTAACTTGGATAAACATGTCAAATCATGGGTCTTCAAGGTTGTTTACGTACCACGATCAATGGCAGTTTCTTTTTAGGCAGCTTTCTTGGAACAAGATTATTGTCAAAATGACAAAATTCAAAAGCTAGTTTATGTTTGTTGCAGTCGATAAAAATTGTGTCGTCTTCATGTTCTAATAAGATGCATTACTGTCTTCTCCTATCACATAATCTTAATGCACATTCAAGAACTTCCATTGCAAAGTCATAATTAAGCTTTGTCGACCTGAGCTTTCCCGAAATTGTTCTGTAAAGTTTTATGTCATTGCCTTTTTCTTGTTAGCATATAGTGTAGCTTGATCGAAAAGAATTCGATTGCCATCAACTTGTCAAGTACATCTCGTTTCTCTCTAGGCTGGCAGAGTACATTTCTCGTTGAATACCATGCACCTGTATTTTTTATCTAAAACATTGAAATTGGCAGTGAGATGGTAAATATATCATTTCTTTTCATAAGATGAGTTATAAATTCAGCAATGTACAATTTACTATAAAATATATATCTGACCAAAAAAAACAAATGAAATGTTTTTTTAATGAAATTCATATTATGATTTGCCTTGCAAAATGGGAATCGCCTGATATAGTCATTCAATGGTTGTATGACCTCATATCAATTGTTACACAACTGAGTAGAATATTTCACTCCTTCAAAATACTGATTTTATGTTGACGTTTTAAGCCGTAGTTTGCAGATCAAGATATTTTGACTTCGTTTCATTTCAGTATTTGACACATTTCATCCTGGGATTGACGTCCGTTATAGTCCTTGCAATTTTGTACTTCAAAGGTACGGTTCAAGTACATCAGCCGGGGGCTAGTGACTGTGAAAGACAGAAAGGAACATGCACATGCAAGTGAGTGATGTGCATATCTTCTAGATTGCCTTGTGTTCCACTTGTATTCATATTCAATGTGTTATATATCTTCACAAAATGGATTTAAGAGATGTGAGAGTATTTTTCAGGGACAGCCAGACCTTGATGAAGTTTTTTTCGTGTAACGACTTAGACTACCTGGTGAGAATGGGAATCGCATCTGATGCCATGTTGCTAGTGGGAGGGATCCTCACCGTGATATCTGCATTTATGTCAGTGGTGCTGGGTAACAGAGTAAGTTTTGTTAACATAAAAGAGTCTTTATTAGGAAAATCTTTTACATTAGTGTACGATGAAAATGCCCCCCTAAAATAAATGCCCCCCTTCATAACACTTTATATAACGTCATTCATACTTGTAATCCTATTTTAGTGAGCAAGTGACACTGAACGGTCATCATCTAAGATAATCTTTTCATAACGGCTATTTATAAACACATTTAAAAGTTCACCTTTATGATTTAGTTAAAGGCTAATGCGTTTTTGTGTGGACCATTCCTTGTCAAATTAAAGATGTGTAATTTTAAAAAATATCTTTGCATGTCAGATCCCCTTCTCTGCATGAATTACTCCACTTTCTTATTCTTTACTCAATAAAGTATTGTTGACTGATTTTCATCTATCATTAACTAGAACCATATAATGACGTCACTGTGATGACGGGCTCTGTGAAGGGCCAACTCATACAACACCTACAACAAATACACTTCAATCTTGGTCAAAAACAAATATTAAATCATTTGCAATATCGAAATGTTGTCTTTTCATAATGAATAGCATGTTTTCTTATATTGTGAGGCAGAACTTTTATAATCATCATAAGTGATGATATAAATTTTCTCCCTTACCTAATGAGATAAAAATGGTATCTGTCAAGAAAAGAAAATATCCTCCTAATACAATTGTTAACGAACTAGTATTTGTTAAATTATCATGAATCATTTATGTTGGTTACAGCTTGTCAATATCAGGCCACAACAAAGAAACGCCCCTTCCAGTATTGATTTATCAGAAATCAACTGGAGAGGAACTCAGGATCATCTCAACGAAGCATCAACAAGTACAGACCTGAACTCTCAACTGCCGGAAAGTAATCTTCAGTACAGTCAGCCCATCTTCACATCGGTACAACAGGCTTTCGTATCATTGTTTAAAAACTGAAAACTGTTCGTTATATTGCCACATCTAGCTCAAGTAGGTTTATGGAACGCAATTCATGATATCAATAATTCCAATGGCTTGATCTTAAATATAGTGACTGAAAGTCGATACAAAATGGTAGGTTTGACAAAACTCAGGCAATGACTATATCAGTGAATAAGTCAATCAACAACTGAGAGACCTTGAATTACAAGTTTTTATATTTTAGTTGACTCTGTGTTTTACAATGTACATTACGTTGATGGTTGAACGGTATTGTTGAATGAAATATGTTTTCATGTAAAACACAAGGAAATCCTCTCATGATCAGTGTTATTGAAGGTGTTGTAAAACGAATTATCCATTAGTATCTATTGATTTCTAAAAACGATTGTCATTAATAAGTAGCGCTAGTGCTCGAAATACTGTGTACTATTTAAAGTGTCCAATAATCATTTAAAGTAACTTGGTGTAACATCCGTACAATTATGTCTATATCATAATAATAATAATCATAAAAAGGACACGTCAAACATATTCACTGTAATATTTACAGAACTTTTAGAGAATTTTTCGCTTAATTCATCCAACATTATCATTTACATGTTTTATAACGTTTTGATGTACAGAAACCCTTTCCACAATACATCAGCTGATGTTCTTCTATAGTTGTTTTTTTAACAAATTGACACTTGTTTTGCTGTAGACACGACTTAACAATATAATCTTGGAATATATGAGCATAATGATTCCCACCTTCTATTGATTATTGTCTAGTGTGACTGTATGAAACAAAAGACTCATCTTTGACTCAAAATAACAGGAGTCGTTTGTGCCTTAGCCGCGATACCCGACAATGATATGCCGCCATACCGATTGCTATGTTCTCGTTTTCATTATAAAAATGGCATCGAATGAACTACATGGAGTTAAACGTCACTTTAAAGATATAACAACCCTAGATACTACCACTTAGAAGTAGATACAATTGATATGATTGATTTACAGTTTTAATATATTTACGAAATATTCAATACAAGAAGACGACAGAAAATACTCTACATAGCATTTCATATTGGTAAATGAAGCATGTGCACAGAAACTATATAAAGTATTATTACAGCGGCCTAACCACCAGGCCCGAGCCCATTTCACAGCGCAGCTATTAGGCGAATCATCATTGTCCCTGTCCCAGTTTGAGAACATCATGCCGAAGTGAATATCAAGGCCATCTCCTGGAAATGAATGTTTATCTTCTGGCTTGCTGTTAACATACATACGTACATACTTAAACCACCCTTGTTCAATGAGGATTATAAAGTCAGTTTTTAAGGTTTGTCCTTACTTTGGGTATTTGAGCCACACTTAAAACATAATTTTCATTTTGATTTCGAGGGGAAAGCTGTAGAAGGCTGTCGGTTATGACGTGTAGATCGATTAACCACGTGGACCGTACTTAGCACCACTGAAGTAAGACCTTTTAACACATTTCCGTCTTCTTTTACGAATAAACCCCCCCCCCCCCCCCCCCCCCCCCCCCCAGAACACTGAAACCCTTTAAATGGAAATATTATAATCGGAGTTACAAAAAGTTCAGTGACCCTGTCACCCCTAAGTATACCTACGGGTTTTCCGGGTCTACAAACTTTTTGTTTTTCATTTTTTCAAGAGACAGTTGTGCTTTAAATATCAGTGGTAAATGATGATAAATTGAAGATTTGGAAACAATTTATCCTTTAAATCGTTCATCCCAGTCGGCAATTTGATATTGAAATGACTTTGAAATTACATTGATGTTAGTCTTAGGCATATTAAAGTAGAAGGTCAATATATAAATTTTATAACTTGTCTGTAGAAGATATAACTTTTATCAACTTAAAGATGTACTTCTATTCCATTTACGTCAAATGACCTGCTTACCAATGACGTGGCGTCACGTCAAACTCATCCTGTTGTTGAGGCGATACGCTCTAAAGGCTCTCGGTGAGATTAACACTAACAAAAATAGATAACGCAAGATTTGTCGAAAGAGTACTGGAGTACTGAAAGAAACATTTCCGCCACTTTGCTACCATTGTGACCGCAGTACTAACATAATCATGTCACAAACACAATATATTGCGACGTCACACTACATCGTTATTAAACTAATTTAATATGCCGTATTGAGAATAATAACCGCCATCCTCCTACACCAGCGTTTTTTAATGTGCTGAACTTCTCCAAATTCCCTGCCTTTTGTAATCTATTGAGCTCCTTCCAAATACCCAAAAGCGCTGTATCGCTAGCTATCTAACCAGCCAATGAGATTACTCGCACTCGGCAACAACGGCACAACCCGGATGGAAAATAATCCGTTGAGTTCAAGATAGTAGCTTCAAGCTCCTTGGATGACAACATTTCATTGGCTGAAAATGTAACAGGTGAGCAAAGCTACGAATATCAAGCGGCCAGCCATAAGAGGGATTTGGCACAAAAGAGATCAGGGTATTTAGAAGGCGCTCAGCGGATTTAATCGCTGCTGTGGCAGGATGCATAGCCCCTAGTAGTGCACCAGTTCAGAAGATTAGGTAAAAGAAGGTTTCAGAAATCATTATTAGTTTGAAATCGTCTACACAAAATAAACTCTATATAGGATTCCCACATTATCATTCCTAACCACTAACTAAGGGATCGGATTTAGAATAGTCTCGGAGAGATCTTTTCATCGATAGGTTACAAGCTAATAGTGGCAAATAATAGTGTCAGACAGGTCAATGTATTGATGAAGCTCTGTGAATACGAATACACTGATATAGCAGGATGAATAACTTGAGATTCTTTCTCTAAAACCGTAACAAACCATAGATTCTTATTCGAAATGGTATCAATTAAAGGATATTAATTGAATTATCCCCATTTTTATATTATCTATTACACTTGATGAACAGTAATACTTAATAGGTTTTAGAAACAGTAATAAATGACAAAATGTAATACACATTAAACTAAGATATTAATGTGAAATGAATGATAAAAGGTTAACGACCATTCCATTATTAATTTCAATAAACGTTCAAATATGATTTTAACTGTTGCAAACTTGTTGATTCGATGTGTCGTGATATTGTATTTGGTTGAGTTTACATTTACTTTCAAAAATGCCTGACAAAATATTACCAATATGCAGGGTGTAGTACACTGAACCTACATCAATGATACTGGGCTCTGTGGAGTAGAACTGGACAGAGTGGTAAGTACACACATCGCTCTGTTTGTTGTAGAAGAAGGAACAAATACTTCGACACGAGAACAGTCTTTTGCACAAGTAAGTCTTGTTTTGCTAGATTTGGTAAAATAAAATCACAATTACAGCATTGTCAAAAACCTCTTTTAAAAAACAAAGTTCCGATATAAATATTGTTCTGAGCAGTATGATATTGAAAATATATAAAATGCCATCAAAATGATATTGAAGTTGAACATTTTCAGACTTCTCTCCTTGTGAAATACAAGTTGAAAGTGTTGTCTACTGGATGGAATATAACTCTTTAGTTCTTGGGTCGTAGCTAATGCAAAATTATTTGTATCTTCGAGGAAAATTAGTAAATGAAAAAAAGGTGGTACACTTGAGAAAGTTGGCAACTGGTAATGGACAACAATGTGAGAGCTTTTAAAAACAAAGGTCGTCAATGAAGTCATATGTCCGACATTTCGAAACACCATATCAAAACACATAAGGTAATCTTGAAAAAGAACATAGTTGAACATGTCAGTCATTTATTCTAGTGAAAATGACTTGAAACTTTTATCTCCTTGAATGAATATTAATTAATTGTGCAAAGTAAATCTTCTTTGATCATAACTAGTGCAAAATAATATGTACATTCAGAGCAATGTTAAACAAAAAGATAAAATGTCATGGCAAGACGTGGTCAAACAACGTTTAAGAACCTACGTTGATTACAAAGAAGGAAACCATTCGAAACACAGTAATGAATATTGAGGAAGGTCTAATAAAGTCAAAAATCAAATTTCAAGATATCGCTTTAGTTACTGTTCATTGTTTTCCACTCCATATGGTTGCTGCTTTGTATATGGTGACAGGGAATATAAATACATTTTCACTTCGCTACGAACAGTCACAAAACAGCAACAAAAGTAATAAAACAGAGATATAGTACGTTCTTTACTTTGAGAGAACACGCTCAGTTAGGAAAATATAGGAACTCCAACATATACTTTCCGTGAAATATTACATTGTAAATGTGTTCAAATTCATGTTACATTATATATAGAATTTTATACAGTATAAAGGCCACAGGCCCATGTACAATATCTTTAACAGTTGAGAAACACATAAAAGTAAAACTGTTTCGGGTTTCAAATCGATCATACCGGCCTTTTATAAGATAGCAAAACATATCAAAGACCCTTTTGATCTACTTGATAACTAAAATCGTATAAAAGAGTTATCAATTCTGATACAGTCCTAGAGTAATCTTAAAGTGATAAAATATATAAGACCTATATATTTGCAATCTGCGGGGGATATACATCAGGCCTACAAATGAAAAAATCGGAATCGCGACGGAAGGCAGCACATTTACAGACGAAATCGCATCACATTGTATGCGCATTGAAAAGTAATTCAAGCGATAATAAGCACTTTAAAAATGCGATAGCGCAAAATGAAAAACGCACATGTTTCACCGCAATGCATTGCCAAAATGGTGTTGCCGGCTTTTTCTCTGCAATGATACTAGCAGCCGTGATATAGTACTCTTTTATCATCTAAAACTGTGTTCCACAGGATATATCGCTTGTGGAAGATCAAGCAATATCTCCTAGGAGATATCGCGTTGACAGTAGATTTTGAACAATGCTCAGTTAGTCAAGTTCGTGACATCACAATGCTAAGACGTTATAAACATGATGACATCACAGTGCTATGACATTACCGCACTGAGAGTCTAAAAGTAGTGCATTGTTCAGAAATATAAATTTAATACATACGGAATGGAAATGAAAAATGATTTTTGATGATAAATGAGGATATCTGTTACTAGAACAATTGTTAAGCTTTATATAGAAGAATTATATCAGAATAAAAGTAGAGTATAGTTATATTTCCATATGTTAAAACTTGCATGAATATCAGAATGGTTTAACAGGATATGTGAAAGGAGATCAGTTAATAATCCACGTAGGAAGTAAAATAATTGAGCAGACACAGAAAGATATAATTCTATACCTGCAAATGAATATTCATCAACACTTAACATGAAAGCACGTAATATGTATATATTGATCTGTCTTGTAAGATTTTGTACAAATTATAATGGCACATATAAGGCATTTAACTGTCAATCGGTCGTAGAAAGGTAACTGTATAATATCGTAAGTCATTCATTATGACATATTTGAGACAACAGAGGATGATGCCCCTTTAAGAGTCCCCCACCAACCGGTTATCAGCTGAATTCAAGCCGAGACAGCATTTAAAAACCTAAAAAATGCGAATTAAACTGTTAAACATTACCTCTGATGTTAAAATAAACTATTTACATTTGGGAGTATCGAATATCGTTTTTTTAAATTTTTAAGGTATATCCAACCTTTGAAGAGTTAGTATAACATTTACAACGTTAGAAACATTGATTTATTAGACAAGGAATATAGTTTTATATTGAGCGTCTTCAAAAACTTAATGAAGTATCTTTGCTTAAGACTGCTTCAGACCAAAAATGCCAATTCGTCCAAAGTCTCTTCTGCCGTGACAAGCAACTATGTTGAGCTATAAGATACGCTGTGTAGAAAAAAAAACTAAATGTGAGAAAGTAGCTATAACTTATTTCATTGATAACTTTTTGTGATCTGCCCATAGTCGTGGAATCCTTCATTGCTGTACACTGTTAGCTGATCGTACGGGTTCTCAGAACGAGGCGTAACATCTTCCATGTTGTTGTAGTCATCAACTGGTCGGCCATCTTGGATTACACTGAGTCTGTTTCCTTCTGTCGAGTCTTCATGGTTGTTTTCTGTGTTCTGTGTATTTCTCTTTTTCTGACACCGTGGCCGCATTACTTTACTGAAATAAGAGTGTAGATATGTAGAAAATAGACTTACTGTTACAATTGAGCAGTTTCAACCATCATATGATTTCAAATAAAATACAGTTCTGCCATTACCTATTTTAGAGCCTAAGGCTTTGCGTTTTGAATTTGTTTGCACAGCACTTTGTTGTTAAGGAGAGATACTACCCAGAAAAAAAATCATTAATGGTAATATTTTGAGACAAGATTTTGAGAATAAGTCCAAAATATTTTGATTCCCTTTGTGGGAGTATAGGCATAATTGTACATAACTGATAGCTGTGTGGTTCAAAACATCATTTTCAGTTTATTCTTCTCTTACCAATTAGTGCGACTTGAATTAATCAAACGTGCTGTGAAATTTGGATTCAACGTTTCGGTAGTGTATCTAGAAAATGATTACAAGTTATGAAAGATATTCCATACTCCTATATTATAATTTATAAAAGTCGATGTTTCAAAGGTATACAGAAATTGTACGAAATAGCGTTATTTACCGTATTATTACGATTATTATAATTTAGGAGCCAGACTAGTCTTGTGATCGCCCCCGACTCTTCACTACACCCCCCCCCCCCCCCCCCAAACACACACAGAGACACATTTCCTCACTCTTAAAAACATTACTTGCCACTTTGAAAAATAAAAATATTAGGGGATAAAATTAGTTCTGCCTTCCATCTCTCCTGAACGTTTCACTCTGTCATTTCCAGCATGACGATTTGAAATAGTTATATTTCATTCCCAATAAACGAAAGTGTCATATGTGATTAAAGCTCGGACTGAAATTTTGAATAATATAGGTTGGGAGGTGCCTTTTATATGTCTTATATAAAAAAAAACTAAAGAAAGTAAATACATATATGTTTGAAGATTGAACACATGTAATTTATTTCATTATTCATGAAATACATTTAGTACATTGACCTTTTTGGATACGATTAGGACCAGTTAGCCTCATATATGCTCAACTGTTTTCCTATAATGAATCAGTAATGAAATAAAATAAAACGTTCTCATGGGTACATACAAGTAAACAATCAGTAGAACTGCTACTAGCACAAGCAACACATCGACTACAACGATTATAACGATTTTTGTGTCAGGATGCGATTCATCTGCAAAGAAAGAAGAATTTAATATTATACCTTTTCGAACAGGATACGAATAAAGAGGTTATTCAGAGCGAGCTTAGCGTTTGTGCACTCTCACATATATAAAAAGGGTCATCATAATGAATGAGATAATAAAATGTTTTGGGTTGTATGTCTGTAGTGCAAGGGTTATTCAGAGACATGGGTTGTTAAAACTAGTCTTTCTTTTGGAAATACAATGCGGTACAATTAGATCAAATGGATGTCAATGTAGAGAAAAAATATTCCACATAAAGACAAAGATGATAACTTTTATAAATCCATTGGTTTACTTTTTTGTGGCTGTTTAACATAACAAGTGCCAATGTCTACCTAGCATGTGAGTCATTGATAAATATGCAGACGTGCAGAAAAGTCCCCTACATGTATATACATAATTCATTAACATAATTGTCATAAAAAATAATATATTGCCTTAAGGTACCACATTTCTTTAACGGAAAAAGATACCGTACATTCAAACTCTATTTTCGCAAATTTAGTAATGTTTAATTTGTTCATAAATGTATAGTGTTTTCTATATGTGTTACTTACATGCCAATTAATTACCACATTCATAATGACATTACAGATTGAGCCCGAAAATGTTGGTGGAAAATTTGATATTCTCTGAGGCTCTCCAGCAAATAAATCATACACACCTTCTGATTCTTTTGTTACTCCTGCAATATCCAAAGAGGCTAATACTGTCAGAGTCACCCCCTCTCTTATGATTGATCTGACCACTATAAATGTGTAGGACGTCCCAGCTTTGAGTCCTGTCACAAGGTGTGATGAAACATCTCCTGATACAGGACTGGTCTCTGTTAGTTTAGTTCCCTCCTCCCTGTATTTGATTACATAGGAGTTGGTATACTTAGCAGCTGGAGGAGAGGTCCAGGTGACTGTTAGACTGCTGGTAGACGTTGGTTGTATGGAGGAGATTGACGGTCTCAGGTTTGAGGCTGTAATTTAAATTACTATATAAATGTACAATTTCAAACCTGTAGTTTAATCGTAATCCATATAGCATAACTTGCATTGTTTATTAATAATTATTTAAATCATTTTGAATAGAAGAATAAGCGGAAGCATTTATTTTGTATATAACCAATACGACCCATTGATCAAAGAGGTAGGACATTTGAGTTTTTATCGTGCTATGTTAATATTCTTGATATTAGCATTTCCTTGTTTCAAAATATAAACAACATGAAATTCGTCTCAATTTTGTCTTTTCATCTATGACCAGAACTCACAGCGGATGTGCCGCTCCCTTGCAAAGTAGGCCTATAATTTAAATGTGTGTCAATAAATTATGACATGATAGTAAGTTGGCACTCTATACTAAAGAATGCAACGATTATTAAATTTTATGATAATTTGATAAAGCAACAATGAATCATAAGATAATTTATAAATCGTCAGAAATGATACATAGATAATTCAAATCATGTCGTATTTCATCCGACCTGGTAAAAAATTTCTAAGCAGTTTTACCATTTCTCAAGTTTTTAAATTTATTTTGTTTTTGCAACGAATTATCTAGTTGGCTCAGGCAAGATCTCATACTACATCGACTATTTACAGTCAGGCGCTGTTTGCTTTATAAATTGGAGGGGAAGAATTTAAATAAACTGATGCTTAATTAGATATAAATTCTTGTTTATCCTTTGAAACTACGACTTTCCTATGTAAAAAGACTGCTTTTGCTAAATCCCGCCCATTGACGCCAAGCGTGACGTTGCCCGCGGATAAGTCTGATCGTCAAAACTTGAAAATGGTCAATTCTTTCACCAGTATAGTCAATATAGCTTAAGATTCCAAGTTCGGGATTAGGACATATTCAACAGTGCAAGTGCAACACTTACTGTACAAACAGTATCCATTAGTAAAGATTTCTCCATTGGCACAGTGACATTTGTCTTGTCTACACACGAGGTCAACACGGCACTCTGATGCTTGAACATCACAAACATATCCAAAGTCCAGCCCTGAAAATGTACATTAATGTAACTGTGAATACTTTATTATGCAAAGATTAAAATTGAAAGAAACAATAATTGATTGCATTGCATTGTATAAGTAAGCCTGCACGTGAGTTGATCATTTGTTTCCGTAACTGAACTGTTTTCCCATGGGATAATTTATTTTCTTAATGAAATATATCTATGATTTGCCTTTCAATGTTCATCTTTCATCGTTCAAAAATAAAATTTTTGTAATGCTTTGCGCTAAACAAGTCACTGTAACTGTGTCGTTATTATGGTATGAAGGCAGTTTTTGAACATTGTTAACTGATCCAAAGTTGAGATGCAATGATCGGAACAATTTTAACTTATGATTAATCTACTAAATCTACTCAAACGATTACGGTTGAATCAGTTGGCATGATCGTGTCATATAGTTTTCGTTTTACAGATGAATCTTGCATAGAAACTTAGGCGCTTGTGATCAATATGGTCATATGCTTAAACAATCAGGCAGGGATAATAAGGTATCAAATTTTGTTGAAAAAATAAACAAATCTGAAGAGTTGAACAATTTCGAGAATTTTTACACACTCAAAATGACATACTTGTTGTAGTTTTATGTGTATCAGACGCTGAAACAATCTGAGTACGTCCATATTTGGTGATGGATCTGACCACAGTGAACGTGTAGGTAGTTCCTGGATGTAGATTTGGGACAATTGCAGCTGTGGAGTGACCGACAACGTTGTATATCTGTAGAGATCCATCCTGTGTAGTGTAGAGAACGGCGTATAAGCTAGTGTAGTTAATAGCAACGGAAGCTGTCCAGGATAGAGTTGTGCTGTTAAACGAACGTGCTTCCAGGACTACATTAGTTGGTTTCAGCTCATCGACTGAAACAGACATACGAAAACTGAGCCAGTCATACTCATCTACTTTAATGATGAAAGTCATGTTTTATTCTATTGACAAAATTATTTATGCTTTTCGAGTTATTTTTTCATTTTGTAGAAAAAACAATTGTTTGCTTCAACTTAATGACACCATTCACTAATGACTGACAAAACGATTCACATCATTCACATCTCAAGGAGAAACACTTTTCGTCTTTAATCGTAGATAAAAAATCACTTTTGTTTTTAATTTTCAATCGTAAACAAATTCACTATTTGCCTCTGATATGTTATTTTCCTTTTATTTCTGCATACCATGTTTCGCCGTTGGCCTATAGTCATTGATATCAATGTATAATTTCCTCCTGTAATACGTGCAATAAATGAGTGTTTGATAATTAAATCTATTGACAAAATTTAAACAGAACAACAAAACATACTAACATTTTTCACAATTTGGCCAATAAAGATTGTCATCCCTTTTCAGTATATTATTGAATAGTGGCTATGCATGTAGATTAAAGGCAACATGTATAGCGTAATGTCCATCAGGTTTAACTCCATGACACTCCCGTTGTCATAACTATTGACTTTGATATTCAACAACAAACCTTTCCAAAAAGTATATTTTCAGCAAGTCAAATGAAAGACGAAAGAAAGAATTGAATATATCATGAGTTGACCTCTAGTATTTTAACGGGAAATAACTCTCTGAGACTTAATGTCAATAGATTTATTGTCATGAGCATAGGCTGTGTTGTCCCAACTGGAAAACATGAAAAATGTATTGGGAGACCAACATTTTTGGCAATAGTGTTTTACAAGTGCGGCCCTTGACGAATGTTTATCTATTCCTTTCAGCCTGAAACTTACTCGATTTACAAAGATAACCAGTGAAATAGTTGCCCTCCTGACAAAGACAAATAGTCCGTATTCCTGCTACACACTCAAGACCAGCTACGCATTCACCCGACTTCCCCTCAGCTGTGCACCTCGCTGTATATATGCCGTCTGTGAAAAAGTGGAAAGTTTATTGGTTGCAGTACAATGATACATGTAACTGGAAAATATAGTTGAGTGTAGAATTCCATGAATTTAAATTGTCTCGATAACTAATGAATTGTGTAGTAGCGATAAATCTCATTGATCAGCTCTAAGCGAAATTTGACAATGTGTTTTGGCCATAATGAGGAATACTCATTATATTCATTACCGTTTTCTGTGCCTACGAATGACGTTTCATCAAAGATAACGCCCTTAAAGGAAGCCTAAAGGGCAAGTTAACTCACCTGTTGTGACCTTGTAAGGCTCAGAAACTGGCACAGTCTGTGTACGGCCTTCTCTTGTGACGGATCTGACCACGCTCACGGTGTAGGTGGTATCTGGTCTAAGGTTGCGAAATGTTGTGCTTGATACACTGGAATGCAGTATCTGTGAAGATCCACCTACTTCATTAAAGTTGATGGCAAAGCTGTTTGTGTAACCAGTTGCAACAGGTGATGTCCAATTCAGGTATACGCTGCTGATAGATTTTCTACTGCCAAAGCCATATGGCTTCAGGACATCGTCTGTTAGGTAAACAGATATATTAAGGTTATTGCAAATTTGCTTTCTTTACTGAACTATTACATGTAAACAGACGAAATAACGAACTAAACAGGAATGCTCATTTTGAGGCCAAACCAGACATCGCCACTGAATATTCAAGTAAGTTTAGTTAATTCCTTTATCAACATGATTTGGCTAAACACATGCAATATGCAATGAATAGTTTTGATAAGAATTCGATTCTTTGCAAATATTTTCTCGCTGAGTTTCATTATTGATTCATCATTCGAAAAAAAAGAAAACGTTTTACTTTTAATACACATTGTTCCATCGAAGAAGGTTCCCTCAGCACACAGACACTTTGAAACAACGCAGACGAGTCCCCTCTTACACTGAGTTGTTGTTGTGCAATTGTCACTGTACACCCCATCTGGAAATGATGTTTAAATCAGATATTGTGTTTATGTATCAAACTACATCTGGATAACCATAATCGGCAACAGTAAGTGTTGTCCGCTTTGTCAAATGGATAATCAGTAAAGTTAGAGCGACTTACTTGTTGTGACCTGGTATGGATCAGATGCGGGTACAGTCTGTGTACGACCTTCTCTTGTTATGGATCTGACCACAGTGAAGGTGTAGGTTGTTCCTGGGTTAAGGTTTTTAAAATTATATCCTACAGTTCCATTATTGATAGTAATGACAGTTTTTGTAGGTCCATCTTGTTCACTGTAATTGAAGATAAAGCTGCTTGTGTAATCATTGACATCAGGGTATCTCCATTTCAGATAGACACTGTTGTGATGTTTTAAGTATCTGTAGATATGAGGTTGCAAGGAATCGCCTGCAAATAAAACGAAAGGTAGCTTTAGGTACATGAGTACATAAGCAAGACAGTACATTGGCTTCCGTGTAATCAATTTTCAATTCATTGTCAGCCCGACCTAGGTAATAACACTGTAATAATCATCATCCGTTTAAAGGTGTGACTCAACACTACCGAGATGTAATATTCATTAACACAGAAATAGTAAGATAAATCACATCATACAGGCAATGAATTTCGAATAGAGCGAAATAATTTATTATTATTACAATTACAAAAGATTTAATAAATTCAAACTTGTTATTTGTAATATTAAAAGGGACATACATCATTTCGCTGTTACAATTCCAATGATTTCACATAATAAATATGGAGTGTTCGACATGAATAAAACTTCTTACTGCTAGTACAAGTAGATCCAGTGTAGTAGGATCCATCAGGACACAGACACTTGTTGACAGAGGACACACACTCAAATCCTGTGTTACATTTATCTGTAGAACTGGCGTTACAGGTGTCGCTAAATCCACCATCTGTTTCTGTCGTTTTCATGAACATAATGAACACAAGAAAAAGAACATTGAAAACAGAAAAGACAAGAAGTATCTGTGAACACTAACAAAATATATAACTATCTTTTCTATCTTTCAAGGTTACATGGATCACACTTTTTAATGCATTTTAAATGTCTTATCATTATGCACATGCCAAGTAACGATGATTCAGAACTGAAGAAGTTACGGTCCAGATTAAAGATTATAGTAAAAGCTCCTTGTGCTTAGGTCAAGTCACGAGGTCAAGTTCATCACCTCATCTGAAAGGATGCAAATGTCAAATATCAACGACTATCACAAATCAAACGAGAGTGCTCTGACACCACAGCATTCCCCTAACGATGTCATTTTGTTTCAAACTTTACCTTTTAAAGATGCATTTCAAATTAATGTGAAGTGTGTTCAGGATTATTATTAACATAAAGTTCATCTTAAAAGACAACATTATACATATTGTACACATACATTTATTATGTCAGCTTATTTTTCCGGCAGTCTGGTAGGTCGAAAAGCGGTCACATGTCAGTCGTCAACGTGTCAGCCTTTTTTACATGACGTCATGCTAATGTCATCGTGACGTCATTTGACCACCATTTTGAAGAATTGATCCAAATTGCTGACTTTTGTATTGTTCTTGCCTTCTCGTTATAATTCGAAACATAATAAAGCACTAATGGACAGGTGAATTCGGTCAATACATTTTCTTATAGACCCGCTTTTCTCGGTTTTATTGACCTCATCACCAGTCTTTAATTATATAGTATTCCCAGAAATCTTGGTTTATATGCTCCAAATCAAGGGTCATTACATTACAAACAACCTAAATTTCGATATGCGGATCAATGATGTTAACCCTTGTGATGTTCCAAGTTTCAGAAAGATTAAGCTAAAACTGCGGTTTAACATACATTTTCACGATATGTACACTCAGTCTATAAAAGCACACCAGTGCAAAGTCAAGGGCCATAATTCATGGATTCCACCTAAATTTCTATACGTGAAACACCAATTGAAACCTGAGGCGAGTGTAAGTTTCAGGAAGATTTATGGAAACAAATTTGGGAGTTGTTGATTTCGCGAGACAGATACATGTACTGTACTGACAGATACTGTTATTCTGAAAGAGTCCAAAGCTGTTTTGGCAATTACTTTAACCCGTTATGCCAAAAATGAATGATGACCAGCACTGATACATATGTAAATGCACAGTCAACTGCTCCAAGTCAAGGGCCATAACTCCAAAAGTTTTACATGCATCGTGCAGTATAGTAAGAAAGGTGTGCAGCACTGACGTATTCAAAGCATGTGTAAAGTTTAAGAACATTTGATTAAAAACTGTGGGAGGAGTTGATTTAGCAACCGGTTCTCCGTTCAGGACAAACGGACGGACCATGGCATGACAATATCCCACTTCGAATTCACAAATGTTGTGACCAAGAATGAGATTTACAGATAGGTAAACAGACGGACAGGTTAAAAACTATACAACCAAATCTCGAACTGGGCAACATAAAACATTCATGTGTATTACTTAGGTTGATTTTAATGCCAGACAGGGACTTCATCCCCTGTGCCTGGGAAACAGCTTTGCCTGGAACAAAAACGTTACATAGGAGGTTTCACCTCTTGTTTGGGACCACTGCTTGCTGAATTTTATTTGTCAACAGGATTATTCTATATATTGAATTCTAAGAACTGTATGTTGTCGAGCGAAAAGTTCTATACAAAATCAAGATTATAAACATTCTCGTTAAGTTACACTCACTGCTTATCTATTGAAGATAGTCATTATCCAGAAATGTTATATCAAAAGGAGCATTCCATAAGCTACAAGCCACACAGTGAATTTGATGCAACCAAACATTACGTTTATTATTTTGACGTGTCAAACTTATCTAATCTCTCTTTTAGTTAGAACACCAGATTCATGTGAAGGGTACATTCTAATATTTTTATTTTTCTACAAACACTCACTCTTGATACATGATCCTCTTTGTTGATAGTACTCAGTGTTGCAGACACAAAACTTCTTACATACTTCATTAAGGGATCTGTCACATACAGTGGAGTTTGCTGCGCAATAAACATCTAGTTTTGCATCAACACTGTACTGAAAACATGAAAAAGTTATTAGAAAGTTATCCTTGGCATCTACTTTACATTGCAATTTCTCTAAAGGAAAAAAATGTTAAAGTAAATATAACTTCCTTAAGGGGCATTTTAGAAGATGGATTGATGAAGAGAGCGAATAATTTCTTATGGATAGTCAACGAAACCCTTAGAGCCGAAACAACCCACCTCCGCAACGTATTCACTAACTACAACCAACCCCCCCCCCCCCCCCCCCCCCCCCCTACATTAGTCGACGAAGTTATCAACACAACCTCAACCCTCCAGAGAAACAGCCCCGCCAGCAGTCAGCCCCATTCATCATCAGCCTCCCATACGTCACACCCGTCAGCCATCACATCCGCGGCCTTCTTAAACAACAAACAACAAGATGTCGTTTTTAAAAAGAGTAAATCAATCCAAAACCTACTCCATGCCAATGGCAAACCAACATCCACCGAGAAGGAAGACCCCACCGGCGTCGTCTACCACATTCCGTGTGACTGTGGGGAACGTTACATTAGTGAAACGTCCCTCCCCTCGAACTAAGAATTAAAGAACACCAAACCTCTGTACAGAAGAAAGATTAAAAATCCGCCATATCAGACTACACCCAAGCCCACCCTGACCACCGCATCCTTTGGAACAACATCAGCATCCTAGAAGCCAACCATCCAGATTACAAGAATAGAAAAACACTTGAAGCGATTAATATCAAACGGCTTAATCCCTCTTTGAATAGAGATCAAGGATACTTTATACCGCCAGCTTATCATCATCTCATAAACATCAATCAGCAGTAATCCATTACTTTATATCTGTTTACTCAACCTATCATATCATGTACATCAACCTTGTTCCTTGTATAAACTACTTTCCACTGTAAACACTCCTTATCAAAACAATATGTACATCAAACCATTTAATTGTAAAAACATCCTCTCATTTATGTATATATTTGCCTTCATCGAAACATATGTATCACTTGCTTGATAACGGTGTTAGTATCTACACCGATACGTCATAAAATGCAATAAAGAAGTTGACTATCCATATCTATTTCAAGTTGTCAAACATTAATAGTCACTTGGAAAGTCGCTCTCCTTTATTTGTTTACATATATATAATATTGATTGAATGTTGTGTTGATTAATCAATCTCAATATGCAAGCTTTTGGAAAACAAGTGAATGACAGCAAATCCTACGTCATGAATTTACTCATACAAATAGTAATTTGTAGCAAGCATTAGTACTTTCAATATAATGAATAATGTTCAACTATTTCATGTAATACTGATACTTGATCACGCCTCTACATAACGTTCTGTCCATTTCATTAGACAATTTGGGGGTATCATTTAAGAACAGGTATGATAGGCAACTGAAGAGTAAATAGGTATCTCGAGATTTTGCCTTGTAATGTTCTTGATAAATGTACAATATTGTTGACATTTATTCGTAGTCAGGACAGAAACATTATGGACACCCGTCGTAGTTTTTTGTTGAGTAAATGAGAGTTTTAGTATTGTGTATTATCTAGCTCGATAAGAGTTATTCTTGATGCAACATCAATAAACATATGAAATTAACTTTACCTGTACTTGAGGTCTTTCCATCAATGATAATATGAGCACATAGAATATATGGAAGTCCATGTCTGTTTTAGTCATAAAGGTCGCATTGGTCTATTCACTGAGACGTCGAGCTTTCATTGCACAACATAGCACAAGACTGGCAAATAGAAATTATTTTGTTACAAATATGAAAAAGAAACACGTACCACTTTGTTGTTTGCGTTTAATATTTAAAGCTATGCACCTTACTTCCTGGTTTATTCTATAAGGGTATATCGTTTGACCTACATTTGCACACACTCATATGCTGGAGATATCGATTGGAAAAAAAGAGTTTTAATGCAATGAGGAAAATTTTCTTCAGGCCAAAGACTTTGCCAAGTGAAAGACACTCAAACACTCAAACATAATATCAAGCAAGCCCCCAAATCAAAAGTGAAAATCCTGAAAGAAGACAACGAATACATGCTAATTTTCACTATGGTGAGGTGAGGTGAGGTGAGTTGGGGTTTAACGCCGCTTTCAAGATTATTTCACTTATATCGCGGCTGCTAGTATTTTGCAGGGAGAAAGCCCGCAACACTATAGTGGCTATGCATTGCAGTGAAACCTGCGAGCATCGGCTGGA
Organism: Phorcus lineatus; assembly: GCA_921293015.1. Classification (NCBI taxonomy): domain Eukaryota; kingdom Metazoa; phylum Mollusca; class Gastropoda; order Trochida; family Trochidae; genus Phorcus; species Phorcus lineatus. The sequence continues at coordinate 12,131,903 of OV121085.1, forward strand.
ACTAGCGAACCATGGGTGGTACTGCGCTGAATTTCAGTGTAGCATTGCACCCAAACCTGACTGCGTGTAGAACAGTTCTCTACTGCAGACAAAGTTGCCGAGCCCCTGGCGGGATTCGAACTTTCACTATGGTAATGGTAGTTTAGTATGTTTGCTAGCAGCTGAAAGACGTGATCTTTATCTTAGGCAACAGTTACTGTAAACCTGACAGTGAACAGCTGACTGAAGAGGCACAGAAAATTAATAAAGCTGAACAACAGTTATATAAGCCTTCTCCCCTGACGTCAGTTACCAGCTTACACACACAACCAAATCAGTTGTTGAACTGCCAGTAAAACACAATAACAAATCTTCAATAGCTGACAGACCTGAAGAGATCACCTTTTTACAAGATTCTGATGCCATGCATGGCGGAAAGTCGTAATCTACCAAAAGGTTGAATACAGCAAAATAAAACCTGAAAATCAGTCTGACAGGGGATAAGGAAAGTGATCCAAACCGTAGTGTTAAAGCTGACCATTTTCCAGTTTTGACGTTTAGAGTTATCCGCCCTTGAACGCTGGCATGGTGACTTGTAAATAAACAGTTGTCAGATTTCCCGCGATTATCAAACATCAGTCCCTCAGAGTACATCGCCATGAATTAATTGATAAGGACAGTTGCCTTTGATTCCTGCGATGTTGTGGTTATCAAAAATTACTTAAAATTTAGAGGTCCCAACTCGTCACATTATGAAAATGTGTCTGTGACCAGACCAGACATCACGACAGACAGGAACTCAAATCTCAAAAAAAGGTTTTATCTGATCTTGGAATTGACGTTTAATTGAACCGGATATTTAATTGATTTATCAGAATCACCAAAAATAGGACTCCATGATGTTTTCAATTACCTGATCACGAATAGGCCAGATTATGACAGGGGGAATCTAAGAGCATCGAAATCGTTTAAAGAAAACAGGCATGGAAATATAAAAAAATCTCCACTTTAAGTTAATCATTTCAATTGGATGCGACTCCTATCACCTTCGGATTGCAGTCGTTATCGAACTATGTAAAATGAACTTCATCAAGAGATTAATATATATGGCTTATGTGACGAAAAGGGAAATACACTTTATGAAAATATATAATTCACAACACACATACACAAGGTACACTGGTATATTTAACACTTACTAATTTTCTGACCCGATTTTCAGACAAATATATTTCTCCGTTTCAAATAAAACTGCAAAATTTCTTTTAAAAGGTTCTCAAGTGGTCTGTCATTAATTAATAATATTCTACCTTGTCGATCAATGTGGTGTTATATGTTGAACCTGTAAAGCTTTAAATTGACATTTTGCTGTCTAAATGCTTTTATCCAACTAAAGGAAAAGGGGGCCACTGTCGCAGTCACGATGAACCATCTCTTAACCAAATGGCTGATTTTGCACCTACATTTCATAAAGCAAGATTAATCAGCTGTCACTTATTGATGCGATTAAATTATATCAGATGTGAAATGAAATGAATCGGCAGTGATGATCATACAGGCTCAGTAAATAAAAAAATACAAAAATCAATTCACACATATCAACAACGAATATATAACCTTTATTTAACATTTTCCCTTAGCTAAGTCCTATGTAACATGTTGCAGATCAGCCCTGATGCTTGTGCCTTGGGGCTGCTTCCGGTATATCATCTTCCAAAGGATTGTAGCATGAAAGTGATCAGTGATGTTGATGTGTAACTATCTTTCATGATTAAAGTGGCATATTCAACTCTAAATTGTAAATCATTGTCTGAAGAAGCACTTATTGATCTTAAGTATTCAGATAAGGAAATACAATTCATAGAGAGGGAGACTGATAAGGAATGGTATGGTCACTAGCTGCAATTGTTAGCGAGTTGTCACTCGAGCTGAGACCTATGTAAATGTCGCCAATACTGATTGTTCAAAATGGGAGAGAAGCAAAAGAGATGATAGCTAAAAACAATGTGCATCCAGATTGAAAACAGAACACACAGGCATTTAGAAGTAGAAGATAAATGTTTAATAATAGACAAATGTTGCCCATTTTTTAAGCTTTCTAGGCCCACTAGTAAGGTTGTTTCATACAATTGCAACCCTCCTCATAATATGCATTTAATTGATGTTAAATGCCGATGGGCACTGAGGGACGCTTCCCTAAAGAGAGGGTGTTTATCAACAATAACAATTAGATTCTGAAAAGAGGCAGTGATTATTTTTTCCAAATCCAGTGTCAGTAAGGAATTGTTAACGTTCAGTCATGTGATTTGGTTATCTACATAAAACAAAAGGTGTTGTTGATGTTCCATATGATAAGTACTTTTATGAAGAACTGGTAAAATTAAATTCTACTTGGTGATGTTGCTTCCAATGATTGTGTGCTGCGGAAGAAAGGAAGACTGAGAAAACTCTGGATTTAGTATTTGAAATGTATAACAGGCACAGGCAACCTCTAATTGACAATGTGTAACAAAGTGTGATGTCACATATTGATGACGACTTGGTATTATATCTACTCTATACACACTGCTTTATGGAAGTATCATTTCACTAGTAAAGGGTCTAAGTTACAAAGTGAAGCTGTCACAAACACAGATTGATTAAGTGAACCTTTCAACTTGAGAGTTATGACACATTGCAACAGTTCCTGTAATAGCCTTCTCTACATGTACCCTTGCAGTTGCAATCCATCTTGTTTTTTTAACTGCATGGGATGAGAGTTGTTTTCCATTACAGAAGGGAGGACAATTAAAGTGGCCTCTCCAGTTGCTGATTAATCTCAAGAATCAAGATCAAGAATCCTTTATCAGCCACAATGTCATCAATGTTTTTCAGATAATACTTAAACACATATATATAGCAAGACCATCAAAAAAGAAGACAAGCCATGCATATATAACACAGGTTGGTACAAAAAAATGCCAAATAAAACCATAGTGGTACCGCATATTAATACAAATCCCCAGAATTAACGTATAACATTATGTGGGTGTCTTATGCCTAGCCACCTTCACCTTTGTCAAACATTATTATCAGGGAAAAAAACCCATTTTGGAATATACATCAGACACACTCTGTGCTACATTTATATTTTAAGAAAATTAAGTATCACATTCAATGAGATATCAAACTAAGCTGTTTTTTAAAGTGATTTTCACCTAGATTCTTCATAAATGTTATTTTTTAATAATGAATATTGTGATGTTCTGGGCAATATATAGTAAATATATAGTATTATAAATATAGTATTTCTAGTCAGTTACTGAAATTCACACAGCTTTTTCTAAGTATTTAGAACAAATATACCGTGTGTCTGGAAACATTAGAGATGCCAAAGTCTTTCCTGCCACAAGCTCTCAGCCACCGTTGACATTTCTCAGTTGTGATTTGGGTTTGGAAAACGGTAAAAAAGCACATTTTACATATATACAATATAAAAAATCAGGACATTTGTGTAGTTTCTGAAAAAATCAACAATGTATCAAGGGTGTTTATATTGTGTTGGGTTTGATGGAAATATACATGTGGAATGACAAAACCCACGATAACAGGGCCCACCTTCATGTATTATTTATATCTAATATGAAAATTGTTTACAGACTAATAAACATATATATAAATAAAATCTAAACAAGGTCTTCAAATTTCCTTTTTCTAAATTTTAAACAATTTCAATGAAGTGCTATTGTATTCAAAATATATAGGATATTCCACGTGGCTAAAATATATAAGTTTCAATACATGTTCAATGAATGTCTTATGCTTACATTTTTCATAGAGTCAACGAAGTAAGCAAGGCTGTTAGACATGACGAAGAAGTAAGAAAGAAGTGGACAGACCTCAAGGCCAAGCAGGCAGGCAGGACAGGTGAAGAGCTAACATCCTTAGAAAACAAAGTAATTATTTTTCTGTTAAATGAACTGTACTGCAGTATGAATTTTTAATTGAAGGATAAAAAAAGATCATCAAATTTAATTGGTCAGTGGCATTTTTGATTTAGATATCATGTGATTATTGTTCTGCAATATTTCAGATCCTCCAGTAGTGGTTTAATGTGGAAACTTTTAATAGGTACCCTATTGATAAAGTTTCAATAGAAACATTTTTTTAATTACAACGTTGATAACTGTAATTCTGGTTGTGTTAAGAGAGAAGATATTTTTATCTTACATCTTGAAAGAAACTTGTGTAGTTGGAATTAGTTCTGGAATGAACTCATCTCAGCCTGTCACATTTGCACAAAGTATCAATTTTGATAGCTACAATTCAAGTTTCAGTTACTGTCCCTGAATGTAGTGAACCTAGCTAGCCTGGCAAGTGAGGCAGAAACCAGGCCTGAATGTAGCAAGGATGGTGAAGGTTTAAGACTGTTCTTCACAGATAATAAGGAAATCGCATACATGTATGCTCTAGACATTGTAGATGAAATAATTTTTTATTTTCTTAAATGATCACTGACAAATGAAGGGTTCACAGGGTAAAGTCACAGTTTGCAAACTTTTCATATTCTTATTAATAGTATCCATTACATTTGAGCATATAGGAGCTATCTCTGTTCTACGATAAACTTTATAAATGATTACTTAGAAATATATTACTGACTAAGTCATACATACTTAACACATACAACACAAGGTTGATAATCAACTCTTAATTAAATTCCAAATGCAATTACATGTAGACACCTATTTTATCTATAATGTATGATGACATTTCATTATTTCTAGATTTAACAGAGTGATTCACCCCTTCAATAAACACCTTTTCAGGCTGAAAGAAGGGATGAAAGCTGCAATGAAGTTTCAGCTCCAGGTTCAAGATTTATAATATATTCTAGATAAGGAAAACATATAACAAGAGTGGCGTTCAAGTGAAGAGGGAAATATTAATCTCTTTCTTGTTATGATACAGAAATTTAGATGATATACATCAATTTTAATGTGATTTGTTCTCATGTTGAAACATATGATGAAAGAATAAAGAAGAATGGTTATTGATTTTGAGCGTCCATTCTTCAGCAATGAATGAGGGGCGACCATGGAAGAAGAGGTCTGCATGTGAAGGTTAGTGAAATTTAACAATCATTATTTTAGAAGTAAGCCTGTGCAAACAAGTTCGTATGTATAAAACATCAGTATGTAAAAAGTGTTCCTTATCTTCATTTCATAAGAGATGATATGAACGCACTACTGATATGTACTTCTGAGATTTTTATTCCCCAAATTTAAACACAATGTTAGGTAATAATATTTAATTCTCAAATTTCAGACATAACAGACAGCAGAGTTCAATGTCACTGAAGAAAAGTAATTGAAGGTCTTTGAAGACATTCTGAATGAGCTGAAGGTCCTGAATTCCATACAAAGGAATCGGAAAAAAGTAGAATTTAAAAATGGAAAAACAAACATTGCTCTCTTTTGCCTATTATTAAATTTTGAAAAGTAAACCAAATTGAAGTCACATGAAAATTAATAAGCCATTCTGAAAACAGTGAGTTGTTTGGTGGTTATGAAAACAAAATTAGGGTATTCAGTTATATTTTTGCATGTTCCGTTAAAAAAAATATTTACTTGTAGTCTTATTAACTTGAAAATGTAAGTCACTGATGTTATCAACATATTATGAAAATAACGTTAAAAGCGTTATATTAATTTTGTAAATAAGTTTACTTAACATTATTGATGTATTTCATTTTTTTCAATTAACCAATAAAGACGACAAAATCAGTAAAAAAATATTGAAAAAAAATTAAATTACTATAATTAGGGTCTAAGTAAATGTCAGATTATTTTTGTTTTTGTCTTTTATAAATACCCCAGACAAATTGTTGAGTGGTAACAATAATACAAGTACTGACTTCACATCAAACGGAGAAATCACTATAAAATAGAAAGGTGACTCTACTTCATCAATTGCTATTGAGAAGACGTGTTTTCTGCTTTTAGGAATGCTGTTAAATGATACATTGAATGAAGTCTTTATCGCTGAACCCTTGATATTATTTTTCTCATATCAAGGCTACCCATGGCATTTTTGACAAGAAAAGCCTTTAAAAAGGCAAACTTGGCGGGCACAAGCGCATTATTATTGGATTGGGGAGGAGGAGTATATTAGTAATAGTATTTTGAAACATAGCTATGTGAAGGCGCCAATATTGTGTATGTTATTCAGGCTACTATATTTGTTAAACCTCACTCGACAAGCGCCTTTGAAGTTAATACAAATGGAAAAATCAAATAGGTGTGCAGATTGGCATTTACTGTGTTTATATTGGTAAAGAGAACCTAAACTATATCAAAAGTTAACTTTTAATTAACTTGGGGAATTTCGAATCACAATCGGCCTAGAAGAAAAAAATTCATCCTATCAATAATTTTCTAATTTTAATAATAATTTTCAATCAATTTATAAATTTAAATACTTATTTTCTATATAATTTGAATAAATGTTTTGCAAGTATTTGCAATTATGTTTGTATATAAATCCCTTAGAAAATTAGAAGCTGTCGATTGGAAAGTTGATATTCATAAAGATTTGAAAACGTCAAACCATTTAGCATAGAGAATTATATGTCTTTGAATATAAAGTTATTTTCTAAATTGTATCATGAAACGTTTTTAAATTCATATTTGTTAAGAATGATAATTTTAGTTGCAACCGACAAGTTTAAAACCAAATATTTGGGGAAAAAAACAATTGCAAATGATCTTTAAGAAAAGGTAGAATTATTTCGTGATTTGTTATCAAAGTAATTCAAATAATAATGAATAGGACAAGTGAGATACAAAGGCAATGGCCGTCTGTCATCTTAGAAGAAAGCGTTGTCAAGCATTCGATATCTAGGTCACCATGTACAAAGTTGCTTTGATGAATCCTGGCTGATAGCGATACTAAGGATACCACGTTTGACGAGATGTTAACGTGATTTCAACCAAAACTAGTAAACCAAAATTAATCTTATATCTTTTGCGTTTGATATCGAGTGAGTGAGTTAATGTTTACCGCCGCTTGGGCATTATTTCAGCCATTAGAGGCGAGGTTTGATAACGAGGAGAGAGAGACGGGAGCGAGGAGAGGTGGAGGCATGTTCAGTAGCGTCAATTACGGTCCTCCGTTATGAGCCCAGGAAGGCACGCACAGTGATAGAAGAGAGTGTGTGACTTGTGCGCTAAGCGCTCACATTACTGAACATGTCTATTTGACGATTCTTGGAAAACTGTCAGCTGTTTGTTGAAAAAGCATGGGTTGTTACAAAAACAGAATGATGACTCTGATAATTGAATGCGAAATAATGGACCAAACTTGAAAAAATGTAGCCTCTTATTTGTGTGACATTATTTACAAGCGAGTATTTACACTTTTATCAACATATATGAAAGAAAATATAATTCTTCTCTCAATATGACATTTGTAGGGAAATCAAATTCCACATTAAAGCTTGCCAAATATTTTGTGGTACCCACACGGTCACATGGTTAACTTTTTGCTACATCTCTTTTCATTGGTCATTGGATACAAATAGAACACCTAGCATTGGCTAAAACTTCTCTTTGAAATTTCCAACTGTATTATAGAGTGAAATATCGGCAATAAGTGCCATTTATCAAATGTATAATTACTTGGCGGCTTTGGCCGCCAAGCAATAAGCTTAAATGTTTTTAATTTACTTGCTGCAACTACAAAAACCATAACCTCTTGGAGGTGGTGTGATGAAACTAAACTCAGAATATACCAAGGCCTAACATGGAACTTGTTATGACAAAGCCCTGTGACAATAGAACGCACACCAGTGAACAAGTTAGAACAAAATGAACTATCAAAAAGAAAATGGACATACTTTGACAAACTCACAAAATTTTAAGGGAATATTTTTCAGAATTGTGATCGTTATACACATTCAAATATAGCATAGGCGGAGAAGACTTCAGTCTCATTTTAGTTCATTATTTCGGGCCCCAAAAAATTATGTCATAAATGATTTTGTTTTCAAATCAACCTTCGTGTAGTGCAGCATCTCTGTGATGAAACTGACCGTAAACGAGACAGAAAAAAGAGAACTATTTATCAAATTGACCTTAAATGAGACAGAAAAAATAGAACTATTTATCATCCCTACATGAATACAACAAATATTTCAAAATTGTTAATAATGACACACCTTCATGAATTCAGCAACTCATAAAAAGTAATTTTCAAAAAAAGATGATTAGTTGAGAAGTTATGAACCATACAGGATTTTGAATTAAATGCGTAACAGAGACATCACATTTTAACATGTATTGCAAAATAGTGGAAAATTATACAAATTGTTTCTCATGACTTGCCTTCATCCAATTATGAATCCTAATTCTTGATAAGATTAAAATCAGATAATTACTTTAGAAGTTAAAAGCAAAACCGGACTTGAAACTGTTTTCTAACTAGTCACCGCCTCCTACCAAAGAACGCAAAAGGGAAACAAAAATTTTATTTGTTTAACATGGCGCATCTGCATGTAATTAAGCATCTAAATAAGATTTGATATATATGAATTAGATGATAAGTTTAGAAGTTAGAAGGCGGACAGGACTTCAAAGAGGTTTGCAAACGTCCCAATTTTTTTGTTAAAAAGACAAACAATTTAAAAAATATTTTAAAAAGTTTTTCATCAAGACACACCTTCATGTCATTATGCAAATATATCCCTTTTTATTAAAGTTGTTTCAAATTTGTGGATGTAATATCATTACATATAGCTGAATTTCAATGATTTCATTAGTTATAATTTACGAGCCGGGCACAATGTGTAACGGATAGATCTTGATTCTTTTTCTTGGTTTCATGAATCATCAATATTTACTTCATTCGCATGTGAAAAACGCCAAATGTAATCGAAAACAGGTGAAGGCAATACAAAGTATACAAGAGGTCACCAGATGTCATCCTGATAGCTATTAGAAGGGCACGATAGAAACACGAATACATTTCAAAAGTGGCATGCAAAATCTTTTGATCGGTCTCCCGATTTGGCTTCCGAAATGGGAAAATTTCTAAAGGCTGATACACGATTGATTTAGATGCGTTCACAAATAACCCGATTACTAACGAGCCTTTACGATTTTGCTCATTTTCAAATTCGTATTTCCATCGTTTGTCAAATACGGCAGTGTGTTTACGGAGATGGAAACCGACGAACATAGAAGCCGACCTCTATTGTCGTGATGATGGCTCAAGGATACACACTGCATTTTCGCATAATTATCAATCAAGGACAAGCTGACTGTGTGAATCGGAATCGCAGAAGATTGATCAATATGTGTTAATTTTTGGTAACAGTGACCAGAGGGACATGTATCGTTAAGAAACCGAGTTAGAAGGATATACATTGTATGTGCATGTAGATAATACAGCTGTGAGTCATGGAAGAAAGTTGAGAATAACCAACAAAACTTGTCTGACAAGAAAGTAGGTGAGTTGAGGTGATATTTGGTTAAACGCCGCTATTTCTCTTATATCGCGGCTGCTAGTATTATTGCAGGGAGCCACCCGGCAACACCATTGTGGCTATGTATTTCGGTGGAACCTGACAGCATCGGCTGGAACTAGCGACATATGGGTGGTACTGCGCTCAAATTCAGTGTAGCTTTACACCCAAACCTTACTGCGTGTAGAACATTTCTCTACTACAGAAAAAGTTGCCGAGCCCCTGGCGGGATTCGCACCAGGGACCTATTAATCTGAAGATGAACAAGAAAGGACACAGTGCCAAAGAAAGTAATTATACGATAGGACAGAATCAAATTCAAGCATGTTAAGAAAGAAAATTGCAATCAGATTGATTTGTTAAATACAATTTACGGGTATTCAAATTTAAATGACATAGGAATTCTTTCTTGAGATCACACTTATATTATTTTACATTCCCTAACGACTATTGCAGACAAAATGGCAAACGACGGATCTAATTGAGACAGGGAGATTTCTTGAATGAATAACTCTGTAACGCAAGCGAACACAGACTTGACTAGAACTAGTGTTTGAACAAAGCAGCATCATCCTCACTAATGCGCGGATGAGTCAATGATATTTATATTCAACTATACAACGTAAAACAGAAAAGGAGGAGACGGATAACCGCTCTGAGGATTGTAGACAGCGCATTTCTTGAAGGGACAGGGTGATTCTCTCCAGGCATATCTTATAGCTCCTACTGATGGTTTGTCACGTGACGTGCAGGCCTTGCTGTAGTCGACGGTGACAGAGTTGCTGTTGGAGCTGACAATTCCAGCCGGATACCAGATATTCTCAGAAAGTGCACAGTAACCCCTGACGTTTTTAGCTGGGGTTTGTATACAGCAAACCTGAAATAAAGTTTACTGAAGTAACCGTGTAAGCATCTCGTACAAGTAATTGATTCATTTATAATCACCAATTTTAAATCACTGTATAACAGTATAAAGCCTTTAATACGCATTCATTTTTTTTGCATAAATGACTACTGACATGTATGGTTACTTGTGTCACATTAGTATAAGCCTTTCCCTGTTCTTTAAGGCATAAAACTTATCTGTATTACATAGTTTTAAAAAACATACTTTCACAAAACTACACTTTGGCTAAAGTTGACATCTGTCATTTCAAACAACTCTCTTTTTGGGAATAAAGCATATAGAATAAAGACCTAGTCTTCTGATAATATGTTAGAGAAACATTTCTGGTAATTTCAAAATACCTCAATTCCTTGATCTGATCTGACTTCGATTTGGCGATCAAAAGTGATGACCACAGACTTGAGCTCAATTCTTCCATAGTTAACAGCAGATGGATATGGGCCCCTTAACTTTGAAAACTCTGTAATGTTGTATGCAACAGCAAGTGCTTCTGTGTGGAGTCTTTGTGCTACATCCTGCTTGTCTCGTGGGTGAATACTAAACGAAAAGACAAAAAGAACGATTTCATCGTTAAATAATGGAATCCAAATTGCTTAACCTTATTTTTCAAATATAAATCAACAAAGTACAAAAGAAATTACTTCACGGAAATACTTACACTGGAGAAGTTTCTCAATCAGGATTCACAGTTAATAAACATGCAGTATATTTTATTGTGATACTTGTAAGATAAACGACGAAGTAAATAATTTTACTGTCAATACCTTCCATAGGGTGAGGAAAAGTCCGGAAGATCCATAGCTACAGCCATGAAGACATTATGTAGTATATCGTTCGGAACATACCCATAGTCACCGGTTTGGTGCCATCGGATATCGGGGAAACCAGTAGTTATGGACGTGTTCTCACGCCATGGAGCCAACTTCAAACATAAGACAAATATAAAGATAGCTTTGAGTCCATCCTGCTAAATCAGCGTATGTGGATCCACTCTCGCTCCTTCTTCATACCCTGATCTCCTACGAGCCAAATCCCTCGTCATACTGACCGAGCTCATTACATATACCCTGTTATCCTTTGCGCCAAATCCCTCATAAGACTGGCGCGGCTTTATGTTCGTGGCTGTGCTCACCTATTATTGTTTCACCCAATGAATAGTTATTATCCAAGGGGCTTTACGCTATTCTTTTGCACTTAACGAAATTCTCCATCCGGGTTGTGCCGTTGATGCTGGATGCGAGTCGACTGGATAGATATGAGGCTTTTGGCCTAAAGGATATCAGGGTATATGGAAGAGACTCTATCAGCGGATTCAATTACGCTGATTTAAGCAGGATGATCCCTCGTATGGCTGGATCAGCTTGATATTCGGGCCTTAGTTAACCTGTAAGTTTTTCAGCCAATGAAATGTCGTTATGAAAGCAGCGTGAAGCAACTACCTTAAACTCAACGGATTTTACATTCGCGGTGTGCCGCTGTTGCCGAATGCGACTCGTCTCATTGGCTGGTTGGATAGATAGCGAAACGAGCCTTTTGGCTTGAAAGAGATCCGGGTATAAGGAAGGAGCGAGAGCACACTGATTTAGCAGGATGCTTTGAGTCAATGATAAACTGTAATTTAGCAATGGAATTACATAAGTGTCTCAGCTGAAATTGGAAATGTTTTTTTCATGCTTGCAAGTGTATGATTTGAAGAACTTTGATATGCAATTTCGTTATGTTTACTTCTTTGCGATTACATTACTTTAAATGAAATAAGCCTAAGCCTTCCATACGTCCTAGATTAAGAATCGAAAAAAATCTGCTTTATAAATGTCATAATCATTAATGTACAAACCATGCCCTTTTGTCCCGGCTTTTCACACTCATGAATCGCTTCACTTCACGTGGTTATGTTTTTATGCCTGCAGTCTTATTTATCGAATTTCCAAAACTAAATTACTCTTAATGTTAGCCTCAGTAACATGTTTCATATGGTTTATGTTATAATCTAATAATATATATATGAATAAACAGGAATGTCCCCTTGAATATCGTTTCGACGCAAAAATACCCTGATAGGACTGTCCTATTAAACTTGTTATGCTCCCAGCAACATTCAACATATATTCGTATGTTCAGACTTGAAATAAACAGTTTTATTTACTATCTACACTTGTCTCTTTAAGTGTTGTTGGCTTGAATAGCCATTCTATTTATCCTATGTGTTGAACCTTTTAATATGAGTTTATATATAATACCTGCACGAATCCAAACGGAAACAGTTCTGAACTTTCTCCATGCGAAAACTGCGTCCTCCAGTCTTTGACCATTGCCTGGAATCGGCAACTGTACAGTTCAGTTTCGGTTTTAGTTAGTGCGTTTGATTCCCCTGTAAGGAAGTGAGTCCGTCAGTTGGGATTAAACTTGTTGTGAATAGTAGTTCAGTCTTTCAACACATAGATGAAAATTATCAAAAAGAGTGTAGATAGATCAAAGCCATCGGGGTATTTTTCTCCCTGCATGGAGAACAGCATCCTGTCTCAGGGTAAGACGTATAGCTGACGCTAAGTGGAGTGGAGCGTCAGCTATACGTCTTACCCTGAGACAGGATGGTAGAACATGTTTGCGAATGATTCATGTTTGATACGGCTTCTCAGAGCCTTCGACTCCTGTCCCTACCAGGAGCATGAAGGATCTGGCTGGCAAAGCTCTCGGGGTCTCTGAAGCACGCAAACCTACTTTCCTACCCAGGTAGGTTACTGAGTCAAGTGGTGGTCCCTACAAAAATATAATGCCGATTATGATATTTGCTTTTATTATATGCTTACTTAAAGATACAGAGATGTTGCATGCTTAATAGACCCTTCACCAAGCACCCTGCAGGGCAGACAACCTGTATCAACTCGTCATCAAGTTGCAAAGTCTTTTTTTCAGGTGTATGTAAGCCATCGGCCCATAAAACAGTGGGATCATAAAGCAGCTTAGTTGCATGATAAACATACACAGCCAGGTTTCTTAATATAAAAAAAAATTCTACAGACATTTAGGTATTAAACTTATGCAAAGAAGGATAGTTTACAGGTATATATAACGTGCGAAGATGATCGTAGGCAGGTCAAAGCAAACCAAAATGATATTTATCCTCACTATTAGCATCGATACAAATTTGACATAACCTAAGAGGCCTTGGCTTATTGGTATAACTACCAGTTTCAATATTTTATTGATGCGAGCTGCATCGAACTTTGCTAGAGCAACACGGAATTTTTTTTTACATCGATACAACTCATATATTTTTCCAAACTAAATACCTGTTTATATAGTGAATATGAAAGCATTTTTGAGCTAACAGTTAAAGTCACTGAACCCGAAATGCTCCGAAATGTACGCGAAGATCGAACTTGCGAGGACTTTAAAGTTGTTATCTGTCAAGTTGACGTTAAGGAGGGCGGGCCTCGTTTTATAGATATTGGGATCTTACAGGATTTGGTATGAAAACCCCATATGATTATATATTTTATCAATTCATCAATCATTCATTATCAATCATTTAAATATTAATAAAGAACCTTTTTCAACGGGTTTTACAATGTTTTGGACAATAGTGTATCATCGTAAACTTTAATTTGAATGAATATTTTAAAATATCTATAACAACATTAAAATCATTCAGCAAAATACAGAATTAAAATCATTCAGCAAAATACAGAATTAAAATCATTCAGCAAAATACAGAATTACCTTGGTACCAAATAGCTCCATATATGGTCATGTTAAAGAGAGGTCTTATCATGGCATTCCACAGAACTGATGGCATTTGAGGGTCTGGTGTTTCATGTGATCTGCAAGCAAGAACAATAACAGATGAAATAACAACGATTATGTATTTTCCCATCAAAACAAATTAAAATACTTAAGAACCAACGGGGCAGTAGCACATTTCTTTAAAATGAATAAAGTGATTAATCACGAACACGATAATAAATATTAATGTTACCAGTGGCAAGAAAATGTTTTTTTGATAATAAACAAGTCCTAAAAATAAATTCACATGTCAAGTTACGCTTTGCTAATTTAGTTTCCTTCATGTGCATGAAATGACAATACGGTGTTTAACAAAAAATGTATGTCCATAATTTATGCTTATTACTTGAAACTTCTTTTTCGACGATGGATGACCGCTTTAAGTTAGGAGATGTTTGTCCCCATGAAGATAAAACATTTGGCATAGTTCAATGCATGTTTGTGCTAATGCGTTTTCGTGAGTGTATATCGCAATGTTCTGTCACGCATGCAATGATGCGTAGTGTTCTTTGGCTCCCGAAAATTACTCGGATTCCAATCGATTGTCAATCCAGTGTTGCCTGGAGAGTAACATTGTTGACATTTGACGTTGAACATGACATACTGAATAATAACAATACCCTGGAGAATCATGGTGATTAGAACATTGTCCAATGGCCTTTGAAGAGGACCAAGATTCAATTGGTGTCGCCCGATAGGAAGAATCGATGAGTCCAACAGGATAGCCGAGAGTGGTTGAAAGATACTTCCCGTATAACCAACACACCGCAGAGAAGTACGTCCAAGAACGATTACCCAATGATGCTTCAATAAAGAAGTAAAGATCCTTCATATGCATCGAATCACAGAACATAATTATAACGACTGACTCGCCCCTTCACCCTTGTGTATTTGCCAATAACCATATTACGGAAAGAACTATAAGCTTCACAAATTAACAGTACATGATATTCATTTTCAAAGAAATGCTTATTTTTCGATACACAGAGGACAAATTCTTTCTCCATATGGTGTGTCTTCCTGTGTTGACAGCTATTCTAAAGAATTGCACCTGATTAAAATCATTTTAAAGTGCGATAGAAGTGATGAATTGAGATGTCATTCAGTTTTTATGATATTCCGTATTTTTCTAATGATTTAATTTGATATGGAATATGTAAGAAATCAATCACCCATACAACGGAAGAATGGATGATAAAAACAATGGGTACAAGGTACATGCTCAAACCGCATGCGCGAAGATTAGGATCTTTAATCTATTTGAACGAGTCCACCGATTATCTAATTTAATCTGAACTGTAAAATTATTGCAAATGGTAGATCGACCTCTTTAATTGAACATACATAAAGATACATCTGGAGTCTTTTCTCGATTGGAGGAACATTAAGATTTAATCATTGACCGGTTCATAATGTATTGATATTTTCATTCCTACATTGTATGCATTAGATTAAACGTTCTCCAGGTAGTTATCAGTCAGTAGCATTCATTTGACTATTAACATTTTTAGACTGTCACAAAGTTTTTTGATTGAAATAGAGTGTTGAGAAGAAATGTTTCCACACGTTCCAACTACACATTTCTGTGTTTTTATAAATTAAAGTTATGATGGTTCTATTTTATTTTCCTTATAATTTCAGTGTATCAATGGCGATGCTTTTATGATAAAAATATGTATATATGATATAAAACATAATAACATAATTGCAAAACATGTTAATTTGATAAAAGTTTTATCCTTAACATTTTCTTTACCTTTATATATCGTCATCAGAAGTCACCTTTTTTCATTCTTTAATCAATCCCTTGAGAAGCATACTCGGTCTTTAATACGATTTTATTTTTCAGCATATACTATAACTTTATACTTGAAAGTTTACATTGAATAAAGTGAATGATCACACACATCTATAGAATATTTTTTTTGGTGGTCAAAACACATTTCGTGAATATGTAAAATGCAAGAAAGACAATAATATTTTATGGATGAACAACTTCTTTATTTTCATAAAAGCCACGTTTATGGTCAATTGTACACGTGTAAGAATCGTAAGGGCATGTCGCCTTTGTGAAAAAAAAGAAGTTTCACAACGGGTACAGGATAACCACGTGGACACTTGGTTAAATAAATAAGTGTCTTTATAAATCAATTCTTTATAAATAAATTATTCAATGCAAGGGATAAATAAAATCATAGTTTTGTTGATAAATAAGAAACTCAAACATGATCGTCATTAAGAAACGATCAAATTCGGTTTCGGTTACAGCTCCAGTACCATGGGCACAGAATTAATACTAACTTAGGATATTAGTGTTTCAGGATTCCCCAAGCATAAGTCAATTAGGAAACGTGAGGTCATTCTAAAGGCCGTGTCACCATCATAAGGGCATCGTATGAAAACCTCAGTCTAGGTATTCTGTTCAAGAAGCTTTTACATATTCATATATATTTATATTTATATAAATCGTCTCCTACCATTACTAGGTACAGACCAGTACTCCTCCACAGCTGAGAGGTCATATTGTGGCGTTAGAGACGCGCGTCGTCCGACAGTGAATACCCGGATATCCGAGTAGCGTGAGGCATCTGTCAGTTCTTCGGAGGCATTGTAAACCTTTAGAAATATATATCAGAACAAACAATTATTTCATCTTATGTTACTACTCTCTATTTAAAGGCATTGTAGCACGTTTACTTAGAGGAATAAAGTGATCTCACAAATATCAATGTATGATAGACATAAAAATGTTAAATATTGCTAGCTAATATATTTGATACAAGTTCTCTTAAATAAACGTACCAAATTTCGGTTAAGCTTCTCAAAACCATTTGTCTTCCTAAAATGATTTAAAAGTGTTCACACTAGAATGTGTACATGCAATTTTAATAATACGCGACACCTTTTCTTTGACAAGGGATAATTAGGTTAAGTAATAAGATGATTTTACCGGATTTAGAAAATACATTTTGCATATAGTAATTCATTCTCTCCCAACAGAGGTAGCTCCGTCATAAATTCTTATACAATTGTAGGTTGCAACCTCTGTCTTAATACGAACGTTTCTTGATCTAGAAATGTAGAACGCTGATTGGGTGCAATCAAAGTTAGTTGTGCATTCAACGACGCCGTTTAAAAAATCGCGTGTCATTGAAATCGCGTCAGTTATATTCGTAATCTTTTCAAACGAATACCTTTATTCGATTATACACCTTGCACTTTGAGTCTTCTTTACAAAACACATACGCCTCATTTTGCGACTGCATCATTGCATAGGCCTGTGTGACAACAATGATATTGATGCATTGTAATTATTGCATTATTGCTGCCGGTAGGGGAAACTGTTGGAAGTCCGATAAACCGTCGTATGAAGACAGAGGTTGTATAGGAATTAATGACGGAGCTACCTCTGTGGGGAGAGAATGAGAGTAATAGAGATTTCAGAATATTTGGATGCTTCAAGGCCTTTAAAATGAGCAAGATTTTTTCAAAAGATTATGTGTTATTTCTTTAGAATTATCAATAAATCGAAATGCTTTCAAAGTTTAGAAAATGGAGCCACGAGGGAAAATATTTGAAATGTTATAAAAACTAACCATGTCCAGTGTAAACTGCATGTTGCTCTGTCCCGAACAGAGCCATACGTCTCCAAACAGAACGTCGTTTAGAGTGATATCCCCTTGACCGGATTTAACAGTTATTTGATGAGGACCACCAGGCCCCATGGGTGGCAGGGTGAATGACCAGACCGATATATTGGCTACCTGACCAGCTCTTGACATTGTCATACCAACAGACATCCCGTTCAGCTGGATACTCACAGTTTCGTTAATGGTTGGACTATAGCCCCATATGGTAGCTCTGTGAGGAGCTTTTTGAAGAACCATTCGATCGCCATAGTAACTAGCAAAGCTGAATTTTCGATGTATTCCTTTAGACCAACAACCTATATGAAGTAAAAGGTTCAGTAACATCCGTTTTTCAGCACCATTGATATTTATACCTGAGGAGGACAATCGCGAAACATAAGGTTTTTAACATTTGAATATTGGATAAAGCCTGACCTATCGGCTACGGTCTGCCATCTTGTTTTGAGGGGAAATGACATAAAGAAAACCTCGCTTTACTTTAACTTATTTTGCAGTATTATAAAGATATGTAGATAGAATATCCACACATTTACAAATGATATATGCTAAGACTAATTAACAATTCATTTGAATGCCTTGCAATAGCAAGGCTTTTCTGACTCAGAGCGCCGGCCACTGACTTCACATCTCATTCATGTGTTATTTAACGGAGTGGCGCTCTCGTTTCTCTAGTTGTCAAATCTAATCAACCAAAAGGCTGTACATGTACATGCTGTAAATACATGTTTCAACTGGATTTCAATAATCATATATTAAAAACACACTTGTATAAACGGCAACGTTCCCTTAATTGTCGTTTCCACTAAAAATGCTCGGGTAGCACCGTCTTTTTACGCCACTCTGTTTTATTACATTTTATTACTTTAATAACGTTTCATTATTATGTTTATTGCAATTTGAGAGGTCCTGATATGTTAAGTTGGTTTAGGTTCTCAAATTTTTCAAATATGTTCAATAATTCCATAGATTAAACGTACTATACAATTCAAGCGAGAAAATTATTGATATAATTTATACATGTGTGTGCAGATGTCTCACCAATTGAGATTTTAGAATCTAAATCCATATGGATTAAAAATTTACAATAACTTACCCTTTACAATGAGAAGCAAACAACTGGTTAGTGCTAGATAAAATATATCCATGTTATCTCCGGATCACCTTACCTGACTGTCAACAGCTGACGGGTGAAACTATATATCAGTCAACATTGTCAGATTAGTGCATTGCTCTGTCTAGATCGTACATTGTACTCTGAAAATGTATAGTTATGGCGTGAAATGTTTCAGTAGAACTTTGTTATACAACATCATTTATTCTTAACCACCATAATCTTTTACTCTTAAATATCTGTAAACAACCATGGCAAGTACGTTTGTGATAGATAAATGGTAATGGTGATTATATTGATTTATACATAACCGGCCACAAAGTGATGGGTGGGGTCTGAACTCCCTTTGATTTTAAAAAAAAGAATAACATGGGGAAAAAATAAAGACACAAAACAAACGCAATACACTTCTTCGTCCTTTTGCCGTTTTGAATTTCTCAATTACCTTTATCAAAACCAACTAATAAAGATATCCTAAAGAATTAAGAAAAATATCCACACTTAATGCTTTTAAGCATGTATATGTCTATTACTTCTTCACTTTTTATTCGAATTGAAGCCCCAATAAAATGTCTGTCTAGACCATGTGTTAAATCAGAACCCACGTATAAAGCAATGCCCTAACTATACTTTATAATCGTTTGATACCTAAACGAAACTTCTCATATTGGATACACATCTTGATTACATGTAAGGGTTACCTCAAGTATGTTTTATAGGATAGATTTGATTTTAGGTTATATAATGATTGATTGACGAAATTTCATTAGTGGTGGTTTGCCATTTGCTCAGGGAAGTACTTCTTGTGTAAAGTTAGGCGAGGTGAAGTGATTTGGGGTTTATCGGGTGGAAATAGCCAAGGGTGGTCCTTCGCTGAAATGTAGTGTAGTATTGCACCGAAACATTAGTGCATATTTGAGAGGTCTCTACTGCAGACAAAGTAGTCGAGTTCCTGGCTGGATTCGAACCCCAGACCTCTTGATCTGAGACCTAACCACGTAACCGCTCTTTGTCATTTAAAAATTTAAGTAATGTTTTGCTTCCAGAGAATCATAAAATGAATATGATATTACGAATATTTGGTTAGATGTTATGAAAGAGGTTGAACTATTGTTTGTAATCGTCTCTTTCAAGATTACAAAATAATTTGAAGTATAATGTTAAACTGTTACAGCTTCGTTTTACAACATTATATTAATTGATATACTTGATAAGATTGGCTTCAAAGTTACAATATATCATTTCCATCATTTCCATCAGATTGCGATGTTTTAAAATTATTCGAAAATATATACTTTAAATACTAGTATATGTTCCCTTGAAATATTACACTGCCAATAATATTGTTCTAAAGATATTCACTTTTAAAAAAACTATTTTATGTTTTTTCAATAACTGTAGACTTATTGGTTTCAACATGAGAAGAATTTGAAAACCCCCAACAAAACAAATTTAAGCGTCTGAGAAAACTATCAAACGTTTTTAATCGGGTCTTCAGACTTCAAACAATCAGTCATTGTCAATCAATAACTAACACTTTAGTTAACGTACGTCACTAGAAATATTAGTACAAACATAGTGACGACATGTTCCTTTTTACAAAATATTAATGCCATACATATACAATACATCTGCGACAGATCGGGCTTAGATTTTCGAAGCTCTCGTAGCATTGAGGTAGTCGTAAGTACCATTCATTAACATTGGCTTACGACTATCTTAACACTACGAAAGCTTCGAAAATCAAGACCCAAGATCCCTCAGACATGGGAAAGGAAGTACAATATAGTAAACAATACAAGATTTTAATGTTATATCAAATTAATAGAGAGGAAAAGCTAGAGTGCTAAAAGTTTCGTACGAATCCATACAAGAGAACCAAACACTGGTTCCGTAATAAAATGTATACTTTATTTAACTTCTCATCTAATTATATTATATTTTGATTTAATTTGAATTATCGTTTCACTAATCAATATGATAAATGTTATAGAATTAGTGTACGTGTAAGATGGACAGAAAGAAAATAAATACAGAAGCTGAAACTGTAGTCTTAGGATTCCTAAAAATTTCGTTACCTCGTATCGACTCACGTTATATGATTAACAGCTCAAAAGCTGTATTTCAGGTAAAGAAACCGAGTTTGTTATTCACTTAGAGGTTGTCAGGTTATAAAATAAGCAAGGAGCTTGAAAACAACATGCCGTCAACTAAATTTAGAATATTGAATTTAGTTAATTAGCGGGAATACCATAAAATTTTTAAAACCTAGTAAACAGATAACTATTTTACCATCTACAGCGAACCATTGTTATGAGCGGTGTGTTTTCGGGGTTTTGGTGGTAGATAAAATGACTAGAAGACGCTATGCAGTACTAATGTAACTAAGCATTATGATAAAACTCGAAATTATTTGTTAGAACTGACGAACCATGAGTACATGGCCTTTTTAGCATTACATGAATAGCTTTTCTGAAATCAGAGACGTTCAATGCAAATGTGCTAGCTACGTTCTAACAAGAACCACCTTTTCCTCAATGCACTAGACACCCATCGCACTAAGACCATCCATGCGACGACAAGTATATAAGCTTTTGTAAAGGAATATTAATGTGTCTTTAAAACGTCACGGCTGTTCACGGATGAAAGGGTACCTCGTGTACTCCATTATATAAGTTTATCTACCAAAGCGTGAACAAGGCTATTCTTGCTAAATTTCAGTTGCAACTGAGTGCAAATGTTACAAAAGACCGGTTTACGTTTATGTACTTTACTTGACATTTTCAAAAAATCAGTTTTGATAGAAGCTATTAAAATAGCCCACTCAGGCTTGCTCTGCGCTACATCTTTGGGAAAGCACTTTCATAAATACATTGTAACATGACTATGAAATATAACACATAAAAAAGTATACATGTATACATCAATCGTTCTCTGTTGCCCCGCTTACGACTGGTGAAAGAATAAAGACGTAATTGACTGTGAGACCGAAATAGAGGGACTTTATTTATACATATACATGTATAATTATCATATATAGTCATTACATACATATACATATTGATGCACATCTAGATATCTTATGGTAAAGGTATCTTAAACAATCGCCTTTTTGCTGTGAGAAAGCTGTCTATCAACCATGAATATAAGTATCTAAAATAATTTCATGATTATTGATAGATCAATAATATGACCTTGTTATATTAGGATTGTACTACAGATAAAGAAGGAATGGAAAGGAACCAAAAGTGAGAGACGGTCCAAATAGCTCATCTACTCGGTGTCAGCAAGAATGAAGGTTCCAATCCGCAGGGAAAATGTCAGTATTTCAACTGTTGGGGATAATGAATCGTACAAGTATGCTTCATATATTTTTCAGCTTGATTGAATGACAGGTAATGCTTTAAAAAAGTATATATTAAAGGCAAGTTTGATCTGTGATACACCTACTTGCCGTTTCTGTGTTGTTTTAAACATATTTTGTTGAGGAATAGGTCAAATGGATTAGGAATAGGCACAGAAGAACCACAGTTATATAAGATTATTTATGAGAACTTCGTTTAACAATTATAAATAAATCGTTACAGTTTTTGCAAATATGATTCGTGCAAGAACTGTACAGTAATACAGATATATATATGTACGAAATCTGATATCATTTTCTTTATAATAGTGTAAATTGTCGCAGTAATAATGAGAATGTATTATAAATATGATAACATATCAAAGGTTAAGGTACTGCATTTGGTAAATTCAAATGTCCCCATAATATCACATCATCTACGCTCAAAGATGTCATAGAATAAAAATACCTTATAAATTGAAAAAAAAATGAAAGTATGAATCATTTGTTTCTTATACTTATCAAGTAACAATTTTGAAACAAGTTTTTTTTAAACACTTAGTAAAATAATTTTACATCATACATCGCAACTTTTAAACAGGTTATTCGGATTGTGCAAATAGATATGCATAATACCAACCGTTATATTTAATAACATGCTATTTTCATATGAAGTTCTGTTCTACTTGCTTTTCAAAGAACATGACTACGTGAGAACTTCACCCAACCCCTTATCTATCTTCATCATTGCGACGTTGTTATATAATTTGTTTACTCTGCTTTGCTTTGTTGTTTACTCTGTTGTTGATACATATCTTTTTCATTTTAACTTTTTGTGAATTGTAAAACTTATATTTAATTCAGTATGTTTGTAGTCCAATCATTTCATACTACGATTTTATGATGAAAAATATGAAAAATGTGATGAGAGCAAAACAAGGTACATCATTTCTAGAGAATAAACACCTGCTTTCTTCTTGATGGTGTAGTCTGTTTGGATCAAGAAAACATCAAACAGGTACACATTAATATCAACGCATCCTTGGTGTCAATGCTATGTCGTTATGCAATGTGTTTGCTTAAAGAACTTGAGTAATTCGTTGATGGATACCCGAGTGTTCATCCCATTTGCCCAGTGTGCAAATTGTGTTATTCAAAGGATGGGCATCCGATGCCTACAAGGAAATTATCGTTTTAGTTATATATTTTTAAAATTTAAAGTGACCTGTCACCTGAAGGATTTATCATAGTTGACGAATCACAAGTGGTTTGAATCACCTCGCTTATCCATCTTTCTGAATCATTATTCTCATTGTAAATCAATGGTAAAAACCTTTGAGAGGACTGTGTAAATAACAAATATCTATTTCCTTAAAGATACAATACTTTAGAAAATATAGCTATTCCTTGAAAGATGTATCATGTTCATACTGTTCTTCAGGTCAAACTTATGATGAATTTCATATTTTGTTAGTTTGTAAAGCCTTTTCCTCTTGTAGAAATAAATTTTGAAATGTACTAATATCAATCCACAAATGATGTACAATCTACCTTATGCCTCTAATCCTAAAGATTAACTACTGACAAAGTAT